>OX451735.1:866089843-866689843 GCA_948472305.1 Vicia faba | reverse complement strand
GATATGCCCTGGCTGGATACAGGTATCGAATCTTCAAACTCTTCAGATATGCCCTGGCTAGATACAGGAATCGAATATGGAATTGCGACGGTTGATAGTAATCATCTTTGTATTGACCTTTTTCCTAAAAAGGCAAAACATCGGTTGTATGCAATGTCATGATGTATGAGATGCATGATGTCATGATGTTCAAAAATGAGATAGTGTCGTATGCACTTTATCATGTATGTAAGCAGGGTGTATGAAATGTGATATGTTTATGAATGTATTTTCGTCCGGGAAAATAAATCCTTGACGAATGCCGGGAAGTTGAATCCTGGGTTGATGTTTAAGAGTGAAGTTCTTCATTTCCACTGGGGATGATGGTTGCAAGAATACACCGGTAGGAGAAGATGACTCTGTTGGGGAATAAACTTGGCGAAGAGATTACTCTGCGGAGAATTACTCTGTGGGAAGAGATACTTCGCTGAGGTTTTGATGAGAACTCCGCTGGGGGATAGGAAGAACTTCACCGAGGACGATCTTTCCGTGGTAATTAGCTGAGGATAACCCAGTTATAAACACTGGTGGGGAATAACCTTCTGAATAAAGTCGGGGAGAGCGTTCGTACTCTGTAGGGAATAAGCTTCCAGAATCTACTGGGGATAAGCTTCCCGAAACCTACTGGGGAGATTGATTCAACTTTCCTGGGGAAACTTTTGAACTGTACTGGGGAATGGCTCCACTGGGGTGTTTGGTATTCCGCCGGGGAACAATCTTAGATCAAGACTGTCGGGGATGCTTGTTTAGGAACATCTGTATACTCCACTGGGGAATATTGAGATCTTCTGGGGATATCCAACTTCCATAAGGCTGACAGTAGGCTAACTCTGCTTGGGGAGAGTGTTGCTGACTTGATGGAGATACTGTGCCTTGTTAGGACTGACGGGAGACCAACTCTGCTCGGGGAGAATTGTTGAAACCTGTCTTACTCTGGGGGGAGTGGAGGTATCTTGGTTACGTTCTTCAGTCGAACTTACCTTGGTACCTTGGTGGACAGAGCAACTAGATTGCTTAGACAAATCATTATTGCCCCTGTTTCTGATGTCACCTGTAATTAGTCCTTTGTTTCGCGTGCAAATATTTATGAGTTAGCAATTAGTGTCAAATGCATATATCAAAAATGAACATTGGACGTTCTTCGCAAGACAAAAGAGATAAAGGAAAAAACAAATGGCAATTTGTCTGAAAAGTGAATTTGTATTGATTTTGAATTTGCCTGTAAATAGGCGTTTTTGTACAAGAGGCTGACGTCTTAGTAAGAGCACGCCGCCGAACAACATAGAGTTTATACAATTTTGAAAAGGAAACAAAACAGCTATGTGAAAAATAATCCCACTGGGTTTCAACTATGCTATCTCCTTTATGTCTTCAAGCGTCTCATCACTTTGCTGCTCAGTTGAAGATGAAGCTGATTGATCGATGCCGTCTGAGCCTGATAGTTGATACCGAATTCTGGATGCAAGGTGATCCAATGAGACATAGTATTACATTTTATCCCTAACTTTTTCCTGGACCGCCCTTTCGGGTTTTCAGTCCACCGGGATACCCATTTTTGCCCAAGCCGCCTTTTCAGGTTTTCGACTTGCCGGGTGTACAGATTTTTTTTATTTCATCCCTCATTTTTGCCCGAACCCTTTTGGTTCGTCGGTGTGATACGGTGGGAGAACTGACTTGGGTTTTGCGTTTGTATTCGCAAATGTTGCGGTTAGCAAGAGTCGCCACCGACTTTTTATTTTATCCTAAGGAAAGGTTAAAAAGCACAGCAAAAACCTTTTGAGATGTTTTCTTGGGTTCGGGGAGTAGATTATAGAAAGGGAAGGTATTAGCACCCTTTCTATCCATGGTTATCCATGGGCTCTTAGTTACTTGCTTAGATCACTTGCCTTTTGTTTTCAATTTGTTTGAAATGGTGCTTTGTGTGTGTGTGTGGGTTTGAAAAGATTTTGAAAAGAGGCCAATGTGGTGGCAACCTTTGTAATGATCCATGTGGGGATGTATACAAAGATGTATGTCTTTTGAAAAGGTTTTCATTTGTTTTTTTGAAAGTTTTGTTTTGAAAGTGTTGTGTTATGTGATTTTGAAATTAGGCAAGTGTTTTGTTTTGCAAGTTTGATTCAAGTAACTAAGAGGTTATCTACTCCTAAATTTCTCAAAAGATTATTGCTATGTTTTAACCCTTTTAACAAGTTTGTTCCACCATTGTATTTGGTGGACAATCTTGTGTTAGGATGTGAAAGGGACAGGCGCGGGTCATCGTTTAGACCATAATTGCAACGGCGTTAAATGTCTTTGGGCAATTTTCTTTAAGGGACTTGATCATTTGTTTTTGTTTGTTTTGAAAAGTTTTGTCGAGGGACTATGATCATTCAGATTGTTTGTTTTGCCCAAAGAAGTTCAACATACAATATGGCCCATTTATTTGAAGGCAACAAGTGGAATACCCTAGGGGGTGCAAGTGTGATTTGTGTGTCCATTTTCATGCTTGTTTATCTTGTATTAGGTCAAACTATTTTTCATCGTTTTTTCGCATACAAACCCTAATTCTAACATGTTATCATTAGAAAGCAATAAAGTGCGAAATTAAAATTACTAAGCTATTACAAAACCAAATATGGGAAGGGGGGTACAAATGTTCAAATGGGGATATTGACAAGAATTTAAATCTAAATTATTACATCATTTGAATATTTGCAATTTAATCAATGTAAAAAATTAAATAAGAATGCAAGATGCAAAAAAAATGTTTTGTATATGTATGAAAAAAATATTATTTATGTAAAAGAGAAAAGAAAATAAAAGATATATTATTTCTTGGAGTATTTTGAATTTAGGGCAAAAACCCTAATTTTAAAGAAAATGTATTATTATCTAATTTAATACAAATATTTATTTATTATTTATAAAAATAAAATAAAATGAAGTATATTATGAAAAAAAGTATTTTTGTATCAAATATTAATAAAAAATAAAAAATTCAAGTATTCTTATATTTTAACTTAAATATATTAATAAACCCATGTATATATTTATATTAAATCTTCAATATGTACTATACACAAAATAAATATTTATTTAATATTTTAATGAAATAAAGAAAAAGAGTATTTTTTATGTAAAATATTTTCAGAAGGTAAATAAAAATAAAAATGTATTCACACTATTTTCCTATTTATTCTAATAATAGTATATATATAATATTTATGTATAAACAAAGGAAATAAACAAATAAATATGCAATAAATACAAAAAATGATGGAAAAAATATTTTTAATTTTTTAATGTCATGAGAAAAAAATAAACAAGTCAAACATGAAAGGAAAAAGTCAAAAATGTTAAAAAATGAACAAATGGGCTCAGGGGGTGTGAATAAAAAAAAATGGTGTGAAGAGCAAAATAACACAGGCCCAGCCCACTCCACTTCTTCTTCAACCTTTGGCCAAAACGCGCGCCTTGTTTCAGAGATTCAAACATCCTGATTCTTTGAGATTTTGCACAAACTTTCAACACAAAACATGTCAAGCATTGAATCACAATTCCAAATATATAAAAAACTCATCCTAACTCTCAGAAATGAGAGAGAATTTTATCAATCCCAAATCTTGACCTAAACTTTCTGCCATTTTCAAAGCTTAAATTCTCTCTACTCAGGCAAAAGAAATGAAATGTAAAGATATGTACATGTTCAGGGCTATGAGTAGAACCTTGTTTCTTCACAAACTTAAGACTAAAAATGCATGATAAGAGAGATACGAGTTCAAAGTTTTACCTGTGCAGCTGAACTTCTATCTGGAGAATGAGGAACTTCTAGTGCAAGGTAATGATTGGAAAAGCTTCCTTGAGGTCCAGGGATGCTGTTTCAATGCTTACTTTGTCTTGAAAGCTTCTGAATCAAGCTGTAGAACTTCACCTGCAAGTCAAAGATGTGAAAATGGTGGAAGTGGTTAGAGCAACTACAGATCGTGCCTTAGCTTCTGGATAGCTTGCATAGGTTGTAAGGAAGGTAGAGGAACAAGTTTGGACAAAAATGCTTGAAGGGATTGAGAGATAGCACTCAATCTGCAGGGCTTGCTCTGTTTGAGCAGTTTTGTGGTGTTTCTGAGATGGAGAGTGCTTGAGAGGCAAATGGCTCGTGCAAAAGCTTGGTTGGGTAGTTTGGAATGTGTTTGATAGCTTTTGTGTTGTGTCTCTATGCTGAAGAGAGAGTTGTGATAAGCTATGGACCTTTCTTGAACTTGAAGCAAACAAAAGCAAGTTGAGGTTTTAGGTCAGTAGGGGACCTCCTAATGTGCTGCATAATCTTCTCTTGATCAGAGCAACTTGTCCATAATCTTGTGCCAAAAGGATTTAGCTTGTACCTTCTTGATTTTCAATTGGACATAAAGCTAACCTTTTCAAGAATGGAAAGTTTACTTTATCTAAAAATGGATCAATCTTGTGTACAATGCTTGAACTCATGGAACAACACTTTGGCACAATGAACAAGCATTAAATTAAGGAGTATAATTTGGTTTAAGGACCTGTAAAGTAGCACAAACTATGCTGAGTTCAAATTTGCAAAGTTATGGATATGGAACTTGGTCATGAACAAAGTGGTTTTTTGCTATATTGTGAAATTCGATTCTCTCTAACCATGAGGTTGTTTGAGAAGTTCTTGGACATTTTGGAAAGCTTGGAATGTGTACTACAATCCATCTTTGAAATGCAAATTAAAATTCCAAGTGGAAGGGTATGAAAAGTGGCCTTGAAGTGGGGTAGAAAACCTTGTCAAAATAGGTTAAAATTTCACTAAGTTAAAAATGGTTTAGTGCCCTTATTCAAAAAATTAAAACTTGAGATACAAGCTTCAAATCAGAAAACTTTGTGAATCAAAGTTGTAGATTATGCAACAAGCTACAACTTTCATGTTTTGACTTTTGTTTGAATCCAAATGGATCTTGGTGAAAAGATGGGGCAAAGTTGGGAAAAAATTAGGGTTTTTCATAACTTAGAAAAATTCTAAGTTATGAAAAATTCCATTTTCAAACCCTAATTTGCATTTTGTGATTTCTTGGTGAACAAGTTTCATGATTTGGCATGTTTTGATGAAAAATGAATCTTGACTCTTGATTTTGACCAAAAAGTCAAAGTTTGACTTTTCAGTATACAGTCAAAATTGATCAATTGACTGGGAAATTCAACTGTCAATCTTGTGTACTTGGGATCTTTTGAGCTTGTTGAGCATGTCAAGATAATTCCATGGGGTCCTTGAGTCCCTATGTGAGCTTGATTTGCCATTGGCTGGGTCAGACAGTCAAAAATTGCCTTTGTGCAGTCAAAACCCTAAAAATGACCATTTTGCCCTTTTGATGATCTGGTCAAATTTCTTATGGAATTGTGATTCAAACTTGATCAAATGGTCCATATGAGTTCATAATGTTGATGTGGATCAAATTTCATGAGATTTGACTGTCAATTGGCCACAGTTGACTTTTTCCCCAATACAGCTGATTTCTAGGTCAACTGTCCAATTGACTGGGCAAAACTTGGAATCAAGACTTGAAACTTGGTATGGAGAAGCTTGGGAGTCCAATATGAAGCATGAAAGTCATCTCAGGCATTTTAGGTCAAAATATCCTTAGGCAAACACAAACCCTAATTTGAGTCCACAGTGTAAGGAGAAGTCTTGAGCAGAGGAAACCCTAACTGGATCTTGATCTTCAAAGGTCTTGTGATGAGAAAATGTTGAGGAAATGGGAGGGCAAATTTTGGGGTACAACAGTTGCCCCTGTTCAATCTTATTGAACCTGAAGAGTTAGATTGGCAAGTTTGCCTTTCGTGACTCGAGGGTAAAAGGAGATTGGACACTAGAGTGCCCGGAAATTTGCACTCGCATGCTGGAGTCTCAACACTGTGGTGTCGGGAATGGGCTTATAGATGCCATTTGGAGAGATGGTGGATAGGGAGATGGGCTTATAGATGCCATCTGGAGACGTGACAGAACCTTGTCGGGAATGGGCTTATAGATGCCATTTGGAAGTGTCGATCGCATAAGAGATTCCTTAGCGAGAACTTGTGTATTTGAGAAAGGTGGATGTTTTCCTGGCTTGTTACAGGTGTTTGATCTTCAGTCTCCTTATGCAGACATGCCCTGGCTAGATACAGGTATCGAATCTACGGTTGGTTGCTCACAGATGTGCCCTGGCTGGATACAGGAGTCGAATCTGGAAATAGTCGTTAATAGATGTGCCCTGGCTGGATACAGGAATCGAATCTTCGAACTCTTCAGACGTGCCCTGGCTAGATACAGGAATCGAGTCTGGAAACGTGGTCAACAGATATGCCCTGGCTGGATACAGGAATCGAATCTGGAGATGTTGTAGTTGATAGATGTGCCCTGGCTGGATACAGGAATCGAATCTTCGAACTCTTCAGACGTGCCCTGGCTAGATACAGGAATCGAGTCTGGAAACTGATCACTCTCAGATGTGCCCTGGCTAGATACAGGTATCGAATCTGGAGATGTTGTAGTTGATAGATGTGCCCTGGCTGGATACAGGAATCGAATCTTCGAACTCTTCAGACGTGCCCTGGCTAGATACAGGAATCGAGTCTGGAAACTGATCACTCTCAGATGTGCCCTGGCTAGTAACAGGTATCGGATCTGGAATTGCGACAGTTGACGGTAATTGTTTTTGGGATTGTCTTTTTCCTGAAAAGGCAAAAACGTAAGTTGTATGCAATGTCATGATGTATGATATGCATGATATCATGATGTTCAACATGAGATAGTGTTGTATGCGTTTCATCATGTATGTAAGCAAGATGTATGAAAATGTGAAATATGGATGTAATTTCATCTTAGGAAAATAAATCCTTGACGAACGGCCGGGAATTTGCTCTGTGGAAGAGATACTTGGCCGAAGTTTGATGAGAGGCCTGTTGAGGACTTTAATGATGGATTCCGCTGAGGATAATGATGATAAACCCCGCTGGGGATTGAAGGAACTTTGCCGAGGGCGGTCTTCCGTGGTTTTTAGCTGAGGATAACCCAGTTATAAGTCCTTGTGAGGAAATAACTCTAAATAAAACTCGGGAGAGACGTCCGGACTCTGCAGGGGAGTTGGGATGTTTTGGTCACATTCTTCAGTTGAACCTACCTTGGTATCTTGGCGGACAAAACAACCAGACTGCATTAGACAATTTCAATATTGCCCCTGTCTCCGACGTCACCTGTAATCAATCTCTTGTTTTATGCAAATATTTATGAATTAGCAATTTAATGTCAAATGCATATATCAAAAATGAACATTGGACGTTCTTCGCGAAACAAAACAGAAAAAAGAAAAACAATGGCAATTTGTATGGACAAGTGAATTTGTATTGATTTAAGTTTTTTCTGTGAATAGGCGTTTTTGTACAAGAGGCTGACATCCCAGTAAGAGGACGCCGCCAAATAACATAGAGTTTACAATTTGAAAAAAGAAACAAAACAGCTATGTGAACAATCCCACTGGGTTCCAACTCTGCTATCGTCTTTATGTCTTCGAACGTCTCATCGCTTTGTTGCCTAATTTGAAGATGAAGCTGACTGGTCAATGCCGAAATCTGGAGCCAGATAGTTGATGCCGAATTCCGGATGCGAAGTGATCTAATGAGACATAGTGTTACGCTTTTATCCCTAACTTTTGCCTGGACCGCCCTTTCGGGTTTTCAGTCCACCGGGATACCCATTTTTGCCCAAGCCGCCCTTTCAGGTTTTCGACTTGCCGGGTGTACAGATTTTTATTCATTTCATCCCTTATTTTTGCCCGAACCCTTTTGGTTCGCCGGGAAGCCCTTATTTTTGCCTAGGTATGTCAACCTAGCGGGTCTTTTATTTATGCGTAGTATTTTTTCACTATGTCTGCATTGGCAGGGTGAGGAAGGTCGTCACCATCCATGGTGGTTAGGATCATGGCTCCTCCTGAGAACACACGTTTAACCACAAATGGCCCTTCGTAAGTAGGGGTCCATTTGCCCCGAGGATCACTTTAAGGAAGGATGATGCGTTTGATTACCAGGTCCCCCACTTGATACTCTTGTGGTCTGACTCTCTTGTTAAATGCCCTGATCATCCGTTTTTGATATGTTTGACCATGACAGATAGCAGTGAGCCTCTTTTCGTCAATTAGATTTAATTGATCAAGTCGAGTCTGGATCCAATCATCTTCATTCAGGTCTGCATCCTTCATTATCCGGAGAGAGGGTATCTGGATTTCAATTGGCAAGACTGCCTCCATGCCATAGACTAAGGAGAAAGGAGTTGCCCCGGTTGACGTCCTTGCTGAGGTACGGTACCCATGAAGGGCGAACGGTAACATCTCGTGCCAATCTTTATAGGTCACTGTCATCTTCTGCACAATTTTCTTGATATTTTTATTGGCTGCCTCTACAGCCCCATTCTTCTTCGGCCGGTAGGGAGAAGAATTGTGGTGCTGTATTTTGAATTGTTCACAGAGTTCAGTGATCATTTTGTTGTTGAGATTGGTACCATTGTCCGTAATGATTCTTTCCGGGACGCCGTACCGACAAATCAGATTATGCCGGATGAAACGTGCCACGACGCTCTTGGTTACTGTGGCATAGGAGGCTGCCTCAACCCATTTTGTGAAGTAATCGATCGCCACCAAGATGAAGCGATGCCCATTGGATGCCGTCGGTCGGATCTCACCGATCATATCGATGCCCCACATTGCGAAAGGCCAAGGTGCCGTCAGGACATTCAAAGGAACCGGAGGGATATGCACCTTGTCAGCATAGATCTGGCATTTATGACAAGTTCGGGAGTGTTGGTAACAATCGGCTTCCATTGTGGACCAGAAATATCCTGCCCGAAGGATTTTCTTAGCCATGGTGTGTCCACTGGAATGTGTTCCAAACGTACCTTCATGCAGCTCCATCATGATTTTCTCTGCTTCTGCCTTATCCACACAACGTAGCAGAGTTGAATCATGATTCCGTTTGTAGAGAATGCCGTTGCTGAGGAAGAATTTTGCAGCAAACCTCCTTATAAACTTCTTATCATTGACAGACGCACCTTCAGGGTATTCCTGAGCTTCCAAATACCTCTTCACCTCATGATACCAGGGTTTTTCAGTCACCCTTTCAGCCTCAAGATCGCAGCAGTATGCCGGTTCATCCAACTTCCAGATAATGATTCGGGGAGCTTCATTGTCCCATTTAACTTTGAACATTGAAGACATCGTGGCTAGTGCGTCCGCTAGCTGATTCTCCTCTCTAGGGAAGTGTTCGAAAGTTATCTCTTCAAAGTGGGGAAGCAAGGTCAACACATACTCTTTGTAAGGAATAAGATTCGGGTGTTTCGTATCCCACTCGCCTTTGATCTGATTGATCACGAGAGCGGAATCTCCGAAAACACTTAGAAATTTGATCCTTAAGTCGATTGCAGCTTGTAAACCCATGATACATGCCTCATATTCTGCCATGTTGTTGGTGCAGCTGAAACATAATCGGGCGGTGAGGGGAGTATGAGTTCCTTTGGGAGATATAATTACAGCGCCGATGCCGTTACCCAAAGCATTGGAGGCTCCATCAAAATGCATAGACCATCGGGATCCTTCCTCAGGTCCTTCATCCGGTCCAGGTACTTCACAGTCAGTTACCACCATGATGTCTTCATCCGGAAAATCAAAGTTCAATGATTGGTAATCGTCCACAGGTTGGTGCGCCAAATGATCGGCCAGTACACTTCCCTTAATTGCTTTCTGAGTTGTATACTGGATATCATATTCTGTCAAGATCATTTTCCATCTCGCTATTCTTCCAGACAGAGCGGGCTTTTCAAATATGTACTTGATGGGATCCATTTTTGAAATCAATAAGGTAGTGTGAGTCAGCATATACTGTCTCAACCGGCGAGCAGCCCATACAAGAGCGCAACAAGTTTTCTCAAGCAGTTAGTAACGAGACTCACAGTCGGTAAACTTTTTGCTCAAGTAATAAATAGCGTGCTCTTTTCGGCCAGACTCGTCATGCTGCCCCAGCACACACCCCATTGAATTATCAAGCACTGTCAAGTAAAGTATCAGAGGTCTTCCTTCCACCGGTGGCATAAGAATGGGTGGCTCTTGGAGATATTCCTTTATTCTTTCAAAGGCGGCCTGACATTCATCATTCCAGCGTACTACTTGATCTTTCTTCAGTAATTTGAAGATTGGCTCACAAGTAGCAGTCAGATGTGAGATGAATCGGGCAATGTAATTCAGTCGTCCTAGGAAACCTCTGACTTCTTTCTCTGTTTTTGGAGTCGGCATCTCTTGTATGGCTTTTACCTTGGCAGGGTCCACTTGAATACCTTTATCACTTACAATGAAACCTAGCAATTTTCCGGATCTTACCCCAAAGGTGCATTTGTTGGGATTCAACCTTAGCTTGTACAACTTGAGTCGGTCAAATAACTTCCTCAAATGGTCAAGGTGCTCCTCCTCGGTTTGAGACCTCGCAATCATGTCATCAACGTATACCTCAATCTCATGATGGATCATATCATGAAATAAAGCAACCATGGCACGTTGATAGGTTGCCCCAGCATTTTTCAATCCGAATGGCATGACCTTATAACAGAAGGTGCCCCACTGAGTCACGAATGTAGTCTTCTCCATATCTTCTGGAGCCATCTTGATCTGATTATACCCTGAAAAACCATCCATGAAGGAGAACACCTTGTGTTGAGCTGTATTGTCAACAAGGACATCAATGTGAGGTAGGGGGAAGTCATCCTTGGGGCTGGCCCTGTTCAGATCCCTGTAGTCAACACACATTCTGACTTTACCGTCCTTCTTCGGCACTGGCACTACATTGGCAACCCACTGAGGGTAAGAAGTCACTGCAAGGAACCCGGCATCAAACTGCTTCATAACCCCGGCCTTGATCTTTTCAGACATCTCTGGACGCATCCGTCGGACTTTTTGCTTTACCGGAGGGCAATCTTCCTTGGTTGGCAGGTGGTGAACTACAATGTCGGCATTCAAACCAGGCATATCTTCATAGGACCAAGCAAAAATCTCCATGTAGTCTTGTAGCATCTGGATCAATCGTTGCTTCACGCTGAGCTCTAGATTGGCACCAATCTTGACCTCTTTCCTCTCTTTCTCAGTACCCAAGTTAATTGTCTCCACCGGCTCTTCATGTGGCTGAATAGCCCTCTCTTCCTGGAGTAGCAGTCTTGCGAGTTCACCAGGCACTTCTCAATCATCTTCACCTTCGTCTTCGGCCAAGTTGATCGGATTTTCGAAGTCATAACTGGCGGTAGCAGAGCTGCTACCAGTGAGATCCAGAGTGGATTGAAACCTGTATAAGTGAGTGTGTGTAAATATAGCTGTTTTGCAATATATATAACACAGAAAGGAAAAGAGCACAAGATTTGAAATGCAACAAACGTCCAATGTTTTGATTGATGATATATGAAAATGTCATACAAAAAGCCCTCACAAATGGAGCTACGATGCCCCGGGTAGGACACCGAGCCAACAAAGTTTTAACATATTGTTTGTTACAAATTGGAAATCAAAAGAAATCAATTACTGCGTGACAAATGTGATAGGGGTAAAATCCTTTGCCGTCCAGTTGCTTGGTCCGTTGCTGGTAGTCGGGTAGATCCAACTGTCAAACTCTGCTTCCTCTAAATCCTCCTCGATAGCATTCACCCTTGAGCTGGAGATAAACACCGGAGCCTTTCTGATCTTCTCTTTGCGCACAGCCCTCTGAGCCTCTGCAGTAAAGCCTAGCCCAAACTTGTCGTTTTTCTGAGTGAAGTCAGGAAGCTGACCCCAGTTTGCACAATTGCCTTTCTGAACCACAGCCCGAGCATCCCTTAGGGAAGCCATCTTCAAGGAAACATTCTCTTCGACCGTTGTTTCTGCTGCTGCTGAAATTGGATGCACCTCCTCGAAATGTTGAAAGGGGGTTTCAATAAACTCTCCATCCATCTCAATGTATCTGAAGGAATTCAAATGGCTCACCATATACTCCTCTTCTCCTTGCACAGTGACGATCTTCCCCCTGACGGGATACTTCAGCTTCTGGTGCAAGGTGGAGGTCACTGCCCCAGCTTTATGGATCCAAGGTCGACCCAGTAGACAAGAGTATGATGGACGTATATCCATCACATAAAACATAGAGTCGAATACCTGAGAGCCCACACGAATAGGGATGTTAACCTCTCCATGAACCATCCTTTTTGAACCGTCAAAGGCCCTGATGATGATATTGCTGGGCTTCAATTCCAGGCCTTCATAATCCAGACGGTCTAAAGCCTTTTTCGGTAGGACATTCAAGGAAGAACCAGTATCCACCAATACATGCGCCAGAGTAGTGCCCCTGCATTCGATAGAGACATGCAGAGCATCATTGTGGTCTCTTCCTTTCGTGGTCAGGTCAGCATCTGAAAAACCCAAGCCATTGTCTGCTGTTAGATTTGCTATGCAATCAGTGAACTGGACTGCAGACGTCTCCTGCGGCACATGGGCCGTCTTGAGAAATGAGATCAAGGCCTTAGCATGGGCCTCGGAGCATAGCAATAAGGAGAGCAGGGAGATCTTGGAGGGTGTATGCCCCAGCTGCTCGACAACATTGAAATCACTTTTCTTTATTATTTTCAGGATCTCCTCCATTTCTTGTCGGGAGGCTTCAGCATTTATGGGTATTGGTGCCTCCATCCGGGCAGGCTCTTCTTCAATCCCTTTGCCCCGAGCATTTGATGACTCGGCAGCAGGGGAAACAACTTGATCAGCAACAGGAACAGGTAAACTTGTAGGTTTTATAAGGAGGGGTTTTCGAATAGCGGGCGGTGCAATGTCAGGCGAGAAGAGCCTGCCACTGCGGGTGACCTTGGCTGGACCAGTGATATCGCAGATACTGGCGCCAGTGTCGAATTCTTGTTTGATTCCATTCACATATACGTCTGCCCCATAATGCCAAGGGACAGCTTTATCAGACACGTAGGGGAGAGGCCCCAGAACAGTAATAATCACAGGTGCAACAGTCATGATTTGAACAGGCTTCCTCGGGGGAGCCTTGATTGGATTTTTGAAGATGGTAACTACAGAAACTTCTTTTATCGGAACCAACTGAACAACAGACTTTTTGAATAGAATTTCCTTGCTATCCATTAGGCCTTGGATGCCTAACCTCAGCAAGGGACAATCAGATAGGGAAACAGCACAGAACAGGCAACCTTCACCGCAACCCGGAAATAAACCGGCCCACAGTAGGTTCTTCTTAACAGTCTTCAGAGGGGTAACAACTTCATCTACCGAAACAGCATACATTTCTTCCTCAATGGCATTTACTCTATGCTGGGGCATAGGAGCAGTTACAACATTTGGTCTCTCCGGCGCTTCAAACTGAATTTCCTTTGCGTCAATCAGATCTTGCACTTTGTTTCTCAAGGCCCAGCAATCATCAGTAGTGTGCCCGGGACTATCAAAATGATAAGCACACCGGGCATTTGGGTTATACTTAGGAGACGCAGTGTTGACGACCTTAGGAGCTTCTTTGAGGGTCACCAGGTTGGTGGATAACAGTTGGGGTAAAATTTGAGATAAGGTCATACTCAGTCGGGTATACTGCCTCTTGGGCCTTTCGCTTCTTTGTTGATTGTACTGCTGAGGAGCAGCAACAGGTTTCGAGATGACCAAAGCATTGACGGCTTGGCGACTTTCGGGCTTGACTTGTCTTCTAGGACCATAGACGACACTTGCTTCTTTCTTAAACGACCTCTTCTCAGCACTGGTGGAGGCAGCCTTTTGTATCTTGCCTGACCTGATGCCAGCTTCAATTCTTTCTCCTGTCAATATCAAATCTGTAAACCCAGCGGAGGAGTTACCAACCAAATGATTGAAAAACGGACCAGACAACGTCCCTAGAAACATATCAACCAGCTCCCGATCAGTCAATGGAGGCTGCACCCTGCCAGCCAAATCTCTCCATTTTTGAGCGTACTCTTTGAACCCTTCACCCGTTCCCAGAGACATACCCTGAAGTTGGGTACGCGTAGGAGCGAGATCAGAATTATATTGGTATTGTCTATAGAATGCGGTTGCCAAATCTTCCCAGTGCCGGATGCTAGCTCCATCCAATTGGTAGAACCATTCAAGTTGTGACCCTGAGAGGCTATCTTGGAAGAAGTGAATCCAAAGGTTCTTATCTGCCGTGTAAGGTTGGATTTTCCTTACGTACGACCTTAGATGCAGCTTTGGGCAGGAGACCCCACCATACTTGGCGAAGGCAGGCACCTTAAACTTGTGTGGAATTACTACCCCAGAAGATAACCCCAAATCTCCGAAATCCAGTCCCGGCACATTCTGAATTTCCATGGCGCTTAAGCGGTCCTCCAATTGCTTGTATCTGTCAGCAGCAGGTGGGTATTGTTCGTCGTTATAGTCCGTCTCGTTGTCGGAGACTGCGGGACTAGGACCTCCTCCCCCTTGGGGACTGTTCTTCTCAGCAGAAGAAGTAGTTGGATCAGCTTCATTGTGGAGTGTGTTCCTAAATCTGCGTCCGGTATTGAACAACGCAGTCCTCTTTTTCTTCTTCTTCTTCAGGAGTAGAGTCTTCAACTCTTGCTGACCTTGGGCTAGGCTTAGGACCATCTCTTGAAACTGTGCACTTTGGGCCTGAAGGGCCTTGATTGCTTGCTCACTGGATGAGTCTGGATTCATGATGACTGTGCAAAATAAACAGCGAAGGAGATTAAGCAACCTGTGAAATAGGGTACCTGCTATGCATATGGTGCAATGGAATGCGTATGTTTTATGTTTTCAAAGACAAACAAGATTCAACTTTGTAGACAAAAAGGGAAACACACTTCATTAGATTAAAATTTTCAATTGTTCAACAACTTGCCCTTAGGCATTACAGGAATGAAAAATACTGGAAAGGAAATAAACTACAAAAGGGAACAATCAAAGTTCATCAATGCTCCCATGGCCTCCTCTTTTCAATGCTGATGTAGTTGTTCAGGACCCGTTCTTCTTCCAATTGCTTAGTCAGCCTCTGGATCTTCCGTTCCTTATCGTTGAATTTCTCCCGATAGAAATCCCGTTCTTCCTTTAGCTGTGCCCAAGATCTCTTCATGGTGTCAAAATCAGTAGGTATCTGAGGAGGGAGGACAGTTGGAGGAACCCCATCTTCATCAGGAGATTCAAGAATGAGAGGTCTAACAGCTTCGTAGGGCATACCTAACTTCTGAGCACGGATGCGGACCCATTTGCAATAGGGCTTCAATGGCAGGGAAGTATTTGGTCCCAACTCATGTGGGTTGGCTTTGTGGATTCTGTCCCAAGCTCTAATGAATCCCTGGCGTAGTTTGTCACTGTCTGCCTGAAACTCAAAATGGAAGTGAGGAACCAGCATTTCATGAGGCCCATCTCCTCTGGCTCTTCCAAACTGTCGGAGAGCTAAGCACGGATTGTAAGAGATTCCTCCTTGGATACCAATCAACGGGACATTAGGGTATTCTCCGCAACGGTCAATAACAGCTATCTCATCCAAACCTCTGAGAGTCCAAGTGATGTCATTATCAGTGAGAGACATTAACCTCCGAGCCCAACCTTTTCCTTCTTCATTCTTCAGCACGAACTTAGGAAGGTGCGAAATAAACCACCTTACTAGCAAAGGAGCACAACACCACGGAGTCCCCCGCTTTCGAGCAGTACGAGCATAGAGTTGTTGTAGAATATCACCCAAAAGAGTGGGTACCGGATTCCGAGACATGAAGATCCTTATGACATGGATACTGATAAAAGTGTCAGGGTTGGGAAACAATACCAGACCATAGATCAAAAGAGCCAGAATATCCTCATATGCCTTGAAGTCCAAGTCATTCCAGAAATCATTAGCCTTGCCAACCAGAAATTTGACCAAAAAGCCCTTGATCCCATTTCTAGTTTCCCAGTTGGACAATACCTCTTCTTTGGTCAAGGGGAGAATTGCAGCAATCTCTTCAGGCCTAGGAGTCTTTTCCAAACCAGTGAATGGAGTTTGTTCCAAGACAGGGATCCCAAGCAAATAAGAAAACTCTTCCAGGGTAGGGACCAGCTAGAAGTCTTGAAAAGTGAAACAGTGGTACAGAGGGTCATAAAACTGGGTCAGAACACTTATCAGTTGTTGGTCCCATTTTGCAGTGACCAAGCCAAGGAGAGAACCATGTCTGTTGATGAAGGAGGTAGTGTTTGGAATCCTACCAACCAAATCCTTGAGTAAGACTGGTGGTTGAACAAAGTTGAGCCGGACAGTATTTCTACGCACGGGCATCATGATGTCCTACAAAACAGAGCAAAGATGAAACTCTTTTGTCTTTGAAATGGGTTAGTCCTTTATACAGGATGCATGCAATGGTATGATGGCATGATGCTATGATGAAGCACACCACAAGTATTCACTTAGGTAAATAAGGCACACAAATCACACAAGACACCCTTAGGTTTCAAGCCAGCATGAGTTTCAGGTATTACCCTCTTTTGGTTTTGTTGGTTAAGACCTGTCCTATCAGAAGTAACCGGGTTCTAGAGGATCTCAAATCATTGGCTACCCTCAATCGGTCATAACTCCAGCATCGCAATCTTTTCTCGCGGCCAGAACCATCTCGAGAGTTTAGCCTCAATGAGTGTAGCATACTGCTACTGTCCTAATAGCCAAGTTGGTCAATTTAGGGTTCTAAGGTTGGTTGGTGTTTAATGACCCCTTAGAAGACCTATATTCTCCCCGTTGCAACACAAGGGATATAGGTACAGACTAAGATGCCACACCAACGTAGCCACTGCTTCACCCATATCGGTCTACGCCGGACAGGTCCCTCACAGATTATGCTACCTAAAAGGGTATTCCCCAGATCCGGGTTAGGATCTATGAAACTCCGATGCAAAGCCCACAAACATAAAAGCAAACAAGGCAAACAATTGAAAACAAAGGTGATCTGAGCCCTAAGGTTACTCCACTTTTAAAAGTTTTCCCCAGCAGAGTCGCCAGTTCTGTGATACGGTGGGAGAACTGACTTGGGTTTTGCGTTTGTATTCGCAAATGTTGCGGTTAGCAAGAGTCGCCACCGACTTTTTATTTTATCCTAAGGAAAGGTTAAAAAGCACAGCAAAAACCTTTTGAGATGTTTTCTTGGGTTCGGGGAGTAGATTATAGAAAGGGAGGGTATTAGCACCCTTTCTATCCATGGTTATCCATGGGCTCTTAGTTACTTGCTTAGATCACTTGCCTTTTGTTTTCAATTTGTTTGAAATGGTGCTTTGTGTGTGTGTGTGGGTTTGAAAAGATTTTGAAAAGAGGCCAATGTGGTGGCAACCTTTGTAATGATCCATGTGGGGATGTATACAAAGATGTATGTCTTTTGAAAAGGTTTTCATTTGTTTTTTTGAAAGTTTTGTTTTGAAAGTGTTGTGTTATGTGATTTTGAAATTAGGCAAGTGTTTTGTTTTGCAAGTTTGATTCAAGTAACTAAGAGGTTATCTACTCCTAAATTTCTCAAAAGATTATTGCTATGTTTGAACCCTTTTAACAAGTTTGTTCCACCATTGTATTTGGTGGACAATCTTGTGTTAGGATGTGAAAGGGACAGGCGCGGGTCATCGTTTAGACCATAATTGCAACGGCGTTAAATGTCTTTGGGAAATTTTCTTTAAGGGACTTGATCATTTGTTTTTGTTTGTTTTGAAAAGTTTTGTCGAGGGACTATGATCATTCAGATTGTTTGTTTTGCCCAAAGAAGTTCAACATACAATATGGCCCATTTATTTGAAGGCAACAAGTGGAATACCCTAGGGGGTGCAAGTGTGATTTGTGTGTCCATTTTCATGCTTGTTTATCTTGTATTAGGTCAAACTATTTTTCATCGTTTTTTCGCATACAAACCCTAATTCTAACATGTTATCATTAGAAAGCAATAAAGTGCGAAATTAAAATTACTAAGCTATTACAAAACCAAATATGGGAAGGGGGGTACAAATGTTCAAATGGGGATATTGACAAGAATTTAAATCTAAATTATTACATCATTTGAATATTTGCAATTTAATCAATGTAAAAAATTAAATAAGAATGCAAGATGCAAAAAAAAATGTTTTGTATATGTATGAAAAAAATATTATTTATGTAAAAGAGAAAAGAAAATAAAAGATATATTATTTCTTGGAGTATTTTGAATTTAGGGCAAAAACCCTAATTTTAAAGAAAATGTATTATTATCTAATTTAATACAAATATTTATTTATTATTTATAAAAATAAAATAAAATGAAGTATATTATGAAAAAAAGTATTTTTGTATCAAATATTAATAAAAAATAAAAAATTCAAGTATTCTTATATTTTAACTTAAATATATTAATAAACCTATGTATATATTTATATTAAATCTTCAATATGTACTATACACAAAATAAATATTTATTTAATATTTTAATGAAATAAAGAAAAAGAGTATTTTTTATGTAAAATATTTTCAGAAGGTAAATAAAAATAAAAATGTATTCACACTATTTTCCTATTTATTCTAATAATAGTATATATATAATATTTATGTATAAACAAAGGAAATAAACAAATAAATATGCAATAAATACAAAAAATGATGGAAAAAATATTTTTAATTTTTTAATGTCATGAGAAAAAAATAAACAAGTCAAACATGAAAGGAAAAAGTCAAAAATGTTAAAAAATGAACAAATGGGCTCAGGGGGTGTGAATAAAAAAAAATGGTGTGAAGAGCAAAATAACACAGGCCCAGCCCACTCCACTTCTTCTTCAACCTTTGGCCAAAACGCGCGCCTTGTTTCAGAGATTCAAACATCCTGATTCTTTGAGATTTTGCACAAACTTTCAACACAAAACATGTCAAGCATTGAATCACGATTCCAAATATATAAAAAACTCATCCTAACTCTCAGAAATGAGAGAGAATTTTATCAATCCCAAATCTTGACCTAAACTTTCTGCCATTTTCAAAGCTTAAATTCTCTCTACTCAGGCAAAAGAAATGAAATGTAAAGATATGTACATGTTCAGGGCTATGAGTAGAACCTTGTTTCTTCACAAACTTAAGACTAAAAATGCATGATAAGAGAGATACGAGTTCAAAGTTTTACCTGTGCAGCTGAACTTCTATCTGGAGAATGAGGAACTTCTAGTGCAAGGTAATGATTGGAAAAGCTTCCTTGAGGTCCAGGGATGCTGTTTCAATGCTTACTTTGTCTTGAAAGCTTCTGAATCAAGCTGTAGAACTTCACCTGCAAGTCAAAGATGTGAAAATGGTGGAAGTGGTTAGAGCAACTACAGATCGTTCCTTAGCTTCTGGATAGCTTGCATAGGTTGTAAGGAAGGTAGAGGAACAAGTTTGGACAAAAATGCTTGAAGGGATTGAGAGATAGCACTCAATCTGCAGGGCTTGCTCTGTTTGAGCAGTTTTGTGGTGTTTCTGAGATGGAGAGTGCTTGAGAGGCAAATGGCTCGTGCAAAAGCTTGGTTGGGTAGTTTGGAATGTGTTTGATAGCTTTTGTGTTGTGTCTCTATGCTGAAGAGAGAGTTGTGATAAGCTATGGACTTTTCTTGAACTTGAAGGAAACAAAAGCAAGTTGAGGTTTTAGGTCAGTAGGGGACCTCCTAATGTGCTGCATAATCTTCTCTTGATCAGAGCAACTTGTCCATAATCTTGTGCCAAAAGGATTTAG
This sequence comes from Vicia faba, assembly GCA_948472305.1. Classification (NCBI taxonomy): domain Eukaryota; kingdom Viridiplantae; phylum Streptophyta; class Magnoliopsida; order Fabales; family Fabaceae; genus Vicia; species Vicia faba. The sequence goes on along the minus strand of OX451735.1, from coordinate 866,670,090 downwards.
CTTGTACCTTCTTGATTTTCAATTGGACATAAAGCTAACCTTTTCAAGAATGGAAAGTTTACTTTATCTAAAAATGGATCAATCTTGTGTACAATGCTTGAACTCATGGAACAACACTTTGGCACAATGAACAAGCATTAAATTAAGGAGTATGATTTGGTTTAAGGACCTGTAAAGTAGCACAAACTATGCTGAGTTCAAATTTGCAAAGTTATGGATATGGAACTTGGTCATGAACAAAGTGGTTTTTTGCTATATTGTGAAATTCGATTCTCTCTAACCATGAGGTTGTTTGAGAAGTTCTTGGACATTTTGGAAAGATTGGAATGTGTACTACAATCCATCTTTGAAATGAAAATTAAAATTCCAAGTGGAAGGGTATGAAAAGTGGCCTTGAAGTGGGGTAGAAAACCTTGTCAAAATAGGTTAAAATTTCACTAAGATAAAATGGTTTAGTGCCCTTATTCAAAAAATTAAAACTTGAGATACAAGCTTCAAATGAGAAAACTTTGTGAATCAAAGTTGTAGATTATGCAACAAGCTACAACTTTCATGTTTTGACTTTTGTTTGAATCCAAATGGATCTTGGTGAAAAGATGGGGCAAAGTTGGGAAAAAATTAGGGTTTTTCATAACTTAGAAAAATTCTAAGTTATGAAAAATTCCATTTTCAAACCCTAATTTGCATTTTGTGATTTCTTGGTGAACAAGTTTCATGATTTGGCATGTTTTGATGAAAAATGAATCTTGACTCTTGATTTTGACCAAAAAGTCAAAGTTTGACTTTTCAGTATACAGTCAAAATTGATCAATTGACTGGGAAATTCAACTGTCAATCTCGTGTACTTGGGATCTTTTGAGCTTGTTGAGCATGTCAAGATAATTCCATGGGGTCCTTGAGTCCCTATGTGAGCTTGATTTGCCATTGGCTGGGTCAGACAGTCAAAAATTGCCTTTGTGCAGTCAAAACCCTAAAAATGACCATTTTGCCCTTTTGATGATCTGGTCAAATTTCTTATGGAATTGTGATTCAAACTTGATCAAATGGTACATATGAGTTCATAATGTTGATGTGGATCAAATTTCATGAGATTTGACTGTCAATTGGCCACAGTTGACTTTTTCCCCAATACAGCTGATTTCTAGGTCAACTGTCCAATTGACTGGGCAAAACTTGGAATCAAGACTTGAAACTTGGTATGGAGAAGCTTGGGAGTCCAATACGAAGCATGAAAGTCATCTCAGGCATTTTAGATCAAAACATCCTTAGGCAAACACAAACCCTAATTTGAGTCCACAGTGCAAGGAGAAGTCTTGAGTAGAGGAAGCCCTAACTGGATCTTGATCTTCAAAGGTCTTGTGATGAGAAAATGTTGAGGAAATGGGAGGGCAAATTTTGGGGTACAACAGTCGGGAAGCCCTTATTTTTGCCTAGGTGTGTCAACCTAACGGGTCTTTAATTCATGCGTAGTATCTTTTTACTATGTCTGCATTGGCGGGGTGAGGAAGGTCGTCACCATCCATGGTGGTTAGAATCATAGCTCCTCCTGAGAAGATATTCTTAACCACAAATGGCCCTTCGTACGTAGGGGTCCATTTTCCCTTGGGATCACTTTGAGGAAGAATGATGCGCTTGATTACCAGGTCTCCGACTTGATACTCTTGTCGTCTGACCTTCTTGTTAAATGCCCTGATCATTCGTTTTTGGTACGTCTGACCATGACAAATAGCAGTGAGTCTCTTCTCGTCAATTAGGTTTAATTGATCAAGCCGAGTCTGGATCCAGTCATCTTCGCTCAAATCTGCATCCTTCATTATCCGGAGAGAGGGTATCTGGACTTCAATAGGCAAGACTGCCTCCATGCCATAGACCAAGGAAAAGGGAGTTGCCTCTGTTGACGTCCGTGCTGAGGTACGGTACCCGTGAAGAGAAAACGGTAACATCTCGTGCCAATCTTTGTAGGTCACTGTCATCTTCTGCACAATCTTCTTGATATTCTTATTTGCTTCTTCTACAGCCCCATTCATCTTCGGCCGATAAGGAGAAGAGTTGTGGTGCTGTATCTTGAATTTCTCGCAGAGCTCAGTGATCATCTTGTTATTAAGATTGGTACCATTATCCATAATGATCCTTTCCGGGACGCCGTATCGACAGATCAGGTTATGCCGAATGAACCGTGCCACGACGTTCTTGGTTACCATAGCGTAGGAAGCTGCTTCAACCCACTTTGTAAAGTAATCAATCGCCACTAGGATGAAGCGATGCCCATTGTATGCCGTAGGTATGATCTCGCCGATCATATCAATGCCCCACATTGCAAAAGGCCAAGGTGCTGTCAAGACATTCAGAGGGACTGGAGGGACGTTCACTTTATCTGCATAGATCTGGCATTTGTGACAAGTCCGAGAATGTTGGTAACAGTCGGCTTCCATTGTGGACCAGAAATATCCTGCCCGAAGGATTTTCTTTGCCATGGTATGCCCACTGGAGTGCATTCCGAAGGTACCTTCATGTAGCTCTGCCATGATCTTTTCTGCTTCAGTTTTATCCACACAACGCAGTAAGGTTGAATCATGGTTTCGCTTGTATAGAATACCATTGCTGAGGAAGAACTTTGCAGCGAATCTTCTCAGAAACTTCTTGTTATTAACAGATGCACCTTCGGGGTATTCTTGAGCTTCCAAGTACCTCTTCACTTCATGATACCAAGGTTTTTCAGTTACTTCTTCAGCCTCAAGATCACAGTAATGTGCAGGTTCGTCCAACTTCCAGATAATGATCAGAGGAGCCTCGTTGTCCCATTTGACTTTGAACATAGAAGACATCGTAGCCAGCGCGTCCGCCAACTGATTCTCCTCTCTTGGGAAGTGTTCAAAAGTTATCTCCTCGAAATGGGGGATCAATGTCAACACATACTCTTTGTAAGGAATAAGATTTGGATGTTTCGTATCCCACTCGCCTTTGATCTGATTGATCACGAGAGCGGAATCTCCGAAGACACTCAGAAACTTGATCCTTAAGTCAATTGCAGCTTGAAGACCCATGATACATGCTTCATACTCCGCCATGTTGTTGGTGCAGTTGAAACAAAGCCGGGCAGTGAGTGGAGTATGAGTGCCTTTAGGGGATATGATCACAGCGCCAACACCGTTACCCAAAGCGTTTGAGGCTCCGTCAAAGTGCATAGACCATCGGGATCCTTCCTCAGGTCCTTCATCCGGTCCAGGTACTTCACAATCAGTCACTACCATGATGCTCTCATTTGGAAATTCAAAGTTCATAGATTGGTAGTCGTCCACTTCCTGGTGTGCCAAATGGTATGCCAATACACTTCCCTTGATTGCTTTCTGAGTCGTGTACTGGATATCATATTCTGTCAAGATCATCTGCCATCTTGCTATTCTTTCGGACAGAGCAGGCTTTTCGAATATGTACTTTATTGGATCCATTTTTGAAATTAACAGAGTAGTGTGAGTCAACATATACTGTCTCAGCCGGCGAGCAGCCCATACCAAAGCGCAGCAAGTTTTCTCGAGCAGTGAGTATCGGGTCTCACAGTCGGTAAACTTTTTGCTAAGGTAATAAATGGCGTGCTCTTTTCGGCTAGACTCGTCATGCTGCCCCAGCACACACCCCATTAAGCTGTCAAGTACTGTCAAGTATAAGATTAGAGGTCTCCCTTCAACCGGTGGCATAAGAATGGGTGGTTCTTGGAGATACTCTTTGATTCTTTCGAAAGCGGCCTGACATTCATCATTCTAACGTACTACTTGATCTTTCTTCAGTAGCTTGAAGATTGGTTCACAGGTAGTAGTTAGATGTGAGATGAATCGGGCAATATAGTTCAGCCGTCCTAGAAAGCCTCTGACTTCTTTTTCTGTCTTGGGAGTTGGCATCTCTTGTATGGCTTTCACCTTGGCAGGGTCTACTTGAATACCTTTATCGCTTACGATGAAGCCTAGCAATTTTACAGATCTCACCCTGAAGGTGCACTTGTTTGGGTTCAACCTCAGCTTGTACAACTTCAGACGGTTAAACAGCTTCTGTAGATGGTTAAGGTGCTCCTCCTCAGTTTGGGACCTTGCAATCATATCGTCGACGTACACTTCGATCTCATGATGGATCATGTCATGAAATAAAGCAACCATGGCACGTTGGTAGGTTGCCCCAGCATTTTTCAACCCAAAAGGCATGACCTTGTAACAAAAGGTGCCCCACTGAGTAACAAAAGTGGTTTTCTCCATGTCTTCAGGAGCCATCTTGATTTGATTATAACCTGAGAACCCATCCATGAAGGAGAATAACTTATGTTGAGCAGTATTGTCAACCAGAACATCGATATGAGGTAGAGGGAAATCATCTTTAGGGCTCGCCCTGTTCATATCCCTGTAGTCAACACACATTCTGACCTTACCATCTTTCTTCGGCACTGGAACCACATTGGCAACCCACTGAGGGTAAGAAGTCACTGCTAGAAACCCGACATCAAATTGTTTCATAACCTCAGCTTTGAATTTCTCGGACATCTCTGGACGCATACAGCGGACCTTCTGTTTAACCGGAGGGCAGTCTTCCTTGGTAGGCAGGTGATGAACCACAATGTCAGTATCCAACCCAGGCATGTCTTCGTAGGACCAGGCAAAGATTTCCACATAGTCATGCAGCATCTGAATCAACCGTTGTTTCACACTGAGCTCCAAATTGGCACCAATCTTGACTTCCTTTTTGTCTGTCTCAGTACCCAGATTTACCGTTTCCACTGGTTCTTCATGTGGCTGAATGGCCCTCTCTTCCAGGAGTAGCAGTCTTGCAAGCTCACCAGGCACTTCACAATCATCTTCACCTTCGTCTTCGGCTAAGTTGATCGGATTTTCGAAGTCATTACTGGCAGTAGTAGAGTCGTTACCAGTGAGATCCAGAGTGGATTGGAACCTGTATGAGTGAGTGTGTGTAAATATAGCTGTTTTGCAATATATAATAAAGGAAGAAAAGGAGCGCAAGATTTGAAATGTAAAAAACGTCCAATGCTTTTATTAATGATATATGAAAGTAACACACAAAAGCCCTCAAATATGAGGCCACGGTGCCCCGGGTAAGACACCGGGCCATAAAGTTTAGTAATATTGTTCATTACAAATTCAAAACAAAGGAGTTCATTATTGAGTGACAAAAGTAACAGGTATGGAGTCTTTGGAAGTCCAGTTGCTTGATCCACCATTGGTTGTTGGGCAGATCCAGCTGTCAAATTCAGATTCCTCCACTTCGTCATCATCCCCAATAGCATTTACTCCATGATTGGGCATGGGAGCTGTCACCACATTAGGCCTCTCGGGCGCCTCGAACTGAACCTCCTTAGCATCAATAAGGTCCTGAACCTTATTCCTTAGAGCCCAACAATCATCGGTAGAATGCCCCGGGCTATCAGAGTGATAAGCGCAACGGGCGTTGGGTTGTACTTTGGAGAGGTTATGTTCACAACCTTTGGAGCTTCCTTGACAGTTACCAGATTGGTTGACAGCAGTTGCGGCAAAATCTGAGATAGGGTCATGCTGAGCCGAGTGTACTGCCTTTTGGGCCTCTCACCCCTTGGCTGGTTGTATTGCTGAGGAGCAGCAGCAGGCTTTGAAATTACCACCGCGTTGACAGCTTGGTGGCGTTCCGGTTTGTTCTGTCTCCTGGGACCATACACAGCACTAGCTTCCTTCTTGAAGGGCTTCTTTTCAGTACTCGAGGAGGCACCTTTCTGTATCTTCCCCGACTTGATACCAGCTTCTATCCTCTCACCGGTTAAGACCAAATTTGTGAACCCAGCAGAGGAATTACCGATCAGATGATTAAAGAATGGACCAGACAGGGTCCCCAAGAACATGTCCACGAGTTCACGATCCGTCAACGGTGGCTGCACCCTGCCAGCCAGGTCTCTCCACTTCTATGCGTACTCCTTAAAACCTTCACCCGTTCCCAGTGACATACCCTAGAGCTGGGTACGCGTGGGAGCGAGGTCGAAATTATACTGATACTGCTTATAAAAAGCAGTAGCCAATTCCTCCCAGTTACGAATAGTGGTCCCATCCAGCTGATAGAACCATTCGAGATGAGTCCCTGAAAGACTCTCTTGGAAGAAATGGATCCATAAGTTCTTGTCTGCAGTGTAAGGCTGGATCTTCCTTACATAAGAGCGGAGGTGCAGTTTAGGACAAGAAGCCCCGTCATACTTCACAAAGGCAGGTGCCTTGAACTTGTGTGGGATCACCACCCCAGAAGATAAACCTAAGTCTCCAAAATCCAACCCAGGCACACGTTGAATCTCCATAGCATTTAACCGGTCCTCCAGCTGTTTGTACCGGTCCTCGGCAGGAGGGTACTGTTCATCATTGAAATCTGTCTCGGTGTCAGAGACCACGAGACTAGGGACCCCTCCCTCCTGGTGACTGCCTTCCCCAACAGATGGAGTAGTCAGCTCAGCTTTATTCTGCAGTGTATGCCTGAGTCTGCGTCCAGTGTTGAACATCACAGTCCTCTTCTTCTTCTTCTTCTTCTTCTTCAGGAGCAAAGCCTTCAACTCCTGTTATCCTTGGGCTAAGCTCATGACCAGCTCTTGAAACTGGGCGTTCTGGGCCTGGAGGGCTTTGATAGCTTGCTCTGTAGTAGGTTCAGGATTCATGATGACTGAGTGCTGAAATAAACAGCGAAGAAGATTAAGCAACCTGTAGAAAAAGGGTACCTGTTATGCACATGATGCATGATATACTATTTATGCAATGCATTCAAGGGTTCGAAAGTTCAAATTCGTTGTAGACAAAAAGGAACACACTTTATATTAGGAAATAATTTGTTCAGTACATCAGGGCCTCATGGGCAAAACATTACAAAATAATTAATCCCAAAAGACACTGCGCATCCTCTTTGGAGCCATGTAAGTGTTGAGAGTCTTTTCCTCGTGAAGTAGACGGGTGAGCTCCAAGACCTTCTTCTCACTGGCATGTAGACTGGCTTCAAGAGAATTCTGTTCTTCCTTGAGTTAGATCCAGCTCTTTTACATTTCTTCCCAAGAGGTTGGCATGTCAGGATGTTGAATGGTGTAGGGCACCTCTCCTTTCAAAACTGGCTCTTTGATCACAGGGAGAACATGAGGATATGGCATCACCAGCTTCTGGGAGCGGGCTCGTACCCATTTGAGATAAGGCTCGAGGGGGATGGAGTTCTTGTGCCCCAGTGTCTTGCTATCTACCCTGTTGGGCATCCTCCAAGCTCTGATGAATCTCTGGCGAAGTCCTTGTGCATCGTTGTCGAAGTCAAAAACTATGTCAGGAATCAACATGTCATGAGGGCCATCCCTCCGAGCATAACCAAACTGTCTCAAAGCCAGACATGGGTTGTAAGTGATGCCCCCTCTAATTCCAAGTAAAGGAACATTAGGAAACTCTCCGCAACGATCAATGATAGTGACATTCTCTCTGGACCGAGAACACCAATGTATATCAGCATGTGTAAGAGTCATCAATCGTTGTGACCATCTCAAACCTCGCTCGTTCTTCAAAACTGATTGTGGAAGGTGCGAAATAAACCACCTTGCCAGGAGAGGAGTGCAGCACATGAGAACACCTCTTTTTCTCATGGTTCGAGTGTAACATGAGTGGAGGATGTCCCCAAGCAACGTAGGTATAGGATTCTTGGACATGAAGATCTTGACAACATTGATATCTATAAGCTGATCTAGATTCGGGAACAACACCAACCCATAGACAAGGAGAGCCACAACTTCTTCAAAGGCTTGTAGGTCAAGGGAATTCCAACATTCTTGGGCCTTCTCAAACAGGAATTTTTCCAAGAACCCTTTTATACCACTTCTAACTTCCCAATGTCCCTTGATGTCAGATGGTTGTAGGCATAGTGCTTTAGCCACCTCTTCAAGTTTTGGCTCCTTTTCTGTACCGTTGTAGGGTAGCTGACTAAGGATGGGAATCTTCAGAAGCTGGGAAAACTCTTCCAAGGTAGGCACCAATTGATAATCTGGGAAAGTAAAACAGTGGTGCAGAGGATCAAAGAACTGGAACAACACTTTCACCATATCCTCTTCAATGTTGGTATTAACCAAGCTGATGAGTCTACCATGCCTTTCACTGAAGGAAGAGTTCTCGGGAATCTTGGATGCAAGCTCCTTAAGCTGAGGAGGGATCCTTACAAGGTTGATCTGAATTGTCTTTCTGCGGATAGTTTCCATGTCCTACAAAACAAGAACAAAGATGAAGATTCGAACCCTTGAAGTGGTTAGTAAATGCATATGATGATGTATGATGTTATGATGTTATGATAAGGACACACCACAAGTATTCACAAACAGAAAACATGATAAGGCACACAAGTCACACCAGACAGCCCTTAGAGTTTAGGCCAGCATGAGGTCTAGGTACTACCCTCTTGAAGTTGGTGGGCTCAAAAACCTGTCCTATCAAAAGTAACCAGGTTCTAAGGAGCTCAATATCATTGGGTTATTTTCTGTGTTCATTGTTTTGATTTAGCCACTGAACTGGCGATCAAAATATTCCAAGAAAACAACCCTCAATGAGTGTAGTATCGAGTATCAACCAACTTCACTGTACCAAAGTCAGTCATCTCACTACCCCTAAAGAGGCCAGGATGGTCAAGTAAGGTTCCTAAGGTCAGTTGATGCTTCACGACACCACGCGGAGGCCCCGTACTCTCCTTGACTTGACTCAAGGGTTACCGGTACTCACCAAAGTGCCACATCAACGTAGCAAACTGCTTCAACCGTGTCGGTATACCCCGCACAGTTCCCTCACAGTTTGTTTCTACTTTCTAGAAGGTATTCCCCAGATCCGGGTTAGGATCTATGAAACTCCAAGACAGGCCCACAATTTTAAAGCAAACAAAACAAGCAATTGAAAACACAAGAGTGGTCTAATCCTAAGGTACACCTCACTTTTAAGTGTCCCCAGCAGAGTCGTCAGTTCTGTGATCGGTGGAAATAGAACTGACTGTTTTTTAAGTTGGTTCGCGAAATGTCGCGGTAAGCAAGAGTCACCACCGTCTTTAATGTTCTCCAACATGGAAAGGACAAAAGCACAGCAAAATTCCTTATTCGAGAATGTTTCTCGGTTCGGGAGGTAGATTTATAGAAAGGGAAGGTGTTAGCACCCTTTCTATCTGTGGTTATCCACGGGCTCTTAGGTACTTGCTCACTCTATGTTTTCAAAAATTTGTTTGCTTTTCGAATGTGTGTGGGTTTTGAAAAAAGTTTCGGTTGAAAAATTTCTAAGTAACTCTTGTATCTGTCCTCAAGAGTGTATAAAATATTTGTTTGAAAACCTTTTGAAAGTGTGAGGTGTGAAAAGTATTTTTGTTTGTTTTGAGAAAGAGAAAGTACCCATGAGAATCTACCTACTCTAAGGAATTAGGCTGTGTAAGAGTCCTTTAGATAGTGCTATCCCACCATTGAGAGGTAGTTAGCACCGTCGTTGGAGGTGTTCGGGTCAATTCGATTAAGGGACATGTGTGGTCACCAAAGCAATGGTAGGACACCTTAGAAGTAACCCTAATGTCCTAGATCCTTTGTATCCGAGGCAACTGGATCTTTTAGACAGAAGGGCGACCTCTAAGACACCCTATACTTGATGACCACATTCGAGGAAACCAGTGAGGCGTACCCTAGGGGTGGTATGTGCTTGCGTGTTGTTTTCATGTTATGTTTATCTTGTACATGTTATTTGTGAGCTACAGATTGATTTTATTATCATACATTCTTTCATGCGTTTTTTAACAGTTAGAAGTGCGGAAAATAAATTTGCAGAAATGTAAACCTAACTATTACAAGGCGCGGGTCTATACATCGCCAAAAAAACAAAAACCCGTTTTGGAAAATAAAGTGCGAGAAAATTAAGCAATAAAGGAGGTTCTAATTAACTATTACATTTCCAGAAGCAGTTACATAATAATGAATTAAAAAAAATACGCGCGAAAGATTTGAATCGGGACGTCTTGAGGGTTTTGACCCTTTTTGAGAAATAAAGAAATTTTTGTCCTTTTTTTGTAATTAATGAAATTAAAACTAATAACTAGTTAATTAATTAATTAAAAAAATGTTTTTGTGTTTTTTATGTTTTTAATGAAATGAAATAAAAAAGAAATTCAAAATTGGAAGTGAAAGACCTAATTCTAAATTAATTTTACTTATTAAAAAGAAAAGAGATTAAAATTGACCTAATTAAACTATTTTATTTGTTAGTATTTTATTTACAAAAATAACATGAAATTAATAAATAATAATAATATTAGTTTTTTTTTATTTTTTATTGTGAAAGGGTTAAATAATTTGATGGTGAGTAATTAATTAAAAAAAACAATAGAAGTAAACAAAGTAATTAAAAGAAAGAAAAATAAATAAAAAATGAATGCAAACCCAAAAAGGGGGGGGGGGGGGGGGTGATGGGCCAGCAAAGGGAGTTTGTTTAGGAATCTGAGGCCCATGAACATTCAAGCCTTGTTGACCTTCCTGGTTTTCCACGCTTGCGTTGACTCATGAGCACCATAGTCTTCATTCTTTGGCCATTGGATTGATAGTGGTGGCCACATGGCATGCATCAGGATGAGGTGTAGAATGGACATCACTCAGTATCCTACATATGATTGTATGAGGAAAAATAATATTGAAATTATGGGGGACCTGGGATTCGAACCCAGGTCCCAGCGCTCCCCACACCAACGCCTTAGCCAGCTGAGCTACATGCTTCATTTGATATAAAAATAAGAAATGGTTAATATATGTAATACAAGCAATATTCATGGAAATAAAAAAAACACGCGCGTTATTTTTAAACGGGCCAATGATGTTCTTCCACGTCTTCGTCTCTTTCCTTTTTCCTGTAAAAAACAAAGCAATTAGCGGGGGTTTTAAACCCCCACAACCTGCATCATTGAAAAATAGCGAATAGGCGTGTGTGCCATATAAATTGGGCGCGACATGTCCATTGAACTCGTCTTGATCCTCTGAATCCAACTATGGGCGTTATGGAGTTCAATTTTTCCTGCTTACTAAATCCCCAAATTTCAAGCTTAGAAAACCTAAAATTCGTTAATGGTGGTTTTCATTTCACTGCATAATAATTCAATTAAGTAATACCAACAGCTTTATGGGGATGCAAACAATGTAAAATAAGCTTTGAATTATGTCAAATGTTCATGAATCGTGCATTTTGATCTTGAAAAAAATGGACAAACCGTGGGACTGTGGTGAACGATTCCTTGAGTGTTGGAGCTTGTTTATGATTGCAATAGGTTCTGGAGACTCCCAGCAATGTATTTGAACCTTTAAATCTCCTTGAAATGGCCTGGAAGGTAGAATTAGGATTTGACTTTTTTGCTTGATTTTTTGAATATGGTTAGGGTGTCTCTGCAGCAGCTTGTGCGTGTAATGTATTAGGTCTTGGTTTTGCATATGTATGGGAATGCATTTAAGTGATATGATGAGCCAATGATCCATTGTATTCAAGTTTTTGGATTTTGCTTTAACACCATTAAAGAAACATTCCAAGTTTGTTCAAATTTTGAATTTTATGCATAATTGAGCTTGGCACGAATTTGGTAGGTTTTTCATGACACATAAAAGTCATTCAAATCAAAAGATGTTATTTAATTATTTTTTTTGATTTTATTTGAATTTTATGGATTTAAAATGAATTAAATCAAATAAAATTAAATAAAAATAGAAAAATTAATGTTTAATCTTGAAATTGATCATGGGACACGTGGGTGGCATGACAAGGCTTAATCAAGTGGAAAAAAGTGGGCCCTTTTGTCAAAAATTGAAGTTTCAAGGATAGTTGACTTTGGCCATTTCACAAAAATTTCCCAACTTCTCCAATGCATATCTTGCTCAATTTTGATCATATGAACATGTTCTTGGACATTTTGGAAAGGTATTGAAGTCCTCTAACCAATGCCTTTGGTCCCATGTCATTTTGATTTACCAATCTCAAGTTATGGTCTTTGACTTAAAATGCCTTTTTGTTGACTTTTGAAAATGACCTATAATGTTGAAATTAATAACTTTTTGTGAGAGCATTTCTTGGACTTGGAATAGGAAGATGAGTTGTAGTAAATGTCATCCCCTTCAAAATGAGCATTGGATGGGATTTTTCTGATGAACCATGAAAAAGTTATGCCTTGGTCAAGTTACAGTTGACTTTTCAACTGTCCAAAAATGGAAACTTTTGCATCTTGATGATTTTTGAGCCATGCTTGTGAAATCATGATCAAGACTTGATCAAATGATGATTGTGGCTTCAAAATAAGATGTTGACCAAAAATTTTGACTTTTGACTGCCAAATGACCATTTTGCCCCTGTAGTTGATTGTGGAGCAACTAGGGCTTTTGACTATGCAACTTGATGCTATGAGTCTTGCAACTTGACATGTGGATGCTTGACAATGTGTATAGGCACATGGGAATTGATTGAGCCCTTGAAAACCTCAACTTCCTTGCAGGAACCAAAACCCTAATTTTGACTGGCTTAGGATGATGGTTTGAACTGTGCAACCCTTGAGTAAACTTGAGCAAATTGAGATGATGCTTGTCAAAACTTTGAAGAATATGGGAGGGCAAATTTTGGGGTACAACAATAGCCTAGAGACGTTTTCCTGTCCTTTCAACCTATCAGTAATTGTCTTTCTCATTTTGTTTAATTGTAAATAGTAATTATGTTCAAATGCATATGTTCATCAATGAATCATTGGACGTTTTTGCAAACCAAACACAATCGTAAAGAAAAGACAAATAGGTTTTTGCACTTTCAAAGGGGTATCTTTGTATTGACTTTGAATAAGTATTTTGTACAAAGGAGACAAACATTCTGGTAAGAGAATGGTGCCATAAAACAAGAAAAAATTATACAAAGAAAGATAGCTATGTGTAATAATCCCATGGGGTTCCCATTCTGCTATAGCCTTTATATCTCTGAATATCTTGTCTATTTGTTGCTTCGTCCGAAGATGATTGAATTGATCAGAAACTCCAAGTTTGTCAGTGGAAAAGGTTGTTCGTTAAGTGATCCGATGGGACATAACCATACGCTTTAATTCCTTAACCATTTCCTGGACCGCCCTTTCGGGTTTTCAATCCACCGGGAAACCCCTTTTTGCCCAAGTCGCCCTTTCGGGTTTTCAACTTGCCGGGTGTACAGATTTTTTTAATTTTATCCCTAATTTTTGCCCGAACCTTTTTGGTTCACCGGGATGCCCTTGTTTTTCCCAGGTATGTCAACCTAGCGGGTCTCTTATGCGTAGTATCTTTTGACTATGTCCGCATTCGCAGGGTGTGGCAGGTCGTCGCCATCCATGGTGGTCAAGATCATCGCCCCACCAGAGAATATGTTCTTGATTACAAATGGCCCTTCATAGGTAGGAGTCCATTTTCCCATGGGATCACTTTGTGGCAAAATGATACGTTTGATCACTAGATCCCCAACTTTATATACTTGGCGCCTGACTTTCTTGTTGAAAGCCTTGATCATCCGTTTTTGATACATTTGACCATGGCAAACCGTAGTAAGTCTCTTTTCATCAATTAAGTTCAGTTGATCAAGTCGAGTTTGGATCCAATCGTCTTCATTCAACCCTGCATCTTTCATAATTCTCAGAGAGGGGATCTGAACCTCAATAGGCAAGACAACCTCTATGCTGTAAACCACAGAATAGGGTGTTGCCCCGGTTGATCTGCGAGCCGTGGTACGGTACCCATGGAGGGCGAATGGTAGCATCTCATGCCAGTCTTTGTATGTGATTGTCATTTTTTGTATGATATTTTTAATGTTTTTATTCGCAGCTTCGACAACACCATTCATCTTTGGCCGATAGGGGAAGAATTGTAATGCTTAATCTTGAATTGCTCGCACAAGGCGGTGATCATAGTGTTGTTAAGATTTATACCATTGTCAGTGATGATCCTTTCCTGGATACCATACCGGCAAATGAGATTTTGCTTGATGAAGCGGGCAACAACATTCTTAGTAACGAAAGCGAAAGAGGCTGCTTCAACCTACTTTGTGAAATAATCAATGGCCACTAGGATGAAGCGGTGTCCATTGGAGGATATAGGCTTGACCTCTCCAATCATATCAATTCCCCACATAGCAAAGGGCCAAGGAGCCGTCAAGACATTCAGAGGAACCGGAGGTACGTGCACCTTGTCAGCATAAATTTGACACTTATGACAGATCCGAGAGTGTTGATAGCAATCTGCTTCCATGGTAGACCAATAATAGCCTGCCCGTAGGATTTTCTTCGCCATCGTATGCCCACTAGAGTGAGTGCCAAAAGTACCTTCATGTAATTCAACCATGATCTTTTTAGCTTCAACCTTATCCATGCACCGAAGCAAAATGGAGTCATGATTGCGTTTATATAGGATGCCATTACTAAGGAAGAACTTAGTAGAGAATCTCCTTAAGAACTTCTTATCATTGATTGAAGCTCCTTTTGGATATTCTTGAACCGCGAGATACCTCTTGACTTCATGAAACCAAGGTTGGTCCACTATTTCTTCAGTATTAATCTCGTGACAGTGTGCTGGTTCATCCATTTGTTCGATGGTGATCTGGGGAGCCTTGTTATCCCAATTAAGTTAAAACATAGATGACATTGTGGCTAGAGCGTCTGCTTGCTGATTTTCTTCTCGCGGGAAATGCTCGAAGGTAATCTTCTCAAAATGTGGTAGAAATGTCAAAACATGTTCTTTGTAAGGGATAAGATTTGGATGCTTAGTGTCCCATTCCCCTTTGATCTGACAAATGACTAAAGCTGAATCTCCAAATACATCTAAAGATTTGATTCCCAAGTCTATGGCAGCTCTGAGACCAAAGATGCATGCTTCGTATTCCACCATGTTGTTCGTACAGTTGAAGCAAAGTCTGGCAGTAAAAGGAGTATGACACCCTTCTGAAGATATGAGTATAGCGCCGATACAATTACCAAGTGCATTGGATGCCCCATCAAAGAACAGGGTCCATCGGGATCCTTGTTCAGGTCCGTCATATGGTCTGATTTTTTCACAGTTGTCTAATGTCATGATGTCTTCATCCGGGAATTCAAACTTCATAGACTGATAATCTTCTACAACTTGGTGAGCAAGGTGATCAGCCAATACACTGCCCTTTATAGCTTTATGGGTAGTATACTGTATGTCATATTCTGTTAGGATCATCTGCCATCTAGCTATCCTCCCAGACAGAGCAGGCTTTTCGAAGATGTATTTTATCGGATCCATCTTAGATATCAACAAGGTAGTATGAGTCAGTATATATTGTCTTAGCCGGCGAGCAGCCCATGCCAGAGGGCAGCAAGTTTTATCGAGCAGTGAATATCTAGTTTCACAGTCGGTAAACTTTTTGCTCAGGTAGTAAATAGCGTGCTCTTTTCGGCCAGACTCGTCATGCTGCCCCAATACACACCCCATTGAGTTCTCTAAAACAGTCAGATACATGATCAGTGGTCTTCCCTCGACTGGTGGCATCAAAACAAGAGGCTCTTGTAAGTACTCTTTGATTTTGTTAAAAGCAACCTGACATTCATTGTTCCATTTGACTACTTGATCTTTCTTCAATAGTTTGAAGATTGGCTCACAAGTAGCTGTTAGGTGAGAAATGAATTTGGCAATATAGTTCAAGCGTCCCAAGAATCCTCTGACTTCCTTCTCAGTACGAGGAGCATTCATTTCTTGTATTGCTTTAACCTTGGCAGGATCGACCTTGATACCTTTGTTGCTGACGACAAAGCCTAGGAGTTTACCGGTGTTTGGATTCAACCTTAGCTTGTATTTCTTTAGTCTCTGAAATAGTTTTTGCAAGTGATCAAGGTGCTCTTCTTTCGTTTGTGATCGGGCTATCATATCGTCTATGTAGACCTCTATTTCATGATGTATCATGTCATGAAACAAAGCTACCATGGCGCGCTGATAGGTTGCCCCAGCATTCTTCAGTCCGAATGACATCACTTTGTAGCAGAATGTGCCCCATTGTGTGATAAATGTTGTTTTCTTCATGTCCTCAGGTGCCATTTTGATTTGGTTGTAACTTGAGAATCCGTCCAAGAAGGAAAACACTTTGTGCTGGGCCGTATTGTCAACCAGGATATCGATGTGGGGGAGTGGAAAATCGTCTTTAGGGCTTGCCCTATTCAAATATCTATAGTCCACACACATTCGTACTTTGCCGTCTTTTTTAGGCATGGGAACAATGTTGGAAACCCATTGGGGATATGAAGTGACAACCAAGAATCCAGCATTGAATTGTTTCATGACTTCCGCTTTGATCTTCTATGACATATCAGATCAAATGCGGCGAACTTTTTGTTTTACTGGTGGATAATCATCTCTTGTAGGTAGACGATGTACCACGATGTCCATATCGAGTCCCGACATGTCTTTATATGACCAGGCAAAGATCTCAACATAATCATGCAATATCTGAATCAGACGCTCCTTGACACTGGGATCTAGATTGGCACCCACTTTGACCTCTTTTTTATCCTCCTCGGTACCCAGATTGATTGTATATACAGGTTCCTCATGAGGCTGAATGGTTCTTTCCTCTCGTTGTAGTAGTCTGGCAAGTTCCCCTGGTACTTCATAATCTTCCTCACCTTCGTCTTCGGCTTGGTAGATTAGATCCTCAAAGTAACAAAAGGCCATAGCAGTATCGTTACCCATGGGATCCAGAATGGAGGGGTACCTGTATTTGTGAGTGTGGGTGTGTGTAAGGGTATAGCCATCCTTAAAAATAAAATGTAAAAGAAAAACAATGAGCATAAAAGTTTTTATGCGAAAAACGTCCATGATTCATTGAATGTCATATGAAGATGAAATAATAACCCTTACAAATGGACCAATGTGCCTCGGGTAAGACACAAGGTTTTGAGAGTGCGAATTATTTTTCAATATTACATATCCAACAAAATGTAAAAGATAAATTACTGAGGGATGAGAGTTATTGGGACAAAGTCTCTGGCCTCCCAATTGCGAAGTCCTCCATTGATAGTAGGAAAGATCCAATCCTTCAAGCTACAATCCTCTTCACTATCTTCTATCGCATTGACCTCTCGGTTGCTAATCTTCAAGGGTGGCCCTCCAGCACGGGCACCGTGTACAACCTTCTGAGCACTTGAAGTGAACCCTAAACCAAACTTGTCAGATTTATACGGAATATCCGGAAGTTGCCCCCAGATGGTGCATCCACCCTCCTCTACTACTGCCTTGGCGTCCTTCAGAGATGACATCTGGAGCGGAGGTCTTGTGATCTTGGGAATCTGGGACGCAGTCTTGGTCACTGCTATCTCTTGGGTAACCTCTTCGAAATGTTGAAAAGGAGTTTCAATGAAATCGCCGTCCAATTCCACATACCGGAAGGAGTTGAGGTGGCTAATCATATACTCTTCCTCTCCGTGGACAGTGATAATCTTGCCATGGACCGTATATTTCAGCATCTGGTGCAGTGTAGAGGTGACAGCGCCAGCATTATGGATCCACGGCCGTCCTAGCAGACAGGAGTAAGAGGGGCGGATGTCCATTACATAGAAGGTTGAGTTGAAATTTTGGGTCCCAACCTTTATGGGGATATCCACCTCCCCGTGCACCATCCTCTTTGAGCCATCAAATTCTCTTACGACCATGTTACTGGGTTTCAACGTCAGTCCTTCGCAGTCTAGTCTGTCGAGAGCTTTCTTCGATAAAACATTCAAAGATGATCCAGTGTCCACCAAGACATGGGCTAGGGTTGTTCCTCTATATTCCACAGAGACATGCAATGCCTCGTTGTGCTTTCTTCCTCTTGGTTTCAGATCACCATCCGAGAAGCCTAGGCTGTTATCCACCGTCAAGCTGGCCACGCAATCTTGAAATTGGTCAGCAGACGTCTCTTGAGGCACATGGGATGTCTTTAGGAACTTCACCAGGGCTTTCACATGTGCCTCGGAACACAGTAACGATGCCAGCATGGAGATTTTGGAGGGAGTTTTCCCCAACTGTTCAACCACATCGTAGTCGCTCCTCTTTATTATTTTCAGGATCTCCTCCATTTCCTTTTTGGAGGTCTCGGGGATAGTCAGTGATTGAGCCTTCGTCTGGACAGGCTCTTCTCGAATACATTTTCCTCGAGTTTCAGCAGCAGGAGTGTTGGTAGGAATGACAACAGGGGTTGTATCGTCTTTGTCAATAGGAGAACTTGCAGAGATGATTATTGGTACGGAAGTAACCTTTGGAACAACCACGGGTCCAAAAACTGCCTTTGGGGGGGCAATTTCTGGAGAGAAGATTCTACCGCTTCGGGTAATCTTACTGGTTCCAGCAATATTGCTAATGTCACAGTCTTCTTCTTCAGAATTTATTTCTTCGGCGGATAGTCCATTTTCTTTGATGTTATGGTAGTAGATGTCCCCACCGTAATTCCACCGCACAGTTTTGTCTGATTCATATGGGACTGGCCCAGGAATTGTGATTATAAGAGGAGTATTTTTTGGAACCGATGTAATTCTAACGGTTCTTTTGGGGACCCTGGAAGAATTGGAGGAGATGGCGATAATTGAAACGTCTTCAACAAGAACAGGTGAAACATGAGTACTTTCAAACAGAATCTCTTTTTCGTCTATCAAGCGTTGAATGCCTGTTTTCAACAAAGGGCAAGCAGTTGGTGAGGATAAGCAAAGATGGAAGTCTTCATTACAACCCGGGAAAACACCGGCTTTCAACAAGTTTATCTTAATGATTGGGAGTGGAGTCAAGAGTTCATCAACTGTGGTAACAAACAAATCTTCTTCAATTGCATTGGTGTTGTGACCATGCCTGGGCAAAGGAGCAGAAATGACGTTTGGCTTCTCGGGTGCATCAAACTCAATCTCTTTTGCCTCTATAAGGTCTTGAATCTTTTTTTTCACGGCCCAACAGTTGTTAGTGTCATGACCCGGACTTTCGGAATGATATGCGCAATGGGCATTTGGGTGATAATGAGGGGACGTTGTGTTGGGGTTTTTGGGAGCTTCTTTCAAAGTTGCCAAATTGGATTTCAGAAGGTGCGGTAAAACCTGGGCTAGAGTCATATTGATTCTGGTGAATTGCCGGACTGGCCTTTCAACCCTCGGTTGGTTACTTCTTGGTTGATTAGATGTAGGCTTTGGGATCATAACAGCCCCTACCATTGGTCGGCGTTCAGCTCTCCCTTGATTCCTTTGTGGATAAACAGCTGATACCTCCTTCTTCCCAATGAAAGGATTTCTCATAGCTGTAGAGGCAGATGAACCCTTCTGAATCTTTCCATTTTTTATGCCTGCTTCCACCCTCTCTCCGGTCAGTATTAACTCAGTAAATCCTGCAGATGAGCTCCGAATCAGATGGTTGAAGAAATGGCCTGATAGAGTTCCTAAGAACATGTCCACCAACTCCCTTTTAGATAGAGGGGGTTGAACTCTCCCAGCTAGATCTCTCCACTTCTGTGCGTAATCCTTGAAACCCTCATTGGAAGCCATAACCATACTCTGAAGTTGAGTATGGGTAGATGCCAAATCAGCATTATATTGATATTGCTTATAGAAAGCTGCGACAAGATCTTCCCAATTATGGACATTGGCCCTTTCCAGTTGGTAAAACCAGTCGAGTTGTGTTCCAGATAGGCTATCTTAGAAAAAATGCACCCACAAGTCTTTATCAGCGGAGTGTGGCTGGATCTTTCTCACATATGATCGGAGGTGCATCTTAGGGCATGACACTCCATCATATTTGGAAAATGTAGGCGCTTTGAATTTCGGAGGAATCACAATCCCCGACACTAGTCCCAATTCTTTAAAGTCTAAGCCTGGCACCTTTTGTACTTCCATTGCGCTCAAACGCTCTTCGAGATGTCTGTACTTATCATCAGCTAGAGGATATTGTTCCTCAGAGTAGTCTTCCTCTTCTTCCTCCTCTTCAGATTCTGACGGAACCGCTGTTTCCTTTCCTTTCCTCTCTCCTTCACCGGATGTCGTTTCAAAATTCAAGGTTCTTCTAGTCTGTCCCGGAAACCTTCTCCCCCTGTTTAAAACCCCAGTGACTTTCTTTGTTTTCTTTTTCCTTTCCTCAGCCAGCAGAGTCTTCAACTCCTCTTGCCCCTTGGCTAGGGTCATGAGTAACTGTTGAAATTGCGTGTTCTGGGCTTGGAGATCTTTGACTATCTGTTCGAGATCCATCTTACTGAAATAAACAGTAGAGAGATGAGGAAACTCGTTGCAAAAGACTTGTTTATGTTATGATGAATGATATGTGCATATGCAATGTTTTCAAGGATTTTAAAGATTCAAGTTCGTTCCAGACAAAAAGGAAACACATGTTATATTAATAAGATAAAGTTTGAGTACATCAATGCCCCTTGGGCAAAATAATACAAAACTCTAAGATAAAAAAGTGGTGTGCATCCTCTTTGGTGTTATGTAGGCATTTAGAGTCTGCTCCTCATGAAGTAGCCTAGTGAATTCCAAAACCTTCTTCTCGCTTGCGTAGAATTGGGCTTCGAAAGTATCTCGCTCTCCTTTGAGCTGTATCTAATCCCTTTGTAGGTCTTCGAGAGATGTGGGCATGTCAGGATGTAGGATAGTGTATGGAACTTCTCCCTCCTTAATAGGCTCCATAATTACTGGAAGAATGGAAGGATAAGGCATCATAAGACTTTGTGCACGGGTTCATACCCACTTGAGGTAAGGCTCGAGAGGGATGGAATTATTGTGCCCCAAAGTCTTGCTATCCACGTTCTTTAGCATCCTCCAAGCCCATATGAATCTCTGGCGAAGACCTTGATCGTTGTTGTCGTAGTCGAATACCAAGCCTTGAATCAACGTCTCATGCGGGCCATCCCTTCGGGCATAACCAAATTGTCTTAGAGCTAAGCATGGGTTGTAGGTGATACCTCCCATAATTCCAAGTAGAGAGACATTAGGGAATTCCCCATAACGGTCAACAATGATAACATTCTATTTGGATCGGGAACACCAATGAATATCTGAATGTTTGAGCATCATTAACCTTTGTGACCACCTTAATCCTTGCTCATTCTTTAAGACTGATTGGGGAAGATGAGAAATAAACCATCTTGCTAGGAGATGAGTGTAACACATAAGGACACCTCTTTTCCTCATTGTGCGAGTGTGAAAAGAGTGTAGGATATCCCCTAGCAATGTAGGCACCGGATTGCGTGACATGAAGATTTTGACGGCACTCACATCTATGAGTTGGTCAGGATTGGGAAACAAAACCATCACATAGATGAGGAGAGCCACAATTTCCTCAAAATCTTGTAAGTCTAAGGAATTCTAACAGCTTTGGGCTCTCTCAAACAAGAACTTTGCTAAGAAGCCTTTGACACCACTTCTAGTTTGCCAATGAGTTGTGACATCAGATGAGTGCAAGTGCAGAGCTTGAGCAATCTCTTCTGGATTTAGGTCTCTTTCTGTACTGTTGAAAGGTAGTTGATTGAGAATGGGAATCCTCAAGAGTTGAGAGAATTATTCCAAAGTGGGCACAAGCTGATAGTCAGGAAATGTGAAGCAATGGCGCAAAGGATCAAAGAACTGGAAGAGCACCTTCATCATATCCTCATATGTGTTGGAGGTGACCAAGTTGAGTAGATGACCATGTCTCTCGGTGAATGGAGAGTTCTCAGGGATCCTTGAAGCTAGCTCCTTAAGTTGTGGAGGAATTCTTACAAGGTTGACTTGGATAGTTTTCCTGCGAAGTGAATCCATATCCTACAAAACAAGAACAAAGATGAATCTCCAAAATCCTTGAAATGGTTAGTGAATGCATATGATGTTCATGATGTCCATGATGTTATGTACAAGTATGCATATACAAGCAAAGCAAACAAGTTCTTAGTTTAGGCTTGCATGGGGTTTTATAGGTAAGTACCCTCTTGAAGTTTAGTTGGCTCAAACCTGTCCTAATAATTGTAACCGGGTTCTAAGGAGCTAAATATCACCGGATTGTTTCCTTGGTCATTGTTTCAGCTCAAGCCTCTTTAATGGAGACCGAAATATCCCAAGAAACCAACCCTCAATAAGTGTAGTATCGAGTATCTACCAACTTTGGACTGCACCAAAGTCGGTCATCTCACTACATCCTAAAGGCCAAGTTGGTCAAGT
Source organism: Vicia faba (assembly GCA_948472305.1). Classification (NCBI taxonomy): domain Eukaryota; kingdom Viridiplantae; phylum Streptophyta; class Magnoliopsida; order Fabales; family Fabaceae; genus Vicia; species Vicia faba. The sequence continues at coordinate 866,647,923 of OX451735.1, read as the reverse complement.
AAATAGTTCTAGAAGTTCATTAGTGCTTCATGACATCACTCAGCGGCCCCGTATTCTCTTTGATTGACTCAAAGGCTACCGGTACCCACAAATATGTCACACTAACATAGCTATTGCTTAGACCATGTCGGTATACCCCGCACAACTTCCACAATGTATTGCTGTTTACCTATAATGTATCCAAAATCTGGGTAGAGGATTTTAAACCCAAACAAAGAACCATAATGTAAAGCAAACAAGTCAAACAATGTAAGCAAATAAATGTGATCTAGCCCTAAGGTAACCCCACTTTTATAATGCATCCCCAACAGAGTCGCCAGTTCTGTGATACGCTGGGAGAACTGACTTGAGGTTTTGCGTTTGCATTCGCAAATGTTGCGGTTTAGCAAGATTCGCCATCAAATTTTATTTTATCCAAAAAGGAAGGGTGAAAAAGCACAGGAAAGACCTTTAGAGATGTTCTCTTGAGTTCGGGGGGTAGATTATGAAAAACGAAGGTATTAGCACCCTTTCCATCCATGGTTTTCCATGGGCTCTTAGTTACTTGCTAGATCACTTGCTTTTGTTTGAATGTGCTTGTGTGGTTTTTTGAAAGTATTTTTAAAAGGTGCCATCGTTTAGGCAAACATTGCAATGATTCACGTTCGTAAGAATGTATGCAAAGTGTTGAGCTTTTAAAAATATTTCAATGTTTGGAATGTTTTTTGAAGATGTTTTGAAAGTGTATGTGATTGTTTTGAAAATATCAAAGATATTTATTTTGAGAGTGAGCAAGTAATTAAAAGTAATCTACCTACTCAAAATGTCTTAGATGTGCTTTTCCTCCTCCTTTAGATGTTGCTATCTTGCCATTGATTTGGTAAGAAGCCCCATCGTTGGATGTGAAGGGATGGGCGTTGGGTCATCGTATGACCATGATAGCAATGTTGTGAGATGACTTAGCACTTTTCTTTAGGGACTAAGATCATTTTGAAAGGCAAATTTGATAGCGTCATCGAGGGACTATGATCTTTTTTCAATTCGTTTGTGCTAAGACATCCCACATGCGTAACATGGCCATTTTTGTAAGGCAACAAGTGGAATTACCCTAAGGGTGTATGTGTGCAAAGAGTGTTTGATTTGCATGCATTTAGTCTTGATTAGGGTGGTCTATTTTATTGTTTTTATCCTGCCATACACGCCTAATTACTAACATTTACATTTGAAAGCGATAAATTGTAGAAATGTAAAGTCCTACACTATTACAACATTTAGGGGATGCGGGTACAAATTTATGAATGGGGTTGCAAGTAGAATAAGTCTTAAATTACTATTACAACCGTATTGAAAGGCATAAGAATGTACAAGAAAATGTGAAACAAACTTGTCTTGTTTTAAAAAACTATTTTTGGTCTTTTGTTTTAAGAAATAAAATAAAGTGTGAAGTAAATACTTTTGATGTTTGATGATTAATAGTATGAAGAGTGATAGCAAAATAATGGAAAAGGAAAAAGGAATCAGCGTGTTGCTAATAAAATGAAGTCAGAGGTTCTGACCCTGGCACGCTGCAAAACAAAAACCTGTTAGTGAAAATGTATAAGGTCAGAAGCTTTGAACCCACTGGGAACACAGTAGTTTTCAGAAGTTATGATACCAATGGCAACAAAAAAAAGCTTCAGAAGTTTTGAGACCACTGGAAGAACTTGGTCTCTCTCTCTCTCTCTATGCTAGTCAGAACATCTGTAATTTGGTTATTTCTCCACAAAACAGAAGATATGCATAGAACAGTTATAGCAAGTGTCATAGCATTTCAGAAGATAAGAAATATCAGAACTATAAATCAGAGGCAAGCATGCATTTTCTAATCCTAACTCTGAGTTCTAGTTTCTTCAAGAAGCTCTGAACTGATTTATTCCCTACTTAAACAGACAGAATGCATGAAATTTCAGAATATGTATGACACTGTGATTGGTGGATCTGGAACTGACTGTTTAATGCTGGTTCGCGAAATGTCGCGGAAGCAAGAGTCGCCACCGTCTTTTATTTTCTCCAAAGGGAAAGGACAAAAGCACAGAAAAATTCCTTATAGAGATTGCTCTCGGTTCGGGAGGTAGATTATAGAAAGGGAAGGTGTTAGCACCCTTTCTATCCATGGTTATCCATGGGCGCTTAGATACTTGCTCACTTGTGTTTTCAAAAATGGTTTGTTTGCTTTTCAACTGTGGGTTTAAAAAAGTTTCTCTGAAAATTTCAGTTCGACTCTTGTATCGGTCCTCAAGAGTGTTTGAAAAGTTGCTTTCGAAAGCTTTTTGAAAAGGTGTCGGTGTGAAAAGTATTTTTTGATTTGTTTTGAAATTAGAGCAAGTATCTAGAGTCGTCTACCTACCCTAAGGAATTCGTCTGTGTAAATGTCCTTTAAAGTAGTGCCATCCCACCATTGAGAGGTAGGTAGCACCACCGTTGGAGGTGTTCGGGTCAATTCGAAGGTTCGGGACATGGTGATCACCGGAGCAATAGGAAGACACCTTATAAGCTACCCTCATGCCAGGTTCCTGGATCATGAGGACTTACTAAAACGTCCTCTACTTGACGATCACCTTTCGAGGGGCAAGGCAACAATGAGGCGTACCCTAGGGGTGGTGTGTGATTCGTGTGTCATGTTCATTTATTTTTGTCTTGTCATGTATTGGTGATCTACACATTGCTTTTATTTTGACATTCATTCTTTCATGCAATTTGATTAACAGTTAAAAGTTGCGGGAATCGAAAGTTCTACGCTATTACAAAGGCGCGGGTCCACATCGCCAAATTTAATCCAAGACCTGATTTGAAAATAAAGTAAAGTGCGAGAAATATAAATGTCTGATTTACATGGCTTTGGGAGAATTACATGAAAAAGGAAACAAAATAAAAATGCGAGAATAAGTAAATCGGGAATGCGAGGGCGTTGGACCCTTTTTTAGGAAGTTAAATTACGATTAACAAATTAATTAAGTTAAAATAAAAAGAAAAGATTTTTTGGAGTTTTTTGTATTTATGGACTTTTAGTAAGAATTAATGGAATTTAAACCTAATTCTAACTATTTTAGTTTATTAAGAAAATGTGAAAATTAAACCTAAAGTTAACCTAATTAATTAATTCAATTTTATTTACAAAAATAAATAATTAATTATTAGTGATGATAAAAGAAAAGGAAAAAAAGATAAAAGTAATTAAAACCTAATTCTACAAAAAAATTTAAGTTTATTAAGAAAAACATTTAAAATTAAATCTAGAATTAAGACTAATTAATTAATAAGACTTTTTTACAAAAAATAATATTAAATAAAATATATCTTTATTTTGACTTTCTGATTTTTTTATTATTCATATTTAAAAGATTAATTTTAAGGAATTAAATAAAATAGAGAAAAGAATTAAAATAATTAATAGAAAAGAATAAAAAGCAATAGAGAAAAGAAGGCAAACATGGGGGTTTGTAGGCCCATTTGGAGGTATGCTGGTAGCAATCAGGCCCATTTGTGGAAGGCCTCTTTTGACTTTTCTGGTCACGTGTGTCTGCATTGACTGATGCCCATGGTGTTCATCAGATCAGGGCCCTTGGATGGACATTCTGAGACATGTGGCGTGCTTGGATATTGAGTGTATGGTAGGCCTTTGAGGGGAACGATGCATGCAAACCTGAAGAGAAAAATAATATGGAGAGAGGAGGGGACCTGGGAATCGAACCCAGGTCCCAAAGCTTGCCAACACAACATCCCACCAACTGAGCTGCTTCAACGCGTTGTATATAAAATAAAGCATAAATAATATAAGAGAAAATTGGTGTTAGTGGCCTAGAAACAAAAAAACGCGCGTTGAATTCAAATTGTCCAACCATAGCTTGCCACCTGATCTTCTTCTTCGTTCGTCCCTGCAATAAAAAGAAGTAGCGGGGGTTTTAAACCCCCCCCCCCCCCCCCCCCCCAAAATGCAGTCTTTTCAAAAATAGCGAATAGCCCGTATGGCTATATAAATTAGGCGCGATTAGTGTATTGAGTTTGTCCAAGCGTCCTGATTCTAGTGGTACAAGTCTCATGTCTCAATTTTTCCATAACAAAGAAACCCCAAATTTGCAGTCATGAAACCCTAGCAAGCTTCAATGGTGATTTCGCGTATAGGCTATAAAAACTCAATTCAACAACATCAATAGACTCAGAAGGTTCATATTAGCATAAAACAACAATTAAAATGTATGAAAGATGCCCAGAAACTTAAACATGATTATGCATATTTTCATGAAAAGTGAGACATGTTTCTACCGTTTCTTGGTGTTAGGAGAAGTGGTTTTGATCCAGGAACGTCCCTTGAGGCCTTTGCAAGCTAATGGAATCAATGTTTTGCCTTGAAACGCTTTAGAATCGTGTTTTCAGTTTTGAAATTTTCTTCAAAAAGTGCAAAGTTTGTTTATGGTTTTGGGCGCAGCTTAGAGGTGTGAGCTTTAGGGTTTGCATCAGACTTATATGAGGGATGGATTAGGGTGAAGATTTGGATCCAAAACCCTTTGCATTAATGTATGGAATATTTGATTTTCATGCATATTTTTTTCAAATATTTTTCATGTGATTTTGATTCCAATCATGGCCAATCTTTCCAATTTTGGTATGCACGAAATCTTGAGTATCCAATGAGTGATTTCACTGCATAAAAAGATTCAAATGCATTGGTTTAGTATTTTTTTTCCATATTTTATTTAATTAAATGAATTAATTGTAATTAAAAATTCAAATAAATAAATAAAAATGATGAAATAAATCCTCTTTGGGCCAAATGGTCGTGCATATGCTTTGGATGACGATTCTTGGAAGAAAGTGTGGCCCATTAGCAATTTTAAGGCATTTGAAGCAAAGTTGACTTTTCAAAATTTCCAAAAATTTCCCAACTTCCACAAGGCATATATTGCTCAATTTTTAAGATTTGATCATGTTCTTGGACATTTTGGAAAGGTATTGAAGTCCTCTAACCAATGCCTTTGGTCCCATGTCATTTTGATTTACCAATCTCAAGTTATGGCCTTTGACTTAAAGTCTCTTTTTGTTGACTTTTGAAAATGACCTATAATGTTGAAATTGATAACTTTTTGTGAGAGCATTTCTTGGACTTGAAGTGTGAAGAGGAGTTGTAGGAAATGTCTTTCTCTTCAAAATGAGCTTTGGATGGAATTTTTCTGATAATCCATGTGGAAGTTATGCCTTGGTCAAGTTACAGTTGACTTTTTCAACTGTCCAAATATGGAAACTTTTGCATCTTGAGACTTTTTGAGCCAAGCCTTGAAAATCATGATCAAGATTTGATCAAATGATTTTTGTGGCTTCAAAATGAGATGTTGACCAAAAATTTGAACTTTTGACTGTCAAATGACCATTTTGCCCCTACAGATGACTGTAGGGCAATTAGGGTTTTTGACTGTGCAATTTTGTGCTGTAAGTCTTGAAACTTGGTATGAGGATGCTTGACCATGTTTATAGGCATGTGGGACTTGATTGGGCCCTTGGAAACTTCATTTTCTTTGTCAGAACCAAAACCCTAGTTTTTGACTGTTAGGGGGCCCTTGAACTGTGCAACCCTTGGGGAGATTTTGAAGCATGCTCTTTGCAAATCTTGAAGAATATGGGAGGGAAAATTTTGGGGTACAACAGTTGCCCCTGTTCAATCTTCTTAGACCTGAGGATGCAGATTGGCTGATGTGCCTTTCGTAATCCGAAGGTAGAAGATGATTGAACACTAGAGTGCCCAGAAATTTGCGCTCACATAGTATTGTGATGTTGGAATGGGCTTATAGATGCCATTTGGAGATTGATGTATAGGAAGATGGGCTTATAGATGCCATGCTAAGAGATGATGGATAGGTGGATGGGCTTATAGATGCCCTCTGGGTGTCGATCGCGTAAGAGATTCCTTAGCGAGAACTTGCGTACCTGCAAAAGAAAATGATTACCTGACCTATTACAGGAGCTGGTCTTCAAACTCTTTGTGTGGACGTGCCCTGACTGGTTACAGGAATTAGGTCTGGAGTTTCAAATGGTGATGAATGAACCAGGGATGGTTACTACCTCAACAGGAACGGTGAGAGAACCTTGGATGATTACCCCCTCAACAGGAACGCTGAGAGAATCCGGGGACGATTACTACCTCAACAGGAACGCTGAGAGAATCTGGGGACGACTACTACCTCAACAGGAACGCTGAGAGAATCTGGGGACGACTTCAACCTCAACAGTAACGCTGAGAGAATCTTGGATATCTTCTACTGAGTCTTCATCAGGAAAATCTTTTAGGGGTCGATTTAACTGGACTAGAGAAGGCCTTTGACTGGATAAGAAACAGAAAAATCTTAGGGTCGATTTAACTGAACCGGTCTAGGTCTTGAAATCTTCAACTGGATAAGAAACAGGGAGATCTTAGGGTCGATCTGACTGAACCAGAGAAGGCCTTTGACTGGATAAGAAACAGAAAAATCTTAGGGTCGATTTAACTGAACCGGTCTAGGTCTTGAAGTCTAGCTGAGAACTTAATTGGATCTTTCCTGAAAGGTAAAGGTCAGTCATATGCAATGCATGATATGGATCAAGCAATGATGTTCTCAATGTAAACGAGATTTGTAAGATATGATGCGTATATGCATGCTATAATGTATGAAAATGTGATGTTTATGAGCGCGTGTTTTCGTCTAGGAAAGTAAATCCTTGACGGATGCCGGGAAGTCACTCCTGGGCTGACGTTGAAGAACAAATTTTTGCTTCCGCTGGGGATGATAGTTGCAAGAATACCGGTAGGAGAAGATAACTCCGTTGGGGAATAAACTTTAGGCCAAGACTACCGGGGATGCTTGTTAAGAATGCCTGTATATTGCTGAGGAATGTTGAGATCTGCGGGGAATACCCAACTTCCTGAAGGTTGATAATAGCTTTGCTTGGGGAGAGTATTGTTGACTTGCTGGCTCACTCTCTGGGGAATTAAGATATCTTGGTTACATTCTTTGGTCGAACCTATCTTGGTACCTTGGTGGACAGAGAAATTAGATTGCTTAGACAACTTATTACTGCCCCTGTTTCTGTGGGAGAAGATACTGGTGGAGGCCTGATGATGAGCTCATGTACAACTGCATCTTTGGAGGGAGGAAACCTATGTAGGGTTTACTGATAATGAGTCCGTATAAAACCGTATCTAGAGCTGGGAAGGAAACCTATGTAGGGTTTACTGATGACGAGTCCGTGTAAAACTACGTCTAGAGTTTGAGAAGGGAACCTGTGTGGGGTTACTTCGGGATAAGTTCGTGTAAAACTTTTGAAGGAACCGGGGTAAGGTTACTTGGTGATGAGTCTGTATAAGACTTCTGGAGGAACCGGGGTAAGGTTACCTTGGGATAAGTCCGTGTAAGACTTCTGGAGGAACCGGGGTAAGGTCATCTTGGGATAAGTCCGTGTAAAACTTCTGGATGAACCGGGGTGAGGTTATCTTGAGATAAGTTTGTGTAAAACTTTTGGATGAACCGGGGTAAGGACATCTTGAGATAAGTCCGTGTAAGACTTCTGGATGAACCGAGGTAAGGTTATCTTGAGATAAGTCCGTGTAAGACTTCGTCTGGAGATTGAGAAGGAAACCGGTGTAGGGTTGCCTGATGATGAGTTCGTGTGAAACTACATCTGAGGTTGAGAAGGAACCAGTGTAGGGTCGCCTGTTGATGAGCCCGTGTAAGACTTCTTCTGAAAGAAAAGGAACCGGTGTAGGGTTGCTTTAATGATAAGTCCGTGTAAGACTTCGTCTGAAAATTGAGAAGGAACCGGTGTAGGGTTGCCTGATGATGAGTTCGTGTAAAACTACATTTGAGGTTGAGAAGGAACCAGTGTAGGGTTGCCTGTTGATAAGCCCGTGTAAAACTTCTTCTGAAAGAAAAGGAACCAGTGTAGGGTTGCCTGAAGATGATCAAGTAGATAATTGTCCTGTTTGGTTTCAGATATTAACCCACGATCAGTCGTCCACAGAATTTTCCTGGCTTGTTACCGGTGTTGATCGGGAATTTGTAAAGGTAGATGGTAATCATCTTTATATTGACATTTCCTTTGTACTTTGGTTGACAGAGCAACTGGATCGCCTAGACCACTTCTTGTTGCCCTTGTTTCGGAGGTGAGGGAAGAAGATACCTGCGGGGGTAATTGACAAACCTTCTGGTAGACAGGTGGCGAAATACCGGGACATAGTCGTACGCTTTGATCCCTAACTTTTGCCTGGACCGCCCTTTCGGGTTTTCAGTCCACCGGGATATCCATTTTTGCCCAAGCCGCCTTTTTAGGTTTTCGACTCACGAAAGGCACATCGCCAGATTTTATTTTATTTTTTTTGAAAATGCATTTTTCAATAAAAGCAAGTGAGTTTTTTTTTGTAAACTGTGATGTCAACTCGAGATTTTACCGCGAGCCTTAAGGAGTCAGGATACCTTTCGTAACAGTATGCTTTCAAAGTAACCCATGCTTCAGCTAGGACTTTTGAGGGTTATAACGTGGCCTGGTTCACGGTTTAAGAAACAAAGGATAAAGTCTCAAATTATTTGTACCCACCCGCTCTTCGTGATGTTCTTCAATCCTAAACTCAGCTGATCGTGCGTTAGACCTTATTTGAGTCTTTGTCCTGATGTTCCAATGATGGTTTAGATATTGATGATTTATTCTGAATAGGCAGTCATTTTTTTGTTTTTGTTGAGGGTTTGTATGACCTCTTTCTTTTTGATTTCGCTATCCCTAAATTTTGCCTGAACTGTTTCTTTTGTGATTACAGTCAGCGGGATGCCCCAGTTTTGTAAGTCTCCTTCATAGGTTTTGACTTATTGGGTTTTTATTTTTGAGATACAATGACCGTCTATCCTTATGATTATTTGGAACCATCACTACTTTTCTTTGTTTTATAAGGACCTCTTTAGTGCCATTTGTTATGCACTTGAATCAACTGAGAAAACTACCCTGCCCCAGGTTATGATTAAGGGTTTTGATTTTCGAAAATAAAAACTCCTACTTCCTTGGCTCGAAGGGGTTGACGAGGGATTATCTTCCTTATAACTCCAGTGTTTAGGGATTGAAACAATGCCTGTACCTCATCAGCGGGGTCTTGTTCAAAAGCATACTGTAATTGTTGCGGTACCATTTTCGTCATCCTCCGTCAAAAGGCTTAGAATTATTAATCAAGAGTTGATCATCACAGAAAAAATATGAAAGCAGTTTTAAGTACGGTAAACATAATTAATTCAAGACAGACATGTGTAATGCATTCATGAAATAAAAGAGTTTAACATGATAATTGTTTATTTGAACAAGAAAGGAAAAATACAACTTGAATTCAAATGAACAAAAATCTCTCAATCCTAGCCATGTTTTGGAAAGGGAGCAGTGATCACGTTGGGAGTCTCGGCAGGCTCGAATTCGATCTCCTTAGCGTCGATCATATTCTGGATCTTATATTTCAGCGCCCAACAGTCCTCAGTATCGTGCCCCGGGCTATCAGAATGATAAGCACACCTCACCTCTGGATTATAGTTTGGAGAGGAGGTCTTGGGATTTGCAGGAGGGTTGATCACCGCAATCAGGTTCATTTCAACATGTGCTGCAATGCTTGTAACCATGGCATGCTGATGTTGGTGAACTGTCTTTTAGGCTCGTCCGGCCTTCGCTGACTTCCCTTTGGTGGTTGCCGGCGTGGTGCAGAACCAGATATCATGACTGCCCCTGCATGTTGGTCACGACGACCCTTTTGACTGTATGCAGCATTAGATTCCTTCTTTCCCATGTAAGGCTTTTTGTGAGTATCGGAAGGTGTGGCCTCTTGAATCTTCCCGGCCTTTATACCGGCTTCAATTCTTTCCCCAGTCAGAATGAGGTCGGTAAACCCTGCAGATGAATTACCAATGAGATGATTGAAGAACGGCCCAGATAGGGTCCCTAAGAACATATCAACGAGTTCCCGGTCAGTCAAAGGTGGTTGTACCCTTCCAGCAAGGTCCCTCCATTTTTGAGCATATTCTTTGAAGCCTTCGCCTGCACCCATGGACATTCCCTGAAGCTGAGTGCGCGTGGGTGCAAGGTCGGCGTTGTACTGGTACTGCTTGTAGAATGCAGTGGCCAAGTCCTCCCAGCTGTGGATGCTGGCTCCATTCAGTTGATAGAACCAGTCGAGTTGAGTCCCTGAAAGACTCTCCTGAAAGAAGTGAATCCATAAGTTCTTGTCAGCCGTGTAGGGCTGAATCCTCCTTATGTAAAACCTGAGATGCAGCTTGGGACAGGATGCCCCGTCGTACTTTGCGAAGGCAGGTGTTTTGAGTTTGTATGGGATCACCACCCCAGAAGACAGACCTAGATCTTCGATGTCCAGGTCGGGCACTTTTTGTATCTCCATGGCACTTAGCCGGTCTTCCAACTGTTTATACCTGTCCTCGGCCGGAGGGTACTGCTCCTCATTGAACTCTGTCTCGTTATCGGAGACCACTGGGCTAGGAACCCTTTCCTCTTATAGACTGTTTTTCCCTACAGATGGGGTATTCAGCTCGGCCTCATTTGGTGATCCATTCCCAGATTTGCGTCTCGGGTTGAACAACACTGTCCTCTTCTTCTTCTTCTTCGAGAGCAGAGTCTTCAGATCTTGTTGCCCCTGGGCCAAACTCATGATCAGCTCTTGGAATTGGGCGTTCTGAGCCTGAAGGGCCTTGATGGACTGCTCAGTTGATGATTCAGGATTCATGACGAGACTGCTGAAATAAACAGCAAAGAAGGTAAGCAACCTGTAGAGAAAGGGTACCTGTTATGCAATGATATGTATGATATGCATGCAATGTTTTCAAGGACCTCGCGGGGTAAACAAAGAAACTTGTTAGAGTTGGAAACTGGTAACTTGATTGAAGGTACTTCATGTTGTTGAGAGTCCTTCTTCAAGGGTCAAAGGCTCACCATATCCAGTGGGTCATAGCCTCTGACAACCTTGACTAGAGGAAAATAAATCCCCTTTGCCCCTTGTTAGACATTCTGTTCGTCATGACCTGCATCACAAGCCCTTGAGATCCTTGAAATGGGTTAGTCTTATGTAGGATGTATGCAATGGTATGATGTTATGCTATGCATGGGGTAATATAGGTAAACCCTGTTATGAGTCCTAATTAAGGACTGTTAACAAAACCTGCAAGAAACTCAGTAAACCCTGTTATGAGTCCCAATTAAAGACTATAAACAAACCTGCAAGAAACAAGTGTCAGGTAACAAGCATGCAAATAGTCAAGTTGAAAGGCACACAAGTCACGCAAGACAACCCTTAGAGTTTAGGCCTGCATGGGGTCTGGGTATTACCCTCTTGAAGTTGGTGGGCTCAACCTGTCCTATTAGAAGTAACCGGGTTCTAAGGGTACCAATATCACTGGATTGCTTTCATTGTTCATCGTTTCGATTTAGCCACTGAACTGGCGACCGAAATATTCTAGGAAAGCAACCCTCAATTGAGTGTAGTATCGAGTATCAACCAACCTCGGACTGCACCAAAGTCAGTTATCTCACTACCCTAAAGAGGCCAAGATGGTTCAATTAAGGTTCCTAAGGTCTGTTGATGCTTCACGACACCACTCGGAGGCCCCGTACTCTCCTTGACTGAACTCAAGGGTTACCGGTACACACCAAAGTGCCACATCAACGTAGCAGACTGTTTCAATCATGTCGGTATACCCCGCACAGTTCCCTCACAGCCTTGTTGCTACTTTCTAAGAAGGTATTCCCCAGATCCGGGTTAGGACCTATAGAACTCCCAAGACAGTCCCACAATTTAAAGCAAGCAAATCAATACAATTGAAAACACAGTTATGAACTATCCTAAGGTACACCTCACTTTTAAAGTTTCCCCAGCAGAGTCGCCAGTTCTGTGATCGGTGGATCTGGAACTGACTGTTTAACGCTGGTTCGTGAAATGTCGCGGAAGCAAGAGTCGCCACCGTCTTTTATTTTCTCCAAAGGGAAAGGACAAAAGCACAGAAAAATTCCTTATAGAGATTGCTCTCGGTTCGGGAGGTAGATTATAGAAAGGGAAGGTGTTAGCACTCTTTCTATCCATGGTTATCCATGGGCGCTTAGATACTTGCTCACTTGTGTTTTCAAAAATGGTTTGTTTGCTTTTCAACTGTGGGTTTAAAAAAGTTTCTCTGAAAATTTCAGTTCGACTCTTGTATCGGTCCTCAAGAGTGTTTGAAAAGTTGCTTTCGAAAGCTTTTTGAAAAGGTGTCGGTGTGAAAAGTATTTTTTGATTTGTTTTGAAATTAGAGCAAGTATCTAGAGTCGTCTACCTACCCTAAGGAATTCGTTTGTGTAAATGTCCTTTAAAGTAGTGCCATCCCACCATTGAGAGGTAGGCAGCACCACCGTTGGAGGTGTTCGGGTCAATTCGAAGGTTCGGGACATGGTGATCACCGGAGCAATAGGAAGACACCTTAGAAGCTACCCTCATGCCAGGTTCCTGGATCATGAGGACTTACTAAAACGTCCTCTACTCGACGATCACCTTTCGAGGGGCAAGGCAACAATGAGGCGTACCCTAGGGGTGGTGTGTGATTCGTGTGTCATGTTCATTTATTTTTGTCTTGTCATGTATTGGTGATCTACACATTGCTTTTATTTTGACATTCATTCTTTCATGCAATTTGATTAACAGTTAAAAGTTGCGGGAATCGAAAGTTCTACGCTATTACAAAGGCGCGGGTCCACATCGCCAAATTTAATCCAAGACCCGATTTGAAAATAAAGTAAAGTGCGAGAAATATAAATGTCTGATTTACATGGCTTTGGGAGAATTACATGAAAAAGGAAACAAAATAAAAATGCGAGAATAAGTAAAATCAGGAATGCGAGGGCGTTGGACCCTTTTTTAGGAAGTTAAATTACGATTAACAAATTAATTAAGTTAAAATAAAAAGAAAAGATTTTTTGGAGTTTTTTGTATTTATGGACTTTTAGTAAGAATTAATGGAATTTAAACCTAATTCTAACTATTTTAGTTTATTAAGAAAATGTGAAAATTAAACCTAAAGTTAACCTAATTAATTAATTCAATTTTATTTACAAAAATAAATAATTAATTACTAGTGATGATAAAAGAAAAGGAAAAAAAGATAAAAGTAATTAAAACCTAATTCTACAAAAAAATTTAAGTTTATTAAGAAAAACATTTAAAATTAAATCTAGAATTAAGACTAATTAATTAATAAGACTTTTTTACAAAAAATAATATTAAATAAAATATATCTTTATTTTTTGTCTTTTCTGATTTTTATTATTCATATTTAAAAGATCAATTTTATGGAATTAAATAAAATAGAGAAAAGAATTAAAATAATTAATAGAAAAGAATAAAAAGCAATAGAGAAAAGAAGGCAAACATGGGGGTTTGTAGGCCCATTTGGAGGTATGCTGGTAGCAATCAGGCCCATTTGTGGAAGGCCTCTTTTGACTTTTCTGGTCACGTGTGTCTGCATTGACTGATGCCCATGGTGTTCATCAGATCAGGGCCCTTGGATGGACATTCTGAGACATGTGGCGTGCTTGGATATTGAGTGTATGGTAGGCCTTTGAGGGGAACGATACATGCAAACCTGAAGAGAAAAATAATATGGAGAGAGGAGGGGACCTGGGAATCGAACCCAGGTCCCAAAGCTTGCCAACACAACATCCCACCAACTGAGCTGCTTCAACGCGTTGTATATAAAATAAAGCATAAATAATATAAGAGAAAATTGGTGTTAGTGGCCTAGAAACAAAAAAACGCGCGTTGAATTCAAATTGTCCAACCATAGCTTGCCACCTGATCTTCTTCTTCGTTCGTCCCTGCAATAAAAAGAAGTAGTGGGGGTTTTAAACCCCCCCAAAATGCAGTCTTTTCAAAAATAGCGAATAGCCCGTATGGCTATATAAATTAGGCGCGATTAGTGTATTGAGTTCGTCCAAGCGTCCTGATTCTAGTGGTACAAGTCTCATGTCTCAATTTTTCCATAACAAAGAAACCCCAAATTTGCAGTCATGAAACCCTAGCAAGCTTCAATGGTGATTTCACGTATAGGCTATAAAAACTCAATTCAACAACATCAATAGACTCAGAAGGTTCATATTAGCATAAAACAACAATTAAAATGTATGAAAGATGCCCAGAAACTTAAACACGATTATGCATATTTTCATGAAAAGTGAGACATGTTTCTACCGTTTCTTGGTGTTAGGAGCAGTGGTTTTGATCCAGGAACGTCCCTTGAGGCCTTTGCAAGCTAATGGAATCAATGTTTTGCCTTGAAACGCTTTAGAATCATGTTTTCAGTTTTGAAATTTTCTTCAAAAAGTGTAAAGTTTGTTTATGGTTTTGGGCGCAGCTTAGAGGTGTGAGCTTTAGAGTTTGCATCAGACTTATATGAGGGATGGATTAGGGTGAAGATTTGGATCCAAAACCCTTTGCATTGATGTATGGAATATTTGATTTTCATGCATATTTTTTTCAAATCTTTTTCATGTGATTTTGATTCCAATCATGGCCAATCTCTCCAATTTTGGTATGCACGAAATCTTGAGTATCCAATGAGTGATTTCACTGCATAAAAAGATTCAAATGCATTGGTTTAGTATTTTTTCCATATTTTATTTAATTAAATGAATTAATTGTAATTAAAAATTCAAATAAATAAATAAAAATGATGAAATAAATCCTCTTTGGGCCAAATGGTCGTGCATATGCTTTGGATGATGATTCTTGGAAGAAAGTGTGGCCCATTAGCAATTTTAAGGCATTTGAAGCAAAGTTGACTTTTCAAAATTTCCAAAAATTTCCCAACTTCCACAAGGCATATCTTGCTCAATTGTTAAGATTTGATCATGTTCTTGGACATTTTGGAAAGGTCTTGAAGTCCTCTAACCAATGCCTTTGGTTCCATGTCATTTAAATTTACCAATCTCAAGTTATGGCCTTTCACTTAAAGTCCCTTTTTGTTGACTTTTGAAAATGACCTATAATGTTGAAATTGATAACTTTTTGTGAGAGCATTTCTTGGACTTGAAGTGTGAAGAGGAGTTATAGGAAATGTCTTTCTCTTCAAAATGAGCTTTGGATGGAATTTTTCTGATAGTCCATGTGGAAGTTATGCCTTGGTCAAGTTACAGTTGACTTTTTCAACTGTCCAAATATGGAAACTTTTGCATCTTGAGACTTTTTGAGCCAAGCCTTGAAAATCATGATCAAGATTTGATCAAATGATGTTTGTGGCTTCAAAATGAGATGTTGACCAAAAATTTGAACTTTTGACTGTCAAATGACCATTTTGCCCCTGCAGTTGACTGTAGGGCAATTAGGGTTTTTGACTGTGCAATTTTGTGCTGTAAGTCTTGAAACTTGGTATGAGGATTCTTGACCATGTTTATAGGCATGTGGGACTTGATTGGGCCCTTGGAAACTTCATTTCTTTGTCAGAACCAAAACCCTAGTTTTTGACTGTTATGGGGCCCTTGAACTGTGCAACCCTTGAGGAGATTTTGAAGCATGCTCTTTGCAAATCTTGAAGAATATGGGAGGGCAAATTTTGTGGTACAACAGACACCAAAAACCTGATATCTATATTGTATTTGAGCATATAAATCTGGTAATGCTTAAGTAATGTGGTGAGGGTCAGCAGAAACTTACCTTGCAGCTGGAAGAAGTTCTATGAACCGGAGTTAACCTCAACTATGATGATGCTCTGAACAGCTTCTTCACGTACTCAGCAAATTGAAAGTTTTCAACTTCTGGGGATGGCAAGGAGGTGATGTTCTGATTTCTTTGAGTGGAGGGATGGAAAGTGTATAGCAATATGAACACATAAGTTTAGACAACTTCCAACGTGTGGATTAGAATCTGTGTGAATGGTTTTTAGTCAAGAAATATTTGAGAACAAGTGGAGTTTTGAATGCAAGGAATAAAAAGTTAACAAGGTTTTATGTGTTGTGTTTACAGTTCTTGGAACTCTTGGAATTTTGGCAGGGGTTCAAGGCTTTTCTTTCTCAATTTTTTCGACCTCTTTCACAAATTTTTCTGGCCCCTTTTCAGTGACCAATGGTGTTCTATTTATAGGCCAAGTTTTGTGTGTTTGAATTGTCAAGTAGCGCCAACATCATACGCTAGATGCTGACTTGCTCTTAAAGAAAGTTCCAAAATGGTGTGATAGTTGACAGTTTTTTAGCTTAGGTTGGATTAGCAAGAAGGATTTAAGGAAAAGTGAACCCACAAGCAAAAGGTAGCGCATGGACCCTTACCTAATTCTGTACAAAAGTATTTCTACACTACACGTGGAAAGATCCTTTGGACAAAGACTCAAAAGTGGTTGTGAGCATTAATGAGCATTAAATGATGATGAGATTTGTCAAAATCAGAAATTCTGTAATGTGAGATTTTGCATCATTGCTTAATTCTGGATCAGAAGTTCCATTTCAGAGTAGTCTAGAACAAAACACCCTACTTCTGATCCTTGTACCTTGTTACCTCAGCATGTTCTGAAGGATTCCCCAGGTTTTCCAGTAACCTTCTTTGATTTACCTTTGAAAACTCTGGATTAGAAGTTCTGATTCAACATAGCACCCAATCTTATGATCCTCTTACCTTCTGGCTCCAGCATGTTCTGAAGGAGCTTTCAGGCTTCGTATTACACTTTATTACCTTCTTTGCATTATTCTAGCAAACTCTGACTGAACTTGCGTAGATGCTGAAGAGCCATGTTCTGACTGAAGACTATGTGTTGAACCATGTTTACAACTTCTGACTGCACCTGCCTAGATGTTGGCTCAGAAGTTCTGAAGTGTCATTTTTTTCTTAAATACTTAGAAAAAAAATCCCAAGTATTTAGAAATTTGGCTTTTCCATAGTAAATTTGACTTTGAACTTTTTGATGATACAAACTTCATATTCCAACATGTCTTGATGAAATATGATTCTTGAAACTTGGTTTTGGTCCAAAAATCAAAGTTAGACTTCTCAGCATGCAAATGACCATTTTCCCCTTATGAATGGTTTGCTTGGAAAAAAATGATAATTTAAGGCTTGAAATTGTATGAGAGAAATGAGAGGGCAAAATTTGGGGTACAACAACTAGTATTCAACAAGTCTATCAATAGACATTGAAATGAACCAACAAAGGTAGTAAAAACCCTAGAAAATAGTTCCAACGAAGAACTGGACCATTACCAAAGATAATGAGTAGACACTCATCCACTTAACTGGTAACATCAAAAGGATGCCCGTATGAGGCTGAAACCGGGATAATAAGGGTAAACTGACCTTGTTTGGGATATAATCCAATTTTTTTAGCAAATCCACTGGGGAAAATAGAAACAACAATAGCTTATGTTTCAATGCATGTTTGAATTATTACTTTTTTCAAGGAGTAATGTTCCAAAAAAGAATGGAAACAATACACTTTGAGGATGCAATGTGATGATGCATGATTTCGCTGGAGAAAAGAAGATATAAGGAACCGCTAAAGAGAAGATCTTGAAAAGCTAAAATTCTGTGGGGAGTAACAAATTGAGTAACCGGTAAATATGGGATACAAACTCTGAGTGGAGTTGAAAAAATAAATTGAAAAGTCTGTTGGAGAAGATCAAATAAAAACTGTAAACTCTGATAAGGTACGCCAAACGAAGATTGGACGTTGCTGGGGAAAACACCAATAATATAGGGCCTGCGGGGAATCAAAATTCACCTCTGACAGCTTGAGGAATAAATTGTTAGCCTCACTCCTAGGGATGACAGAAACTTGTACTGTTGGGGATATGAGGATCCGAACTGGAGATAAGTGAATCTATGCGTGAAACTCTTGCTGGAGAGGAGGTAATCTTGGCGTAAGAAAATCAACTGGGGATTTAAGAACAATCTTCAAAAAGAACGAGCATGTCGGGGATATGAGAAACCTCGGGTGCGAAGTCATGGTAGCGTCGTCCTCTAGGGATATGACACTTATCAACATCCAGGATTAAACTCTACTGGGGAAAAGGGAGAATCCTTAAATAAGAACTTTTAATGAAATGACTCAGCTGGGGAAAAGAATTATCGAGTAAGATATCTCCATAAGGTAACTTAGATGGGGAGATAAAAGATCTTGAGAAAGAGATATCAGAAAGTAGCCTCTTATGGGGAGTGAGATAATCTTCAACACGACTCAGCTTGGAAAAATGAATAATTCTCAAACAATCTTGGCTGGTGGATGAGAAAAGATTTTCAACATAAGGAGTCTCAAGATGATTTTCTGTTGGGGAGATGAGATATTTCTTAAATAAGAAATCTTGGTGAAGTGGCTTACCGGGGAATAGAAAATTCTCAACCTGTACCCTTGACTGGGGAATGAAAAACTCTGCTTCGAGGAATAAACATTCTCCCATGAACACAATAATTTCACATATATTTTGGGGACGTAGATTCTTCAAGAAGTATCATCAATCACAACTATCAGATAAGGATTCTCCGCTTAGCGATGCTGGGGAGAAGAAAACTTCGAGTATTACTGGGAAATATATCCAAGAATTTCAAAACCATTCAAACTTTTTTAGCCACAATCCCTTTGGGAAGACTCACTTGGGAGAAGTAAAAACTTCAGAGTTGTTGGGGATATGACCCAAGCTGGGGATATTGTAATCATCTTGAGAGATGTTGTTCTGGTATTGGCAATTTACACATAATCAAATGGATAATGATTCCTGCAAAACAAATCACATCAAAGATGCCCCAAGTATAGCATGACTACTTTGTCCATCAACTGAGTTACAAAAAAACTTAAGAGTAATATTTTTAACTTATTTATTATGTTATGTAAAACCATCAAATTTCCAAATGCAAATGTTTATCAAAAGGTATCAGACGTTTTTGCAAACAAGCCATTAAAAGAAAATAAGGTAAGCTTTTTCGGATAAAAAGAAGTCTTTTATTAATTGAAGTTGGCCTACAAATAGTCATTTACATCAGGAAGAAATTCCTTGAAAGAGGTAATTGCAAAAGCAAAATAAAAGAGTATTATAAAAATGGCAATGTGAAAACGGGTATCCATCAGGTTCCAATTCTGCTATAACTCTTATGACCTTGAAGCTCTCATCACTTTTTCTTTCTGAAGAAGATGACTGGATTGGTTCCTACCCTTCGGGGTGACCAACTGTAGCCGTAGATGAAATCAAAGATTCGATGCTAGACGTAGTCATTCGCTTTAAATCCCTAACTTTTGTCTGGATCTCCCTTCTGAATTTTCAATCCACCAGGATACCCTTTTTTCCTAAGCCGCCCTTTCGGGGTTTTAACTTAGCGGGTGTACTTATTATTCTTTTTAATTCTTTTCACTTCTTCTTTTTTTATCCCTAATTGTTGAGGCTTCTGAAATTGTCTCATATAATTTTCATTTCGATGGGGAACTCCCATTTTGTCGAATAAGAAGCAAGGAGATGACTTTCCCCTCCTAGGATCATACTTTCTGGTATACCTAAATTCTTCTGTAGCATCTTTGTCATATACTTCATTGCATCTTAGGCATAGTCCAACTTTGGGATTATTCAGCTTGCATCTTTCTAGGAAATTAATCAGTCCTTCATCGACATGAGGATAAACTGAACACCCTCCTCCATGGACAACTACAGGAGTTTCTTTAGTTCTTCCGACCTCCATCTCGAGACCTTCAATAGCCTCGACCATCATTACTTCGAATGGTTCAACATAGTTTACCTCTCCATCAAGCAGGGGGTCAATGTCAACTTGCATAGATTATTTTGGCTTTTCGCCAAATTGGAGTCTTCCCTCATTCAGAGCCTTTTACACCAAATCCCTAAAAAGTACACATTGAGAAGTTTTATCACCAAGAAAATTATGGAATTTACAAAACCCCCTTTTCTTATTTTGTTCTAATGGGGGATTTTTAGGCCTTGTGGCACTATTATCTGCCCATCAGTTACTAATAAATAAAATATTTCATCACATTTAGTTATATCGAAGGTATATGTTTTTGTGGCGAACTTTTCATTTTTCTAGGTTCGATAAGATTTTTCCCATTCGATGGCTTTAGAAATTTGAATACATAAGGAGGTCATGGTTTAAGTTCTTCCACATTAACCTCACTTTCGTTGAGCATATCATCAAAGTTAGATGCATACTCTCTGGTTGACACATGCACAACTTTCTCTTTTTTATGATATTTATTTGTTCTGGCTTTCTCAACTTTTAGACGTTCGACCTGGAGAAC
The DNA here is from genome assembly GCA_948472305.1 of Vicia faba. NCBI lineage: Eukaryota > Viridiplantae > Streptophyta > Magnoliopsida > Fabales > Fabaceae > Vicia > Vicia faba. The sequence goes on along the minus strand of OX451735.1, from coordinate 866,627,668 downwards.
TCTATCTGGTAACTGTGCCATGTCTCTAAGGTATTGAGTGTCTGGATTTTTTTGAATGGAATAATCTAAACTTCCTACAGCCATTTCAACCAACTCATGTTCAGGGACTTGTGTAAAATATCTTGCCTTAAGAATTCAGAATCTATTTAGATATTTGTCAGTCGACTCAGTCATCTTTCGCCTCACACTTGCCAACTCCTTCAAACTTATTTTCGACTGTCCCATGTAAAATTGTTTATGGAACAATCTCTCCAACTAACTCCACGAGTGTAGCGAATATGGAGGCAGTGTGGTAAACCAAGTAAAGGCATTTTTGTTAAAAAAATTGGGAAGTATTTCATCTTTAAATTCTCATTATTGGCTATGTCACCAACCTCAGTTTGGTACATGGCAACATGTTTGACTGTAGACTCATTTGTATCACCCGCGAACTTAGTAAATTTCAGGACTTTCCAGCCCTAGGTGATTCAGTCTATCGAACATATTCCGACAGTGGGGAAATGAAATTGGGCCTATATAGTTTAGGCCCTTTTGAACTAAATTTTGTTCGACAATATTTCTATATTATGGTGGCCCCCATAGTTATTTTGGGCATTCATAAGCACTTGTTCGACATCTTGGTTTCTATTTACCACTACCCTTGGAACATGTTAAACTACAATTTCTTCGACATCCCTATTTGGTATTTGGCTATAATTTCCAAGGATTACCCCCATTATCAAGTGTTTCACTAGGCCTAATTCTAAATTTGGGGAGTTAGCCTTGGTTGAGGTTGTGAAGTGTCGAAGAAATCGGCTATTATAGCCATTTGATTTTCCAGTATTCCATAACTATTATTTGTATTATTGATCATGGGGGTGAAAATTGTCCCAATTTGCTGGGTGAGAGCATGTACCATGTAACCCTTTTAACCCCACTTGTATTATTCATATAATTTACGAATTAAATCAAATAAGATTCACCACTCAAGAGTGTCACACTTCATAGAAAACATCAATTTAACATTCATGCTCCATAACATGGGTTACATCAATTTAAAACATACATCTGTTCATAATTCATCATAATATTTAGAAACATCGCACCAGAATTCATCATCATAATATAGAAATTAACTTCTCAAAACTCACATTTTTGTCTCATTAATTATTAAATCAATCTAACCATCACAACATCCATAAACTAATATAACATCAAATGAATATAACATTCGCATAATATAGCATTCCCAACCCGATGTTACATATTAGACCAACACACCTCAAATTAACGAAAATAAATAAACACTCCGAAGCTATCCTCAAATCTTCAATGAACTACTCATAGTCACCTGCGCGTTACCCACGTGGAGGCAACATTCAAACATAAAGGGTGAGTAATCACAATCAATTATAAAAGATATAAGGAAAAGACGAGTAGTTACAAACAACCTCATTATATGACATCACATTTTATTCATCAACACATCATACTCACAGATACATGAAAATAGAACTTATACATCTTTCATCATCAAATCATCATATACTCATATAGTTCACTATTATCATCACATCAAAACTCATCAACAAGATCATGCAATGTCACATAGGATGTTAATGCACAATACTGACTCAATGCATATGGTACAAATATTTTATGAACACCTGGTTCATCACCTTCCAAATATCCCCACCTTAGTATTGATTCCTTCTTGGAACCTAAGCACATCATTGTCGCATACAATCCATATAATAAGATTGAGTCTCATCATAAGCGGACCATCGTCCAAAAATGTTATGAATGCATGATGCACAACAATGTCATATAAAATTCGACCACGGCTAATCAAGTGCATCATCATTCACATAATCATCTTCACACAACATGTATACACATCAAACATTCCCATCATTAAACATCATCATGGCTAACATTGATTACATCGCAACAATGTCATAGCAACTTCATAACACTTCATAACAACATCATATTCATCATTAAAACAAATAGAACCTCATAGCATAGAAAACATGTAATAAATCAATCTCATCAACACATAGATACTGGAATTATACATCAAACAACACATATCATTTTGTCACAATAAAGTTCAGTGCATTACCTTCCCAACACTTTGAACAACACATCAAACGAAATCTTGAAACTCAAGTTACGATACTTTGAAGTTACTGCCAAGTCTGGTCGCAACTTCCTCACCCAACATTATTGATCGCTCTCTACTCGCTTTCTCATCGCCCGACAATGAGAACCATCGCTACCTCGCTCGCCCGACAACATTGGAGCGACGTATCTTCCACATACATTTTCAAGGAGCTCTTCTTTTCCATCATTTCTGAAATTCTGGCACACACAATATCAGAAGTCAAGACTAATGTCTCAACAACGCACAATGTCCACGGTAGATGTTATAAACTCTGCTGATAAAAAAACAAACTTGCTAAGAACAGAAAGATTATGTAGAAAAGTAAATTACATAAACTTAAAGAACACAATCAATTGTTAACCCAGTTTTGTGCAACTCACCTACTCTGGGGGCTACCAAGCCAGGAAGGAAATCCACAATCAAAAGTATCAATTCGAAGCTAAACAATCCCAATTTACACTTCTCACTTAATCCCTACCCAATGCAATTTCTACCTAGGAACCTTCTAGATATGAGAACCCCTCTCACTCCAAAACACCACAATGATATCAAACAATCCAAGTCCCATGGATTATCTCAATAAACCAAAAAGAAGAACACTCTTCCAATACTAAAAAATAATTAGTTTGCTTAAAAGCTTCACTAAGTACAATACTCAACTATTTGCTTAAAAGCTTAGAGGAGAACAATAACTTGATAAACAACTAACAATCAGTCTACTCAAATGCATCAAAAGATACACGAGGACGTACAAAAACATACTGAGAAGCTAAGGAGCTTTCAAACTCTAAACCCTTATTTTTCACAAGGCTTTATGTTATACCCCAAAATTTACCCTCTTCAGTTTTACCTTTAGTGGCTTATGTTTCATTATATGCACTTCATACATTGTGATGGGATCAAGATTATCCACCAAGCAAGAGATTGATCTTCTCAAGGAAAGATCGGTGGGATCTTATGTTCATGAGTTTCTTTCAACATCATTGGCTCTTTGGGTTTCTCAAGAATCTTTGATAGATTAGAGTTTGATCTTCAGTTACCATCTCCTAAGATATTCAATCAGAAATTAGGGTTATGGCCCATTTCAAGCTCTTGGTTCTCAATGACTCAAATATGTCCTAAGGCATGCTCATATGGATTATGGACTCTTGGATGGCATTATTTGAAGTTCAATTACTTGATCTTGATGATTTGGGTCATCTGAGCAAAAGTCAATTGTTGACCAAGTGGACTTTTGGTCAAAGTTGAGGACAATGATCACGTTTCAACATCATATGGCCTATGATTTAAGAAATGCAAGAGAAAGATTTTAAAGCTAACTTGTTCATGAAGGTACCTTTCTTTACTATGGATATAGGCAGACCTACATTTGGCTTAATCAGACAATTCAACTTTTCTATTGATATGAGTTGGTCACTCCACTATGGAGATTTTGGTATTATAAGCCTTGAAATAATGTTTTGAAGCTTGGGCTTAATCATGGTTCTTAGGAGTCTTCTTCATTGCAAGTGAATCCTTTTTGTGGTTCTTAAAAAATACAAACTTGAAGTTGATTTTAGCTTGAGTTTAGAGTCAATTTGATGAAGTTTATTTCTTCGTCACATTAAATCTTCCTCTTTCTATCCATTTTTATCACAAGATTCCTTATCACTTGGTCATTATTTTGGAAATATGATTCAAGGTTTTCTTAGACTTCTCAAAGGGGGGTTTTAAAAGAAGTATTACAAAGGGACTTGTTGTATTCATTCAATATGGCAAGTTTTATTCAAAGTATTGTCAAAATCATTCAAATATTGCATTCAATATTTAACTTGTTTTACAAGCACCTTGGCAAAAGTTTGTATTACAAATTTCATTTTGAAAAGAATTACAAGGTTGAATGATTTTTGTTCCTAAATCACTTCAAATTACAAGACAACGGCAAATGAAAAGAGTTTCTGAACTCATTCTAATATATCCTATAAGATTATAAGGCAAGACTTCAAAAGCCTTCACACTTCAAACCTTCCTTCCAACATGACTCCACCTTCATGCTAGCCACAGTTTCCTTCCACCATTGTCAACAATCCATCATCAATCATCAATTTGCCTTAACATTTCCATCATCAATCATCACATGAAACAAAAGATAAGGGAAATTGGTTAACAAACAAAACTTGTAAATAAACCAAGAAACTATCAAGCAAGAGTTTCTCATTTTCATCATTAGGGTTTTATTTAAGGAATCATATTTTAGGTTATTTCTCAATCATGTTCATGTGCCAAAAAGCCTCATACAAAATCAGATTTAATCATAGGCCTAGGTCTATTGCAAATCACAAATAAATTAGTTCACAAAAGAAAAATTCGAAGAGGTTCAAAATATAATTCCATCACAGTTTCAGCCCAATAGAAAAGTACAAAAATCACAAGACCAACCCAGTTACCACAAGTAATAATTACAAGTTCAAGGCCCAAATAGACAAAGTTCACAATTCAGTTCTAAAAAAAAAGAAACATCACAATAATAGTAAAATATCGCCAGCCCAGCCTAGAATTCACTGTCAAGCCCAACAAGAAGCATCACAAATCAGAATTCAAATCATTAAAGTCCAGTATCATGTTTCAAAGCAACAATCAAAAGCCTCATATTACTGTGTTTCGAACAAAAGTCAGAGCTACAATCATAGGCCTAGCCCTTTACTACAAATCTCAAACAAATGAATAAAAAATATTTGTTTGGTTCACAGTAAGGTTACAAATTCAAAAAAAGTAATGTACTGCACAAGTACAAACTCAGTTGAAAAAGCATCACAGAAAACCAAAATTCACAAAGCCAGCAAGCACAAGTACAAACTTAGTTGAAAAAGCAAGCATCACAGATAACGAGAATTCACAAAGCCAGCAAGCAACAAGGACAATTCACGAGGCCACAGTTCACCAAAAATATACAAAAGCCCAACTGCAGAACCAAAAGGAGAGGAGTGAAAAAGCCCTAAGATTCAAAACCCTTAAAGATGAAGCAAGCCAGACACTCAGTTCACAAAAAATATCTAAAATACAGCCACAAAAATATAAACGAGTATCATACAACCCTTCAAATTATTCACATAAGAAGGAAAAAAAAACACAGTTCACACAAATACAAAAACAACAAACCCTAACCCTAATCATCATATTCCTAGCTACCAAGACCCTTCATAAATTCGCGAAGAAGAAGAATAAACAATGAATCACGAATAGAAAGGAGAAGAGGAAGAAATTTCAAACACAAAGATCTCACCAAAAGGTGGAAAACTTGCACTTTCGAGTCTCACAGCCTCTGTCTCTCTCCTTTCCTTTCATTTTCGCTTCTGTGTATGCATCCATCATCATAATCTTTGTTGTTCTTGAATTTGAGCATTAGGGTTTTGAATTTCCCCTTTTAGATCTAGGGTTCATCGCTCAGAATCTGCAAAAATCATTCATAGATTAGTAATCAGAGGAGTAAAACGAACCCAAAAATGTAAAAAAAAAATTAGGATCGGAGCTTCACCTCCGCCATCGCCACGGTGGAGGCGATTTTTGGCGCGGCCAACCTATCGTCTTCGGCGGAGACCTATCAGAACAGTTAAGAGAGACAGGAGCATCCCAGCAAGAGAGAGAGAGAGAGAGAGAGAGAGAGAGAGAGAGAGAGAGAGAGAGAGAGAGAGAGAGAGAGAGAGAGAGAGAGAGAGAGAGAGAGAGAGAGAGAGAGAGAGAGAGAGAGAGAGAGAGAGAGAGAGAGAGAGAGTAAAACAAGATATGAAGAGATATTTCTGTTTTTTGGTTTTAATTCATTTTACTTTTTATGTAATTATTTTGTTTTTATTAAGTTAATCTGGCGATGACACTTGTCATCGCCTATCTGGTTAAGATTGTGTATTCCATGCAGGTACCACATCGTTCATACTGTGCACCTTTGCTTCATTATCATCAGATTGATATCAGATCAACAACAACAACATCAAGTGCTCTAGCCGTGCATCCTCATGGTGGACCTTCCTGGAGCAGACACACAGAATCCAACACTGGAAACTTTTTGGGCCTAGTAAACTTGTTTTCAGAACCCCTCCCTTTTATTTTTCAAACGTTGGCCCAATATATTTTTTTGTTGCAAATATTTCCTTTTTTTTCTGATTTCAAAAAGTGTTTATGTTGGACCTGCCTTTGTGCTATTTTTCACCTCCATTTTTCCTTTTAACACCTAAGCCAAATACTTTTTTTTTTATATTCCTTATATTTTCTATACTTTATTTATTTATTTATTTATTTATTTTTATTTAACCAAAAAAATATAAAAATATATTATCTTAAATAATTAAATTTAAAAATATTTTAACTTAAACATTTATCTTATTTTTGTTAATATTTTGAACTAGATTTGGTTTATTCTTCACACCACAAAATACCTTTTTTTAAAATCTTCATTAATATTTATTTATTTTATAAATAAATTACTAGACTTAGGTTTTTGTTTTCTTCTTAATTTCAATTAACTTAAGTCTTAGGCGTTGATAAATAGTTAATCAACTTCTCTTGTAATTAAAATTAATTAGTTAATTAGGTTAATCTTTAAACCTTTCTATCAAAAACCCTAAAAAACAATTTCTTTCTTCCTTTTTGCATTTTGTACATTCTATTCATATTCAATGGCTTTTAATAGATAATTAGGGTTTTATTGCTTTCCTCCTCTCATTTACAAACTTGTACCCCCCATTACCAAAGCGTTATAATAGCGTAGGACATTTAAATTCCGTAATCTATCACTTTCCTTATTATTTTTAGTAATTAGGGTTTGCATGACAAGACTTAAAATCAAACATTAGACAACCCTAATTTAAGATAAAATAATTAAATCAAACACACTTTGCACACATGCACCTCTAGGGTCTCCCACGCTTGTTGCCTCGGATAAAAATAGTCATGTCCTTCAAATGTAGGATGTTTTAGTAAAGACCCTCGATTAAAAGATTGTAGTCCCTCGATGACCATTCTGTGTTACCTTAGGTAAACGATCTTAGTCCCTTACGACAATTGCTAAAACATTCTACAAGTTGCCTTCTATGATTGTACGATGACCTACGCCTGTCCCTCACATCCAATGATATAGCTTCCTACTAACTAATGGTAGAAAGCACTATCTAAAGGAGGAGGAAAAGAACAAAGACTTTTTGAGTAGGTAGATTGCTCACAAACAAAAACCATTTCCATACTTCACACTTTCAAAACACTTCACAGACAAACATTTTGTATATATTCTCTATAATACGAGAATCATTACAAAATTGCCTTACATTGGCACCTTTAAAACATCTTTCCAAACATTCCTTTTCAAATAAATATTTTAAAAACCAAAAATTTGTATACATTATAAACGATACGAGAATCATTATAAAGTTTTCCAAATTTAGGCGTTTTCAAAATATTTTCAAACTTACACAAACACAAAGCATTTCAAAGTGAGCTAGCAATTAAGAGCCCTTAGATAACTACATATGAAAAGGGTGCTAACACATTCCCTTTTCATAACCTACCCCCCGAACTCAAGGAAAATTCTCAAAAGTTCTTTCCTGTTCTTTTCACCGTTTCCTTTATTGGATAAAAGAAAAGTCAGTGGCGACTCTTGCTATCCGCAACATTTGCAATCAAACACAAAACACCCAAGTCAGTTCTCCCACCGTACTACAGAATTGGCGACTCTTCTAGGGAGAATATAAACTAAAAGTGGGGTTACCTTAAGATCTAGATAACCTTTATTTCTTTACTTGCTTGATTTGTTTGCTTTACATTTGTGGGTTATGCTTGGGTTTATTTCTTGAAAAGATCCTATACCTAGATCTGGGGCATATTAGGTAAGTAGAAATAGATCGTGGAGAATGTACGACGTATGCTGACATGGTTGAAGTGATGGCTACATTAGTGTGACACATTTTTTGGTACCGGTGTCCCTTGAGTCCAGTCAAGGAGAATATGGGGCCGCCGTGTGGTGTCATAAAGCACTAATTGATCGTAGAATCTTAGTTGAACAACTTGGCTATTAGAATGTAGTGAGGTAGGTGGCTTTGGTGCAGAGTAAAGTTGGTTGATACTCATACTACACTCATTGAGATCGGACTTTTGGGATATTTCAGTTGCGAAAACAGATTTATGCTGAAACAATGCCCGGTGAAGAAAGATCAATGATATTGAGATTCCTTAGAACCAGATTACTTCTTTTAGGACAGGTTGAACCAACTAAAACTTCAAGAGGGTGATTACCTACAAACTCCATGCAAGCCTTTGAACCTAAGGTTAATTGTGTGACTTTGTTGAACTTATGATCTGACAACTTGAACTCCTTGCAGGGTTTGTCTGTATTCATTATCTAATAAACTTGAATTCCTTGCAGGACTTGTCTGTAGTCATTACCCAGTAACCTGGACTTCTTACAAGGCTTACTTGTTTTCAACACCTTAAACTTGGTGCATAGCATACACATCATAACATCATACCATATGATTCTCAATGACCGGCTCAAGGATCTCAAGGGGGAGTGATGCATGTTATCCGGAACCAGACCCCTAGCAAGGGGCAGGAGGATTTATTTTCCTCTAACCAAATGTCGTCAAAGCATCATGCACCAACGTCTAATAAGAGGCAAGGGGATTTATTTTCCTCTAACCAAATGCTGTCAAAGACCAAAGCACGTTATCTCGAGTTAAAGGCTATGATCTACTCGATAGGTGAGCTTGATTCTCGTAGAAGGACATTCAACGATACTAAGTTCTTCAATCAATACTGCAGTTAGATTCGGCTTCTAACATTTTCTTCTATTTACCATGCGAGATCCTTGAAAACATTACATCTACATATCATGCATCATGTCTGTGATACGGTGGGAGAACTGAATTGGGTGTTTTGCGTTTTATCGCAAATGTTGCGGATAGCAAGAGTCGCCACCGGCTTTTCTTTTATCTAATAAAGGAAAGGGTGAAAAGAATAGGAAAGACCTTTTGAGAATTTTCCTGAGTTCGGGGGGTAGGTTATGAAAAGGGAAGGTGTTAGCACCCTTTTCATCCATAGTTATCTACAGGCTTTTAATTGCTAGCTCACTTTGAAATGCTTTGTGTTTGTCTAAGCTGAAAGATGTTTTGAAGATGTTTTGAAAATGGTATTTTTTCAATGATTCTCGTATCATTGAGAATGTATACAAAATGTTTATTTTGGAAATATTTTGAAAATGCTTAGTGCGGAAATTTTGAAATGATTCTCGTATCGTTGAGAATGTATATAAAATGTTTTGTTTTGAAAATATTTGTTAAAAAGGAGTGTTTGGAAAGATGTTTGTTTTTGAAAGTGTGAGGGGTGAAAATGGTTTTAGTTTGTGAGCAAGAAATTACGAGAAATCTACCTACTCAAAAATTATTTGTTCTTTTTCTCCTCCTTTAGATAGTGCTATTCTACCATTGTTTTGTACAGAGCCATAACATTGGATGTGAGGGACAGACGTGGGTCATCTACACTCATAGAAAGAAACTTGTAAGATGTTTTAGCAATTTTCCTAAGGGACTAAGATCGTTTATCGAAGGCAACATTTGAAGGGTCATCGAGGGACCACGATCTTTTAATCAAGGGTCTTTGCAAAAACATCTCACGTTCGAGGGACATGACTATTTATATATGAGGCAACAAGTGTGCGTTACCCTAGAGATGCATGTGTGCAAAGTGTGTTTGATTCAATTATTTTATCTTGAGATTAGGGTTGTCTAATGTTTGGTTTTTAGGTCTTGTCATGCAAACCCTAATTACTAGCAATAATAAGGAAAACAATAAATTACGAAATTTAAATGTCCTACACTATTACAATGTTTTGGGAATGGGGGAAGAAAGCAATAAAGCGCTAATTATCTATTACAAACCATTGAATTAATGAATAATAATAGAATGTACAAAATGTAAAGAGGAAGAAAGAAATTGTTTTTTAGGGTTTTAATGGAAAAAGGTTTTAGTAATTAACCTAATTAGGCTAATTAAATTTAATTACAAGAAAGGTTAATTAATTATTTAATAAAAACCTAAAATCTAAGTTAATTAAAAATAAAATCTAGGTCTAATTTAATTGAGGAAAAAATGAAATCTAAATCTAATGATTTGCTTGTAAAATAATTTGAATATTAATGACAAAAAAAAGTATTTTATAGTGTAGAAAAATAATAAAATTTAGTTCTAAATATTAACAAAAAAAAATATTTTTAATTATATTAATTAAGAAATATGTTTTTGTATTTTAGTTCTAAATAAAAATAAATAAATAAATATAGTATGGAAAATATTGGGCTAGGGGGTTTAAAAAGAAAGATGGGAGTTAAAAGTAGCAAAAAGGACGTTAGGCCCAAATGTGTGTTTTGGTTGAGTTCAGAAAATAAAATAAAAATAAAAGACGGACCTGCGTATTATAAAGCAAAAAGGGGGGTGAGAAACCAAAAATGAACCAGGCCCAAAACAATGATCCAGCGCTTAGGTTGATCCAGTGTGATTGATTTCTGTGAGTATACCATGGGCCTGCTCATGTGAAATGCTGGATTTAACTTTGTGATGATCAAATGGTATTAATGTGAGGCTTTATGGTGGGTGCACATGGCTTGATGCACTAAATCTGCAAGGAAAACATGAAAAAATACAAAAGGGTACCACTGGGGCTCGAACCCAGGTCCCTATAGAGTAGTGCCTTATAGCGCACGCGCTCTGCCGCTGGGGTGACTGTTTCATCCGGTAGTAATACAACTTCCAATAAATTTAAAATAAACTCAGTCCTGATTGCACTTCATCCCTAACCTTGCGCCAACATCTCCATTGTTACATTTTTGAATTTCTAATCTTGCTCATTTCTCAACCATTTGCAAAAGTTTAAACTTGAAACTTGCTCCATTTTTCAATACGAATTCAACCATGTAAGCAACTTAAACTATAAATCAAAGATGAACCTTAATTTCTGTTGGTACCAAATAAAACCTAATTTTTTTCCAGAAATTTCAAACTCAAAATTCACATCACTCAGGCAACATAAATGAAAACTAAAGGCATGGTAAGCTTCAAGGCTATGATGTCTACATTTTTCATTCACAAAGTAACCATTAATGATGCTTGTAGAGAGAGTTCAAAGTTGAGAAAAATTACCTTAAAACTGGAAATCGTGTATGGAGTTTGAGCATTTCTGGAGGTGTTGTAATGATCTGGATAGCTTCACTGTAGTCCTAGGAAGCTAATGCAAATCTTACTTTGTGCTGAAAGTGCCTGAATCGTGTTGGAGAAGTCAATGTGCAGAGTTCTGTTTTTGAGTTTGGAAGATGAGGAAGATGATGTTACAGTTGTTAAACAGGGGCGGGGATGAGTTTTTTATGGTTTATAGATACTTTGTAAATGATTAGAAGTGAAAACGCACGAGGGATTTGAGTGTTTGAAGTTTTTGGTCAGAAATGCCAACAATGGAGATTTGTGTGCAAGTATGAGTTTTAGGGAGTTTGAGTGAGTTTGGGGCTATTGAATATGTCCCTTGGCTTGCAAATAGTGTCTCTATCTATATATAAGAGTTTTGGAATGCTCAAGTTGATCAGAATTCAAAATCACATGTTAAGCTTAACATGTGATTTTTCTTGAAAAATCAAGTTTCAATTCCTTGTACCTTTGATCATAGAGTGGTTAAACACTTTAATCACAATTATTTTGACCTTGTAGATGGATTGTGATCAAGGGGAACAAGTGAGAGGCTCAAGAATTGACTTTGTGCATAAAGCTTGCTTTTCAAGAATGACAATGTTAACTTTCTCCCCAAAATGGCAAATTGACTTGGACAATGCTTAAACCACTTGGATCATAGCTCAAAAGTTTGTGTAATCCATTAATTATGGGTAGATACACAAGTTAGAAGGCCCGAAAAGCAAGATTATACAACATAACATTGAGATTAGATTATGTGTTCATCAAGAAAATGACTTGTAATTCAAGAATGGATGCCCAACTTCTTCTCTTAAATTCTACTAGCTCAAGCATGATCTCTTCAATTTCTTGGACATTTTGGAAAGCTTGAAACATTATCTACAACCTTCATGTTGACCACTTTGGAAAAATCAAATTGGAACTAGGTGAAAATTGGCCAAGAAGTTAGGACAAAAATCTGCTTAAACTTGTTAAAAATTTCACTAAGTATTTTTTAAAAATGCCATGACTTCATGAGCTTATATCTTCAAATATAAGAATTTTTTGGACATAAATCCTCAAGGAAAAAGTTGTAGAATTCATCAAGATCTACAACTTTCATGTTAAAAGTTTTCCTTGAATCATCTTGCATCTTGGTGAAAAATTGTCATGAAGTAATGAAATTATCAAGGTTAAAAACACTTAGAAATTTTTCCAAGTCTTGAAACTTTGACTTTTTATGGTCTTTCTTGACTTTATTGATTCTTGTTGACCAAGTTTGATATTTTTTAATGTCTTCATGAATATTGACCTTTGAAATTCAATGTTGACCAAAAAGTAAAAGTTTGACTTTTATGTATTAGTTAACTTTTCATCAGTTGATCAAATATCAACTATGAATCCATTGATCTTGAGAAATGATTTCAGCCATGAAATGAGGTCAAGATATTTTTTTTTTTGAGTTCTTGAGATTATGCTTCAAGCCATTAGGTCATGTTGTTGTACCCCAAAATTTGCCCTCTCTTTTCTCAAGGCATTTCTCACAAGGATTCTCAAAAAATTCAAGCTTGCACAAGTACAATTGGATTTCCCAACATCAAGTTAAAGAGGAAACTATAAAAAAGGGAAAAACAGATAAAAATGATTTTTTTAAAGAACAACAAGTTTGCTTCAATTTCCCTTGCTTCGATTGGACAAATGGCTGCCCGCATGCCTGCTTCGATTGGACATTTGATGCCTGCATGTTTGTTCGATTGGACAAGTTTCGATTGGATAAATGGTTGCCTGTGTAACCCCCCGAATTTAATTAATTATTTAATTAAATTAATTAAGGATTTAATTATTGGAAATTGTCGAAGTTGAGAATTGTTAGTATTATTTTAAGAAGTATAATTGGATAAATATGTTGAGTTGAGCGGTAAGTTGATAGTCGGATAAATTAGACGGTTTAGTCGGAGAACCATTATTAGAATATTATTTGCGAGTTAGTTTTATTTAAAGTGTGGATCGATCATAGTTGAAGAATATTATTGGAAATAATATTAGATTATATTATGTGACTATTTATTTAATTGGTCTTATGTTGTGATAGTAGTAATAGTGGGGTGTGTATGTAGGCCCACTAAGAGAAACACTATTATTGGATTAATAGAATAATATATATTATTATTATTATTAAATAAGAGAGGAAGAGAGGATAGTGTATCAGGAAATGAAGAGAAAGAGGAAAATAGGGTTTTTGGAGAAGAAGAGAGTTACGTGAAGTTGAACCAAGAAGCCAAGAGGAGATTCAAATTGGAGACACATAGAGTTGTCATCAAACTAAACTTGGTAAGGGTGGGGTTTCTTATCCTATAATGAGGTAAATGATATTTTGTATGTGGGAATTAGTTTGTGGGATTATTAATGTTTGTTGATTTGTGTTGGTTTATGTTGTTGTGATAAACATTATTAATAATTGATGTGATTAAAGAATTTTCAAGGAATTAGTGTATTACTGTGTTATATACTTGTCTGGTCTGGATTTGGAATAGTAGACAGTAGCAGAAAATCTATTAAAACAGTACCGAGTGGATGAAAGAAGAAGAAAATAGAGAAGGGAAACTGTGCCTAGAATGCTGCCGAACGGCATCTTGTTGCTGGTTGGATGCTGCCGAACGACAGCTGGATTACGGTGGGAGGTGATGATCGGCACTTTGAGGAAATGGGAGGGTATTCCGTGCGGCACACCTTTGGGCAGGGGCACTTGTTCTGTTTTGTGGCACTATGCTGTATAATTTTTATATGGTATCAAATACATAGTTTATTAATAGAAAAGCAGTTGAGAATAAATTAACTATTCTAATAAGTAGCATGTTATAGCAGAAGGAACATTAATAGAAGTAACATATTTTTGTAGAGTTGTTTTATGTGATAGAGGATAATAGTAGAAATAATAATAAGTGGTAAATTTAGAGGAACAGTAGAACAAAGCAGCATAGTTAATAATTAGTAGAATTATGTTAGTAGTAGGTGTAGAAATTAAAATAGCAATGATGGTTTTAGTTGTAGAGTTGGTAATAAATAATTTAACAGAGTAGTATATTAGTGACAAATGTAATAATTTAGCAGAGATAGCGTACTTTAGTAGAATAAATTGATTAGTAGCAGCATAAATAAAAATTAGTAATAACGGTATATTAAGCAATAACGATTAGCCGAATTTGTAGATTTGGACGGTAAAATTGGTTAACCAGAATTAGTTGAAATTGTCAGAATAAGTCATATATACATGTGGGCATTTTTAATTGATTGGTTTTATTAGAATTATGTAGAATCAAGTTGATTTACAGGTGAAGTCGAATTGAGTTGAATGGTTCCGGTATATGGGATTGTGTTGTTGGTTATTGTTGTGAATAAGTTATTATCGAATAAATTGTGTGGTTATCACATTACTAATTGTTGATATGATATTGTTGTTGTGACATACTAAGTAGTAGGCTTATGCCAACGTTGTTGAATACATTGTTGTTGTTGAATATGTTGTGATTGATAAGTTGATTAAGTTGTAGGCTTATGTCAACATTGTCGGATATATTGTCGTTGTCGTATGTGATTATTGCATTATTAAGTTGGCCTGGATTGGCACCACGTTGGCCTGGATTGGAATAATATTAAGTTGAACACTTATATCTTGTTGATGCCCTTATTTATTGGCATATTTTCTAAGTTGGAAGTTCTACTCCAATGGTACCACATGCATTTGCGTAATTGAGTCGCATTTGGAGTCGTGTATTTGTTGCTTATTTAGAGTGTTGTTTACGCACGGTAATGTTATAAGTTGAATTGAGGTGTTGGTGAATGGTATTGTTTTATGTTGATTTGGTATGAAGTGGTGATTTTACATAAATTGATTTCGATATATTATTTATCATATGTTCTATTATAGTATTCAATATCTCACCCCTTACTGTTCGAATGTTGCCCTCTGTTGGTAACGTGCAGGTATTAAAGAATGAAGATTTGCTTAGCCTTATTAGTTCAAAGTCGGTTGGTCGCTCTGATAGGTAGCACTCGGGGGGAAATGAACAAATAGTTGTTTACTTGTTGAAATTGTTTTAGTTATGGAATCCTAAGTTTAATTATATGAAATAATATGTCGCCTCTCAAGTTGTTTTAGTTGAATGAAACATATGATGCTACTTGAAGTTGTAATTATGATTATGCTGTATTATTAATAAAAGAAGTGGTTTTATTTTAAAAGCTGATGTAAGTAGTTATATGTTCCTCCGAAAACTAAAGTGTTATGTATCTGTTTATGTGTTGCAACATGTTGAATTGTGATATCCCAAATGTGTTGGAAATTTTTAAATACTCTGATTTTTCGTTATAACTACCGGGTAGAATTTGGGGTGTTACAATAGTGGTATTAGAGCTGGTCGGTCCGTCCGACCAAGTTGTCTAATGTCGTTTATTCCTTAGTGCGCGACAAGTGTGTGAAACACTGTCGGTGCTTGTTGTTTTTCTAATCGAGTTATATGCAGGATGTTGGTTGAAGATAAGTGGGAGAGAAGCTTTGCTTCTCGGATATGTTCAATTGAAAGGTGTTGGTTCAGTGTGCTGCCGACGATGATAATGCAAGAATTGTTGGAGTATTATTGTTCCCGAATTCGAAGGTGACTTGGATTCAAGGTCTTGTTGTTAGTTGAGTTAGAGCACCTTGAGAGAAATTGATCATACATTGATGGTGCTTACTTCTTGAAGAATGAAGAGCGATGTAATATTTGTTGATTCATGAAGCAAGTGTAAGATGTCGATGTTTGAACAATGATGGAGTAATAAAATTACTGTAACTTTTGTGTTGGGATCACATAAGTGATTATCGGAAGTAGTTGACGTTGATAAGTAATTGTGAATCGCGAGTCTGAGTCGAAACTTAAAGAAGTGAGTAGCGTTGCAAAAGGAATTGTTGCCTTGGTGTTTTGGAACCTGAACTTTGGCAAAGAAATGCATCTCTTGAGTTATAAGAGGTTTGAGAGTATGAGATATGTTAATAGTTTTTTGGAATATGTCTAAGTTGAAGACAAATGAGTTTCTGAGTGGAATTTCCGTAAGCGAATCGCAGGAAACTGCAGAATTGTTGTGGGACTTCGAAAATTCATAACTAGAGTTTCGAGCATCCGATTTGAGTTCCGTTTGAAGCGTTGGAAACATAACGAAATGAGATTCATTTTTAAAATGGTTCCAGTAGATGTAATAGATTCATTTATCACGTGATGATATTTGAAGTAAGTGTAGTTTGTTGTTAAGCTTGTCTTTGGGACTAGACTTGTTCTTCAGTGTTGTACGGGACGTCAGCGTCCGAGTTGGGTGAATTATGGGAGAAATTGGAAGATTTATTTAAAGTAATTTGTGAAATCAAATGTATCATTTGGAAATATTTGGTGTTATTAATTAGAACGAAAGACGATAGTGCGAAGTTGTGTGGAATTTACGGTGTCGAAAAAGAGGAAGATTTATGCTAAGTTATCAGGATGTATGTTCTAGTTTTGGGAGAATAGTTCTCTTGAGTAATTTTATTTCCAAATGAAAGTGTATGTAGATCCATTCAATGTGGATGCAGTTCTAAGTTGGAGAACGACGAAGTTTGTTATAGAGGTTAGTAGCTTGTTGAGCTTAGATGATTACTATCATAGTTGTTTGAGGTGTAGATATATATGAAATATTGTTAGATAAAATGATAATGTTGTGAGTGTGATTGGAATGAGTTTTAGAGGTGGAGATACATGTATTTTTTATGTTGTGAAATTCATAAGAGGATTAAGAGTTTAAGAATTTTGTTAGAATCCTTTATGTAGATAAAGACTCAGACTAGAGTGGAAGGATTTGTAATGTATTAATATGCCAACAGATCTCGAGTTAGAAAATTATTAATCATCGTGGGATGGTGGGTGAATGAGGATTAGACATGTTGTGTTTTAGAAAACTTGAATACGAGTTTTAAATAAACATTATTATAGTTTGGTATGCCGATTTATACTCCCTTATGGTTGTCGAATACTAATTGACAAATTGAGGAACTGATCACCCTTAATTCATTGTTGATAGTAGACGAGACCATGTTGGATGATATAGATTTATTGTGCTATCTTAATGGCGTGCCTTTATCTACGTGCTTGATTTGGTAGATTGCCGATGTAGAGATGATATGCCAAAGTACTAAGTTTGCTAATAAATATTTGTGGATTTTATAAGAAGATTATTGTGGTTGTTAGTTGATGGTGAGTTGTGTGTATAATTGTTGAGTTATACAGTCAAGTTGATGTTGTGATGATTTGGTTCCCGTTGCCGTGATGTTGTTGTTGGTTACCGTAAGTAAGGAATAATATTTCATAATGTGATGAAGTTGATTATGTTGGTTGTGTTGTTGTCACTATAAGAGTGATACGACGATATGAACAAATTTGTTGATATTTTGTTGATAATTGATATACGGGAATGAAATTGTGTATGTGTCTTGAGGTTGAAAAAGGTGTTAAGATGATATTAAGACAATGTATATTCAAGTATAAGTGTGTTATAGTTGTTGCTACTTAAAATGTTGGTATGTCAGATTATGGTGGAGTAGTTGAGATGCTGGTAACGATTATGTCGTGAAGTGTTGAATGATTGGCATGTGTGTAATCGATTGAATTGTGTTGAGTTATTGTTATATGGTCAAGTAATGGTCGAAGTGTTGCCAAACGCGACTTGGGGATCAAAAAGTTGATGTGAACTTTGCGTTAAGGGTGGTAGTATCGAGTAGATTTTCGAGGACGAAAATATCCTAAGTGGGGGAGAGTTGTAACGCCCCGAATTTAATTAATTATTTAATTAAATTAATTAAGGATTTAATTATTGGAAATTGTCGAAGTTGAGAATTTTCAGTATTATTCTAAGAAGCATAATTGGATAAATATGTTGAGTTGAGCGGTAAGTTGATAGTCGGATAAATTAGATGGTTTAGTCGGAGAACTATTATTAGAATATTATTTGCGAATTAGTTTTATTTAAAGTGTGGATCGATCATAGTTGAAGAATATTATTGGAAATAATATTAGATTATATTATGTGACTATTTATTTAATTGGCCTTATGTTGTGATAGTAGTAATAGTGAGGTGTATATGTAGGCCCACTAAGAGAAACACTATTATTGGATTAATAGAATAATATATATTATTATTATTAAATAAGAGAGGAAGAGAGGATATTGTATCAGGAAAAGAAGAGAAAGAGGAAAATAAGGTTTTTGGAGAAGAAGAGAGCTACGTGAAGTTGAACCAAGAGGCCAAAAGGAGATTCAAATCGGAGACACATAGAGTTGTCATCAAACTAAACCAAATAAGGGTGGGGTTTCTTATGCTATAATGGGGTAAATGATGTTTTGTATATGGGAATTATTTTGTGGGATTATTATTGTCTGTTGATTTGTGTTGGTTTATGTTGTTATGATAAACATTATTAATAATTGATGTGATTAAAGAATTTTCAAGGAATTAGTGTATTACTGTGTTATATACTTGTCTGGATTGGATTTGGAATAGTAGACAGTAGCAGAAAATCCATTAAAACAGTACCGAGTGGACGAAAGAAGAAGAAAATAGAGAAGGGGAAATGTGCCTGGAATGCTGCCGAACGGCAGCTTGTTGCTGGTTGGATGTTGCCGAACGGCAGCTGGATTATGGTGGGAGGTGCCGATCGGAACTTTGAGGAAGTGGGAGGGTGTGTCGTGCGGCACTCCTTTGGGAAGGGGCACTTGTTCTGTTTTGTGGCACTATGCTGTATAATTTTTATATGGTATCAAATACATAGTTTATTAATAGAAAAGCAGTTGGGAACAAATTAACTATTCTTATCAGTAGCATGTTATAGCAGAAGGAACATTAATAGAAGTAACATATTTTTGTAGAGTTGTTTTATGTGATAGAGGATAATAGTAGAAATAATAATAAGTGGTAAATTTAGAGGAACAGTAAAATAAAGCAGCAGAGTTAATAATTAGTAGAATTATGTTAGTAGTAGGTGTAGAAATTAAAATAGCAGTGATGGTTTTAGTTGCAGAGTTGGTAATAAATAATTTAACAGAGTAGTATATTAGTGACAAATGTAATAATTTAGCAGAGGTAGCGTAATTTAGTAGAATAAATTGATTAATAGCAGTATAAATAAAAAGTAGTAATAACAGTATATTAAGCAATATCGATTAGCCGAATTTGTAGATTTGTGCGGTAAAATTGGTTAACCGGAATTAATTGAATTTGTCGGAATAAGTTATATATACATGTGGGTATCTTTAGTTGATTGGTTTTATTAGAATTATGTAGAATCAAGTTGATTTGCAGGTGAATTCGAATAAAGTTGAATGGTTCCAGTATATGGGATTGTGTTGTTGGTTATTATTGCGAATAAGTTATTATCGAATAAATTGTGTGGTTGTCACATTACTAATTGTTGATATGATATTGTTGTTGCGACGTACTAAGTAGTAGGCTTATGACAATGTTGTTGAATATGTTGTGATTGATAAGTTGATTAAGTTGTAGGCTTATGCCAACGTTGTCAGATATATTGTCGTTGTTGTATGTGATTATTGCATTCATTAAGTCACATACATTTGCATTATTAAGTTGGCCTGGATTGCACCACGTTGGCCTGGATTGGCAAAATATTAAGTTGAAGGCTTATGCCTTGTTGATGCCTCTATTTATTGGCAGATTTTCTAAGTTGGGAGTTCTGCTCCAATGGTACCACATGCATTTGCATAATTGAGTCGCATTTGGAGTCGTTGATTTTTTGCTTATTTAAAGTGTTGTTTATGCACGGTAATGTAATAAGTTGAATTGAGGTGTTGGTGAATGGTATTGTTTTATGTTGATTTGGTATGAAGTGGTGATTTTACATAAACTGATTTTGATATATTATTTATCATATGTTCTATTATAGTATTCGATATCTCACCCCTTACTGTTTGAATGTTGCCCTCTGTTGGTAAAGTGCAGGTATTAAAGAATGAAGATTTTCTTAGCCTTATTAGTTCAAAGTCGGTTGGTCGCTCTGATAGGTAGCACTCGGGGGGAAATGAACAAATAGTTGTTTACTTGTTGAAATTGTTTTAGTTGTGGAATCCTAAGTTTAATTATATGAAATAATATGTTTCCTCTCAAGTTGTTTTAGTTGAATGAAACATATGATGCTACTTGAAGTTGTAATTATGATTCTACTGCGTTATTAATAAAAGAAGTGGTTTTGTTTTAAAAGCTGATGCAAGTTGGTATATATTCCTCTGAAAACTAAAGTGTTATGTATCTGTTTATGTGTTGCAACATGTTGAATTGTGATATCCCAAATGTGTTGGAAATTTTTAAATACTCTGAGTTTTCGTTATAACTACCGGGTAGAATACGGGGTGTTATAGCCTGCATGCCTGTTTCGATTGGACATTTGATGCCTGCTTTCCTGTTTCGATTGGACAAGCTTTGATTGGATAAATAACTCCCTCCATGCTTACATCGAATTCACCTTCATGTCTGCTTTGAATCCATCTTCAGCATTCGCCTCCTACATGGTGCACAAGGCAAGGGCCTCCTGCATGCCTTCCTCCACAAGGCAATGGCTTCCCTTCATGCTAGCGCCCATAAAGTAAGTGGCCTCCTGCATGCAAGCTTTGATTGAAGCAATGAACCCTTTAATGTTTGCTTTGATTCACAAAGCAATGGCCCCTTACAGTGTTTGTTTCGATTTAGGAAGCAAAGGTTTATTTCCTGCTTGTTTCAAATCACAAGGCAGGAACTTCCCTCATGCATTGGCTATTTTCATACTAGCTTCGAATGGACAATATCTCCCTTTGAAATAGCTTGCTTTGATTCCACCCTTGAAAATCTTCAACACACAATTTCTAGACTATGTCACACAATTGTTGTTCCATTCGAAGGACACGCCTTGGTGGCCCATTCGAAGGACACTATGACATACCTGGGTGTCCCATTCGAAGGACATGCATTGACATATCTGGGTTTCCCTTTTCAAATGATACACAAACTGGCACATTCGAAGGACAGACACATGGTCCATTCGAAGGACATATATTTTCCCCATTCGAAGGATACTTTGATTGGAAACAAATATTGTTGTCTGAAGAGGAGTTTGGTCGAAGGTTGGATCTATGAGGTCAAAATGAAAAGATGAAATATTCAAAGATGCTTTCTGCAAGTCCAAGCCTGATGCACTAGCCACAATGCTTCAAAACTGCTGCAAAGCAGTCCTACAATGCTCCTCCCATTCTTGCACCAAAATGACATACAAGACTGCACCTCGAAAGCTACAAAAACAGTATACTCAATTTGTTCAAATTCTTTTGTTTTCCCTCCCAAAAATCATCCAACTTCATCTATAAATAAGATGTTCCATAACACATCTTAGGGGGGGTGGACACACATCCAAGGACTATGAGGAACAAATCGTCAACACTCTCAAAAAACTCAAACACTCACCAAACACAAACCCAGAATCTAAACACTTTCCTCTTTCGAATCTAAAAAATCCCCACACTTTGTTTTCCTTCGAATCCAGTAGAAAGAACATCACATTTGTTCATCTCCTTTGAATCCAGTATCAAAGGCATAACCCATGTTTCGTCCCTTCGAATCCAGAATCACTCAGGGAAACCACTCAAGGTCCAGCACACATTCTAGCTTGAAGCCAGGTAAGTCACTCTTACCCTTGAACCTTTCGTTTCTATCATAACATGTGAATAAACTTTCTTTTCGTTTCAAACATGTACATAACATTTTTCTTCTTATCGTTTCCACCCTTTTAATTTGCTTTCATTAATACCCTTCTTGGTTTTGTTTCTTGTTTTGTTAAACATTCTTTAAGAACTAACCTGGCCATGAGACAATGCTAGCATGGCCTCAGGCCATGTTGTTATTTAAAATCTCAAACGAAAGAAACAGGAGGAAAGAGGTATGAAACGAAGCCTTAGGCTTCCACACTGACTTCCAAGCCCCAATTAAAGGAGGAAACAAGAGGCTTAGGATGAAGAGGGCACTCCATACTGAATGAAAGAGGCAGTCAGAAAGATGACCATGCTGATTCTAGGCCCCAATCGAAGGAGGCAGAGAGGCAGAATTGAAGGCTGCATCTCATGCCTCAGGCTAAGCCAAAATCGAAAGGTGTGACCTCACTGACTCCAGGCCCAAATAAAAGGAAGCCATAAAGGGAATAATCGAAGGATTTTTTTACCTAGATCGAAGCATTCTTTTTTCTTCCTTCTATTTTTGTTTTGTCTTTACATTTTCATGCTATTCAATTTGGTTGTAATAGCGTAGGATTTATTTTCTGCATTTTATTACTTTTGTATGATTTTTAGTAATTAGGATGAATGGAAAGATTAAAATCCACAAGTAGACAACCTAAAAATCAAAGACTAAATGCATGCAAATCAAACACACTATTCACACATGCACCCTTAGGGTAATCTCACTTGTTTCCTCAAAAAAATAGTCATGTCCCTCGAATATGGGTATTTTAGCAAAGACCCTTGATAAAATATCGTAGTCCCTCGATGACCCTCAATGTTGCCTTCAGTAAAGGATCTAGTCCCTAAACGACATTGCAAAGATGTCTCATAGGTTACCTTTTATGACTATACAAACATCCCACGCCTGTCCCTTCACATCTAATGATGGGGCTTCTTACCAAATCAATGGTAAGATAGCAACATCTAAAGGAGGAGGAAAAGAACATAGACCTTTTGAGTAGGTAGGATTCTCCTAGTTTCTCGCTTGCTTACAACAAAAACATTTTATACACCAAAAATTTCATTTGAAATATTTTCAAAAGACAAAGCTTTTTGTACGCGTTCTTATAGAAACGAGAACCATTACAAAGACACTTTTCAAAACCGCTTTCAAAAACACATTCCACAAACACCTCTTTGAACTATTTTCAAACAACACTTTATACGCATTCTTATAGAAACGAGAACCATTACAAATACGTTTTCAAAATATTTTCAAAAACCACACCACAAGCACATTTTCAAACAAAAAGCAAGTGATCTAGCATGCAACTAAGAGCCCGTAGATAACTACAGATGAATAGGGTGCCAATACCTTCCCTTTTCATAACCTACCCCCCGAACTCAAGAAATAATCTCGAAAGGTATTTTCTGTTCTTTTCAACCTTTCCTTATTGGATAAAAGAAAAGTCAGCGGTGACTATTGCTATTCGCAACAATTGCGATCAAAGCAAAACACCCAAGTCAGTTCTCCCACCGTGTTACAAAATTGGAGACTCTGCTGGGGACTTACTTAAAAGTGGAGTTACCTTAGGGCTAGATCACCTTTACTTTCTTTTCATTGTTTGACTTGATTGCTTTACATTATGGTTCCTTGTTTGGGTTTGTTTTGATTCTCTAGCCGGATCTAGGGCACCTTTTAGGTAAGTAGCAATTGATTGTGGAAACTGTGCAGGGTATACTGACATGGTTGAAGCAATAACTATGTTAGTGTGACACATTTGTTGGTACCAGTATCCCTTGAATAGTCAAGGAGAATACGGGGTCGCTGGGTGATGTCATGAAGCACTAACTGACCTTAGAACCTTAATTGAACAACTTATCCATTAGGAATTAGTGAGATAGCCGACTTTGGTGCAGTCCGAAGTTGGTTGATACTCGATGCTACGCTCATTGAGATCAGACTTTCGGGATATTTCAGTCGTTAATAAAGAGGCTTGCGCTGAGACAATGCCCGATGAAGAAAGATCTGTGATATTGAGATCCCCAGGAACCCGGTTACTATTACTAGGACAGGTTGAGCCAACTAAACTTCAATAGGGTACTTACCTACAAACCCCATGCAAGCCTAAACCTAAGGACTTGTCTGCTTTATGTGTATATGACTATTTATACATAACAACTTGCTTGCTTTGTGTAACACGGTGGGAGAATGGACTTGGGTGTTTTGCGTTTGTTCGCAATTATTGCGGTTAGCAAGAGTCGTCACCGAATTTTCTTTTATCCAATAAGGAAAGGTTGAAAAGAACATGAAAGACCTTTCGAGATTATTTCTTGAGTTCGGTGGGTAGGTTATGAAAAGGGAAGGTATTAGCATCCTTTTCATCCGTAGTTATCTACGGGCTCTTAGTTGCTTGCTAGATCACTTACTTTTGTTTGAAAATGAGCTTGTGGTGTGGGTTTTGAAAGTATTTTGAAAACTTCTTTGTAATGGTTCTTGTTTCTATAAGAACGCGTACAAAGCGTTGTTTTAAAAATAGTTTAAAGAGGTGTTTGTGGAATGTGTTTTTGAAAGTGATTTTGAAAAGTGTCTTTGTGATGGTTCTCGTCTCTATAGGAATGCGTACAAAGTGTTCTGTCTTTTGAAAATGTTTCAAAATGAAAGTGTGGGTGTATAAAATGTTTTTTGTTATGAGCAAGCGAGCAACTAGGAGCATCCTACCTACTCGAAAGATCTTAATTTTCTTTTCCTCCTCCTTTAGATGTTTCTATCTTACCATTGATTTGGTAAGAAGACCCATCATTGGATGTGAAGGGACGAGCGTGGGATGTTTGTATAGTCATAGAAGGCAACCTATAGGAATTTTTAGCAATGTCGTTTAGGGACTAGATCGTTTACCGAAGGCAACATTAAGGGTCATCGAGGGACTACGATCTTTTATCAAGGGTCTTTGCTAAGACGCCCATATTCGAGAGACATGACTATTTTTCCGAGGCAACAAGTGAGAGTACCCTAGGGGTGCATGTGTATGAATAGTGTGTTTGATTGCATGCATTTCGTCTTTGAATTTTAGGTTATCTACTTGTTGTTTTTATCTTGTCATACATCCTAATTACTAACATTTATACAAAAGTAATAAAAATGTAGAAAAATAAATCCTACACTATTACAACCATATTGAATAGCAAGAAAATATAAAGGCAGAATAAAATAAAGAAAAATGGGCTCTTTCGATTTAGGCAGAAGCATCCTTCGATTATGCTTTTCTTGACTTCTTTCGATTTGGGCCTGGAGTCAGTGAGGTCATACCCTTCGATTTCACCTCTTTTCTATTCCTTTCAATTAGGACCTAGAAGGCAGCGTGACCCTCCTTTTGGCTGCTTCTTTGGTTTGAGACTTGGCAGTCAGTATGGATATCCTACTGGTTACTTCCTTCCTTTTTGGCCTGGAGTAAGTGTGAGGTGCGCTCTTTGCCTCAGGCTCCTTGCTGCCTCCTTCGACAGCAGGCATGCTAGGCCCTCAGGTTGAGATTCGAAAGGCTTTAGTACTTAGCCAATCGAAGGATACATTGAACCTGTTTTAAACTCTTAAAATGCAACAATCAAGTGTAACTTCCAAAAGCTATAGGTCAGGGGTTAGGATAAAATTATTGGGTTTCAAAGTCTAAATCCTAACTAGTCAGAGTTAAGATTTTCAACACATGGGCAATCAGAATCGAAGGTTAAAACATGGTCCATCTCCCTATATGAAATATCTACATTTTTTCTTTTATGGCATGTGTACATGATATTTAAATAAAATAGTTTCAAGTTTAAATGGAAATTGCCTCTTGAAGTTCCTAAGTCGAAGGAAACTGCAAGTGTCTTCCTTGGTGGTGAATGGAAGTTCGTTGGAGCCTTCTTGAGACTAATCCAGTTATTACTTTATTCAAGCAGTCACTGAATCGAAGGAGGGTGTGTGAGTGGATCTAAGGTTTTTCTATAACAAGTAACAAAATGAATCAAAGGGTTACTATATTGTAGTTGGGAAAGTGGGTCGAAGCTAGTTATATGGTCACTTGGGGGGGTGAATAGAAGGATTCACTTAGTGTACAAAGGGGGTTGAGTTTTTTAGAAGTGTTTGAAAAAAAATGTTGGGAGGTGTTTGAGAGTTTTATGAATTTTTCACAAGAATTTGCTTGCAACTATTCAGGGGCTCCTATCATGTGTGTTGGAGGCTCATATTTATGGATGGCCTTGGCTAATGTTTTAGGAGGGGAAACAAAAATTTTAAACAAAAAAGGTATGTTGTGTTTGTAGCTTTCCAGGGGCAGTGCTTGTATGCCATTTTGGTGCAAGAAATAAGGCATTGTTACGGGACTGTTGTGCAGTAGTTTTGGAGTTTTATGGCCAATGTATCAGGCCTGAATCTTGGCAGCGCATGGGACTTGGTTAGCAAGTACCTATGGGAATCTCAACCTTTTGTTTTGACCCCCTAGCCCTATCCTTCGACCAGACTCCTCAACAACATTTCCTTTTTCAAATCAAAGTGTCCTTCGAAGGACTCATATGGGTATCCTCCGACCAGGCCTTTTGTGGGTTCCATCGAATGATCCCAATACGCGCTCCTGGAATGGATCAACAAAACATGTCCTTCGATTGGGACATCCAAGCATGTCTGGCAAGTCCTTCGAATGTGCCACCATGGTACTTCTTTCGCACGAGACAATGGCATAGTGTAGAATTTTAAACAAGCTATTTCCAAGGGAGATACTGCCCACTCAAACTTGACTGCAAGGGTTCATATGGCCAAACGAAAGGGTGTTTGTAGAGGGTCCCTACTTTGTGGTTTTATGCAAACATGCAAGAGATCTTTGCTCAAACGAAGGCTTGTATGAAGGGAGCCACATGCCCAAACGAAAGGTGTAACCAAAAGCTTGTACTGAAGGATTCACACGCCCCAAATGAAGAATGCATGCAGAGGATAAAGGGTACAATTGAAGCTTGCAACAAAGGAGGGCCACATGCCCCAAACGAAAGAGGCATGCAGGAGGCAAAATATGCAATCGAAGGAGACCCGAAAAGAGGCCTTTGCCTCCTGAATCGAAGGACATAAATCAAGAGGTCCTTTGCCTTGGAAACGAAGGAGGCTTCAGGAGGCTCTTTCCTTGTGCCTGCTGGCCTGGTGGGAGCCTCTTACATGCAAGAAGGAATCTGTGGCTCAATCGAAGGCTACATATAGCCAACCATCACTTTGTGAGTCAAGGAAAGCATGGAGGGAAATATTTGTCCATTCAACACGGGAATGCAAACATCAAACATCCAATTGAATCAGGCACATTGGTAGCCATTGTATTATGAACCATGTGAGGCCAACGATGCAATCGAAGGTTGCATGCAGGAAGCGCCTGCCTTATGAATCAAAGCCAGCGTGCCAGAGGCCCACGCTCAGTCGAAGGATACAAGCCAAGCTTGCATCGAAAGAGACCAAAAGGCCAATCGAAGAAGGTAAATCGAAGGAGACTTATTTTTTCTCCAATTTTGTCAAAAATATTATTTTAATCTGTTTTCCCCTTTTTAACAGTTTCCTCTTTAACTTGATGCTGGAAAATCCAATTTGTACTTATGCAAGCTTGAATTTTGAGAATCATTGTGAGAAATTCCTTGAGAAATGAGAGGGAAAATTTTGGGGTATAATAGCTGCCCCTGTTCAATCTTCTTAAACCCGGAGAGTTAGATTGGTGAATCTGTCATTTGTGACTTGAAGGTGGAAGATGATTGAACACTAGAGTGTCTAGAAATTTGCATTTGATAATGTTGTGATTGATTGTGTAGGGAATGGGCTTAAAGATGCCATTTGGTAAGATGATGGAGAGTTATTGGAGATGGACTTATAGATGCCATCCAAAGGTGATTGTTGACAGAAATTAGATTAAGTCTAAATTTGACTTCAGCTGAAAAAGAATTAGAATAAATCTTTGGAGTGATTTATCTGAACCAGAGAAAATGTCTACCAGAAAAGAATCAGGATAAATCATTGATCGATTTAAACTGAACCAGCAGGGGTATTGAATTATCCTTGACTGGGAAGAATCAAGATAAATCTTTGGAGTGATTTATCTGAACCAGAGAAAGTGTCTACCAGAAAGGAATCCGGATAAACCATTGGTCAATTTAAACTAAACCAGCAGAATTCTTGAATAATCTTTAACTTGAAAGAATCAGGATAAATCTTTGGAGTGATTTATCTGAACCAGAGAAAGTGTCTACTAGAAAGGAATCAGGATAAATCATTGGTCGGTTTAAACTGAACCAGCAGCGGTCTGGAAAAGAATCAAAATAAATCTTTGGGGCGATTTATCTAAACCAGAGAAAATGTCTACCAGAAAGGAATCAATATAAATCATTGATCAATTTAAAACGAACCAGCAGAAATCTTGAATTATCTTTAACTGGAAAGAATCAGCATAAATCTTTGGAGGGATTTATCTGAACCAGAGAAAGTGTCTACCGGAAAGGAATCAGGATAAACTATTGATCGATTTAAACTGAACCAACACAAATCTTGAATAATCTTTAACTGGAAAGAATCGGGACAAATCTTTGGAGTGATTTATATGAACCAGAGAAAGTGTCTAACAGAAAGGAATCAGGATAAACCATTGATCGATTTAAACTGAACCAGCAGAAATCTTGAATAATCTTTAACTGGGAAGAATCAGGAAAAATCTTTGGAGTGATTTATCTGAACCAGAGAAAGTGTCTAACAAAAAGGAATCAGGATAAACCATTGATCAATTTAAACTGAACCAGCAGCGGTCTGGAAAATAATCAAAATAAATCTTTGGAGCGATTTATCTGAACCAGAGAAAGTGTCTACCGGAAAGGAATCAGGATAAACCATTGATTGATTTAAACTGAACTAGCAGAAGTCTAAAGGAAAAATCCGTCATGTAGATAGTCACCAGTCCTATTTCGAGAATTGATCTATGATTAATTTGTTCACAGATAGTTGTCTTGTCTTTGTTGAAAATTTGTTGATGATAATTTTCTGTTGATTGATCTTTCCTGAAAAGGTAAAGAGTTAGTTGTATGCAATTCTATGATGTATGAAATGCATGGTGTAATGATGTTTCTCAAAATTAATGAGATTGCGATATATGCATTTGTGTTATCGATGTTATGATGTATGAATGCAATGTATGAACATATTAGTTATTTTGCTGCAATGTTGCTGGACTTGGGGAAAATAAATCCCTGAGTGCTGCTGGGAATGAGGAGTGTAAGTCTTCATATTTGTTGAAGTTGAAGTATTGATGGATAGGTTTCCATTATTTAGAGAAATAAACTATGTTGGGGAAGGGAAACGCCGTGCATTTTTTGTGGAGTTTGTGAAATCCTGCTAGGGAATCCTGAGAAGTTAGTCGAATTTCACTGGGGAATCTTTGGAGCGGTAATTGGAAGTTTCGCTCTGTCGGGGATATGAGAGAACTTGATACCATTAGGTTGCATACTAGAGATATGGCAGTGATCCTGTAGCAGGATGTCCTTGCTTCTGCTCCTGCTGGAGAAAGTACATGCGAGGAGTTTATGGAATGACCTATAAATATTATTCTGTTTCTTAAAGCCATTAGTAATTATCTTTCTATTTTCTTTTCCTTTTTTATGCGTTCATTTGTAAATAGTAATTACATTCAAATGCATATGTTCAAAAATAATCACTGGATGTTTTTGCAAACAAAACAGGAAAGTAAAAGAAAAACAGATAGTTTTGCACTTTTAAAAGAATAGCTTTGTATTAACTTGAATAAGTATTTTTGTACAAAGAGACGAACATCCTAGTAAGGGAATGCATCATGAAAATGAAAACTAATACAAAGAAAGATAGCTATGTGAAATAATCCCATGGGGTTTCCATTCTGCTATAGCCTATATGTCTCTGAGCGTCTTATCTGCTTGTTGCTTTGTCCGAAGCTGATTGGATTGATTAGTACCATTTGAGTTTGACAATTGATACTGAAGATTGGCTGTAAGGTGATTTAACGGAACATAGTCATACGCTTTAAATCCCTAACTTTTTCCTGGACCGCCCTTTCGGGTTTTTAGTCCATCGGGATACCCATTTTTGCCAAAGCCGCCTTTTTAGGTTTTCAGCTTTCCGGCTGTACAAATTTTTTTGTTGTGTTTATCCCTAATTTTTTCCTAGGCCAGTCAACCTAGCGGGTATTTTTACGCATAGCATCTTTTGACTATGTCTGCGTTTACAGGGTGCGAAAGTTCGTTGCCATCCATAGTGGTTAAGAACACGGCCCCACCAGAAAATATGGTCCTTCATATGTAGGATTCCATTTTCCCCTGGGATCACCTTGTGGAAGTATTATACGCTTGATTACCAAGTCACCAACCTAATATACCTGACGTCTGACCTTCTTGTTAAAAGCTTTAATCATACGTTTTTGGTACACCTGGCCATGGCAGACAGCCGTAAGCCTCTTCTCATCAATCAAGTTCAAATGGTCAAGTCGAGTTTGAACCCATTCATCTTCATTCAGCCCTGCATCCTTTACGATTCTCATAGAAGGTATCTGGACTTCAATTGGTAGGACAGCTTCCATGCCATATACCAAAGAGAAAGGAGTTTCCCCTGTTGATGTGCGCGCCGTGGTACGGTAACCGTGGAGAGAAAATGGTAACATCCCATGCTAGTCCTTATAGGTCACTGTCATCTTTTGTATGATCTTTTTGATGTTCTTATTAGCGGCTTCTACAACTCCATTCATCTTTGGCCGATAAGGAGAAGAGTTATGATGCTGGATTTTGAATTGCACGCATAGTCCGGTGATCATAGTATTGTTAAGATTGGTACCATTATCTGTAATGATTCTCTCCAGAATACCATACCGACAAATAGGATTTTGTCTGATGAGTCGGGCCACAATGTTCTTGGTAACAGAAGCAAATGAAGCTGCCTCGACCCACTTTATGAAGTAATCAATGGCAACCATGATAAAATGGTGTCCATTGGAAGATGTAGGTCTGATCTCTCCAATTATGTCAATGCCCCATATTGCAAATGGCCAAGGAGCAGTTAGGATGTTTAGAGGAACCGGAGGCACGTGTATTTTGTTGGCATATATCTGGCACTTGTGACAAGTTTGTGAATGCTGATAACAATCTGTTTCCATGGTGGACCAGTAGTATCCTGCTCGTAGGATCTTTTTAGCCATCGTGTGCCCACTAGAATGTGTGCCAAAGGTACCTTCATGTAAATCAACCATGACCTTTTCTGCCTCACTCTTGTCTAGGTACCGAAGCAAAGTAGAGTCGTGATTGCGTTTATAGAGGATTCTATTACTGAGGAAGAATTTAGCAGAGAACCTTCTCAGGAACTTCTTATCATTGACTGAAGCTCCCTGTGGATATTCTTGGGCCTCGAGATATCTCTTAATTTCATGGAACCAAGGTTTGTCCACTGCTTCTTCAGTATCAATCTCGTGACAGTATGCTGGTTCGTCCATCTTCTCAATAGTGATCTGAGGAGCCTCATTATCTCACTTGATTTTGGACATGAATGACATAGTGGCTAGCGCGTCCACTAGTTGATTTTCCTCTCGTGGAAAATGCTCAAAGGTAATTTCCTCAAAACGTGGGATCAATGTCAACACATGTTCTTTGTAAGGGATGAGATTAGGATGCTTCGTGTCCAATTCTCCTTTGATATGACTGATGACTAAGGCTGAGTCTCCAAATACACTTAAGGAGTTGATCCCCAAATCTATGGCAGCTTTGAGACCCATAATACACGCTTCATATTCATCCATATTATTAGTATAGTTGAAACACAGCCTAGAAGTGAAGGGAGTATGGCAGCCTTCAGGAGATATGATCACAACTCCTATGTCGTTGCCAAGTGCGTTGTAAGCTCTGTCAAAAACCATGGTCCATTGGGATCCTTGTTCAGGTCCGTCATACGGTTCGAGTTCTTCACAATCATTCACCAACATGATGTCTTCATCCAGGAATTCAAAATTTATGGATTGATAGTCATCCACAGCCTGATGAGCCAAATGATCAGCTAGCACGCTTCTCTTTATTGCTTTTTGGGTAGTGCACTGAATGTCGTATTCGGTCAGGACCATCTTCCATCTTGCTATTCTTCCAGAGAGGGCGGGCTTCTCGAATATGTATTTAATTGGATCTATCTTAGATATCAATAAGGTAGTGTGAGTCAGCATATAATGTCTTAGCCAGCGAGAAGCCCATGCCAGAGTGCAACAAGTTTTCTCAAGCAGTGAATATCTAGTTTCATAGCCGGTAAACTTTTTGCTCAGGTAGTATATTGCATGCTCTTTTTGGCCAGACTCGTCATGCTGCCCCAACACACACCCCATTGAATTTTCCAAAACTGTTAGGTATATGATCAAAGGTCTTCCCTCAACTGGAGGCATCAAAACGGGAGGCTCTTGAAGGTACTCCTTGATCCTATTAAAGGCAGCCTGCAGTCGTCATTCCATTCTACCACTTGATCTTTCTTCAGTAATTTGAAGATTGGTCCACAAGTAGCAGTCAGATGGGAAATAAATCTGGTGATGTAGTTTAGCCGTCCTAAGAATCCCCTAACTTCCTTTTCAGTGCGAGGAGCAGGCATTTCTTGTATTGATTTTACCTTTGCAGGGTTCACTTCAATACCTTTACCCTGACAACGAAGCCTAAGAGTTTACCAGATCTTACTCCAAAAGTGCATTTATTCGGGTTCAACCTTAGCTTGTATTTCTCCAGTATTTCAAACAACTTTTGCAGGTGGTCAAGGTGTTCCTCTTTAGTTTGAGATCTGGATATCATGTCATCCACGTAGACCTCTATCTCGTGATGGATCATATCGTGAAACAAAGCTACCATGGCACGCTGATAGGTTTCCCTGACCTTCTTCAGTCCAAATGGCATAACTTTATAACAGAAAGTTCCCTATTGTGTGACGAGGTTGTTTTCTCCATGTCCTCAGGTGCCATTTTGATCTGATTGTATCCGGAGAAACCATCTAAGAAGGAGAATACTTTATGATGTGCGGTGTTGTCAACCAGAATATCGATGTGGGGAAGCGGAAAGTCATCCTTGGGGCTCGCCCTATTCAGGTCTCTGTAATCCACACATATATGTACCTTACCGTCCTTCTTAGGCACTGGAACAACATTGGCGACCCATTATGGATAGGAGGTGACAACTAAGAATCTGATGTTGAACTGCTTCATGACTCCAGTCTTGACCTTTTCTAACATTTCTGGCCGCATACGACGAACCTTCTATTTCACTGGAGGGCAGTCTTCTTTTGTCGGCAGATGATGAACCATGATATCAGTGTCAAGTCCTGACATGTCTTCGTGTGACCAGGCAAAGACCTCAACATAGTCATGTAGTATCTGAGTTAAATGCTTCTTGACACTAAGCTCCAGATTGGCACCTATCTTGACTTCTTTCTTGTCCTTTTCAGTACCTAAGTTAACTGTTTCAACCGACTCTTTGTGGGGTTCTATGGTCCTTTCTTCTTGTTTTAATAGTCTGGCAAGTTCCCCTGGCACCTCAAAATCTTCCTCACCTTCATCCTCGGCTTGGTAGATCAGATTTTCAAAGTCATGATAGGCCATAGCAGGACCGTTACCAATGGGATCCCGAGTGGATGTGGATCTGCATTTTGATATGTGAGTGTGTGTAAGAGCATAGTTATCTTTGATAAAATAAAAGGTAGAAAAGAAAAACAAATAGCGTAAAATATTTATGAAAAAACGTCCCATGATTTATTAATGACATATGAAGATGAAGTAACAACCCTCACAGATGGACCATTGTGCCTCGGGTAAGACACAAGGTTTTAAAGTCTAAATTGTTTAAATATTACAAGTCGAAAAAATTTAAAAGACAATTACTCTTAAATAAAAGTAATAGGAATAAAATATTTGGCCTCCTAATTGTTGAGTCCTCCGCCGATGGTTGGAAAAATCCACTCGTCCATGTCACAGTTGCTATCACTGTCTTCCAATGCATTGACTCCCTGATTGCTGATACGTAAAGGTGGTCCCCCGGTGCGAGTATGTCGAATAGCTCTTTGGGCTTCTGAAGTAAAACCCAAACCAATTTTTTTGGATTTGTAGAGAATATCCGAAAGTTGACCCCATATGGTACATCTCCCTTCCTCAACTACTGCTCTAGCATCCTTCAGAGAGGACATTTTCAATGGAGGTCTGGTAACCTTCGGAGTCTTGGTACCAGTCTTGGTCGCAACAACCATCTATGGGACCTCTTTAAAATTCTGACATGGGGTCTCAATGAACTCACCATCCATTTCAACATACCTGAAAGAGTTCAGGTGGCTAACCATGTATTCCTCCTCCCCATGGACTGTGATAATATTTCCATTGACTGGGTACTTCAACATCTAATGTAGGGTAAAAGTGATGGCACCCGCCCCATGGATCCAGCGTCGACCCAACAGACAGGAATAGGATGGGCAGATATCCATCACATAGAAGGTAAAATCAAAAGTCTGAGTTCCAACTTTGATAGGGATGTCTACTTATTTGTGCACTGTTATTTTAGAACCATCGAAGGCCCTCACCACAATGTTGCTAGGCTTTAATGTGAGTCCTTCACAATCTAATCAGTCAAGAAAATTTTTGGGTAAGACATTCAGTGACGAACTTGTATCCACCAGAACGTGGGCTAATGTAGTGCCCCTGCACTCAATAGAGACATGCAAGGCATCATTGTGTTTCCTTCCCTTGGGAGTTAAATCAACGTTAGAAAAAACCAGTCCATTATCAGCAGTTAGACTGGCCACACAATTTTCGAATTGATCAATGGAGGTCTCTTGGGGCACGTGGGCGGTCTTCAGAAATTTTACTAAGGCCTTAGCGTGGGCCTCGGAGCACAAAAGTAAAGCCAACATTGATATTTTTGAGGGGGTCTGCTCCAACTGCTCCACGACATTGTATTCACTTTTCTTGATTATCTTTAATATCTCTTCCATATCCTTCCTAGAAGCCTCAGGAATGACTTCTGGATGCGCCTTCATCTGGACATGCTCAAATAATACCTCTTTGCCCCGTGTCTCGATAGCAGGGATAACTGTATGACTAACAATGGGAGGAACACTGGGAATAATGACAGGAGCAGTAGCGGGAATAATTACAAGAGTAGCAATGGTCTTTGGAGAGATCTAGAGGGAGAAAACCCTTACACTTCTTGTTATCTTACTGGTCTCAATGATATTGTCGACGTCAGGATCAGTGCCTTCATCAACTTGGTCTTTGATAGCCAATACATCTTGCTTGACGCCATAGTAATAGACGTCAGACCCATAGTTCCAAGGAATAGCTTTATCCAAATAATATGGTATTAGCCCCGGCATGGTGATGATTAGGGTAGCAAACTTTGGAAGAAATGTAATCCTGACGGGTCTTTTGGTGGAGACCCTGGGAGGATTGTCTGAGATGGTGATTATTGAAACATCTTCACATGAATTTCTGGCAAGAGGAACTTTCTCGAACAGGATTTCTTTGTTAACCATCAGGCGTTGGATGCGCATCTTCAGTAACAAACAGCCATATGGTAGAGACAAATATAAGTAAAAACTTTCATCACAGCCCGGAAATAGACCGGCTTGCAATAGGTTCTGTTTAATAGTCAAAAGGGGAGTAGTTAAATCATCCACGGAGGAAACAAAACAGTCATCATCAACATCATTGACACCTTGACCATGTTTGGGCATTGGCGTCGTTGTTACATTACGTGTTTCTGGGGGGTCAAACTCAATCTCTTTCTCCTCGATAAGATCTTGTACCTTATTTTTCAAGGCCCAACAATTGTTTGTATCATGTCCCAGACTTTCAAAATGATAGGCACATCGAGCATTCAAGTTGTAGCGGGGAAAAGCAGTATTGGGGTTCTTGGGAGCTTCCTTTAGAGTCACCATATTGGGCTTTAATAGATG
The DNA here is from genome assembly GCA_948472305.1 of Vicia faba. Lineage (NCBI taxonomy): Eukaryota > Viridiplantae > Streptophyta > Magnoliopsida > Fabales > Fabaceae > Vicia > Vicia faba. The sequence continues at coordinate 866,591,627 of OX451735.1, read as the reverse complement.
TGGTAAAACTTGGGACAAGGTCATGTTGATTTGGGTGAATCGTCTTATGGGCGTCTCCAGCCTGGGTTGATAGTTTCGGTGTTGATTTGATACAGGATTGGAGATCATAACAGCCCCTACCGTCAAGCAACGTTCAATTTTGTTTTGATTCCTGTGGTCATAAGAAACGCTGACCTCCTTCTTTCCAGTAAAGGGTTTCTTCATCATGCTTGAGGATGCATCCCTTTGAATTTTGCTTCTCTTAATACCGACTTCTACCCGCTCACCAGTCATGATTAGTTTAGTAAATCTAGCCAAAGAGATTCCGATCAGATGGTTGAAGAATGGACCAGACAACGTGCCTAAGAACATATCCACCAACTCTTTGTCAAATAAAGGGGGTTGGACTCTTCCCGTGAGATCCCTCCATTTTTGGGCATAAATTTTGAAACCTTCACCAGCACCCATAAACATACCTTGCAATTGTGTTCGAGTTGGAGCTAGGTCAGCATTATACTGGTATTGCTTGTAAAAAGCAACAGCCAAGTCTTCCCAATTGCAAATATTGGTTCCTTCCAACTGATAGAACCAATCCAACTGCGTCCCTAACAAACTTTCTTGGAAGAAATGTACCCATAGGTTCCTATCAGCAGTATGGGGTTGAATCTTCCTGACCTATGACCTTAAATACAACTTAGGACAAGAGACACTGTCATATTTAGCAAATGTGGGGACTTTGAATTTTTGTGGGATGACCACTCCTGAGACACGTCCTAGCTCTTCAAAATCTATCCCGGGTACCCTCTGGATCTCCATAGCATTGAGGTGATCCTCTAGTTGTTTGTATTTATCATCAGCAGAAGGATACTATTCTTCAGAGTAGTCAACTTCTTCTTCTTCTCCAGACTCTGGGTTGTCATTTCCTTCCTTGTTTTTTTCTTCTTGATTATCTCCTTCACCCGACGAGGTTGCGAAATCTAGAGTTCGTCTTGGTGGTCCTTTGAACCTTCTTCCCAGATTCAAAATGTCGTCTGGTTTCTTCGCCTTCTTCTGCTTATCTTTTATCAGAAGAGCCTTCAAGTCCTCTTGTCCTTTAGCCAGAGCCAAGAACATCTATTGGAATTGAGCATTCTGCGCTTTAAGATCCTTTACTGTCTATTAAATATCCATCTCAATGAAATAAACAGTAGAAAGATAAGGAGACCTGTTGTGAAAACATGTTTGTGTTGTGATGAATGAAAGTGCATATGCAAATGATTTCAAGGAAACTAAGAGATTTAAATTTGCTTAGACAAAAAGAAACACACATTGTATTAATAAATCAAAGTTGATTACATCATGCCTCTCGGGGCTTACAATGGAATAAATAAAATACAAAAATAAAACTCCTAAGACAAAAAGCTCGAATGCATCCTCTTCGGCGCAATATAAGCGTTCAAACTTCACTCTTCATGAAGCTGGTTCGTGAGATCCAGAACCTTCTTCTCACTGGCATAGAATTTATTCTCAAAGGTGTCTCGTTCTTCCTCGATCTAGATCCAAGACTTTTGCAACTCTTTGAAGCTTGTTGGCATATCAGGATGAAATATGATGTGAGGTTCGTCTTCTTGATCAACAGACTTTGAGGTCACTGGCATGATAGTAGCGTATGGCATCATAAGACTTTTATCATGAGCTCGCACCCATCTAAGGTAAGGCTCCAAAGGGATGGAGTTTTTGCGTCCCAAAGCACTGCTATCGGTCTTCTTTACCATGTCCCAAGCGCGAATGAACCTCTGGCAATAACCTTGCAGATCATTTGAATAGTCAAACACAATACCCTAGACGAGCATATCGTGGGGACCATCCCTCTGGGCTTAGCCTAATTGACGTAGGGCCAAAGAAAGGTTGTAAGTGATGCCTCCTCTAATGCCAAGGAGTGGCACATTAGGGAACTTTCTGCAGCGATCAATAAAAGAGATGTCTTCTTGAGAGCGAGGGCACCAATAGATATCAGAGTGAGAAAGGGACATTATCCTTTGATTCCACCTTAAGCCTTACTCATTCTTCATTACTGACCGAGGGAGGTGAGAAATAAACCACCAATAGAGAAAAGGCGTACAACACATAAGAGTCCCTCGTTTCTTCATGGTACGAGTGTGGAGTAAATGCAGCACGTCTCCGAGCAATGTAGGCACTAAATTGTGAGCAAGGAAGATTTTGATGGCACTGACATCTATAAACTGGTCTGAATTAGGAAACAGAACCAATCCATAGATTAAGAGAGCTAGGAAATCTTTAAAGGAATGGTAACTCATAGCATCTAAGAATATTTGTGCTTTCTTCATTAGAAAAATTGCAAGGAGGCCCTTAACTCCACTTCTTCTTTACCAATTGGATTCAATGTCAGATGGTTTCAAATTCAAAGCTATGGCAACACTCTCAGCAACTAGATCTTGTTCTAAACCGATGAAAGTTACTTGCTCCAATATAGGTGACCCAAGTATTTTGGATAATTCTTCCAACGTAGGCACCAACTGATAATCTGGAAAAGTGAAGCAATGGTTTTTAGGGTCGAAGAACTGGAACAGAACACTCATCAGACCTTCATCAAACTCGGTAGTAACCAAACTGAGCAAGTGACCATATCTTTTGTTGAACGATGAGCTCTCGGGAACTCTCAGGACCAATTCTCTGAGCTTGGGAGGGACCTCTACAAAATTGATTCGAATAGTCTTTCTGCGAGTTGAATCCATACCCTACAAAACAAAAAGGAAAGATAAATCTACAGCCCCTTGAAATGGTTAGCGTGAATGTCATGATGTTTATGATGTTATGGTTATGCTTTGAAATCACAGATATGTCAAACAAGTCACATAAAAAAGACCCTAGGTTTAATGGCTTGCGTGAGTTTTCAAAGGTAAGTACCCTCTTGAAGTTTAGTTGGCTTAACCTGTCCTATTAAAAGTAATGGGGTTCTAGGGAGTCTCATATCACTGACCTTTCTTTTAGGCATTGTTCTAGCTCAATCACCAAAGTATTGCGGCCAGAATATCCAAAAAGTCCAATCTCAATGAGTGTAGCATCGAGTATCAACCAAACTTTGGTCAGAACCAAAGCCGGCTATCTTACTACTTTCTAACGGCTCAGGATGAGTCGAGTAAAGGTTTCTAAAGGTCAGTTAGTTCTTAATGACACTATAAGAAAACCTAATGTTATCCTTGACTGACTCAAGGAACATTAGTAAAATCCAGAGTATCAGTTAACATGGCTATAACTTTATCCATATCGGTCTATGCCGTACAACTTCCATGATTTATTGCTACTTACCTAACAAGGTGCCCTAGATCCGGGTATAGGATCTTTTAACAAAATCCCAAGCAAAGACCCAAAAAATGTAAAGCAAACAAGTCAAACAAAGAAAGCAAGTAAAAGTGATCTAGCCCTAAGGTAACCCCACTTTTAAGTTAAAATCCCCAGCAGAGTCACCAGTTCTGTAACACGGTGGGAGAACTGACTTGGGTGTTTTGCATTTGTTCGTAATTGTTGTGGTTAGCAAGAGTCACCACTGACTTTTCTTTTATCCAATAAGGAAAGGTTGAAAAGAATAGGAAATACCTTTTGAGATTATTTCTTGAGTTCAGGGTGTAGGTTATGAAAAGGGAAGGTATTAGAACCCTTTTCATCCGTAGTTATCTACGGGCTCTTAGTTGCTTGCTAGATCACTTGCTTTTGTTTAAAAATGTGCTTGTGGTGTGGGTTTTGAAAGTATTTTGAAAACGTCTTTGTAATGGTTCTCGTTTCTATAAGAACCCGTACAAAGTGTTATTTTGAAAATAGTTTAAAGAGGTGTTTGTGGAATGTGTTTTTGAAAGTGATTTTGAAAAGTGTCTTTGTAATGGTTCTCGTCTCTATAGGAACGCGTACAGAGTGTTTTGTCTTTTGAAAATGTTTCAAAATGAAAGTGTGGGTGTATAAAATGTTTTTTTTTGTGAGAAAGCGAGCAACTAGGAGCATACTACCTACTCAAAAGATCTTAATGTTCTTTACCTCCTCCTTTAGATGTTGCTATCTTACAATTGATTTGGTAAGAAGCCCCATCATTAGATGTGAAGGGACGGGCGTGGGACGTTTGTATAGTCATAGAAGGCAACCTATGGGACATTTTAGCAATGTCGTTTAGGGACTAGATCGTTTACCGAAGGCAACATTAAGGGTCATCAAGGGACTACGATCTTTTATCAAGGGTCTTTGCTAAAACGCCCATATTCGAGGGATATGACTATTTTTCCGAGGCAACAAGTGAGAGTACCCTAGGGGTGCATGTGTGTGAATAGTGTGTTTGATTGCATGCATTTTGTATTTGAATTTTATGTTATCTACTTGTTGTTTTTATCTTGCCATACATCCTAATTACTAACATTTATACAAAAGTAATAAAAATGCAGAAAAATAAATCCTACACTATTACAACCATATTGAATAGCAAGAAAATATAAAGGCAGAATAAAATAAAGAAAAATGGGCTCTTTCGACTTAGGCAGAAGCATCCTTCGATTTCTCTTTTCTTGACTTCTTTTGATTTGGGCTTGGAGTTAGTGAGGTCATACCCTTCGATTTCACCTCTTTCCCATTCCTTTCGATTGGGACCTGGAACGCAGTGTGACCCTCCTTCTGGATGCTTCTTTTGTTTGAGACTTGGCAGTCAGTATGGACATCCTACTGGTTACTTCCTTCGTTTGAGGCCTGGAGTCAGTGTGAGGTGCGCTCTTTGCCTCAGGCTCCTTGCTGCCTCCTTCGACTGTAGGCATGCTAGGCCCTCAGGTTGAGGTTCAAAAGGCTTTAGTACTTAACCAATCAAAGGATACAATGAACCTGTTTTAAACTCATAAAATGCAACAATCAAGTGTAACTTCCAAAAGCTACAGACCAGGGTTTAGCACAAAATTATAGGGTCTTAAAGTCTAAAGCCTAACTAGTCAGAGTTAAGATTTTTAACACATGGGAAATTGGAATCGAAGGTTAAAACATTGTCAAGCTCCCTATATGAAATATCTACATTTCTTCTTTATTGGCATGTGTACATGGTATTTAAATAAAATATTTTCAAGCTTAAAGGGAACTTACCTCTTGAAGTTCTTAAATCGAAGGAAACTGCAAGTGTCTTCCTTGGTGGTGAATGGAATTTCATTGGGGCCTTCCTGAGACTAATCCAGTTACTACTTTGTTCAAGCAGTCACGGAATCGAAGGAGGGTGTGTGAGTGGATCGAAGGTTTTTTCTATAACAAGTAACATAATGAATCAAAGGGTTATTATATTGTAGTTGGGGAAGTGGGTCGAAGGCTAGTTATATGGTCACTTGGGGGGTAAATCGAAGGATTCCCTTAGTGTACAAAGGGGGTGGAGGTTTTTAGAAGTGTTTAAAAAAACATTGGGTGGTGTTTGAGAGTTTTGGGGTTTTTTCACAAGAATTTTCTTGCAACTATTCAGGGGACCCTATCATGTGTGATGGAGGCTCATATTTATAGATGGCCTTGGCTGATGTCTTAGGAGGGAAAACAAAAAAGGTATGTTGTGTTTGTAGCTTTTGAGGGGAAGTGTTTGTATTCCATTTTGGTGCAAGAAATAAGGCAGTGTTACAGGACTGTTGTGCAGCAGTTTTGGAGTTTTATGGCCAGTGTATTAGGCCTGAATCTTGGCAGCGCATGGGACTTGGTCAGCAAGTACCTTTGGGCATCTCAACCTTTTGTTTTGACCCCCTAGCCATATCCTTTGACCAGACTCCTCAACAACATTTCCTTTTTCAAATCAAAGTGTCCTTCGAAGGGCTCATATGCGTATCCTTCGACCAGGCCTTTTGTGGGTTCCTTCGAATGGTCCCAATACATGCTCCTGGAATGTATCAACAAAACATGTCCTTCGATTGGGACATCCAAGCATGTCTGGAAAGTCCTTCAAATGTGCCACCATGGTACTTCTTTCGCACGAGACAATGGCATAGAATAAAATTTGAAACAAGCTATTTCCAAGTAAGATACTGCCCACTCAAACTAGCCTGCAAGGGGTCATATGGCCAAACGAAAGGGTGTCTGTAGGGGGTCCCTTCTTTGTGACTTTATGCAAACATGCAAGAGATCTTTGATCAAATGAAGGCTTGTATGCAGGGAGCCACATGCCCAAACGAAAGGTGTAACCAAAAGCTTGTAATGAAGGATTCACATGCCCCAATCTAAGAATGCATGCAGAGGATAAAGGGCACAATCGAAGCTTGCAACAAAGGAGTGCCACATGCCCCAAACGAAAGAGGCATGCAGGAGGAAAAATGTGCAATCGAAGGAGACAAGAAAAAAGGCCTTTGCCTCCTGAATCGAAAGACATCAATCAAGAGGCTCTTTTCCTTGGAAACGAAGGAGGCTTCAGGAGGCTCTTGCCTTGTGCCTTCTGGCCTGGTGGGAGCCTCTTGCGTGCAAGAAGGAACCTGTTGCTCAATCGAAGGCTACATATAGCCAGCCATCACTTTGTTAGTCAAGGCAAGCATGGAGGGGAATATTTGTCCACTCAACACAGGTATGCAAGCATCAAACATCCAATCGAAGCAGGCACATAGGCAGCCATTGTATTGTGAACCAAGTGAGGCCAAAGATGCAATCGAAGGTTGCATGCAGAAAGCGCCTGCCTTGTGAATCAAAGCCAGCGTGCTAGAGGCCCACGCCCAATCGAAGGTTGCAAGCCAAGCTTGCATCTAAAGAGACCAAAAGGCCAGTCGAAGAAGGTAAATCGAAGGAGACTTGTTTTTTCTCCAATTTTGTCAAAAATATTATTTTCATCTATTTTCCCCTTTTTAACAGTTTCCTCTTTAACTTGATGTTGGAAAATCTAATTTGTACTTATGCAAGCTTGAATTTTGAGAATCATTGTGGAAATGCCTTGATAAATGAGAGGGAAAATTTTGGGGTACAACACTTTGCATACTTGTACATAACATCATGACATCATACCATAGCATTTTCAATAACCATTTCAAGGATCTCAAGGGCCAATAATGCAGGGTCATGTTGAACCGGACGCCTATCAAGGGGCAAAAGGATTCATTCTCTAATCAAACACCGTCAAGACCAAAGCACGATAACTTGAGTCAAGAGCTATGACCCACATAACATGGTGAGCTTGATTCTCGTGGAAGGACATCCACCGATACGAAGTTCTCCAATCAAAGTTGTTGATCAAAATTCAACTTCTAACATCTTCTTGTGTTTATCCCGTGAGATCCTTGAAAACATGCATCCACATACATGCATCATATCATGACAGGTTTCTACCATATAGGTCTCCTTATCTTCCTACTTTTTATTTCAGTAAGATGGATATGGAACAGAAAGTGAAGGATCTCCAAGCACAAAATGCCAAATTCCAACAAATGTTCCTGACTTTGGATAAAGGGAAAGAGGACCTGAAGACTCTTCTTCTCAAAGACAAGAAGAAAAAGAAGTCAGTGGGTATCCTGAATTTAGGAAGGAGGTTCAAAAGACCAACAAAGCAAGCTCTATGATTCTCAACTCCGTCAACTGAGAGGGACAATCAGAAAAAATAAGGAGATCATAGTCAGGGGTCTAACCAAGAAGAGGCTGACTATGCTGAAGAGCAGTATCTCCTGCGGATGACAAATACAAACAACTGGAGGATCTTCTCAATGCCATGGAGATTCAGCAGATACCTTGGTTGGACTTTGAAGAGTTAGGGTTGGTTTCTAGAGTGGTCATCCCACCAAAGTTCAAAATCCCTACCTTTTCCACGTATGATGGGGTCTCTTATCCTAAGATGCATCTGAGATCCTATGTCCGCAAGATTCAGCCTCACACTGCCGGCCAGAAACTATGGATCCATTTCTTTTAAGATAGTTTGGCTCGCACTCAACTGGAGTGATTCTATCAGTTAGAAGGAATCGACATTCATACCTGGGAGGACTTGGCTGCTACTTTCTACAAGCAGTACCAATACAACACCGATCTCGCACCAACTCGTGTGCAATTGCAGAGTATGACCATACGTCCCAACAAGGGCTTCAAAGAATACGCTAAAAAATGGAGAGACCTGGCTGGTAGAGTACAGCCACCCTTAACTGACAGGGAGTTGATTGACATATTTATGGGAACCTTGATGGGACCTTTCTTCAATCACCTAATCGAAAGTTCCTTGGACGGGTTCACCGAGCTAGTACTGACTGGAGAAAGAGTCGAGGCTGGCATCAAAATGGTAAGATCAAGGAGCTATATCCTCTGATACTCAGAAAAAGCCATACAACAGGAAGAAAGAATCCAATGATGTGTACAGACAAAAGGGTCATAAAAAGAGCAACCACGACCAACATGTAGGGCCAGTCCTGATCTTTGGTCCTGCATCGCAGTGACAACAACAAAGGGGAAATCAGTGAAGGCAAGACGAGCCCAAAAGACAGTTTACCAACATCAACATGCCGCTGTCTCAAGCACTACAACACTTATTGAAGATGAATTTGATTACGTTATCCAAACCCCAAAACTTCTTCTCCTAACTACAATCCTGATGCAATATGTGCATATCATTCCGGCAGTTCTGGGCATGACAATAACGATTGTTGGGCGCTGAAATATAAGATTCAAAACATGATTGACGCTAAGGAGATCGAGTTCGATCCTCTAGAGACTCCCAACGTGATAACCACTCCCATGCCAAACCATTGAGCGTTCCAGTTGATTTTGAATTTTCAATTGTAATTTCTCTTGTTGTTCAAACACTTATCTATTAATGTCAAACTTTGTTTCATTAATGCATTGCATATGTTTGTCTTGAATTAATCCATTTGTTTTAATTATATTTAAACTATGTTGTTTTTATTCCCTTTATGATATTCAACTCTTGTTTTAAAAGTTGCAAGCCTTTAGAGGGAGGATGACGAAAACAATGCCATAATCTCATACAATATGCTTTTGAATAGACCTTGCTGACGATGTACATGCGTTTGTTTCAATTACTAAACACATGAGTTATAAGGAGGATAATCCCTAGTCAACCCCTTTAAGCCAAAGAAGTAGGAGTTTTTCTTTTCCCATAAATTAAAACCCTTAATCATAACCTGGGGCAGGGTAGTCTCTCAGTTAATTCAAGTGCGCGTCAGTCGTAAGCTTTCACTTTGTATACAAAGAATGTCATAAAAAAAATCCTTCTGAACCAAAAAAGATGGACATGGTTCCTTATCAAATAGGCAGTCATTATCTCTCAAAAGAAAAGCCCACTAAGTCAAAACCTACGAAGGAGAATTAAGAAAAACTGGGGCATCCCGCTGACTGTAATCTCAAAACAAGAACAGTCAAGTAAAAATCAGGGAAAATAGATCAGAAAGAGGTCACTCTAAATCCTCGACAACATGGAAAATATGGCAAAAATGACTTCCTTCCAACAAATAAACTTCCAAATTTCTGAACCATCACCAAAACATCATTCCAGGCTCAATTAGAGTTCAAATGCACAATTAACTGAGTTTAGGATTGGAGAACATCATGAAGAACAGGTGGGTACAAATACACTTTGAGCCTTATCTTTTGTTTCTTAAACTGTGAACCAAGCCACGATACAACCTTTCAGAGTCCTAATTGAAGCATGGGTTAGTTCAAAAGTGTACTGTTACGAAAGGTATCCCGACTCCTGCAAGGCTTACTCTAAATCTTGAGTTGAACTTTCTTACAAAAACTCTTTTATCTTGCGAAAACGCATTTTCAAAAATTCAAGACAAACATAAACTTTGCATTATTTGAATATCGTTTTTTGCATATGGCTAATTGTTTGACAGCGGAGAAATTCACATGATGAATATCCAGCGAACGAAAGCTCTCTCAGTGAAAAAATCACTTCAAATTGGATGAAACTTCCAACTATAAATCTCCTTTTAAGTAAGGGGGAATGACACGTCACTGTCTAATACATCTGGGGAAGTCAAGTCAAGATTCCAAGAAATCTCTCAAGAAGTGCTGAGTAACCAGGGGCAGGTATTTGTCTGAATCACTTGGGGTATTGAACATGAATTCCAACAAAGGGTTACGTATGGTCAGGAAAACATTTCCTAGCAATACTACAAAAAATTGCTACTAGGGGCAGTGACGAATCCCCCACAAAGTCCTTTTCATAGGGTGATCCCCAGCCATAATTTCAATCTCTGAAGACTTCTCCCCAACTGAGTTGATCTCAAGAATCCTCGAGGAGTTCTACCAAAAGAAAACACCTCTCCAACAGATTGGCGACAAGGTTTACTTCCCCAAAAAAACACAGACTCCCCAGCTTGAGTTTGCCTCTCAGAGTACTACAAATCAAGGGACCATAACTCCTCTTCCCTAGTGGATTTTTCTACAATCCCCGGTGAGTTGCTGCAAAGCCTGGAAGCCAAACCATATAATAGTTAACTTCTTTATCCCCAACAAGTTGTTAATTCTTTTTCTCTTCCATCAAGAGATAACTCCCTAATAGAGCAATGAAAAACTAAGACTCCTAAACTCTTTTCCCCAAGCAGGAATCAACACTCTCCACGGAGTTTTCTTCTCAAGCAAAATCAACATTCCACGATGGAGTTCTCCTCAAATAACAAAACAGGAATCCCCAACAGAAACATTCTAAAAAACAAGGTCTGGAAAGGTGTGCATACTCTTCATCCCCAACAGACATCCGGGATTTAGCTTCCCAAGGTTCCCTAGCATCTGTCAAGGATTTATTTTCCAAGACAAAATTACATTCCAACAATATTTCATACATCATATTTACATACATGATAAATGCGTACAGCATAATCTCATTTATTTTGAGAACATCATTGCGCCATGCATTTCATACATCATGATATTGCATACATCTAACTCTTTACCTTTTCATGAAAGGTCAAACAACAGATAACTATCATTTTTCAGCAGTTCTAGATTAATACCTGAAACAAGACAGGAAAGCTATATGTGAATGACTGATTGTAGATTAATACCTGAAACAAGACAGGACAACTATCTACTTGACCAACTGATGCAACCCTATTCGGGTTCCTTCTCATACATTTCCAGATGAAGTTTTACACGGACTCATCCTGAAGCAACCCTACCCAGGTTCCTTCTCATACATTTCCAGATGAAGTTTAACACAAACTCATCCTGAAGCAACCCTACCCAGGTTCCTTCTCATTTCTAGATGAAGTTTTACACAGACTTATCATGAAGTAACCCTACCCAGGTTCCTTCTCATTCTCAGATGCAGTTTTACCCGGTCTCATCATGAAGCAACCCTACCCAGGTTCCTTCTCTTTCCCAGGTGAAGTTTTACTCGGACTCATCATGAAGCAACCCTACCCAGGTTCCTTCTCATTTTCAGATGTAGTTTCACACGGAGTCAGCCTAAAGCAAACCTACCCAGGTTCCTTCTAATTTCCAGATCAAGTTTCACATGGATTCATCCTAAAGAAACCCTGTCCAGGCTTCCCTCTCATATATCTCCTAAAGCATCCCTACACAGGCTCATCATAAAGTAATCTTACATAGATTCTTTCCAATACATTTCTAAACACGGCTTAACACGGGTCCAATCCAGCATATCATTCAGAGTTAAATCAACCAAAGATTTATTCTGACACTCCTCCCAATTACAGTCAAGTTTATACTTGGTCTAATTTCTATCAATAATCACCTTTGGATGGCATCTATAAGCCCATCTCTGACAACTCTCCATCATCTCTCCAAACGGCATCTTTAAGCCCATTCCCTACACAATCAACCACCACATCATCGAGTGCAAATTTCTAGGCACTCTAGTGTTCAATTATCTTCTACCTTTAAGCTACGAATGACAACATGCCATACTCGCCTTTCAGGTTTAAGAAGATTGAACAGGGGCAACTGTTGTACCCCAAAATTTTCCCTCTCTTTTCTCAAGGCATTTCTCACAAGGATTCTAAAAAAATTCAAGCTTGCACAAGTACAAATGGATTTCCCAGCATCAAGTTAAAGAGGAAACTGTAAAAAAGGGAAAAACAGATACAAATAATTTTTTTTAAAGAACAACAAGTTTGCTTCGATTGGAAAAATGGCGTCCTACATGCCTGCTTCGATTGAACATTTAATGCCTGCATGTTTGTTCGATTGGACACGTTTTGATTGGACAAATGGTTGCCTGCATGCCTTTTTCGATTGGACATTTGATGCCTGCATGATAACACTGAATCGCACTATGTTTCTGACTCGAATATCACATGTTTTCCTTAGTTTTATTATTGTTTTCCTAGTATTATGCCCTTGTTTCCTTTGTTTTCAGGTCACATTTCCTTTCAGAGCCTTCAGAAAAGAAACGAGCGAAAACGCCAAAAAAATAGGGTTTTTCCAAGAAAATACACACATGGCGTCCAGCTCTGCGCCGGCTACAGGGAACGCGCTGACATGGCGCACTTTCAACCAGGGGCCAACTGCCACGTTCCCACGATCTCTCCATTTCCACTCACCGTGCCCGCGGGGAGGGTGGCCGCGCCCGCGGCCTTCACAAACCATCTCCCGCTCAGAAGGAGTTGAGGGGCATGCCCGTCTTTGCATAATTTCAGAATCTTCTATAAATAGCAAGTTCATTTCATTTTCGTTTTCATCCAAACTTAGATGCAAACTTAGATCCAGAAAAGTTACTGCTTAGGCATATATTACTACTTTGTAAAGTGATAATCTTCTCACATCGGGAAGTTATCACACTTGAGTGTGCGAGATTGTATTCAAGTTTGGAGCACTTTGGTTGAAGTTTATCATACTATCTTTTACATTTCCACGACTTATATCAGATTCAAGCCTCCGATTGGAGCAAGGTTCTAATTTAATTGTTTTCATTTATTTTATTCTCTTACCATAGTCTACACGTTTTATAGACTCTAAATGCTCTTACCATAGTCTACACGTTTTATAGACTTTAAATGCTCTTACCATAGTCTACACGTTTTATAGACTCTAAATGCTCTTACCATAGTCTACACGTTTTATAGACTCTAAATTCTCTTACCATAGTCTACACGTTTTATAGACTCTAAATGCTCTTACCATAGTCTACATGTTTTATAGACTTTAAATGCTTACCATGTCTAGCTAAATTTATTAGGGTTAGAATGTAAGGATCGAATCGTAACTATGTTCTGTATGCCATGCTAATAGAAATACCTTTGGGATGTTTTAGCTTTTTAATACTGGTTTAAATGTGTTTAAAAGTTTATGGGTAAGATCGAAAGCCGTCCATACTCGAGATTAAGCCAGATTAGTTCTTGACCAAACGAAAAGAGCGAAAGCAGTTCGTTTGGTTAAGTAGGATTACTTGATATAATTTTAGAAAACGATTTTGAAACTATTTGCGGACGCGTTTGTGGGATTAAAATCTGATTTTTGGTCAAAAGCCAAGGATCTCTTTAAGTTAAGTTTTCCAAATTAAAACACTTTTTCACTAAGTCAAAATAACTTGTTTCTTAAAAATAGGTTTACTTCTTTAACGCGTTAGGCGCCCTTTATAAGTGACAATAAAGGAATTTAATTTAAAGAGTAAACTCGGTTCTTAGTATACGAAAGCTACAAGTTCCTGTTAAACAGTTCTTTGCTATAAATGGAAAATATTGCCCAAAAGTAAATACTATACATGCATGCTAGGACATTGTCTGATCTTGTGATTTACATTCGATCCCGTTTGTTTTATCTCTTTAATTTTATTCGCTTTTATTTCCCTGTACTGAACTTAATCCCTTATTGATCTGCCTTAGATAAACACCTTAACAATAGAGTCGATAGATTGACAATTGGTCTCTGTGGTTCGATAATCTTATATATTACTTCGATAGGCTGTACACTTGCAGTTATAATTTAGACTATACAGTAAAAGCCCATCAAGTTTTTGGCGCCGTTGCCGGGGACCAACTTTGCCAAATTTCGTACCCTTTTTGTTATCCCGTTTAGACTAAGGCTACTTATTTAGCCAGTTGATGCATAGAAATCGTAGCACCGGTAACCTAATAGATCCTTTAGTAGAACCTGAACATTTCGCTCGAGCCCGTCTCTTTATACAAAAGTTAAAGAAAGCTATGGTCGAGGACCGTAATCAAAGACCGTTTAAGGAATTTGCCCAACCATCTAGCGAGGAACCTAGTTCTAGTATAGTAAATCCAGCTATAACAACTAACAACTTCGAACTAAAACCCTCGCTATTACAATTAGTTCAAAAAAACCAATTCGCTGGTCTCGCTACCGAGAACCCGAATCAACACTTGAAGGCATTTATCCAATTAGCCGACACCCTTAAAGCAAATGGTGCCACATCTGAAGCAATACGCCTAAGATTGTTTCCATTCTCTCTAAGAGGGAAAGCTCACGATTGGTTAGATTCCCTCCATGCCAATTCAACAACAACTTGGGAGGACCTTAGAAGAGTGTTCCTTGCCAGGTATTTTCCCCCTAGCAAAACCGCTATTCTTAGAAACCTGATCACTAGATTCACCCAAAACCAGGGAGAATCTCTATGTGAAGCTTGGGAAAGATATAAAGAGCTTTTCCACACCATGACCTAGAGCAATGGTTGATCATTCACACCTTCTATAATGGACTCCATTATAATACCAAAATGTCTATCGACGCCGCCGCAGGTGGTGCGCTGATGAACAAACCTTACCCTGAAGCTTGTGCCCTGATCGAAGATATGGCCCAAAACCATTACCAATGTGGGGCAGAACGAGCGACAGTGGAGAAGAAGGAGACCCAAGGAGGGGTGCATGAGATAAGTAGCATGGACATGATGCAAGCTAAAATGGACGCCATAGCCTTAAGAGTAGATAACATATCCCAAAACCCTGCCACAGTAGCTGCACTCCACTCGGAATGCGAACTCTGTGGAACCCAAGGACATCCAACTTCAGATTGTTACCTGTTGAATGAGTCTAGCTCAGAACAAGTCAATTACACCCAAGGAAACCCGTTCTCGAACACCTATAACCCTGGATGGAGGAATCACCCGAATTTTTCCTATAAGAACAACAATCCAATCCAACATCCTGGAACACCCAAACCGCAAGGTTTTCAACCTCAAAAATCAAACCAACCTATGCAAGTTGTGCCACCAAGACCAAATCTTAGGGAAACCCTAGATACTTTTATCACAACCCAGACTCAGCAAAACAAAGAATTTATGAACCAGAGCGCCCATACAAACGAACTGGTAACACAACTAGCAACTAAGTTTGACCAAATGATGGCCCATCATAAGATGCTCGAGACTCAGATCTCGCAAGTGGCTCAAACGCAAGCCACACAAACCACACCTGGAGGAAAATTCCATGGACAAACTCAACCTAATCCTAAAGGACAAGCAAATGCTATCACTCTAAGAAGTGGAACCGCTTACGATGGACCAAAACTTCCAACGATGTGTGTACCCGAAAAACCAATAAAAGATAGCATACCTGAGGACCAAGTAGAGAAACCAGAGGAACCAAGAACCCAACAGAACCAGGTGGAAGAATTGAAAGATAAAACTTATACACCACCTCCACCCTATAAACCTCCAATACCATACCCACAAAGACTTAAACAAACCAAGATAGAAAGCCAATACCAAAAATTTATCAAAGTAATAGAGAAACTCCATGTAGAGATTCCCTTTACCGAAGCGATTACCCAAATACCATCATATGCTAAATTCTTAAAAGACATCCTGTCAAACAAACGGAGACTCGACGATCCTAAACCCCTAGAATGTCATTCCATCTCTGAAAATAAACTTGCAAAAAAGGACAAAGATCCTGGAAGTTTTTCTATTCCTTGCATCCTAGGAAATCATATGATCGACAAAGCTTTCTTAGACCTAGGAGCAATCGTAAGCTTAATGCCTTTGGCAGTCTGCAAGAGGTTAAACTTAGGAGAACTACAACCAACCAAAATGTCTTTACAACTAGCTGATAGATCTGTCAAGTACCCCACAGGGATATTAGAGGATATACCAGTTAGAATAGGTCAGTTGTATATCCCAACCGATTTCGTGGTAATGGATATTAAAGAAGATGATGAAATCCCAATTCTCTTAGGAAGACCATTCTTGTCAATCGCCGGAGCTATAATCGACGTTAAGAAAGGAAAACTTACCTTCGAAGTAGGAGACGAAAAGATAGAATTTATCCTCTCTAAATTCCTTATGGCACCTGTGATAGGAGATGCATGTTATGCAATCGACATCATTGATGAATGCGTAAACGAACTTGATCAAGATGAATCCTTAATTAAACTACCACCAACACCCATTCTAGAGGATGATGGATGTAAAGAACCTTACATTGATGACAACCTCTTTGAATGTTTATCTCTTACACCCGATCCTATGCCGTGTCTTAAAAAGCCATCTCTAGAACTCAAAGAACTACCCAAGAATCTAAGATATGAGTTTTTGGACAAAGAGATGAATCGCCCAGTTATAATTAACGCCACTCTAGGCCAAAACGAAACAAATCAACTCTTAGATACCTTGCGAAGATACCCTTCAGCATTAGGATATAAAATCTCTGACTTGAAAGGGATAAGCCCGTCCGTATGCATGCATCAGATCATGCTAGAAGAAAATTCGAAACCCTCTAGAGAGCATCAGAGAAGAATAAATCCCATAATGAGTGATGTAGTTAAGAAAGAAGTTATTAAGTTACTGGAAGCTGGTATAATATATCAGATATCAGATAGTGAGTGGGTAAGTCCTGTACATGTGGTGCCGAAGAAAGGAGGCATCACGGTTGTTGAAAATGATAAGGGAGACAAAGTAGCAAAATGAATAGAAGGAGGATGGCGTATGTGCATCGATTACAGAAAGCTAAATAAGGCGACTAGGAAAGATCATTTCCCACTTCCATTTATAGATCAGATGCTCGAACGTCTAGCTAGGCATTCGTATTTCTGTTATCTAGATGGATATTCTGGATTTTTCCAAATCCCTATTCACCTAGAGGACCAAGAAAAAACTACATTCACCTGTCCTTATGGAATGTTTGCCTATAGGCGGATGCCCTTTGGACTCTATAATGCACCTGCCACCTTCCAACATTGTATGATGTCCATTTTCGCGGACTATCTCGACGGAATTATGGAAGTATTCATGGATGATTTTTCTGTATGTGGATTCGATTTCAAAAATTGTCTCTCGAACCTTGAGAAAATTTTAGAAAGATGTGTGAAAGTGAACCTTGTGTTGAATTGGGAGAAGTGCCACTTTATGGTCAACGAAGGAATAATTTTAGGGCATATCATCTCCGAGAGAGGGATAGAAGTTGACAAAGCCAAAATAGAAGTTATAGAGAACCTCAACCCACCTAAAACCGTTAGGGAAGTACGATGTTTTCTAGGACATGCTGGATTCTACCGACGCTTTATAAAAGACTTCTCCAAAATAAATAAAAAACCCTTAACTAACCTTCTTATGAAAGATGCTGAATTTGACTTTAATGAGAAGTGTCTTAAAGCCTTCAACATTCTAAAACAAGCATTGATTTCAGCTCTTGTCATTCAACCCCCTGACTGGGAGCAACCATTTGAAATCATGTGCAATGCTAGTGACTATTCAGTTGGGGCTGTCTTAGGGCAAAGAAAAGACAAGAAATTACATGTCATTTACTATGCCAGTAGAACCCTAGATACCGCCCAACTTAACTACATAACTACAAAGAAGGAATTGCTAGTTGTAGTATTCACAATCGATAAGTTCCGATCTTATTTAGTAGGAGCTAAGATTGTAGTTTATACTGATCACGCAACAATCCGATATCTGTTAAACAAAAAAGACGCTAAGCCGAGATTGCTCAGGTGGATTCTCTTACTCCAAGAATTTGACTTAGACATTAAAGATAAGAGAGGCACTGAGAATTTAGTAGCCGATCATCTATCTAGGCTAGAACATTTGAAACCAGATCTAATACCAATAGACGATCACTTCACTTACGACGAACTGATAGCTAGGATAAACACAGTGAGAGAGGATGACTCTGAAACCTATAAAGAATTTAAACCGGAAAAAGTCTCAATGATAAGAAACGTACCTTGGTACGCAGACATTGTGAACTATCTAGCTGCTGACATCATACCCCCAGACTTAAGTTTTCAACAAAAGAAAAAGTTCTTCAATGACATCAAAAGCTTTTATTGGGACGAACCACTCTTGTTCAAAAGAGGAATAGACAACATCTTTAGACGATGTGTTCCAGATGAGGAAGTGGAAAGCGCCATCAAACATTGTCATGTCGCGTCATATGGTGGACACGCAAGCACATCAAAGATATGTGCCAAAATCTTTCAAGCAGGCCTTTACTGGCCAACTTTATGGAGAGATGTCCACACTTGCATCACCAAGTGTGACCGGTGTCAACGCACTGGGAACATTTCAAGGCAGGACGAAATGCCATTAAGAAATATTCAAGAGGTAGAACTCTTTGAAATATGGGGTATAGATTTCATGGGGATTTTTCCATCATCAATGGGAAATAAATATATTCTTGTGGCAGTTGACTATGTGTCCAAGTGGATATAAGAAATAGAGGCACCCACAAACGACACGAGAGTAGTGATCAAATTGTTCAAGAACATCATATTCCCTAGATTTGGAACACCCCGTCTAGTCATAAGTGATGGAGGATCGCACTTTATATCCAAGATATTCAATAAACTTTTAAACAAATACAGAGTCAAACATAGAGTAGCAACACCATATCACCCTCAAAGCAGTGGCCAACTGGAGGTATCGAATAGGGAAATCAAGCAAATCCTAGAAAAAACCGTGTCAATATCCAGAAAGGATTGGTCCGGAAAGCTAAAAGATGCACTTTGGGCCTATAGAACAGCTTACAAAACCCCTATTGGAACTACCCCATATCAATTGGTCTATGGAAAATCCTGCCACTTACCTTTCGAGCTAGAACATAAAGCCTATTGGGCTATAAAATCCTTGAATTTAGACTACCTAAAAGCTGGAGAGAAACGAATTCTGGACATTCATAAGTTAGAAGAACTCCGCCTAAATGCTTATGAGAATGCCATCATCTATAAAGAAAGAACAAAGATATGGCACGACAAAAAAATTACTAAGAAAGAATTCAATGTAGGCGATCCTGTTCTTCTGTTTAATTCCAGATTACGACTTTTTCCTGGCAAGCTACGTTCAAGATGGACAGGTCCATTCGAGGTATCAAAAGTGTTAGTATCAAGAGCTGTAGAAATCAAGAATAACTCAAGCGCTCCTTTCGTAGTATATGGACAATGAATGAAGTTGTATAGAGGAGGTGACCTGCCTATTGACTACTATAATCAGACTCAGATAGACCCACCATTCCCAACTTGAAAAGTGAGATCTTATCGTCAAGCTAACGACGTTAAACAAAGCGCTGCGTGGGAGGCAAACCACGATCTTTTTTCTTTATTTTTTTTTTATTTTAATTTTTCTTTTACGTAATTAAAATTGTAATTTTGGACTGACTCATCTATCTTTTTCAGGACCAAGTGCTCTTATATCACCTTTTTCAGATGGATTTCGTTGATGGACTCGATGTCATCTTCAGAGACGATGCTCAGAGGGAGCGATTTGCTACACTGTCCGCTCGACCGATGCTTCCGACTAGATACCCTAATTCTGCTTGCATGGATGCACTGGGCATTGAGGCCAGTGTCTGTTATCTGTGCCATCAGGTCAGTTGGGATGCATATGCTGACGAGATCCACGTGACCTACAGGAACCTCACCTTGGAGTTCCTCAGCTCACTGAAGTATGAGCCCTATGTTGGGACCAAAGAGGACCGTGGGCGAATTAGTTTTCGCATGTTTGGAGCAGAGTATGCTTTTACTTTGAGATAGTTTGGAGATCTGCTTGGATTCGAGACTGCACTTACTGCCATCCCTGAGCTTCCTCTAGGGTATTTTATGAGCAGTGATATAGACAGATTCTGGAGAGCTATTACCGACGGGGGCAGCCTCGACCCATCTGAGCAACTGTCTAAGAGGATTCATAACCCAACTCTCAGGTACTTTGAGACGATTCTTTGTCATACCTTCTTCGGGAGGAGCTATTGCGATCATTTAGTGACTGCAAAGGAGATACTATTTTTATACTACGCTAGTCAGTCGCGTCCCATTGCAAGTGGAGCTTTCTTGATAGAAAGTCTAGATATGGCTGTGTTATCCTCTTGTTTAGGTTTAGCAAGAGTCGCCACCGACTTTTTATTTTATTCTAAGGAAAGGTCAAAAAGCACAGGAAATACCTTTGAGATGTTTTCTTGAGTTCGGGGAGTAGATTATAGAAACGGAAGGTATTAGCACCCTTTCTATCCATGGTTATCCATGGGCTCTTAGTTACTTGCTTTAGATCTTGCTTTGCTTTTCAATTGTTTGAAATGGTGCTTTGTGTGTGGTTTTAAAAGATGTTTTGAAAAGAGGCCATTTGTTGTGGCAACCTTTGTAATGATTCTTGTTTGAATGTATACAAAGGTGTTTTTGTCTTTTGAAAAGTTTCCAATGTTTGAAAGTAGGGTTTTGAAATTGTGTTGTGAGGTGTGTTTGAAAATAGTAAGGATGTTTTTGCAAGCTTGATCAAGTAACTAGGAGCTATCTACCCTATTTTACTCAAAGATCTTTCCTTATGTTTTTAACCCTTTTAACAGTGTTGTTTCACCATTGTATTTGGTGAACAACCTTGTGTTAGGATGTTAGACGGGACAGGCACGGGTCATCGTATAGACCATGATAGCAATGGTGTCAAGTATTTTTGGAAATTTTAAGGGACTTGATCATTTTGTTTAGGCAACTCAGATAGCGTCATCGAGGGACTATGATCTTTTTGTTTGTTTTTGTTTTGCCAAAGTACTTGACATGCAACCATGGCCCATTTTTGAAGGCAACAAGTGGATTGTAACCCTAGGGGTGCAAGTGTGCATTGTGCTTGTTTTTCATGCATGTTTATCTTGGATTAGGTCAAACTAATTGTTGATTTTATTTGCATACAAACCCTAGGTCTAAGCATGGCATAATTGAAAGCTTTTAAATGTGCGAGAATTTAAATGCTACACTATTACAACATGATATAGGGAGGGTGTACAAATTTGAATTGGGGGTATTTGACAAGAAAAATAAATTCTAAGTTATTACAACCAAATCGAATGTATAGGCGATATTTAAATGTACAATAACTGAATAATATACAAATAAATAAAATTCAAATGAAATGTATTATGCAAAGAAACGGTTTTTTATATATGTAAAAAGTATATTTTTTAATGTGAAATGTAAGTAAATAAAAAAAGGTCAATTTTTATTATCTTTGTTATTTAGGGCAAAAACCCTAATTCTTAAATAAACAATATTATTTATTAATTATATATAATAATATATTAATTTGTACAAAAAAATAGAAGTATATTATAAAGAAGATATTTTTAGTGTGAAATATTAATAAAAGGAAAAATGTAATATTTTTATATTTTTGACTTAATTATTTAATAAAATAAAATATATAAGTATATATATATATATATATATATATATATATATATATATATATATATATATATATATATATATATATATATATATATATATATATATATATATATATATATATATATATATATATATATATATATATATATATATATATATATATATATATATATATATATATATATATTAAATATATTAAGTATATAAAAATAAAAACTAATTATTTACAAAAATGTGTATATTCTAGAAAATATTTTCAAGTGTAAATAAAAATAATAAATGAAGATAAGTATATTTTTGTATTATTTTTTGGAGTTTTTAATAAAAAGGAAATAGTTTATTTACATGTTTACTAGTAATAAAAATAATAAATGTGAAATAAATATGAAAAAATATAAAATAATTTTTTTGGCATTTTTTATATTTGGATAAAAAGTAATAAAGTCAGAATAAAAAATAAAAACATCAAAATGACAAATATTCAAACAAATGGGCCAGGGGGGGTGTAAACTGAACAAAGGGGTGTCAAAAGCAAAAGGACCCAGGCCCAGCCCAGAATCACTTCTTCTTCTTCCTTGGAACAAATCCTGCGCGCGTGCTATGTACAAAACTGTAACTCCTGATTCTTTGATCTTTTGACAAAACTCATAACATGAACATTGTAGAGAATTAAACAACGAATATAACCATATAAAAAACTTGGATTAACTCTCAAAGACCGGAGAGAATTTCTCTGGCCCTAATTTCTAACCTAGTTTTTTCAGAAAGTTCATGAGTGAAATTCTCTTAGCACGATTAATGTAAATGAAAACTAAGCATATGTATGGCTTCAGGGCTATGAGTACAACATATTTCATTCACAAACCTAAGTCTAACCATTCCTAAATAGAGAGATAGAAGTCCATGAAATACCTGTCTCAGTTGACTTCGAGCTGGACAATGTAGCAACCTTCAATGGTGTTTGAGCTTTTGTTGAGCTTGCCTGAAGTCCAAGGAAGCTTTTCCAATACTTGGCTTGCTTTGAAACAACTTGAATCGTGCTGTAGAACTCAACCTGCAGAGCTTTGAAACAAAAATGGCAAAGTATGTTAGAGGTGTTACAGCTTGCAATGGTGGCCTGGGATAGTTCAGGTGAGATGATTGGAAGGTGTTTGAACTATCTTTGGGCAAAACACACGATGGAATTTGGTTATGGCTTGCAAAATGTAGAACTTGCCCTGTTTTGCAGAAAAACAATGATTCTGAGTATGAGGAGGGTTGAGTGATGAAAGGGTCGCGTTTTAGGCTTGTTGGGAGGTATGGAACTTGTCTACAATGTTTATGTAAACTTGTTTCAACAGATATGAGAGATGGTATATGTTTGGCAACTTTCTTCTTTTTCAAGCAAGAGTGTGTCTCCTCCCAATGCAGGCCTGCACAAGCCCTAAATCATTCTGCACCTTTTGCTCTTGGTTACTGGAATTAGTGGACTTGATCTTGCCTCAAAGATCTGGCCCCATCCCTCAAGGATTTTGTTTTGACATAAAGTGAAGTTTAGGCAAAAATGGCATTGTTGCTTTTTGCTTTTGAGGCTTAAACTAGTGTATAATGCCCTAATGACCAAGGAAATACCTTAAATCAATGGATATGCATTAAATTAATGAGTACAAATTGGTTTTGAGGCCTGTAATGGTGAACCAAGCTAGCTAGATCAGAATTGCAAATTGGTATGAACATGTAATGGCCATGGACAAAAGTGAGTTTTTGCCAACTTCAAGCATTCGATTCTCTCTAACCACAAGGGTGTTTGAGGAGTTCTTGGACAATTTGGAAAGCTTGGAACATGTAATACAATCCATCTTTGAAATGCAACTTGAAACTCTAAGTGGAACTATGTGAAAAATGGCCAAGAAGATGGGTCAAAATCCTGCCTAAACTAGGGCAAAATTTCCCTAAGTTAAAAGTTTTAGGTACCCTTGTTCCAAAAATCATAACTTGAGATACAAGCTTTTTTTGAGAAAAATTTGTGAATAAAAGTTGTATAATTTGTGATTTACTACAACTTTCATGTTGCAAGTTTTGTTTGAATCCATTTTCATCTTGGTGAAAAAATGGGACAAAGTTAGGGGAAAATAAGAAAATTTCATAACTTAGAAAATTTCTAAGTTATGAAATTTTTCCATTTTAAAACCCTAATTTGAATTTTTGAGTTTCTTGATGAACAAGTTTCATAATTTGACATGTCTTGATGAAAAATAACTCTTGGCACTTGATTTTGACCAAAAAGTCAAAGTTTGACTTTTCAGTGTACAGTCAAATTTTGATCAGTTGACTGAAAAATTCATCTGTCAATCCAATGCATTTGAGATCTTTTGAACTTTTTGGATAGGTCAAGACAATTTCATTGAGTCCTTGAGTCCATGGTTGAGCTTGATTGACCATTGGTTAGGTCAAACAGTCAAAAATTGCCTTTGTACAATCAAAACCCTAAAAATGACCATTTTGCCCTTTTGGTGATCTGATCAAATTTCTTGTGCAATTGTGATCCAAACTTGATCAAATGACATATATGAGCTCATTATGTTGATGTGGGTCAAAAATCATGAGGTTTGACTGTCAATTGGCCACAGTTGACTTTTTCCCCAATATAGTTGATTTCTAGGTCAATTGTCCAATTGACTGGGCAAAATTTTGAATCAAGGCTTGAAACTTGGTATGGAGAAACTTGTGAGTCCAAAATGAAGTATTAAAGTCAATTTGGGTATTGTAGGCCAAAACACCACTGTGCAAACTCAAACCCTAATTTAGGTCAATAGTGCAAGGAGGAGTCTTGAGCAGAGCAAACCCTAGCTTGATCTTCAGTTCCAGGAGTCTGGTGATGAGAAAATGTTGATGAAATGGGAGGGAAAATTTTGGGGTACAATAGTTGCCCCTGTTCAATCTTCTTGAACCTGAGGAGTTAGATTGGCAAGTTTGCCTTTCGTGACTCGAAGGTAAAGGAGGATTGGACACTAGAGTGCCCGTAAATTTGCACTCGTCAAAACATGGCCGAGGAAATGGGCTTAAAGGTGCCATTTGGAGATGGTAGAATATTGCTGGAGATGGGCTTACATATGCCATCCAAGAATGTTTGTTGAATTGTAATGTTGTAGGCCAGAAGAATGAACGTCAAAATGGTATCTGTGTTTGGAATGCATTGAACTGTATCTGGAGACTGAGTTTTTATGAGAAAAAGAATGGCGTCCGTGTCTGGCGCGTATCTGAGCTGTAACTGTATTTGAATTTTGAATGAATATCAGAATGACTGCCGTGTCTGGAGTGTATCTGTATTGTCTCTAGGTAACAGAGAAACATCTGCGTATGGAGAAAATGTGTGCTGGGGATAAACTATGAATGAGTGACAGAATGGCAACCGTGTCTGGAGCGTATCTGGACCGTATCTGAAGTTTGAGATCTATATAAGTAGTAGAATGACCGCCGTGTCTGGGGTGTATCTGTACTGTAACTAGGATCTGAATAAGTGATAGAATGACCTCTGTGGCGACTGCACTGGGGGGATCAAACTGTTGGTGTAAAGGCCAGAACGGCATCCTTGTTTGGAGCGTATCTGAACTTGTAGTTGATAGTTGAATCTGAATGAGAGATAGAATGGCAGCCGTGTCTGGAGCGTATCTAGTCTGTATCTGATTGTTGAAGTCTGAATGAGTAGTAGAATGACCGTCGCGTCTGGGGTGTATCCATACTGTATTTTGACTTGAAGTCCTGAATGAGTAATAGAATGACCGCCGTGTCTGGGGTGTATCCATACTGTATCTGAATAATTGTTAACAATAGCCTTTTAATCTTATCCTGAAAAGGGTAAAATGTTAGCTAAAACACGAAGTTATATTGCATGATATGTATGATGCAATGAATTGTAATCCATGTTTATGATATATGGATGTAATGGTTATGCGTGTAAGCTGAGTAGCTGTCTTGCTGAGGAAAATGAATCCTTGATAGTTGGAGATAATGAAATCTTAGACTGCTGCCGGGGAAAGTAAATCTTTGACCGAAGTTGGGGATTCCAAAAAATTTTAATTGTTGAAAATGAGAAATCCTTGCCGACTGCTTGGGGATTAAAGATCTTTGCTTGTTTAGAATGAGGAATCTTAGGACCACTGTTGGGAATTGAAAATCCTTGGTGACTTGCGGGGATTTTACCAACTTCTGCGGGGTATGAGAACTCTTCATGACTTCCTTGGGGAATTCTAACGACCTTTATTGGGGAATTAAAACCTGGGAGACTTCTGCTGGAGAAATGAGACTGAGAATCTTCAATCTGTTGGGAAATGACCCTGTGGGGAGAAAGTTTACTCAGCCGGGGAAATCAGGAGCATGGGTTGTGCGCCATTCTACTGGGGAATCATCCTAGCTGTAGGGGAAATTGAGGGAATTTGATCGGTTGGAAATTTGACTTCGCTGGGGAAGGAGGTTTAGATTATTCTGGCTCCGCTGGGAATTGGGAGTTTGAACTCTGATGGGAACTTTGAAGCTTGACTTGGACGGGGAATCCAGTTTGAAATGCACTGGCTTCGCCGGGGGATCTTGAAGCTTAACTCCGCTGGGGACATGTACTATGAGGTTTTTGTAGATCTGAATGATGTCTTGTAAGGGACTTCTTCTAGAATGGCACAAAGATACCTTCCTACACCCTCAATCTGTTAGTAATTATCCTTTTTCAATTTCGCTTTTCTTGCAAGTAATGATTATATTCAAATGCATATGCCTATTTAACAAAACATTGGACGTTTTCAAATAAAACATAAGTGTAAAAAAAAAAAAGGAAAGGCAAACAAATTTCTGCACTTTGAAGTATATTGGTATTAATTTTTGGTAAGTATCTTTGTACAAAGGAGACAGACATCCTAGTAAGAGAACATTGTCGTAAAGATTGAGAAAAATTTATACAAAAAGAAAGATGGTTATGTGCAACAATTCCATGGGGTTCCCATTCTGCTATAGCCTTCACAACTCTGAGTATTTGTCCATTCGTTGCTTCGTCCGTAGATGATTGGATTGATCAGAAGCTTGGAGCTTATTGGTGAAGAGATTGTTCTTAAAGTGATCCTACGAGACATAGTCATACGCTTTAATTCCCTAACTTTTGCCTGGACCGCCCTTTCGGGTTTTTGATCCATCGGGAAACCCTTTTTTGCCCAAGTCGCCCTTTCGGGTTTTCAACTTGCCGGGTGTACATATTTTTTTTGTTTTATCCCTAATTTTTGCCTGAACCGCCCTTTCGGGTTTTTGGTCCACCGGGATGCCCATTTTTTCCCAAGTCGCCCTTTCGGGTTTTCAACTTGTCGGGTCGTTTTATGCGTAGTATCTTTTGACTATGTCTGTGTTCGCAGGGTGCGGCAAGTCATCACCGTCCATGGTGGTCAGAATCATTGCCCCACCAGAAAAGATGCTCTTGATTACAAATGGTCCTTCATAAGTAGGAGTCCACTTGCCCCTGGGATCACTTTGCGGTAAGATGACCCGCTTGATTACAAGATCTCCGACTTGATATACCTGACGCTTAACCTTTTTGTTGGAAGCCTTGATCATCTGTTTTAGATACGTCTGACCATGACAAACAGTAGTAAGTCGTTTCTCGTTGATCAAGTTAAGTTGATCAAGCCGGGTCTGAATCCAATCGTCTTCACTCAAACTGGCATCCTTCATAATCCTCAAGGAAGGAATCTGAACTTCCATAGGCAGGACAGCTTCCATGCCATATACCAAAGAAAATGGGGTTCCCCCTGTTGAAGTACGTGTCATGGTACGATATCCATGTAGAGCAAACGGTAACATCTCATGCCAGTCCTTGTAGGTGATTGTCATCTTTTGAATGATCTTCTTAATATTTTTGTTCGCGGCTTCAACATCACCGTTCATCTTCGGCCGGTAGGGAGATGAATTGTGATGATAAATCTTGAACTGCTCGCATAGAGCGGTGATCATGGTATTGTTCAAATTTGTACCATTGTCTGTGATGATCCTGTCGGGGATACCATACCGGCATATGAGGTTCTGCTTGATGAAGCGGGCAACCATATTCTTTGTAACTGAGGCATAGGAAGTTTCCTAGACCCATTTGGTGAAGTAATCAATAGCCACTAGGATGAAGCGATGTCCATTGGATGCCGTGGGCTTGATCTCTCCAATCATGTCAATTCCCCACATCGTGAATGGCCAAGGAGCTGTCAGAACGTTGAGAGGAATAGGAGGAATATGTACCTTGTCGGCGTAGACTTGGCATTTGTGGCAGGTGCGGGAATGTTGATGACAATCAGCTTCCATGGTAGACCAGTAGTAGCCTGCCCTTAGAATCTTCTTCGCCATTGTATGTCCGCTCAAGTGGGTGCCTAATGTGCCACTATGTATATCGGTCATGATCAACTCTGCTTCAACCTTGTCCACACAACTAAGTAAAACACAATCATGATTGCGCTTATAAAGGATGCCATTGCTCAGGAAGAACTTGGCAGCAAATCTCCTTAAGAACTTTTTGTCATTGACGGAAGCTCCTTCAGGATATTCTCTAGTCTGGAGATACCTTTTGATTTCATGAAACCAGGGTTGTTCCACTACTTCTTCGGTATTAATCTCATGACAGTGTGCAGGTTCTTCCATTCGCTCGATGGTAATTTGGGGAGCCTCGTTATCCCAGTTGAGTTTAAACATGGAAGACATTGTAGCCAGAGCATCGGCTAACTGATTTTCTTCTCGCGGGAAATGCTCGAAGGTAATCTGCTCGAAGTGAGGTAACAGCGTCAAGACATGTTCTTTGTATGGGATAAGATTAGGATGTTTAGTGTCCCACTCTCCTTTGACTTGACTGATAACCAAAGCCGAGTCCCCAAATACGACCAAAGATTTGATTCCCAAGTCTATAGCAGCCTTGAGACCAAAGATGCAAGCCTCATATTCAGCCATGTTGTTGGTACAGCTGAAGCAAAGTCGGGAAGTGAATGGTGTATGACAACCATCTGGAGAAATGAGTATTGCACCGATACCGTTGCCAAGCGCGTTTGAAGCACCATCAAAGTATAGGGTCCATCGGGATCCTTGTTCAGGTCCTTCATACGGTCCGTTTCCTTCAATGTTGTCCAATGTCATGATGTCCTCGTCAGGGAAGTCGAATCTCATAGACTGATAATCTTCGACGGCTTGATGAGCTAGATGGTCAGCTAGTACACTCCCCTTTATAGCCTTTTGGGTAGTATATTGGATATCATATTCGGTCAGGATCATTTGCCATCTAGCAATTCTTCCAGATAAAGCCGGCTTCTCGAAGATATACTTGATTGGATCCATCTTGGAAATCAGCAAAGTGGTATGAGTCAACATATACTGCCTTAGCCGGCGAGAAGTCCATACCAAAGCGCAACAAGTTTTCTCGAGCAGTGAGTAGCGAGTCTCACAGTCGATAAACTTTTTGCTAAGGTAATAAATGGCATGCTCTTTTTGGCCAGACTCATCATGTTGGCCCAGTACGCACCCCATTGAGTTATCCAAAACAGTCAGATACATGATCAATGGCCTTCCTTCGACGGGCGGCATCAGAATAGGAGGTTCTAGTAAGTACTCCTTGATCTTATCAAAAGCAACTTAACAATCATCGTTCCATTCAACTACCTGATCTTTCTTCAGCAGTTTAAAAATTGGCTCGCAGGTAGATGTCAGGTGAGAGATGAACCTCGCAATATAATTCAAGCGTCCCAAGAATCCTCTAACCTCCTTTTCAGTACGGGGGGCAGGCATTTCTTGTATAGCCTTTACTTTAGCTGGATCAACCTCAATGCCCTTGTTGCTGACGATAAATCCTAGAAGTTTACCAGACCTAACTCCAAAAGTGTACTTGCTTGGATTCAGTCTGAGTTTATACTCCTTCAACATGGAAAACAGCTTTTGCAAATGATTAAGGTGCTCTTCTTCTGTCTGTGATCGAGCTATCATGTCGTCTACGTAAACTTCGATCTCATGATGGATCATATCATGAAATAAAGCTACCATGGCACGTTGATAGGTTGCCCCTGCGTTCTTCAGTCCGAACAACATCACTTTGTAGTAGAAGGTACCCCATTGCATGACAAAGGTAGTCTTCTCCATGTCCTCGGGGGCCATTTTAATCTGGTTGTAGCCCGAGAATCCATCCATGAAGGAAAAAACCTTGTGTTGATCTGTGTTGTCAACCAAGATGCCGATATGCGGTAGTGGAAAATCGTCTTTAGGGCTGGCCCTGTTCAAATCCCGATAGTCCACACACATTCTGACCTTGCCGTCCTTTTTGGGTACGGGTACAATGTTAGCAACCCATTGTGGATAGGTTGTAACAGCCAGAAAGCCAGCATTGAATTGCTTCATTACTTCAACCTTGATTTTCTCAGACATGTCAGGCCTTATTCGGCGGACCTTCTGCTTGACCGGTGGACAATCCTCTCTTGTAGGGAGACGGTGAACCACGATATCTGTGTCTAGCCCTGGCATGTCTTCATAAGACTAAGCAAAGATTTCAACGTATTCATTCAACAACTGCATTAAGCGCTCCTTGACATCTGATTCCAGGTTGGCACCCACTTTTACTTCTTCCCTGTCCTCCTTTATTCCCAAGTTGATGGTTTCTAGCAATTCCTCGTGAGGTAGAATAGCCCGCTCTTCTTGTTCTAAAAGTCTGGCTAACTCTCCCGGTACTTCATAATCTTCGTCAACTTCGTACTCAGCGTGATTGACCAAATCCCCAGTTATCGAAGGCTGAAACAGAACAGTTGCCCATGGAATCTGGAATGGATGGGTACCTGCATTTGTGAGTGTGGGTGTGTGTAAGGGGTAGCCATCCTTAAACAAACAAAAATGCAAAAAGGAAAGAAAAATGAACACAGCAGTTTATAGATGAAAAACGTCCAATGATTCATTAAAACATGGCATATGATAATGAAGAAAATCAAGCCCTTACAAATGGACCTGTATGCCCCGGGAAAGGCATGAGGTGAAAATAGTGTGCGAATTGTTTTAGTTATTACAGACCATAAAAATGGGAAATTGTTCAAAGATAAAACTACTGGTTGATAAAGGTGATGGGAACAAAATCCTTTGCTTCCCAGTTGCTTAGACCCCCTTCGACGGTCGGAAAGATCCAATCTTCGAAGTCGTTTTCTTCATCTTCATATTCAACAGCATTAATTTTGTGATGAGTGATCCTTATAGGTGGCCCTCTAGTCTTGGAACGACGCATAGCCTTCTGTCCTGCAGCTGTAAACCCTAGTCCAAATTTGTCCGTCTTATGGGGAAAATCTGGCAATTTCCCCCATGCTGTACTCTTCCCTTCTTTGATCACTGCCTCTGCGTCCTTGAGAGATGCCATCCTAGGCACAAGCTTGGGAATGATGGGTACCTCAACCATTGTCTTCGCAACTGCTACCTCGGGAGAAACTTCCTCAAAATGTTGGAAAGGCGTTTCGATGAACTCGCCATCCAGCTCCACATAACGGAAGGAGTTGAGATGACTTATCATGTACTCTTCCTCGCTGTGCACCGTTATAATTTTACCCTTAACAGGATATTTCAGCATCTGGTGCAAGGAGGAGGTAACTGCCCCGACATAATTGATCCACGGTCTTCCTAACAAGCACGAATATGACGGATGGTTGTCCATCACATAAAAGGTTGAGTTGAAGACCTTTGTGCCTACCTTGATAGGAATATCAAACTCTCCATGAACCATTCTTTTGGACCCATCAAAAGCCCTAACCACGATGTTACTAGGTTTGAGAGTTAATCCTTCGCAGTCCAAGCGGTCTAAGGCTTTCTTTGGCAGCACGTTCAAGGAAGAAACAGTATCCACTAAGACATGGGCGAGAGTGGTTCCTCGACATTCGACTGAAACATGTAACGCGTCGTTATGTTTCCTTCCTTTGGGAGTTAAATCAGCATCGGAAAATCCAAGGCCATTATCAGCAGTAAGACTGGCCACACATTCCTGAAACTGGTCAGCCAAAGTCTCTTGGGGAACATGTGTCGCCTTCAAGAATTTGATCAGGGCCTTGGCATGGGCCTCAGAACAGAGCAGAAGAGCAAACATTGAAATTTTAGAAGGGGTTTGCCCTAATTGTTCCACAACGTCGTAGTCACTTTTTCTGATTATTTTCAGGATTTCGTCCATTTCTTTCTGAGTGGTTTCGGGGATAACCACAGCATGAGCCTTCGTCCTGACAGGCCCTTCCAATATCCCCTTACCCTTGTCGGTAATTTCAGAAAATGGTCTTACTTCAGGAGTATCCAATTCTTCAATCAATGGGCCTTGCGCAGATGGTCCAACAGGTGCAGAAGCTTTCAAGGGTCCGACAACTGCTCGAGGGGGAGCAATCTCCGGAGAAAAGATCCAGCCACTGCGGGTTATGTTGCTTGTACCCACGATGTTCCATATATTAGGGTCTTCTTCTTCAGAAATCTCTTGGACTGTTTCAATCTGCTTGACGCCATGATAGAAGATTTCTCCTCCATAGTTCCATGGGATTGTCTTGCTAGATTTATACGGGACTGGCCCCACCATGGTGATCTTTAATGGTACACACTTAGAGTTGGGTGTAATCCTGACATGCCTTTTGCAAGCCTTGGGAGGATTGTCAGAAATGGTTATGATTGCAATATCGTTGGTTGAAGTAGCAAAAGCATCAGTAGTAACAGAATTGAAAGTATCAACAGGGGTTTTCTGGAAAAGTATCTCTTGGGTTCCATCAGGCGTTGGACACCTGACTTCAACATTGGACAATCTCCTCGTATGTTCAAAAAAAAATAGCAGTCTTCACCACAACCAGGAAAGATCCCGGCTCTCAACAAATTTTCCTTAATCACAAGTAATGGCGTCAACAGGTCAACAACATCAGTAACATGAGTGTCCTCCATAACAGCATGAACATTATTACTGTGCTTGGGAATTGGATCAGAAATCACATTAGGCTTCTCAGGCGCTTCGAATTCTACTTATTTGGCATCAATCAAGTCCTGGATTTTGTTCTTAAGCGCCCAACAATTATTTGTATCATGTCCAACACTGTCGGGGTGGTAGGCGTATTTAGCATTGGAGTGGTAGTATGGAGAGGAAGTGTTAGGGTTCTTTGGCGCTTCCTTCAAACTAGTAAGATTCAACTTCAATAAATGAGGGAGTACTTGTGTTGGCGTCATGTTGATTCGGGTGAACTGCCATTGTGGTCTTTCCACCCATTGTTGATTAGGTCTCGACTGATTGTTACGAGGTTGATCATTCGACGAGTTTTGAATCATCACGGCCCCTACAGTCAGCCGACACTCAGTTCTTCCCAATCCCTTCTAAGAGTACATAACAGATGCTTCCTTCTTGGCTGGGAAAGGTTTCTTAACAGTTGTGGATGCGGAAGCATCCTTTTGAATCTTTCCACTTTTAATACCGGCCTCCACCCTTTCGCCGGTCAAAATTAAATCAGTAAATCCCGCGGAGGAACTCCAGATTAGATGATTGAAGAAAGGACCAGATAGGGTCCCCAGAAACATGTCAACTAATTCTTTGTCCGATAGCGGTGGCTGCACTCTTCCGGCCAGATCACGCCACTTCTGCGCGTACTCTTTAAACCCTTCATTGGAAGCCATCCCCATACTTTGTAATTGAGTACGAGTGGGCGCCAAATCAGCATTGTATTGATACTAACGGTAAAAAGCAGCTGCCAAGTCTTCCCAATTGTGAACCTCTGATCTTTCGAGCTGATAAAACTAGTCTAACTGCGTGCCAGACAAGCTGTCTTGGAAAAAGTGTACCCAGAGGTCTTTATCGGACGAGTGGGGTTGGATTTTTCGGACATAAGATCTCAAATGCATTTTTGGGCATGACAGACCGTCATACTTGGAGAATGTTGGCACCTTGAATTTAGGAGGGATAACAATCCCATCTACCAGCCCCAGTTCTTCAAAATCTAATCCTGGTACCCTCTGTAACTCCATAGCTGTCAGTCTATCTTCAAGGTTCTTATATTTATCATCCGTTGGTGGATACTGTTGTTCTGAGTAGTCTTCGTCTTCTTCCTCTTCAACCTCGGATTTAGAAGGCACAACAGTCCCTTTCCCTTTACCAGCCCATTCGTCAGACATTGAGGGGAACTCAAGAACTCTCCTGGCCTGATGCTCAAATCTTCTTCCCAAAGTGGCTACTCCGGGTCTCTTTTTCTTTTTCTCTTTATTCTTCTCTAACAGAGCTTTGAGGTCCTCCTGACCCTTTGCCAAGGTCATGAAGAGTTGCTGGAATTGTGAATTTTGTGCCTGCAGATCCTTTAATGTTTGCTCCAAATCCATCTTGCTGAAATAAACAGCAGAAAGATAAGGAAACCTGGCGCGAAGACCTGTTTATGCATATGATGAATGGTATGTTATTCATGTAATGCGTTCAAGGGTTCAAAAATTCAAATTTGTTGCAAACAAAAAGAATGCACGTCATATTAAGAAGAAATTTGTTAGTACATAAGTGCCCCATGGGCGAAATATTACAAAATTCTTAATGTAAAAAGACATTGCGCATCCTTTTTGGTGCGATGTAAGTGTTGAGAGTTTCCTCCTCGTGAAGTCGGCGGGTAAGCTCCAAAACCTTCTTCTCACTGGCATAGAAGCTGGCTTCAAAAGTATCTTGTTCTTCCTTGAGTTGGATCCAACTCTTTTTCATTTCTTCCCATGATTTTGGCATGTCAGGATGTAGGATGGTGTATGGAACCTCTCCTTCCGTAACAGGCTCTTTGATCAAGGGGAGAATGTGAGGGTACGGCATCATAAGATTCTGGGAACGGGTTCGCACCCACTTGAGAAATGGCTCAAGGGGGATGGAATTCTTGTGCCCTAGTGTCTTACTATCCACCTTGTTAGGCATCCTCCAAGCTCTGATGAACCTTTGTCGAAGTCCTCGCGCATCGTTGTCGAAGTCAAAAACTAGGTCAGGAATCAGCATGTCATGAGGGCCATCCCTCCGAGCATATCCGAATTGTCTCAAAGCTAGACAGGGGTTGTAGGTGATGCCTCCCCTAATGCCAAGTAGTGGGACATTAGGGAATTCCCCACAATGATCAATGAGGATGACATTTTCTCTGGACCGAGAACACCAATGTACATCAGAATGTGTGAGGGTAATCAATCGTTGTGACCACCTTAAACCCTGCTCATTCTTCAGAACTGATTGTGGAAGGTGAGAAATAAACCACCTTGCTAGGAGAGGAGTACCGCACGTAAGAACACCTATTTTCCTCATTGTTCGTGTGTAAAATGAGTGTAGGATGTCCCCAAGCAATGTAGGTATAGGATTCCTGGATATGAAAATCTTGACAGCATTCACATCTATTAGCTGATCAGGGTTTGGGAACAAGACCAACCCGTAGATGAGAAGTGATACAATCTCCTCAAAAGCTTGCAGATCTAGAGAATTCCAGCAGTCTTGTGCCTTCTCAAACATAAACTTTGCCAAGAAACCCTTGACACCACTTCTGGTTTCCCAATGCCCCTTGATATCAGATGGTTGCAAGTGTAATGCTTGAGCAACATCTTCAGGATTTGGTTCTTTTTCCGTACCATTGTAGGGTAGTTGATTAAGAATAGTAATTCTCAAGAGTTGAGAAAATTCCTCCAAAGTAGGCACCAATTGGTAGTCAGGGAATGTGAAACAGTGGTGTAGGGGGTCAAAGAACTGGAAGAGAACTTTAACCATGTCTTCTTCAATGTTGGTGTTGACTAAACTGAGGAGTCTACCATGTCTTTCACTGAAGAGAGAATTCTCTGGAATCCTGGATGTA
Source organism: Vicia faba (assembly GCA_948472305.1). Lineage (NCBI taxonomy): Eukaryota > Viridiplantae > Streptophyta > Magnoliopsida > Fabales > Fabaceae > Vicia > Vicia faba. The sequence continues at coordinate 866,556,342 of OX451735.1, read as the reverse complement.
AGCTCCTTGAGTTGAGGAGGGATTCTCACAAGGTTGACTTGAATTGTTTTCCTGCGAAGAGATTCCATGACCTACAAAACAAGAACAAAGATGAAGATCCAAACCCTTGAAATGGTTAGTGGATGCATATGATGCTTTATGATGTTCATGATGTATGCACAAGCATATGTACAAGCAAGTCACACAAAACCCTAGTTTCAGGCTTGCATGAGGTTTCATAGGTAAATACCCTCTTGAGTTTAGTTGGCTCAAACCTGTCCTATGAATAGTAACCGGGTTCTAAGGATCTCAATATCACTGGACTGTTTTCTATGTTCATTTTTTTGGTTTAGCCACTTAACTAGCGACCAAAATATCCCAAGAAAACAACCCTCAATGAGTGTAGTATCGAGTATCTACCAACTTCGGACTGCACCAAATTCGGACATCTCACTACTCCTAATGAAAGGCCAAGATGGTCAAGTAAGGTTCTAAGAGTTCATTAGTGCTTTATGACATCACTCAGCGGCCCCGTATTCTCTTTGATTGACTCAAAGGCTACCGGTACTCACAAATATGTCGCACTAATATAGCTATTGCTTCAACCATGTCGGTATACCCCGCACAGTTTCCACAACGTATTGCTATTTACCTATGAATGTTTCCCAAATCCGGGTAGAGGATTTCAAGCCCAAACAAGAGAACCAAATGTAAAGCAAACAAAGCAAACAATAATCATGCAAAGGGTGATCTAAGCCCTAAGGTTACTCCACTTTTAAAGTTTTCCCCAGCAGAGTCGCCAGTTCTGTGATACGGTGGGAGAACTGACTTGGATTTTACGTTTGTGTTCGCAAATGTTTCGATTTAGCAAGAGTCGCCACCGACTTTTTATTTTATCCTAAGGAAAGGTCAAAAAGCACAGGAAAGACCTTTGAGATGTTTTCTTGAGTTCGGGGAGTAGATTATAGAAAGGGAAGGTATTAGCACCCTTTCTATCCATGGTTATCCATGGGCTCTTAGTTACTTGCTTTATGTGATACGGTGGGAGAACTGACTTGAGATTTTGCGTTTGTGTTCGCAAATGTTTCGGTTTAGCAAGAGTCGCCACCGACTTTTGATTTTATCCTAAGGAAAGGTCAAAAAGCACAGGAAAGACCTTTGAGATGTTTTCTAGGGTTCGGGGAGTAGATTATAGAAAGGGAAGGTATTAGCACCCTTTATATCCATGGTTATCCATGGGCTCTTAGTTACTTGCTTAGATCACTTGCTTTGCATTTTCAATTGTTTGAAATGGTGCTTTGTGTGTGGTTTTGAAAGATATTTTGAAAAGAGGCCATTTGGGGCAACCTTTGTAATGATTCTTTATACAAAGGTGTATTGTCTTTTGAAAATGTTTTCAATGTTTTTGAAAGTTGTTTTGAAATTGTGTTGTGATGTGTGTTTTTTTGAAAAGTAGCAAGGATGTTTGTTTTCAGGTTTGATCAAGTAACTAAGAGTTGTCTACCCTATTTTACTCAAAGATATTTCCTTATGTTTTTAACCCTTTTAACAGTGTTACTTCACCATTGTATTTGGTGAACAACCTTGTGTTAGGATGTAAACGGGACAGGCGCGGGTCATCGTATAGACCATGGAAGCAATAGTGCCAAGTATTTTGGCAATTTTCTTGAGGGACTATGATCATTTTGTTTAGGAAACTAGATAGCGTCATCGAGGGACTATGATCATTTTGTTTGTTTTTGTTTTGTTTTGCCAAAATACTTGACATGCAAACATGGCCCATTTTTGAAGGCAACAAGTGGATGTAACCCTATGGGTGTATGTGTGCAAGTGTGTTTTGTTGCATATAAGAGTTTATCTTTGAATTAGGATTTTCTATTTCATTGATTTTATCTTGCCATACGCATCCTAATTACTAGCATTTATATTTGAAAGCAATAAAAAGCAGAAATATAAAATCTTATGCTATTTACAGCACTTAGAGGGTGGGGATACATATTTGTACACGGGGTGGTTCAATGAGAAAAATAGATAAGAAAAGAAAATAACAATGGCAAGATAGAGAGAGAGAGAGAGAGCCAGCGCGCTGCTGAGAGGCCATCAGAAGTTCTGACTCAGGCCTGCTGCCAGATTATCAACCTTTTGGTTAAACTGTATGAGTCAGAACTTCTGACTCTGGCACCTGCAAAACAGAAACCTGTTAGTGGGAAGATCATAATTTCTGACCCCTATGCGCTGCAAGACAAAGATTTGTTAGTGGGGATATCAGAAGTTCTGATCCTGCTGGAGATACAATAATCTTCAGAAGTTATGATATTATTGACAGTAGAACAGGCTTCAGATGTGCTAACGTCAAAGTCAGCACTTGGCTTCTCCCTGTGCTAGTCAGAACATCTGCAGTTTTGTTATTGTTCCACAAAACAGAAAACATGTTTGGGATAGCTTCAGCAAATGTCAAAGTGTTTTAGGAGACAGAACCAACAAGGTCACAGAAAGGTTCTACGTTGATTTACTTCCTACTCAAACATTCTGAGGTATGAAAATCCTCAGAACGCAAACAGCAGCAACATGATATTTACATTATGTTTATTTGAGCATGCAAAGCTGATGATGTTTAGCAGCGTGATGAAGGTCAGCAGGTGCTTACCTGGCTGTTGGAAAAGTTTGTGAGTGAGAGCTAGCTTTTAGCTCTGATGGTGTTCTGGACAGGTTCTTTTTTGAAGGGGTGGATGGAGAGTATATGTGGTCAGAAGCTGTAGGGGCGTATTTCTTTAATCAAGAAGCAATCTGGGTACAAATGAGGTTTTGAGACAGGAGACTCAAAGTTATGTTTGAGGCTGTTGAAACACCAAGATTTTTTGACAGAGTTTCAAAGTATTTTCTTGCTAAAAATTTCTGTTTCTCTTCTAGCAATTTTTCTGGTTTTTTCTGGACCGCTTCTTAGTGGCCAATGGTGCTCTATTTATAGGCAAAGCTCTTGTGGATTCTTGAACGTTAAAGGCGCCAATAGAGGTTAAATTTTTTTTTTTAAAGAAGTTCGTGGAAAGTTGTAATAATGTACAGCTTTTCAGCCTAGGCTAGAACAGCAGGCAAGGATTGAGGAGAAGTGACCTCTATAGGTGGAAGGTGGCGCGTAGACCCATGCCTAAGCCTGCAGAAAGGTGTTTACCAAGTCACACGTGAAGAGACCTCTTGGATGAATGTTCAGGAGTGGTTGGGAGCATTAATGAGCATTAAATGGTGATGAGACTTATCAACACCAAAATTCTTGTAATAGGAGAAAACCTGAACCAGCAGTTCTGTTTTACCAAAAACAACGTGAACCCAGCTCTGATCTTGGCCTCTTGTTGTCTCAGCAAATTCTGGGGATTCTCCTGACTTTCTAACACGTTCCTTGGATTTGCTTCTGGAAATCCTGGACTTAGAGATTCTGTGTCAGTGTAACACCCACTCTTCTGACCCTTTCATCTTCTGATTCCAGCATGTTCTGAAGGAGCCTTCAGACTTCTTTGCTTCCTTTGCATTCCTCTAGCAAACTCTGGCTGAACTTGCGTAACTGCTGAAAGAGCCATGTTCTGTTTGAGGCTTACGTGTTGAACCACGTTTGCAACCTCTAACTGAGTTAATGTAGCTGCTGAAGAGCCAACTTCTGACTGCGTTGAGCCAAGCTTGCAACTTCTGACCGTTTCTGTCTGGAGGTTGGTCCAGAAGTTCTGAAGTGCTATTTTCTTCTTAAACATCCATTTTTAGAGAAAAATTCCAAATGTTTAGAATTTAATTTTTTTCAAGGTAAAAGTGTTGCCTTTAGAGCTTGTGTGATCATTTTGCTCTTGTAAATGGTTTGCTTGGGAAGAAATGATAATTCAGGACTTGGATTTGCTTCAGAGAGACTCTGAGAATCCAGGATAATTTCCTGAAGAATGAGAGGGCAAATTTTGGGGTACAACACTTTAGATCACTTGCTTTGCTTTTCAATTGTTTGAAATGGTGCTTTGTGTGTGGTTTTAAAAGATGTTTTGAAAAGAGGCCATTTGTTGTGGCAACCTTTGTAATGATTCTTGTTTGAATGTATACAAAGGTGTTTTTGTCTTTTGAAAAGTTTCCAATGTTTGAAAGTAGGGTTTTGAAATTGTATTGTGAGGTGTGTTTGAAAATAGCAAGGATGTTTTTGCAAGCTTGATCAAGTAACTAGGAGCTATCTACCTTATTTTACTCAAAGATCTTTCCTTATGTTTTTAACCCTTTTAACAGTGTTGTTTCACCATTGTATTTGGTGAACAACCTTGTGTTAGGATGTTAGACGGGACAGGCACGGGTCATCGTATAGACCATGATAGCAATGGTGTCAAGTATTTTTGGAAATTTTAAGGGACTTGATCATTTTGTTTAGGCAACTCAGATAGCGTCATCGAGGGACTATGATCTTTTTGTTTGTTTTTGTTTTGCCAAAGTACTTGACATGCAACCATGGCCCATTTTTGAAGGCAACAAGTGGATTGTAACCCTAGGGGTGCAAGTGTGCATTGTGTTTGTTTTTCATGCATGTTTATCTTGGATTAGGTCAAACTAATTGTTGATTTTATTTGCATACAAACCCTAGGTCTAAGCATGGCATAATTGAAAGCTTTTAAATGTGCGAGAATTTAAATGCTACACTATTACAACATGATATAGGGAGGGGGGTACAAATTTGAATTGGGGGTATTTGACAAGAAAATAAATTTTAAGTTATTACAACCAAATCGAATGTATAGGCGATATTTAAATGTACAATAACTGAATAATATACAAATAAATAAAAGTCAAATGAAATGTATTATGCAAAGAAAAGGTTTTTTATATATGTAAAAAGTATATTTTTTAATGTGAAATGTAAGTAAATAAAAAAGGTCAATTTTTATTATCTTTGTTATTTAGGGCAAAAACCCTAATTCTTAAATAAACAATATTATTTATTAATTATATATAATAATATATTAATTTGTACAAAAAAATAGAAGTATATTATAAAGAAAATATTTTTAGTGTGAAATATTAATAAAAGGAAAAATGTAATATTTTTATATTTTTGACCTAATTATTTAATAAAATAAAAAAAAAAAAAATATATATATATATATATATATATATATATATATATATATATATATATATATATATATATATATATATATATATATATATATATATATATATATATATATATATATATATATATATATATATATATATATATATATATATATATATATATATATATATATATATATATATATATATATATATATATATATATATATATATATATATATTAAATATATTAAGTATATAAAAATAAAAACTAATTATTTACAAAAATGTGTATATTCTAGAAAATATTTTCAAGTGTAAATAAAAATAATAAATGAAGATAAGTATATTTTTGTATTATTTTTTGGAGTTTTTAATAAAAAGGAAATAATTTATTTACATGTTTACTAGTAATAAAAACAATAAATGTGAAATAAATATGAAAAAATATAAAATAATTTTTTTGGAATTTTTTATATTTGGATAAAAAGTAATAAAGTCAGAATAAAAAATAAAAACATCAAAATGACAAATATTCAAACAAATGGGTCAGGGGGGTGTAAACTGAACAAAGAGGTGTCAAAAGCAAAAGGACCCAGGCCCAGCCCAGAATCACTTCTTCTTCTTCCTTGGAACAAATCCTGCGCGCGTGCTATGTACAAAATTGTAACTCCTGATTCTTTGATCTTTTGATAAAACTCATAACATGAACATTGTAGAGAATTAAACAACGAATCTAACCATATAAAAAACTTGGATTAACTCTCAAAGACCAGAGATAATTTCTCTGTCCCTAATTTCTAACCTAGTTTTTTCAAAAAGTTCATGAGTGAAACTCTCTTAGCACGATTAATGTAAATGAAAACTAAGCATATGTATGGATTCAGGACTATGAGTACAACATATTTCATTCACTAACCTAAGTCTAACCATTCCTAAATAGAGAGATAGAAGTCCATGAAATACTTGTCTCGGTTGACTTCTAGCTGGAAAATATAGCAACCTTTAATGGTGTTTGAGCTTTTGTTGAGCTTGCCTGAAGTCCAAGGAAGCTTTTCCAATGCTTGGCTTGTTTTGAAACAACTTGAATCGTGCTGTAGAACTCAACCTGCAGAGCTTTGAAACAGAAATGGCAAAGTATGTTAGAGGTGTTACAGCTTTCAATGATGGCCTGGGATAGTTCAGGTGAGTTGATTGGAAGGTGTTTGAACTATCTTTGGGCAAAACGCACGATGGAATTTGGTTATGGCTTGCAAAATGCAGAACTTGCCATGTTTTGCAGAAAAACAGTGATTCTGAGTATGAGGAGGTTTGAGTGATGAAAGGGTCGTGTTTTAGGCTTGTTGGGAGGTATGGAACTTGTCTACAATGTTTGTGTAAACTTGTTTCAACAGATATGAGAGATGGTATATGTTTGGCAACTTTCTTCTTTTTCAAGCAAGAGTGTGTCTCCTCCCAATGCAGGCTTGCACAAGCCCTAAATCATGCTGCACCTTTTGCTCTTGGTTACTGGAATTAGTGGACTTGATCTTGCCTCAAATATCTGGCCCCATGCCTCAAGGATTTTGTTTTGACATAAAGTGAAGTTTAGGTAAAAATGGCATTGTTGCGTTTTCCTTTTAAGGCTTAAACTAGTGTATAATGCCCTAATGACCAAGGCAATACCTTCACTCAATGGATATGCATTAAATTAAGAAGTAAAAAATTGGTTTTGAGGCCTGTAATGGTGAACCAAGCTAGCTAGATCAGAATTGCAAATTGGCATGAACATGTAATGGCCATGGACAAAAGTAAGTTTTTGCCAACTTCAAGCATTCGATTCTCTCTAACCACAAGGGTGTTTGAGGAGTTCTTGGATAATTTGGAAAGCTTGGAACATGTACTACAATCCATCTTTGAAATGCAACTTGAAACTCCAAGTGGAACTATGTGAAAAATGGCCAAGAAGATGGGTCAAAATCCTGCCTAAACTAGGGCAAAATTTCCCTAAGTTAAAAGTTTTAGGTACCCTTGTTCCAAAAATCATAACTTTAGATACAAGATTCTTTTGAGAAAAATTTGTGATTCAAAGTTGTAGAATTTGTGATGGACTAAAACTTTCATGTTGCAAGTTTTGTTTGAATCCATTTGCATCTTGGTGAAAAAATGGGATAAAGTTAGGAAAAAGTAAGAAAATTTCATAACTTAGAAAATTTCTAAGTTATTAAATATTTCCATTTTAAAACCCTAATTTGCATTTTTGAGTTTCTTGATGAACAAGTTTCATAATTTGACATGTCTTGATGAAAAATAACTCTTGGCACTTGATTTTGACCAAAAAGTCAAAGTTTGACTTTTCAATGTACAGTCAAATTTTGATCAGTTGACTGAAAAATTCATCGGTCAATCTAATGCATTTGAGATCTTTTGAACTTGTTGGATAGGTCAAGACAATTTCATTGAGTCCTTGAGTCCATGGTTGAGCTTGATTGACCATTGGTTAGGTCAAACAGTCAAAAATTTCCTTTGTACAGTCAAAACCCTAAAAATGACCATTTTGCCCTTTTGGTGATCTGATCAAATTTCTTGTGGAATTGTGATCCAAACTTGATCAAATGACATATATGAGCTCATTATGTTGATGTGGGTCAAAAATCATGAGGTTTGACTGTCAATTGGCCACAGTTGACTTTTTCCCCAATACAGTTGATTTCTAGGTCAACTGTCCAATTGACTGGGCAAAAATTTGAATCAATGCTTGAAACTTGGTATGGACAAACTTGTGAGTCCAAAATGAAGTATGAAAGTCAATTTGGGTATTGTAGGCCAAAACACCACTGTGCAAACTCAAACCCTAATTTAGGTCAACAGTGCAAGGAGGAGTCTTGAGCAGAGCAAACCCTAGCTTGATCTTCAGTTCCAGGAGTCTGGTGATGAGAAAATATTGATGAAATGGGAGGGCAAATTTTGGGGTACAACATACGTCCACCATTGTTATTATTATTATACTATTTTTATTTTATTTCTCAGACTTACTTTTTCTGTTTTTCAGTTCAGTTGCACTTCGTACTCACTTACATTTATATATATATATATATATATATATATATATATATATATATATATATATATATATATATATATATATATATATATATATATATATATATATATATATATATATATGTATATATATAGTGTTTATTTTATTTTCTCTTAACTTGTTTTATTTTATTTTGCAAAAAGTAGAAAATAAAATGTATGTTTATGATATACACATATATTTTACAAAAATATATTTTTTCACCTTAAAACACTAGGTACACCCCAAGACAAGAGCAAGCCACCATTTTTGAAGCCTAATTGCCCAAAGAACAAAATTCGGCCCAGCTAGAAATTCAACAGGCCGCGCCCGCGGAGGGAGGGACCGCGCCCGCGGACCTCCAACGGTAAAAAACTGCTACTTTTCGAAAAATTCACCATTTACTCCATTTTTCCTATTTAAACCCCATTTTCTTCCTCATTTTACCCACATTTTCATACCTTACCTTCCATAATTTCTCCACTTCAACTAATTCTCTATTATATTTCTTTTCCCACTACAATCCTTCCAAATCTATAAAAATCACTATTTTCTTCCTCCACCATACTATTTTCCTTTCTCCAAATCGTTCAAAACAATTAAAATGAACTTCAATGGGTATGTTCTTCGAAACGGAAAACCGGGATCCACACAAAGGAAGCTGCTCGAAAAGCTACAGTCTATGGCAATTTACTCAACCAGTTATATTGACGAAGACTGTCTCTACACTTTAGGTATTTATCATAGTGTTTTTCATTTATTAGATAAAATAGGCATGCATAATATTTTCTCTGCAAAAGAACCTACCTACCCAAGGTTGACATATGAGTTTTTAAGTTCACTTATTTATAATGTCACACCTAACACTGCTAGTACCGTAGGTGGGGTACAATTTATAATGTTTAACCGTGAATATAGTTACTCCACTGACGGTTTTGCTGAGTTGTTAGGGATGCCTTTTGGGGAAGGTGTTATTGGTGAAGCACCCTTGGATACGGAATGGACAACCGCTGGCTATGCTTTCTAGAAAAAACTTACAAACCAAGAAGCAAATTCTTTTGATGGCCTACTAGCCTCGAGTGTCCATAATTCGGCCATCTGTGTCTTCCGATACCTTTTAGCATCCAACATCTTTGCTCGGGAAAACCCAAATAAGGTGAATGCTAAAGAGTTAATTATTATGCAAGCATGCCTCACCGACACCAAAATTAATTCGGTGCCCTTTATGATTGCTCACATGAGCTATGTCCGAAAAAAAGGGGCACCGATTTCTTTTGGTGGCCTAGTTACTACTATCGCCCGTGCCCTTGGCTTGGCCACCGAGCTTGCTACTTTAGAGCCACTTCCTCCTCATACTGCAGGCCTGCAAATTTTGAAAGATATGCGTCTCTGCAAAGCAAGAAGGGAAGGTGGCTATTACCTTATGATTGGTAATGTTGTTGTACCAAGTGTTGCCCTCCCCTTTACTCGTTGCACTGACGTTAGATTGGCGCGTAACTGGACCTATGATTTAAGCGCTCCCGTTTTCACTGGTCCGTTACATCCGAATGTTCCTTTAGAGGAGGGGAACAACACTGATGACGAGTATGAATTTCAAACAGAGTCACCTCCTCGATTTACACCATCACACACTGCACCATCTTTTTCTAACCCTCCCGCAGGTACCGTCCCGAGCTTCCATGTCACTGAGGAATATGGAGAGAGCATATGGCTAGAGAGGAGAGGCGTGATGCCCTCCTTTCTACGATCCAGCAACAGGTTGCCGACAACATGGCTTTCATGCAGGCTTCTCAAATTCAAAATGCCCGCTCTCTGACTACCATCATGGAAAGTCAATTGGCTTTCCAGAACCAGCAACACCGTCAGCAGACTAGCTTCGCTACTCACTTCCAATTAATGGAGTCCATACAAGGCACATTGATTGGTCGGACTAGGGAGCTACAAGCTGCAAATTCTGCTCTCACTGAGCGCATGGCACAGTTTAGCCTCGATAGAGATCGCCGCCGCCGTAGTCGTAGCCGTCGTTCCGGACGTTCACCTCAGGATGGCGAGGGTACTAGTGGACCTCACTAGTTTTACCAGGTACCTCCTACCTAGACTTGTTTTGGAACATTGGGGACAATGTCCAATTCAAGTGTGGGAGGAGCATTTATCGCTTTTATCTCCTTTATGTTATTTCTTTTTCCGTTATTTCCCTTTTCAGTACTTTATTTTTTTCAGTATCTTTTAGTTATTTCCCTTTTAGTAGTTTAGCCGTTAAATAAAATACATGTGATTGACGAGTCATTTTGCGTAGTGTATCCTTAAGTTCTCCACCACTTCCTAGCCTTGAGAAATTTTTTTTGCTAAAAATGAATACAACATGTTTTTAGTTAGTTTTTTGAGCCATGAGTAAAGTTTTTAGGTTTAGGATAGAGTGTGATTAGTCTTAGGTATCCTTTTTGAAAAAATCAACATCGTCTTTTAAACCATAGACCTTGTAAATATTAGATTTAATTTCGTCTTCTCCCCATGCTATGATTTTAATTTTACAAAAACGGGTCCTAAGTAGTTTATTCTCGTAGTCGGCTCCGGCCTAAGCATGCGCTACGTGTAGGATTGATGAAAATAAGTGAATGATCTTTTTGCCTTGAAAATATATATATATATATATATATATATATATATATATATATATATATATATATATATATATATATATATATATATATATATATATATATATATAAGCAAAAATGTATGGTTACGACCATGAATTGGGTGATCCTCACACGATCATTTAATTCCACTGGTCGCGAACATCCACAAAAAAATAAAAAGTGAAAAATAATAATAAAAGGCATTACCCATTATGGCTGGTTCAGAGGTATCTGGTGCTGAACTCGGTAGGGCAAATTACTATCTGATCCCCCACAGCTATAATTGGGTAATAACGGGATTACACCAATTCTTGTACCAGAATCCCATTGCAAAGATCAGAATCACAAACCGGTCACTACACTATGAGTATGTACGGATAACGGGCTTAATGTGATTACACCTGAATGAAAAGGACCTTACCTAGAAGAGAAGTCTTAGCATAGTGGGAGTAATAGGAGTTGACTTGTGTAGGAATAAGGTTTATATCTGCATTCTGCGGTAAAGTGTCACTTCGATTTTTTTTAGTTCAAATAGTTGGTACCTATCGAACACACTCTCACTTGAACCTTACTGCTTTAGCTCGATAACTAGAAAAAAACACTTGTATCCCTTTGACTACTTCTGAGAGTTTTGCTTGAGGACAAGCAAAGGTTTAAGTGTGGGAGAATTTGATAACACTGAATCTCACTATGTTTCTGACTCGAATATCACATGTTTTCCTTAGTTTTATTATTGTTTTTCTAGCATTAAGCCCTTGTTTCCTTTGTTTTCAGGTCACATGTCCTTTCAGCGCCTTCGGAAAAGAAACGATCGAAAACGCCAGAAAAATAGGGTTTTTCCAAGAAAATACACACATGGCGTTCAGCTAAGCGCCGGCTACAGGGAACACGCTGACATGGCGCACTTTCACCCAGGGGCCAACTTCCACGTTCCCACGATCTCTCCATTTTCACTCACCGCGCCCGTGGGGAGGGTGGCCGCGCCCGCGGGGAGGGTGGCCGCGCCCGCGGCCTTCACAAACCATCTCCCGCTCAGAAGGAGTTGAGGGGCATGCTCGTCTTTGCATAATTTCAGAATCTTCTATAAATAGCAAGTTCATTTCATTTTCGTTTTCATCCAAACTTAGATGCAAACTTAGATCCAGACAAGTTACTGCTTAGGCATATATTACTACTTTGTAAAGTGATAGTCTTCTCACATCGGGAAGTTACCACACTTAAGTGTGCGAGATTGTATTCAAGTTTGGAGCACTTTGGTTGAAGTTTATCATACTATCTTTTACATTTCCACGACTTGTATCAGATTCAAGCCTCCGATTGGAGCAAGGTTCTAATTTAATTGTTTTCATTTATTTTATGCTCTTACCATAGTCTACACGTTTTATAGACTCTAAATGCTCTTACCATAGTCTACACGTTTTAGAGACTTTAAATGCTCTTACCATAGTCTACACGTTTTATAGACTCTAAATGCTCTTACCATAGTCTACACGTTTTATAGACTCTAAATTCTCTTACCATAGTCTACACGTTTTATAGACTCTAAATGCTCTTACCATAGTCTACATGTTTTATAGACTTTAAATGCTTACCATGTCTAGCTAAATTTATTAGGGTTAGAATGTAAGGATCGAATCGTAACTATGTTTTGTATGCCATGCTAATAGAAATACCTTTGGGATGTTTTAGCTTTTTAATACTGGTTTAAATGTGTTTAAAAGTTTATGGGTAAGATCGAAAGTCGTCCATACTCGAGACTAAGCCATATTAGTTCTTGACCAAATGAAAAGAGCGAAAGCAGTTCGTTTGGTTAAGTAGGATTGCTTGATATAATTTTAGAAAACGATTTTGAAACTATTTACGGACGCGTTTGTGAGATTAAAATCTGATTTTTGGTCAAAAGCCAAGGATCTCTTAAAGTTAAGTTTTCCAAATTAAAACACGTTTTCACTAATTCAAAATAACTTGTTTCTTAAAAATAGGTTTACTTCTTTAACGCATTAGGCACCCTTTATAAGAGACAATAAAGGAATTTAATTTAAAGAGTAAACTCGGTTCTTAGTATGCGAAAGCTACAAGTTCCTGTTAAACAGTTCTTTGCTATAAATGGAAAATATTGCCCAAAAGTAAATACTATACATGCATGCTAGGACATTGTCTGATCTCGTGATTTACATTTGATCCCGTTTGTTTTATCTCTTTAATTTTATTCGCTTTTATTTCCTTGTACTGAACTCAATCCCTTATTGATCTGCCTTAGATAAACACCTTAACAATAGAGTCGATAGATTGACAATTGGTCTCTGTGGTTCGATAATCTTATATATTACTTCGATAGGTTGTACACTTGCAGTTATAATTTAGACTATATAGTAAAAGCCCATCACTGGATGCATGTTTCGATTGGACAAGCTTCGATTAGATAAATAACTCCTTCCATGCTTGCTTCGAATTCACCTTCATGTCTGCTTCAAATCCCCCTTCAACATTGGCCCCCTACATGGTGCACAAGGCAAGAGCCTCCTGCATGCCTTCCTACACAAGGCAATGGCTTCCCTTCATGCTAGAGCCCACAAAGCAAGTGTCCTCCTGCATGCAAGCTTCGATTGAAGCAATGACCCATTTATTGTTTTCTTTGATTCACAAAGCAATGGCCCCTTATAGTGTTTGTTTCAATTCAGGAAGCAAAGGTTTCTTTCCTGGTTGTTTCAAATCACAAGGCATGAACTTCCCCAATGCATTAGCTATTTTCATACTAGATTCAAATGGACAATATCTCCTTTTGAAATAGCTTGCTTCGATTCCACCCTTGAAAATCTTCAACACACAATTTCTACACTATGACACATAATTGTTGTTCCATTCGAAGGACACACCTTGGTGGCCCATTCGAAGGACACCATGACATACCTGGGTGTCCCATTCGAAGGACATGCATTGACATATCTGGGTTTCCCTTTTCAAAGGATACACAAACTGGCACATTCGAAGAACGGGCACATGGTCCATTCGAAGGACATATATTTGCCCCATTCGAAGGATTCTTTGATTGGAAACAAATATTACTGTCTGAAGAGGAGTCTGGTCGAAGGTTGGATCTATGAGGTCAAAACGAAAAGATGAAATATTCAAATATGCTTGTTGCAAGTCCAAGCCTGATGCACTGATCACAATGCTCCAAAACTGCTGCAAAGTAGTCCTGCAATGCTGCTCCCATTCTTGCACCAAAATGGCATACAAGACTGCACCTCGAAAGCTACAAAAATAGTATACTAAATTTGTTCAAATTCTTTTGTTTTCCCTCTCAAACCTCAACCAACTTCATCTATAAATAAGATGTTCCATAACACATCTTAGGGGGCTGGACACACATCCAAGGACTGTGAGGAACAAATCATCAACACTCTCAAAAAACTCAAACACTCACCAAACACAAACCCAGAATCTAAACACTTGCCTCTTTCGAATTTTAAAAATCAACACACTTTGTTTTCCTTCAAATCCAGTAGAAAGAACATCACATTTGTTCTTAAACTTCAAATCCAGTATCAAAGGCATAACCCCTGTTTCCTCCCTTCGAATCCAGAAGCACTCAGGGCAACCACTCATGGTCTAGCACACGTTCTAGCTTGAATCCAAGTAAGTCACTCTTACCCTTGAACCTTTCGTTTCTAGCATAACATGTGAATAAACTTTCTTTAGTTTCAAACATGTACATAACATTTTTCTTCTTTTCGTTTCCACCCTTTTAATTTGCTTTTATTGATACCCTTCTTGGTTTTGTTTCTTGTTTTATTAAACATGCTTTGAGAACTAACCTGGACATGAGACAATGCTAGCATGGCCTCAGGTCATGTTGTTATTTAAAATCTCAAACGAAAGAAACAGGAGGAAGGAGGTATGAAATGAAGCCTTAGGCTTCCACACTGACTTCCAAGCCTCAATCAAAGGAGGCAGCGAGGGGCTTAGGGTGAAGAAGGTACTCCATGATGAACGAAAGAGGCAGTCAGAAAGATTACCATGTTGATTCCAGGCCCCATTCGAAGGAGGCAGAGAGGCAGAATTGAAGGCTGCATCTCATGCCTCGGGCTAAGCCCAAATCGAAAGGCATGACCTCACTGACTCCAGGCCCAAATCGAAGGAAGCTAGAAAGGGCAGAATCGAAGGATTTTTTTCCCTAGATCGAAGCATTCTTTTTTCTTCCTTCTCTTTTTGTTTTGTCTTTACATTTTCATGCTATTCAATATGGTTGTAATAGTGTAGGATTTATTTTCTGCATTTTATTACTTTTGTATAATTGTTAGTAATTAGGATGTATGGCAAGATAAAAATACACAAGTAGACAACCTAAAAATCAAAGACTAAATGCATGCAAATCAAACACATTATTCACACATGCACCCTTAGGGTAATCTCACTTGTTGCCTCGGAAAAATAGTCATGTCCCTCGAATATGTGCATTTTAGCAAAGACCCTCGATAAAAGATCGTAGTCCCTCGATGACCCTCAATGTTGCATTCGGAAAACGATCTAGTCCCTAAACGACATTGCTAAGACGTCCCATAGGTTTCCTTCTATGACTATAAAAACGTCACACGCCCGTCCCTTCACATCTAATGATGGGGCTTCTTACCAAATCCATGGCAAAATAGCAACATCTAAAGGAGGAGGAAAAGAACATAGATCTTTTGAGTAGGTAGGATGCTCCTTGTTGCTCGCTTGCTCACAACAACAAAAATTTATACACCCACACATTCATTTGAAACATTTTCAAAAGACAAAGCTTTTTGTACGCGTTCTTATAGAAACGAGAACCATTACAAAGACACTTTTCAAAACCACTTTCAAAAACACATTCCACAAACACCTCTTTGAACTATTTTCAAAACAACACTTTGTACGCGTTCTTATAGAAACGAGAACCATACCAAAGACGTTTTCAAAATATTTTAAAAAACCACACCACAAGCACATTTTCAAACAAAAAGCAAGTGATCTAGCAAGAAACTAAGATCCATTAGATAACCACGGATGAAAAGGGTGCTAATACCTTCCCTTTTCATAACCTACCCCCTGAACTCAAGAAATAATCTCGAAAGTTCTTTTCTGTTCTTTTCAAACTTTCCTTATTGGATAAAAGAAAATTCGGTGGCGAATCTTGATATCCATAACAATTGAGATCAAACTCAAAATACCCAAGTCAGTTCTCTCACCGTGTTACACATGTACTAGGTCAAAATTCAATGATCAGTCATTCTCAGTCAAAACCCTAATTTTTACAATTTTGCCCCTTTGATGATTTGAATGTTTTTCTTGAGGCATTGTGATAAAACCTTGATAAATTAATAAATATCACTTTAAAATGTTGATGTTGGCAAAAAATCATGAAGTTTGACTGTATGTTGAACACAAATGACTTTTTACCCAATACAATTGATTTTCAACCATCTGAGTAATTGATTGAGAAAATTTGTGATACAAGACTTGAAACTTGGTATGAGAAATCTTGGAGACCTATAGTGAACCATGAAAGTCATTGAGGCATCAAAAGTCCAACTGTCCTTGAGAAAACCAAAACCCTAATTTGGAGGCTCGGTGCTTAGGAGATGAGCTTGTCTGATCAACCCTTGAGAAAATTTGAGCATTTGAGATCTTTGGTGAGAAATGTATTGAGAAAAGAGAGGGAAAATTTTAGGGTGCAACAGCTTCCCCTGATCAATCTTTTTAAACCTGAAGAGTTAGATTGGCTTGTCCGCCATTCGTGACTTGAAGGTAGAAGGGGATTGAACACTTAAGTGCCCCGATATTTGAACTCGTTTGTGCATGAAGTAACAATTGTTTGTTGATTACATCGGGAATGGGCTTAGATATTCCATTTGGAGGGATGATAGAGAGTCGTCAGAGATGGGCTTAAACATGCCATCCAAAGTAATTATTGATAGAAATATCAGAACGAGTCTACGCTTGACTGTATCTGAAGAATACTTTCCAGAGTGAACTTCTGGGAAAAATGCTTGAGTAACTGCTTGTCATGTAGATAGTCACCCCATCCTGTTTCAGGAATTAATCTACAATTAGTTTGTTGGTAAACCCGTCATGTTTTGGGAGTTCGTACCATTGGCGATAAAGATAGTCGCCTTGTCCTATTTCCGGAATTGATCTTTATTTGACCAAAGAGAAAGAAAGGAAAATAATTTCCCCGTCCTGTTTCGGGAGTTAATCTTCAATCAGTTCATGTAGATAGTCGCCCCTTCCTGTTTCAGGAATTGATCTACAATCAATTTTGTTCTTCACAAATAGTTGCCCTGTCTTGTTTCAGGAATTAACTTGTGGCTGGTTATCCAGATAGGTGCCCTGTCTTGTTTCAGGATTTAATTTGGAACCTGCTTTTTGTCGGCTATTGAGATAGTTTTCCTGTCTTGTTTCAGGAATTAATCTCTGACCTAGTCTCGTAAATAGTTTCCTTGTCTTGTTTCAGGAATTTAATCTTGGACCTGTTGTTCACGGATAGTTGCCATGTCTTGTTTCAGGAATTAATATGGAACTGTTGAAAATTGTTAATGATATTTATCTGTTGATTGATCTTTCCTGAAAAGGTAAAAAGTTAGTTGTATTCAATGTTATGATGTATGAAATGCATTGCGTAATGATGTTCTCAAAATAAATGAGATTTTGCCATATGCATTTCGTATGCATATGCTATGATGTATAAATGTGAAATGTTATTGAATTATATCTTTAAAATAAATCCCTGACTATTGCTGGAGATGAAGAGTATGTGTATCTTCAATCTTGTCTAGAATGCTTCCGCTGAGGATTCTTGCTTTCTTGTTTGAGGAAACTCTGCAAGGGATGTATTGATTTCTGTTTGGGGAGTAGAGTTTAGGAACCTAGGTCGCCTGTTGCTCTACTAGGGAGTCTATTTCTTATATATCCTGACTGGGGATAAAATAGATGGATAATCTTCTGACTTTTCTGGGGAGGATAAAGTTAATTGGTATCTGGTCAGATTTCAGGCTTTGCATTAACTTTTTAGGGATAGTGATGACTTCACTAGGAAGAAGAATTTTGTCAGTGATTTGTAGTAGCCTGGGGAATATACTCAAGTAGGGGTATTTGTAGTCTATTGGGGAAATAAACCCTTGTTTGTGGAGAAATACTCTACTGAGGAAACTAACTCTCTTGGGGGAAACTGAATTTGCTAAAGATAAGGACTTTGCAAGGTTTCTTTTTCAATTCTGGAGGAATAAACCTGGTTGGGGAAGAGAAATTCCATACATTGGAACTCCGTAGGTTGGTGATATTATCGAGAAAGATATTATAATCTTTTATCTATTGAAGTGATCTACGAGGGAGATTATGGTGAATGTACCCTTATTTGTGAAGACTACTTTGTGGGGGATAATTTCATAGAAGTGGCTCTGGCGACTTCACTCGGGATAACCTTATGAAATGGATTCTGTAGGGATTTAGGGACAGCTTGAGGGTCATCCCAACTCCTAGAATTTTGAGCAAATGCTTATTCCCATTCTTATGCATTTATTTGTTAACAGTTAATCATGTTCATATACATATGCTCATTCAATTTTAGTCATTGGACATTTTTGCAAGCAAAACAGAAACTTTGGTGTATATTTGTATTGATAATTTTCCTATAAACAAGCGATTTTGTACAAAGAGACCAAAATCCTAGTAAGAGGAAGTCTTAATGAAATGAAAAGAGTACAAAGTGAAAATAAAATGTATAGCCATGTGGAAGTGAGCTCATTGGATTCCAACTCTGTTATTGCCCCTATGTCTTCTAACATCTCGTCCTTTGCCATCGAAAGAAGTTGATTGAACCATTTGAACTTTTGACCTTGGTAATAAAGCTTGTAGTAGTGATCCAACAGGACATAGTCATACCCTTTAATCCCTAACTTTTTCCTGGACCATCCTTTCAGGTTTTCAGTCCACCAGGATACCCTTTTTTGCCCAAGCCGCCTTTTCAGGTTTTCGACTTGCTAGGTGTACAATTTTTTTGTATATATCCCTAATTTTTCCCAAACCCTTTTGGTTCACTGGGATGTCCTTATTTTTTCCTAGGTATGTCAACCTAGCGAGTCTTTTTTATGCTTAGTATTTTTTGACTATGTCCGCGTTCACAGGATGCGGGAAATCTTCATCGTCCATGATTGTTAACACTATAGCATCGCCCGAGAATACTTTCTTGACAACAAATGGCCCTTCGTAAGTGGGATTCTATTTTCCCCTGGGATCACCTTGTGGTAGAATGATGTGTTTTATTACCAGGTCACCAGCCTGGTATACCCGATGTTTGATCTTCTTGTTGAATGCCTTGATCTTGAATTGCGTACAAAGTTTAGTGATCATGGCATTGTTGAGGTTGGTACCATTGTCAGTGATGATCCTCTTAGGGATGCCATACCAACGATGAGGTTATGCTTGTTAAAATGGGCCATGTCGTTCTTGGTAACTGAGGCAAATGAAGCTACTTCAACCCACTTGGTAAAGTAGTCAATGGCAACAAGAATTAAACGATATCCATTAGAGTAGGATTGACTTCTCCAATCATGTCAATGCCCCACATTGCAAATGGCCAAGGAGAAGTCATGAAATTCAAAGGAATTGGAGGCACGTGAACTTTGTCAGCATAAATGTGGCACTTATGGCAAGTCATCAAGTGGTGATGACAGTCGGTTTCCATGGTCGACCAATAGTAACCAGCACTCAAAATCTTCTTGGCCATAGTATGTCCACTTGAATGAGTACCAAAGATGTCTTCATGCATGTCCTCCATGATCTTGTCTACTTCCTTCTTGTCTATACAACGAAGTAGAATTGAATCATGGTTGCGCTTGTATAAGATCCCATTGCTTAGGAAGAATTTGGCTAAGAACCTCCGCATAAATTTCTTATCATTGATTGATGCCCCTTCAGGGTATTATTGAGCTTCGAGATATCTTTTCCCTTCATGAAACCAAGGCTTCTCCTCTACCCCATCAGTGTCAATCTCATGACAGTGCGCAGGTTCATCAAATATTTCGACAATAATTCTGGGAGCTTCATTGTCCCATTTAACCTTGAACAGAGATGACATGGTAGCTAAAACATATGCCAATTGATTTTCTTCCCTCAAAATGTGTTTAAAGGTAACCTCTTCAAAATATGGAATCAGGGTTAGCACAAGTTCTTTGTGAGGGATAACATTTTGATGTTTTGTATTCCATTATCCTTTAACTTGACTGACCACCAAGGTTGCGTCTCCATATACGCTCAAGAATTTGATTCTTAAGTCGATAGCAGCCTTAAGACCCAAGATGCACGCTTCATATTCGGCCATATTGTTGGTACAGTCAAAGCAAAGTCTTGCAGTGAAAGGAGTGTGGAAGCCTTCAAGAGAAATGATCACAACACCAATTTCATTACCGAGTGCATTGGAAGCTCCTCCAAAAACCATAGTCCATCAGGATCCTTGTCCAGGTCCTTCATACGGTCCAGGCTTTTCACAATCTATAATCAGCATGATATTCTCGTCCGAGAATTCAAAGTTCATGGATTGGTAATCATCCACAGCTTGATGCGCCAAATGATCTGCCATCACACTTCCTTGTATTGCCTTTTATGTAGTGTACTGGATATCGTATTCACTTAAGATCATTTGCCGTCGAGCAATCCTTCCGAAGAGATCTGGCTTCTCAAAGATGTACTTGATAAGATCCATCTTAGAGATCAATAGAGTAGTATGAGCCAACATATACTATCTTAGTCGGCGAGCAGCCCATGCCAAAGTGCAACAAGTTTTCTCGAGCAGTGAATATCTTATTTCACAGTCGGTAAAATTTTTACTAAGGTAGTATATTGCATGCTCTTTTCGACCAGACTCGTGATACTTCCCCAGCACACACCCCATTGAATTCTCTAAAACAGTTAAGTATATGATAAGAGGTCTTCCTTCAACTGGTGGCATCAGAATTGGAGGTTCTTGCAAGTACCCTTTTATCTTGTCAAAAGCTATTTGGCAGTCTTTGTTCCAACTGACTACTTGATCTTTCTTCAGCAACTTGAAGAGTGGATCACAAGTAGCAGTCAAGTGAGAGATGAATCGAGCAATGTAGTTTAGACGTCCCAAGAAACCTCTAACCTCCTTCTCAGTACGAGGAGCTGTCATTTCTTGGATAATTTGACTTTGGTAGGATCGACCTCAATTCCTTTGCCACTGACAACGAAGCCTAGATGCTTTCCAGACCTTACCCCGAAGATGCTTTTGTTTGGATTCAGCCTCAGCTTGTATTTCTTCATCCTCTCGAATAGCTTGTGCAGATGATCAAGGTGCTCTTCTTCAGTTTGGGATCTGACTATCATGTCATCAACATAGACTTCTATCTCATGATGGATCATGTCATGAAATAAAGCTACCATAGCCCGTTGATAATTTGTGCCTGCATTCTTCAACCCAAATGGCATGACCTTATAACATAAGGTTCCCCATTGTGTGGCAAAAGTAGTCTTCTCCATGTTTTCAGGTGCCATTTTGATTTGGTTGTAACCCGAGAAGCCATCTATGAAGGAGAATACCTTGTGTTGAGCAGTGTTGTCAACCAAGAAATTAATATGCGGTAGTGGGAAGTCATATTTGGGGCTCGCCCTATTCATATCCCTATAGTACACACACATACAGACTTTACCATCTTTCTTCAGAACTGGAACAACATTTTCAACCCATTAGGGATACGACGTCACTGCCAAGAAACATGCATTGAACTGTTTCATTACCTCAGCATTGATCTTCTCAGACATATCAGGACACATGCGACAAACCTTTTGTTTGATTGGAGAACAACCCTCTTTTATTGGAAGACGATGAACCACGATATCAGTATCGAGCCCTGGCATGTCTTCGTATGACCAAGAAAATACCTCAACATAGTCGCGCAACATCTGAACCAATCTGCTCTTGACATTGTCTTTCAGGTTGGTACCAATCTTGACCTCTTTCTTATCTTCCTCAGTACCCAAGTTTATCACTTCGATCGGTTCTTTGTGCGGTTGGATAGCCTTTTCCTCTTGTATCAGGAGTCTGGCGAGTTCTCCAGGTATCTCGCAATCTTCTTCACCTTCGTCTTCGGCTTGACAGATTGGATTGTCGAAGTTATAAATGGAAATAGCAGAATTGTTGTCAACAAGATCCATATTGGATTTGGATATGCAAATGTGTGTCTGTGCATGTAGGTCACATGGCTATTTGAAAATGCAGTAATGTAAAAGAAAGACAAGGAGCACAAAATTTGAATGCAAAATCGTCCAATGTTTTCATTAAATGAGCATATGATATATGAAATGACAAAACCTTAACAAATGGACCATTGTGCCCCGGGCAAGACACAAGGTTTAAAGTAATTGTTTTAAACAGAAATTATACAAACAAACTTCTTAAAGCAATAAAAACAGGAAATGGCAATTACTCCTGGCTGAAGGATATTGAGATGAAGTCTTTGGCCTTCTAGTTGTTAAGTCCATCGTCAGTAGTTGGGAATATCCAGTCGTCCAAGTCACTGTCACTGTCAGTGTCTTCTAGAGAATTGACTTCATTGTTGCTAATACAGAGAGGTGGTCCTCCAGCACGAACATGTTGAACCTCTTTCTGAGCCTTTGAAGTGAAACCCAACCCAAATTTGTCGGATTTGAAGGGGATATCAGGAAGTTGTCCCCAAATAGTGCAGTCTCCCTCTTCCACTATAGCCCAAGCATCCTTTAGAGAGGCCATTCTTGGTGTTCCCTCAACGGATTTAGGAGTAGCAGGAGTAACAACAACAATCATCGAAGGGATTACCTCAAATGTTTGACAAGGGGTTTCAATGAATTCTCCATCCATTTCAATATATTTGAAATAATTCAAATGACTGACCATATATTCTTCCTCTCCACAGACTGTGACAATCTTCCCTTTTACTGGGTATTTTAGCTTATGATGTAATGTAGAGGTAACCACACCTTCCCCGTGAATCCATGGGTGTCCTAGAAAGTAAGAATAGGACGGACAGATATCCATTACATAAAAAGTTGAATTGATAACTTGAGATCCCACCTTGATCGGAAGATCAACCTCCCCATGGACCATTCTTTTTGAACCATCAAAATCTCTTGCCACAATATCGCTGGGTTTCAGCACCAGCCCATCACAA
Source organism: Vicia faba (assembly GCA_948472305.1). Taxonomy (NCBI): domain Eukaryota; kingdom Viridiplantae; phylum Streptophyta; class Magnoliopsida; order Fabales; family Fabaceae; genus Vicia; species Vicia faba. The sequence continues at coordinate 866,533,408 of OX451735.1, read as the reverse complement.
TACAACCTATCTATAATACGGTGAGAGAACTGACTTGGGTGTTTTGCATTTTATCGCAATTATTGCGGATAGCAAGAGTCGTCATCGGCTTTTCTTTTATCCAATGAAGGAAAGGGTGAAAAGAACAAGAAAGACCTTTTGAGACATTTTCTTGAGTTCGAGGGGTAGGTTATGAAAAGGGAAGGTGTTAGCACCCTTTTCATCCGTAGTTATCTACGGGCTCTTAGTTTCTAGCTCACTTTGAAATGATTTGTTTGAAATGTGTTTTGTGATGGTTTGAAAATATTTTTGAAAAGTGCCTTTGTTTAGGTGACCTTTGTAATGATTCCCGTCTCTATAAGAATGTATACAAAGTGTTGACTTTTGAAAATATTTCATTTGAAAGTGTTGGTGTGCTTGAAATATATTTTTGAAGATGGTTGTGAGCAAGCAACTACGAATGTTCTACCTACTCATAAAGCCTTAGTTCTTTTCCTCCTCCTTTAGATATTTCTATCTTATCATTGATTGATAAGAAGCCCTATCATTGGATGTGAAGGGACAGACGTGGGTCGTCGTACAGTCATAGAAGGCAACATTGTAGGATACCTTAGCAATTTTTCATGAGGGTCTAAGATCGTTTACCGAAGGCAACATAGAAGGGTCATCGAGGGACTACGATCTTGTTTTTGATTGTTTTTGCTAAAGTATCCCACGTTCGAGGGACATGACTGTTTATTCTCAAGGCAACAAGTGATGTTAACCTTAGAGGTACAAGTGTGCAAAGTGTTTGTTTTCATGCTTTCCTTCTTGAATTTTGGTTTGCTACTTGTTGATTTTATGTCTTGCCATACAAACCCTAATTACTAGCATTTATATTTAAAGCGATAAATTAAGAAAATGTAAAATTATACGCTATTACATCATTTGGGGATTGGGGTACAAATTTACAAATGGGGGATCAAGTAAATAAAAATCTAATTTACTATTACAACCATATTGAACTTGAGTAAATAATGTACAAGAATGTGAAAGTAATGTGAAAAGAAAATGAGATTACTTTGTTATGAAAAAAGTTTTTAACCTAATTAAGCTAAGAAGAGAATAGTTAATTGATTTGAATTAATTTTACAAAGCTAAACCCTAATTATTTTGAGCAAAGAAATTTAACTAAGAAAACAAATTTTTTAGGGTTTAAGGTTTTAAAGTATTTAAACCAATGTAAAGAAAGAAATTAATTGATAAAATTCATAAATTCTAAGTTAATTAAATTAGCAAAGAAGATTAAAATAATCCTAAGTCTAAATGATTTAATTAAGAAAAGAATTCAAATCCATTAAAAAATATTTTTGGTCTTTGTTTTAAAAGAGATAAGATAAAAATATACTAAATATCTTAATAATAAATATAAAATGTTTTTGGTATTTTTGGTTAATAAAAATGATAATAATAATAATACAGAAAAATAAAATTCATAAAAATTAAAGTCAGGAGGGTGCAAAAGTGAAAAGGAGGTTTGTTAAAAAAAGATTAGGCCCAATGTCCTATTTTTGTACGAGTCAGGAAATAACAAAAAAAGAATGGGTTGTGTTGCTGTTTAGTAATCAAGGGGTTAGAGAGAGTAAAAATGACAAAGGCCTATTGAGAGTAGGCCCAGGTGCGCTGGCTGTAAACAAAAAAGAAATAGAAAAATGTGAAAAATAACAAAACGGACGCTGGGGTTCGAACCCAGGTCCAAGAGGTAACAAGTGCGCGCTTTAACCAATGGGGTGGTGATACATCCATGTATTAAAACAAAACCATAACATTACATTTTAAAACAAGTCCATGGCCTGTATCTTCTTCTTCCTCGCGCCAGCTTTCATGACCAATATTTTTTAACTGTAACTTGCTCATTTCTCAACCATTCTCAAAAGTGTAAACATCAAACTTGTTAGAAATTTCACCATGATTCCAAATATGTAAACTAATTAACCTAACTCTCAAAGATGAACACAAATTTTATTGGTACTAAATTTTGACCTAAATATTTCAGAAAGTTCAAGACTAAAAGTCACATTACTCAGGCAATATAAATGAATTCCAAGGACATGGTCAGTTTCAGGGCTATGATATCTACATTTTATCTTCACAAACCAGAATCAAATGATGCCTGTATGAAGAGATAGAAGTTCAGAAAACTCACCTTGCAGATGGAGATCGTGTTTTGAGTTTGAGAAGCTTTCAAGGTTTTGCAATAATCTGGTTTGCTTCTTTGAACCTCTGGGAAGCTAAAGAATTGCTTAGCTTGAGTTGTGGATGGCTGAATCGTGCTATAGAAGTTAAAGTGCAGCACTTTGTTTTTGGTTATGGAGGATGGTGATGGAGGTGTTACAGTTCCAAAATAGGGATAAGGATAAACTATATTTGATATATGGAAGCTTTGAAAATAGTTTTGAGGGGAAACACACGATGGAAATGAAAGATACCAGTTTTTGGGCAGAACTGTGTACAAGGGGAGTTTTGAATGCAATTTCTGGCTAGAGAGAGTTTTAGGGAGTTCTCAGGCTTGTAATTTTGCGTGTCAAGTTTCATAAGAGTGTCTTAATATATAGGAAAAGGTTTGGAGACTTGTAGAAGTCAAAAGTACAAAATCACTTGTTTTTGGATTTTTACTTGTTTTTGAAGCAACATGGACAAACATGGTTTCAAGGCAAGGTAGGGTGGTTGATAACTTTAAACATACTTATTATGAGATTATAGACTTAGTGTATGCAGAAGGAACAACTACAAATCTCAAGGAGAGTGGACTTTATGATTAAAGCCACTTTTCCAAAATGGAAGTATGAACTTTCTTCCATTAATGGCAATTTGGTTTGGATAATGCTTGAATCAATTGGATAATGGATCAATAAGTTGTGTAAACCATTAATTATGGAGTGAAACATAAGTTTGAGGCCTGCAAAGCAAATATTATACAACATAGTTTGAGATTTGATTAGGTGTTCATTACAAAATTGACTTGTAATTCAAGTTTGAAACCCTAAATTCATCTCTTCAATTCTCCTAGCTCAAGAATGATCTCATTGAGTTATTGGACATTTTGGAAATCTTGGAACATCCTACACTACCTTCACGTTTTTCATATTTGAAGAATCCAAATGGAACTATGTGATAAATTGCCATGAAGTTGGTACCAAAAATATGCCTAACAAAGTCAAATTTTCACTAAGTGTTTTTATACAAAGTGCATGACTCTGTGAATTTATAACTCAAGATCCAAGTATTTCTAGGATTTGATCAGTAAAGAAAAGTTGTATATCTCCTCATTATCTACAACTTTCATGTTGTAAATTTTCTTTGAATCATCTTGCATCTTGGTGAAAAGTTGGCATGAAGTCATGAAAAAATAAGACTTAAAAACACTTAGAAAAATTTAACCTAAGTCTTGAAAAGTTTGACTTTTAAAGATGAATTTTGACTTTCATGATTTCTTGATGATAAAGTTCCATATTTTTGAATTTCTTGATGAAATGTGATCTTTGAAACTCAAATTTGATCAAAAAGACAATCTTTGACTTTTTATTAGTTGACTGAATTTATACTATCAATCAATTGATCTTGAGAAATGTTTTGATCCATGAAATTAGGTCAACATGTTGTATTTGAATCATTGAGATTGTGCTTCAAACCATTAGATCATGTATTAGGTCAAAAACTCTTGATCAATCAAATACAGTCAAAACCCTAATTTTGACCATTTTGCCCTTTTGGTGATTTGAACAATTTTCTTGGGGAATTATGATCCAAACTTGATCAATTTATGAATATGAATTCAAAATGTTGATATTGGTCTAAAATCTTGAAGTTTGACTGTAGGTTGACCACAGTTGACTTTTCACCCAATATAGTGGATTTTAGGTCATCTGATCAATTGACTGAGAAATCTTGTGATTCAAGACTTGAAACTTGACATGAGCAATCTTAAGGGACCATAATGATCCATGAAATTCATTTTAAGCATTAGAAGCCCAATTGTCCTTGTGTAAACTCAAACCCTAATTTGAGGTATCAGTGTGGAGGAGATGGCTTGGCCTAGTCAATACTTGTGCAAGCTTGAGCTTTTAAAGATCTTTGTGGGAAATGCCTTGAGAAAAGAGAGGGAAAATTTTGGGGTACAACAGCTGCCCCTGTTCAATCTTATTAAACCTGAAGAGTTAGATTTTCGAGTCCACCATTCGTGACTTGAAGGTGGAAGATGATTGAACACTAAAGTGCCTAGAAATTTGCACTCGACTATATGTTAGTTGATTGTGTCAAGAATGGGATTAAATATGCCATCCAAAGTGACCGTTGATAGAAACTAGGAGAAGTGTCATAATAAATCTTTGGTCGAATTATACTGAAACAACAAGTGTCTTTTGCCTGTTTTCAACTGGAAGAAATAAATCTAAACTAGAAGAGGTCTTTCGTTTAGAAACTTCACTGAGGAAGTAATCACAACCAGAAGAGGTATGATGATTGCCTATTTTTAACTGGAATAAGTGAATCTAACCAGAAGAGGTCTTTGTCTTCCTTTCTTTAATCTGGAAGGAAATAAATATAATCAGAAGAGGTCTTCATTTACATGTCTTTAATATGGAAGAAATAAATCTAAACCAGAAAAGGTCTTCGTTTTCCTGTCTTTAATCTGGAAGAAATAAATCTAAACCATAAGAGGTCTTTATCTGCCTGTCTTTAATTTGGAAGAAATAAATCTAAACTAGAAGAGGTCTTTGTCCGCTTGTCTTTAATCTGGAAGACATAAATCTAAACCAGAAGAGGTCTCTGTATGCCTGTCTTTAATCTGGAAGAAATAAATCTAAACCAGAAGAGCTCTTCGTTTTCCTGTTTTTAATCTGGAAGACATAAATCTAAACCAGAAGAGGTCTTCGTCTGCCTTTCTTTAATCTGGAAGAAATAAATCTAAACCAGAAGAGATCTTCGTTCACCTGTCTTTAATCTGGAAGAAATAAATCTAAAACAGAAGAGGTCTTTGTTCGCCTTTCTTTAATTTGGAAGAAATAAATCTAACCAGAAGAGGTCTTCGTTTGATTTTTTTTGAAAGGAAGAGGATTAGTTGCATGCAGATGTATGCATGGCGTAATGTTGTTCTAAAAAACTGAGATTATGTTATATGCATTTGTCATGTATGTGCTATGATGTATGAATGTGAAACTTTGAAATGCATCTTTGTTTGGAAAATAAATCCTTGACAAATTGCTTGCGAGTATTGGGAAGTTGAATCCCGGTCTACCGCTAGAGATGAAGAGTATGTGTATCTTCATCTTTGTTTAGAATGTTTCCTCTGTAGATCCCAGTTTTGTTGTTCGAGGAAATCCTACAGGGAATGTTGATTTCTGTTTAGAGAATAAAGTTCAGGAACCTTGGTTTTCCATTATTCTACTGGAGAATTATAACTTGACTAGGGAGAACGAAAGTTAACTGGTATCTAGTCAAATTTCAGGCTTTGCAGTAACTTTCTATGGATAGTAACGACTCCATTGGGGATTGTAATGACTTTGTCGGGGACAAAGAGGTTTTGTCCGTTTGATTTGTAATGGTATGAGAGGAAGACTTGTACTGGGGAATTTGGGTAGTTTGTTGGGGAAATAAACCCTGTTGAAGAAAGCATTTTAGAGACCTTATTGGGGGTGAATTATTTTTGGAGACGAACTCTGCAAGGTTTCTCTTGTAGTTTAGGACCAACTTAGTTGGGGAAATGATTGTCAGGTGATTGAAACTCCGGATGGATACTGCATGAATTCAAATATGTGGGGATAATTTTGTTGAAGTAACTCTGTGGGGGATATCCTGAATTCTTTAAGAAAATGTTTATTACAGTTTTTTTAAAACATACATTTGTTAACAGTTAATCATGTTCATATGCGTATGTTCATTCAATTTTAGTCATTGGATGTTTTTGCACTCAAAACAGGAAAACAAAAAGTTTGCATTTCAAAGTATATTTGTATTGATGTTTTGCCTATAAATAGTCGTTGTTGTACAAGAAGACAGGGATCCTAGTAAGAGGAAATCGTCGAAAGAATACAAAGTGAAAAAAAATACCCATGTGGAAGTGATCTCATTGTATTCCAACTCTGTTATTTCCCCTATGTCTTCGAACATCATCCCTTGCTGTTGAAAGAAGTTGATTGAATTGATCTTACACCTAAGAACTTGGACCTTGGTAATAAAACTGGTTGTACGGGACATAGTCATACACTTTCATCCTTAACTTTTACATGGACTGCCCTTTCAGGTTTTTAGCCCACCAGGATACCCTTTTTTTCACAAGCCCCCTTTCAGGTTTTCGACTTGCCGGGTGTACAATCTTTTGTATATATCCCTAACTTTTCCCCGAACCCTTTTGGTTCGCTGGGATGCCCTTATTTTTGCATAGGTATGTCAACCTAGCGGGTCATCTTTATGCGTAGTATTTTTTGACTATGCCCGTGTTTACAGGATGCGGAAAATCTTCACTGTCCATAGTAGTTAGCATCATGGCACCGCCATAGAATACTTTCTTAACAACAAATGGCCCTTCAGAAGTGGGAGTCCATTTACCCCTGGGTCCCCTTGTGGAAGAATAGTGAGTTTTATTACCAAGTCGCCAGCCTGATACACTCGAGGTTTGATCTTTTTGTTGAAAGACTTGATCATACACTTTTTATATGTTTGACCATGACAAACAACAGCCAGTCTCTTCTCATCAATTAAGTTCAACTGATCCAACCTAGTCTGAACCTATTCGTCTTCGCCTAAATCTGCTTCTTTCATAATCCTTAAGGAAGGAATCTGAACTTCCACAGGCAAAACAACTTCCATGCCATAGACTAAGGAAAATGGGTTGCCCCAGTTGAAGTTCGAGCTAAAGTACATTAAACATGGAGAGCAAATAGTAGCATCTCATGCCAGTCTTTGTAGGTCACCACCATATTTTGCACAATATTCTTTATGTTTTTATTGGCATCTTCCACTGTTCCATTCATCTTAGGTCTGTACGGAAAAGAATTGTGATGCTTGATTTTGAACTGAGTGCAGAGCTCTGTAATCATAGCATTGTTGAAATTGGTTCCATTGTCAGTGATGATCCTTTCAGGGATACCGTAACGGCATATGAGGTTATGCTTGATAAATCGGGCTACAACGTTCTTTGTAATTGAGGCAAATGAGGCAGCTTCGACCCATTTGGTAAAGTAATCAATGGCAACTAGGATGAAACAATGTCCATTAGAAGTTGTGGGCTTGATCTCTCCAATCATGTATATGCACCACATTGCAAATGGCCACAAAGTAGTCATGACATTCAAAGGAATTTGAGGCACATGGACCTTGTCGGTATAGATATGACATTTATGGCAAGTCCTCGAGTGATGGTGACAATCAGTTTCCATAGTCGACCAATAGTAGTCAGCCCTCAAGATCTTCTTAGCCATAGTGTGTCCACTAGAGTGAGTTCCAAATATACCATCATGCATGTCCTCCATGATTTTATCTGCTTCCTTCTTGTCCATACAACTAAGCAAAGTCGAATCATGGTTGTGCTTATATAGGATCCCATTGCTTAGGAAGAATTTGGCTGAAAACCTTCGTAGAAATTTCTTTTCGTTGATGGAAGCTCCTTCAGGATATTCTTGTGCTTCTAGATATCTTATCACTTCATGGTACAACGGTTTCTCTTCGTCAGTGTCGATCTCACAATAATGTGCAGGTTCATCAAATCTTTCAATTGTAATTCTAGGATCTTCATTGTCCCACTTGACATTGAACATGGATGACATTGTTACTAAGGCATCCGCTAACTGATTTTCTTCTCTTGGAAAGTGTTAGAAGGTAACCTCCTCAAAGTATAGGATCAGGGTTAACACAAGCTCTTTGTAGGGGATCATATTAGGATGTTTGGCATCCCACTCTCCTTTAACTTGACTGATTACTAAAGCTGAATCTCCATATACACTTAAGAATTTTATTCTTAGGTCAATGGCAGCCCTAGGACCCAAGATGCATGCCTCATACTCAGCCATGTTGTTTGTAAAGTCGAAGCATAGTCTGGAAGTGAAAGGTGCATGGCAACCTTCGGGAGAAATAATCACAGCACAAACTCCATTACCCAAAGCATTGGAAGCCCCATCAAAAACTATAGTCCATCGGGATCCTTGTTCAGGTCCGTCATACGGTCCAGGCATTTCACAATTAGTTATAAGCATGATATTCTCGTTTGGGAAATTAAAGTTCATGGATTGGTAGTCATCAACAGCTTGATAGGCCAAATGATCTGCTAGCACACTTCCTTTGATGGCCTTTTGTGTAGTATATTGGATATCATATTCAGTCAAGATCATTTTCCATCTAGTTATTCGTCCAGAGAGCACTGGTTTCTTGAAGATGTACTTGATAGGGTCCATCTTAGAAATCAACAAAGTGGTGTGAGTCAACATATACTGCCTTATCCGGCAAGCAGCCCATGCTAGAGCGCAACAAGTTTTCTCGAGCAGTGAAAATCTTGTTTCACAGTCGGTAAACTTTTTGCTCAGGTAGTATATTGCATGCTCTTTTTGGATAGACTCGTCATGTTAGCCCAACACACACCCCATTAAATTCTCTAATACAGTCAAATACATAATCAGAGGTCTTCCTTCAAGTGGAGGCATCAGGATGGGAGGTTCTTGTAAATATTCCTTGATCTTGTCAAAGGTTGCTTGACAGTCGTCGTTCCATCTGACTACTTGATCTTTCTTACAGAGTTTGAAGATTGTCTCACAAGTAGCAGTCAAGTGAGATGTGAATCGAGCAATGTAGTTGAGCTGGAATTTCTTGTATGGCTTTGACTTTTGCAGGTTCGACCTCAATACCTTTTCCACTAACGATAAACCCTAAGAGTTTCCCAGATCTTACCCCGAAGGTGCATTTGTTGGGATTTATCCTTAGCTTGTATTTCCTCAATCTTTCAAATTACTTGTGAAGATGACCAAGGTATTGTTCCTCAGTTTGTGACCTTGCAATTATATCATCCACATATGCTTCTATCTCATGATGGATCATGTCATGAAATAGGGCTACCATAGCTCGTTGATAGGTTGCCCCTGCATTCTTCAAACCGAAAGGCGTGACCTTGTAACAAAAAGTGCCCCACTGTGTAACAAAAGTGGTTTTCTCCATGTCTTCGGGAGTCATTTTGATTTGATTATAGCCAGATAAGCCATCCATGAAGGAGAGGACTTTATGTTGAGCAGTGTTATTGACCAAGACGTCAATATGTCGTAATGGGAAATCATCTTTGGGGCTTGCCCTATTCAAATATCTATAGTCTACGCACATACGGACCTTTCCATCCTTCATTGGAACGGGGATCACATTTTCCACCCACTGGGGATATGACATCACTGCTAGAAAACCTGCATTGAATTGCTTCATTACCTCAGCTTTTATCTTTTCAGACATGTCTGGTCGCATACGATGAACTTTTTGCTTGACTGGAGGATAATCTTCCTTTATTGGTAGACGATGAACCACAATGTCAGTTTTAAGCCCCGACATATCTTCATATGACCAAGCAAACACCTCAACGTAGTCATGCAACATCTGAATCAATCTGTCTTTGACACCACCTTCCAAGTTGGCGCCAATCTTTACCTCTTTCTTATCTGCCTTAGTACCCAATTGATCACTTAAACTGGCTCTTCATGAGGTTTAATGGCTTTTTCTTCTTGCATCAAAAGTCTGGCTAATTCCCCAGGTATTTCACAATCTTCCTTGCCTTCATCTTCAACTTGGTAGATTGGATGTTCAAAGTCATAGGTGGCAATAGCAGAGTCGTTGTTAATGAGGCCCGAAGTGGATGAGGATCTGCAAATGTGTGTGTGTGTGCATGTAAGATACATGGCTATTTTGAAAATGCAATAAAGTGAAACAAAGACAATGAGCGCAAAATTTGAATGCAAAAGAGTCCAATATTTTTCATTAAATGATCATATGACATATGAAAATGAACAAACCCTTAACAAATAGACCATGGTGCCCCGGGTATGGCACATGGCTTAAAGCCGTTGTTTTAATAAAATTACATACAGAGTTCTTAAATAAAATAGTAAATGTTAATTACTCCTTATTGAAGGAGATGGGAATGAAATCCTTGGCACGCCAGCTGTTGAGTCCTTCCTCGGCAGTCGGGTAGATCCAGTCATCAAAATCACAATCGTTGTCGGAGTCTTCAAGAGCATTCACTTCATGATTACTGATGTGAAGAGGCGGTTTTCCTAGGCGAGCACGTCTGACCTCCTTTTGGGCTTTGGCAGTGAAACCCAAACCACTTTTGTCTGATTTGAAAGGGATGTCAGGGAGTTGTCCTCATATGGTACAACTTCCGTCTTCAATCACAGCATGAACATCTTTGAGGGAAACCATCCTAGGCACATCTTTAACAACTTTTGGAACATCAGGAGTAGCCTTGGAAGCAACAACCATGGGAGAGACCACTTTGAAGGCTTGACAAGGAGTTTCTATGAACTCTCCATCCATCTCAACATACTTAAACGAATTTTTGTGGCTAACCATAAACTCTTCTTCACCACAAACAGTAAAGATCTTTCCTTTGACTGGATATTTCAATTTTTGATGAAGAGTGGATGTCACTGCTCCTGCCCCATGTATCTAAAGGCGTCCAAGCAGGAAAGAGTATGCAAGACGGATGTCCATCACATAGAAAGTCAAGTTGAAATTTTGGGAACCAACTTTGTTGGGAGGTCAACCATGTACCATCCTTTTTAATCCATTGAAAGCCCTTGCCACTATGTCACTTGGCTTCAATACTAAACCCTTACAATCCAACTGATCTAGGGCACCCTTGGATAAGACATTTAAAGAGGACCCAGTATCCACCAATACATGTGCTAGAGTGGTTCCTTTGCATTCAATGGAGACATGCAAAGCCTTATTGTGATTTCTTCTGGATGGAGTTAAATCAGTATCTGAGAACCCCAATCTATTATCGACAGTCAATCTCGCTACACAATTTTCAAACTGATCGGCTGTAGTCTCTTGAGGAACATGAGCTTTTTTCAGAAATTTTATCAAGTCTTGAGTATGCGCATCAGAACAAAGTAATAAAGATAACATAGAAATCTTAGAGGTGGTTTACCCCAATTGCTCTACTATCATATAATCACCTTTCCTTATGATCTTTAAAACCACCTCCATCTCTTAGGTGGAGGGTTCCTCAATTGTAATGTCTTTGGCGGGCGCCTCCATCCTGGCAGGCTCGCTCATATTTTCTTTTCCCCTAACATCAGTACTAGGTTCGTCAACAGTAATGCGAGCAGGTGTAATTATGGTGGTTTGAGGTGAAATGTTAGGAGAGAAGATTCTCCTTGTCCTTGTCACCTTGCTAGAGCCAGCAATGTTGGTAATATTTGTAGTCTTGTCTTTATCGGTCCATGAGTCTTGCTTAATACCATGGTAGTATACTTCAGCGCCATAATTCCAAGGTACCGCCTTATCGAAAGAATAAGGGACTAGCCCCGGTGTGGTAATTATCAATGGAGCTATCTTCGGTTAATTGGAAATCCTAATAGGACCCTTTGAAGTGATCCTAATAGGCTTGTTGGAGATAGTGATAATGGATATATCTTCAACTTCTTGAGGTACAACTTCGGTCAAACTTTTTACAGATGAAGTTATTTCGAATAGGATCTCATGATTGTCCATTAGGTATTGGACACCTCTTTTCAGCTGTTCACATCCATTGATTTGCACAGCACAGTAACAATAATTTTCAAGGTAACCAGAGAAAACCCCATCTTTAAACAAATTATTTTTAACAAACTTCAGTGGAGTGGTTAAGTCATTAACAGAGGAAACAAAAGTAGTATCTTCAATAGCGTTGACATCTTTGCAATGGTTTGGCATAGGTGTGGTGATTACATTCGGAGTTGGAGGAGGATAAGTTCAATGATCTAGTTGTCAATGAGGTCTTGGATATTGTATTTTAATGCCCAACAATGATCAGTGTCATGTCCGAAACTATTGGAGTGGTAAACACATTTGGCGTTCGGGTTGTACTTTGGAGATGAAACATTGGGGTTTGAAGGGGGATCACACAATATTACTAAATTAGCCTTCAACGGGTGTTGTAATATCAGGTCTTTGGTAGTCAGCTTATTGTTGTGGTCTTTGAGTAGAGGTCAGATTGGAGATTAGAACTGCATTTACAGATTAACGATGGTCCTTCTTGATATGGCCTCTTGACCCATACACAGAATTAGTTTCTTTTTTACTGGTAAAAGGTTTCTTCATAATATTTGATGTAGAGGCAGAGGCCATGGGAATTTTCCACTTTTAATACTGCTCTCAACCCTTTCACCAGTCAAGATTAACTGAGTGAAACCAGATGATGAGCTCCCAATTAACAAGTTGAAAATGGTCCAGTTAATGTTCCCATGAACATATCCACCAACTCCATATCAGTCAATGGTGGCTGCACCCTACCCGCCAGGTCTCTTCATTTATGCGCGTACTCTTTGAAGCCTTCATTGGAACCCATGGCCATTCCTTGTAACTGTACTCTAGTTGGTGTTAGATCAGAATTGTACTGATAATGATGATAGAAGGAGGTGGCCAAGTCCTCCCAGGTATGAATGTTGGAGCCCTCTAACTGGTAAAACCACTCCAATTGAGTCCCAGACAGACTCTCTTGAAAGAAGTGCGCCCACAACTTCTTATCAATGGTATGGGGTTGAATTTTACAGACTTAAGATCTCAAGTGAAGCTTCGGGCACGAAACACCATCGTATTTGGAAAAAAACTAGAATCTTGAATTTGTGGGGGATTGCCACCCCAGGAACCAAACCCAAATCACCAAAATCTAAGCCAGGAACAGATTGAACTTCCATAGCCTTTAATATGTCCTCCAATTGCTTGTACTTGTCTTCAGCTGGTGGATATTGTTTGTCAAAAAGTCCTCATCCTCAGAGACTGGATCATTACCACCCCTAGCATGAGTGCTCCTTGCATCTTCATCCTGATTCTCATCCTCCTCTGAGGAGTCTTCTACCACTTGAACTTGTCAAACGGGGCCCTTGAATCTTTTCCACATGTTGATCAAAACCTTCTTCTAAGTCTTCTTCTTTGCAACCAGAAGTGACATCAGCTCTTGCTGCCCTTTGGCCAAGTTGAGAAAGGTCTCTTGAAATTGAGAATTTTGTGTTTGTGAGTCCTTCACAATTTGCTCGAGATCCATCTTACTGAAATAAACAGTAGAAAGATGAGGAAACTTGTGTCGTAAAACCTGCTTATATTATGATGCATGTAATGTGAATGCAAATGTTTTCAAGGACCTTTAAGATTTAAATTTGTTTAAACAAAGAAGGAACAAACATTGATTGTATTAATAAGTTCAAAATGATTTACAAAAATGCATCTTGGGCTTACAATGTTATAAGCAAAAATAATACAAAATAAACTCCTAAAACAAAAAGGACTCAAGTTTCCCACGAGCGCATCCTCTTTGGTGCAATGTAGGCGTTCAAACTTTGCTCTTCATGAAGCTGTCTCGTGAGCTCCAAAACCTTCTTCTCACTTGAGTATAATTGGGCTTCAAAGGTGTCGCGCTCCCCGTTGAGTTGAATCCACGATATTTGCAACTCCTCGAGGGTAGTAGGAATGTCAAGATGAAGAATAGTGTAGGGAACATCTCCTTCGGTAATAGGCTCCATGATGATAGGTAAGATGGCAGAATACGACATCATGAGGCTTTGGGAACGAGCTCGCACCCACTTGAGATAAGGCTCCAGTGGAATAAAATTCTTACGCCCTAAAGTTTTGCTATCAAATTTATTCACCATGTGTTGTACCCCAAAATTTACCCTCTCTTTTCTCAAGGCATTTCGTGATACAGTGGCAGAACCGACTGTTAATATTGGTTTGTATTTTTTTGTTCGCAAATGTCGCGGTAAGCAAGAGTCGCCACCGACTTTTATTTTATCCAACAAAGGAAAGGGTGAAAAGAACAGAAAAAGACATTTTTTTGAGATTTTCTGAGTAAGAGGGTAGATTATGGAAAGGGAAGGTGTTAGCACCCTTTCCATCTGTGGTTTTCCACGGGCTCTTAGGTACTTGCTCATTTTTGAAAATTGTTCGTGTGTTTGTGTGTTTTGAAATTTTTTTGTTTTTTTATGGTAACTCTTGTATCAGTCCTCAAGAGTGTCATAAAGCTTTTTTTGAAAAGTATTTTGGAAAGTGTGTAAGTGTGAAAGTTTGTTTTTGAGCAAGTACTTAAAAGTCATTTAACTACTCGAAAAAGGACGTTCTTTTCCTCGTTTCCTTTAGATAGTGCTATCCTACTATTAGCGAGTAGGTAGCCCTATCATTTGATGTTGAGGGACTATCGAAAGGGATGTTATGGTCATTGTAAGCAACAGGTAAGGATATCTCAATATTTGAAGGGAATGTCATCATATAGGAAACATCGAGGGACAAGATCATTTACAGAAAGGCAACTCAAGGGACGTTTAGGGACCATGATCTTTTATGATGAATTTTATACCGTGGGTATTTGCTAAGATATCCCTACGTTTGAGGGACATGACCATTTCCGAGGCAACCGGGTGAGGAATACCCTAAGGATGCAAGTGTGAGAAGTGTTTTTTTTTAGTTATATCATCTTAAAGTTAATGAGCTATGGTTAATTGATTAATCTTGTCATGCACTCCTACTTACTAGCAATTATATACAAGCATACAAAAATATAAAAAGCGATAAATAAAGGTTCCTACGCTATTACAAGGCTTTGGTGTAGACACATAATAATGGACGAAAAGTAAAATGTGGAATTAAAAGTGCAGGAATTTAAGTCATAAACTATTACAACTGTAAGCAGTTACAATATTATAAAGATGTGAGAATAAGATAAATGCACGAAATAAAGAAGCGTCTAACAACCTAAAAAGGGTTAAGTAAAAAAAACTTATTTGTTTGATTTTATTTTTTTAATTAAGAAAAACAATTAAATTAAACATCATAAAGTCTATTTAAAAAAAATAAAAATTAATTAAGTAAAATAGTTTAAGTTTTTTTTTATTATGAAAAGAAAATAATTAAATCTAATTAAATCCTAAGTTATACTTTATTTTAAATTTAAAAAATAGTTAAAATATTTATTTAAATTATTTACAAAATTAGTTTAATAAAAAAAATACTAATCTAATATTTTGGTGATTTTATGATTAAATAAAAAAAGATTTAAAAGAAAAAAACTAATTAAAACAACTAATAAAAAGAAAGAGAGAATGGGCCTGATGTAAGCAATGAGGGGGTGTAACGTGGAATTGGTTAGGCCCATATTTGAGAGAGCCCAGAAGCTGCGCCTGATTCAATGTTGTTGGTCCTTGAGGGTCTACCATGAGCACCCAGATTTGGAGCGCTTGATCTGACGTTGTGAGGCTTTGATGGTGATGATATGATGTCACATGGTGTGCGCGTACGTCCTGGTCACAGTGGATCTACAAGGAAATAATTAGAAAAAATTAAGCAAGAGGCAGGGATCTAACCCCTGCCCTTACACACACACACAATTCCTTAAGCGCATTGTCTCAACCGCTGGGACGGCCATACATCTGATAGTATAAACGCAAATAATTCATTATATACTAAAACAAGCTAAATTGTTGAATTGTTAAATAAAAGTCAAACAAGTGGACCCATTGTATCTGTATTAGCCAATCAACGCAAGAGAGAAGGTGTCAGAATTTTTGAGTGGCCAATCAAATGATTTGAACCTGCCACGCATGCCTCTGTTCAGTCCACGCCACCGTAGGTGGCTGAAACAACCATCTTCTCCGTCGGGTTGTTTTCTGAAAAACCTGCAAATTAAAAAATTTACGGCCAACAAAAAGCCTATCCTATATAAAATTGTGCCCTGATTTCAAATATGGGCTTAAAACGAGAAAATGACCCCTGCCTCATTCGATTAAAAAGTGAATTCAGATTGTGCCCTAACAATGGCACGATCTCATCCCTGCGTCCAAACTTGCATGTGAAACGTTAGTTTGAATGCAGACCTCATCAATAACATGAATATATGCATAGTATGGATTTAAATTGCATGATTGAAGAGTTTGAAATCAGTGAAATTTACCAACCGGAGGGATGCGTGAGGGAATTCTGGAATGCGTTGGGCTTGGTACTGGACCCTGGCGGTTCTTAGGAATCTCAGGATGATGATGGAATGCTTGGGACAGACTGAGGGAGACTGGATTGTGTGATACTATTTTCACCTTTTCTTTGAACTTTTGAAAATTTTATGGGGATTCTTGGAGGTAGCTTACTCTCGTCCTTTGCTTCTAAGTTGTTGTGTTTTTATAAAATAATGCCTTAGGTTAACAAAAATAGCATAAATCCAATGGAATCATGGTGTTTCAATTTTGCTTAAAAACTTTCCAAAAGAAGATATTTCCTTGCCTTCTTGGCCTCATGCATTTTTGGCATCTTTGACAGGCTATCATTTGTTGTATGGGCCATAAGGAAAACAAACTCATGCGCTTGGCCCATTTATTTTGTATTTTATTTAATCTATTTTGCATTTATTTGGATAAAAATCTAAAATAAATAAAATAAAAATCAAGCTTATGCATGGATGAGTTTATAGGTTCTTGGACATGTCATGAATATGTTCAAGTCTTAAAAATTAGGCCCATCAACCTAAAAACACAAATTTGCTTAATGTGTATTTCTTGAAATTTCTCAAAATTGCCCAATTTGTGCAAGCCATAACTTGCTCAATTTTTATATCATGATTATGATATTGTACTTTTTGGAAAGCCCAAGATGTCTACTTCAATCCCTATTTTGATCAATTTTGCATTTGAAGATGTTATCTTGATGTAAAAGGTCTTGGCAAAAAGTGGCTTTTGTTGACTTTCCAAAAGTGACATGTAATGTATGAACTTGTATCTTTCAAATGGTACATTTCTTGAACTTGAGGGCTGAAGAGAAGTTGTAGTTTATTGGATTCTCTTTAAAGTGAGCTTTGGATGGAGAATTTCTGATAAAGTATGAGAAAATTATGCCTGGTCAAAGTTTGGTTGACTTTTCCTATAGAAACCCTAATTTGCCATTTTTGACTTTTGATGAGTTAGGGGCATTTATTGAGGAATCATGATCAACCCTTGATCAAATGATGGATATCACTTCAAAATGTTGATGTTGACCTAAAATCTTGAAGTTTGATTGTACATGGGCCACTGTTGACTTTTGACCTAGCATAGTTGATTTTCCAATACTTCAGCAATTGATTGAGCAAACTTGTTGATAAAGGCATGAAACTTGGCATGGATGATCTTGAAGAGATATTAGGACCATGGAAATTATTTGAGACCTTTGGAGCTCATCCATCTTGATGAAAATTGAAACCCTAGTTGGGGTTTATTGCCTTAGGAGGAGAATTGTCTGGTCAACTCTTGGTCAACTTAGGGCAAGTTGGGAACCTCTAGGAGTATGTCTTGTGTGAAAATGGGAGGGAAAATTTTGGGGTACAACAGCTGCCCCTGTTCAATCTTCTTAAACCTGAAGATGTAGATTGGATTGTCTGCCTTTCGTGATCTGAAGGTGGAAGATGATTGAACACTAGAGTGCCCATAAATTTGCACTCGTCTGGAGTGAGACCGTTGGTGAATAATATCGGGAATGGGCTTACAGATGCCATTTGGAAAAGATGACAGAAGACTGTCGGAGATGGGCTTAAAGATGCCATCCAAGGAATAGGACGGAGAGTCGTCGGAGATGGGCTTAAAGATGCCATGCAAAATAGATGCGGACTTTATAAGGAGTCTTTATGGGGATTCCTGTTCCTATTGTCTGAGGAGGAGTCCGCTAGGGAATGTCAGTATCTGTCTTGGGAAATAGAGTTTAGGAGCTTCAGTTATCCACTACTCTACTGGGGAGTCATCTCTTGACTGAAGAGATGGAAGTGAACTTCTATCTGGTCAGGATCCAGGTTTCACAGTGACTTGCTGAGGATAATAAGGATGACTTCTATCTGGTCGTATTCCAGGCTTCACAGCGACTTACTAGGGAAATGAGATTAAATTGTTATCTGGTCGTGCTCCAGGCTTTACAGTTTCTCCAACTGGAATAGAAATCATAAAAATCTTAGTGTCAATTTAACTGAACTAGAAAAAGGTCTAACAGAAAAGAATCAGTAACAAATGAATGATTGATTCAAACTGAACCAGCAGAGGTCTTGATTTATCTTTTACTGGATAAGAATCGGAAAAATCTTAGTGTCTATTTAACTGAACCATACAAAAGTCTGCCGGAAAAGAATCAGTAACAAATCAATGGTCGATTTGAACTGAACCAACATATTTCTTTGTTTATCTTTGACTAGATAAGAATCAGAAAAATCTTAGTGTCGATTTAACTGAACCAGAAAAAGGTCTTGGATTATCTTTAACTGGAATAAGAATCAGAGAGATCTTAGTGTCGATCTGACTGAACCAGAGAAAGGTCTTTAATCAACTTTGACTGGATAAGAATCAGAAAAATCTTAGGATCAATTTAACTGAACCAGACAAAAGTCTCGGAATATCTTCAACTGGAATAATAATCAGAGAGATCTTAGTGTCGGTCTGACTGAACTAGAGAAGGTCTTTAATTAACTTTAACTGGATAAGAATCAGAAAAATCTTAGGATCGATTTAACTAAACCAGACAAAAGTCTCGGAATATATTTAATTGGAATAAGAGTCAGAGAGATCTTAGTGTCAATCTGACTGAACCAGAGAAGGTCTTTAATCAACTTTGACTGGATAAGAATAAAAAAAATTCTTAGGATCGATTTAACTGAACAAGACAAAAGTCTTGGAATATCTTCAACTGGAATAAGAATCAGAGAGATCTTAGTATTGATCTGACTGAACCAGAGAAGGTCTTGGATTAACTTTGACTGGATAAGAATCGGAAAAATCTTAGGATCGATTTAACTGAACCAGACAATAGTCTTGGAAAATCTTCAACTGGAATAAGAATCAGAGAGATCTTAGTGTCGATCTGACTGAACCAGAGAAGGTCTTGTGGGACATCTTTCTGCGGAGAATGCTGAAATAGCCCTTCGTCAGATGTAACTTTTGAGAAGACTACCAGGTCACATAAGTATTCAACGGTGTTTGTTGATTTGATCCTTTCCCTGAAGAAGGCAAAGGGTTAGTTGTATGCAATATCATGATGTATGAAATGCATTGTGTGATAATGTTCTCAAAATAAATGAGATTATAATGTATGCGATGTTCATGCGCATGCTATGATGTATGAATATGGGATGCTATTGCGATGTTTCCCAGTCTAGGAAAATAAGTCCTGGACTACTGCTGGAGAGTATTAGGAAGCTGAATCCTTCATTTCTGCTGGGAATGATGAATAAAGATGATTCACTGGGGATTTCCTCTTTCTGTTTGAGGATATTCTGCCGGGGGTTGATTCTGCTTGAGAATAACTCTGGAGAGAGATGCTTGTTGGAAGATTCTGCCAATGTAGAGATATAAACTCTGTTGGGGTCTAAACTTCTACAATTAGAGAAATAAACTCTACCCGGGAGGAAGCGTTATAAACTGTTTAAGATTATGAAGCTCGGATGGGGAAAACAGATTTCCGCTGGAGCAGGTAGTTCCTTCTTGGGGAAGAAGAGATCAAAACTCTGGTTGTTTCTGCTCTGTGGGGAACATAGACGTCACTGGGTGGTATGTAACAGTTACTTTGTTTCAAGCTGTCCCTGCCCTTGTACCTACTGGAAGGAGTAACTGTCAAAACTGCAAATTGTTTTTTTAGACTTTGCCCCGTTTCTTAAAGTCATTAACAACTGTCTTTATGTTTCCCATGCAAGTATTTGTGAACAGTAATCATATTCAAATTCACATGTCAAAAATAAATCACTGGACATTTTTGCAAAACAAAACAGAAAAAGAAAAACAAATAATTTTGTATTTTTGAAGAAATGATTTGTATTGATTTTAAAGTTCGCCTATAACATGAGTTTTGTACAAAGAGACTGACATTCTAGTAGGAGAACGTCGTTGTAAAGAATGAACTGTAAAAAATAGTGTACAAAGAGAAGAAAATAGCTATGTGTGATAATCCCATTGAGTTTCAATTCTTCTATTGCCCCCATGTCTTCGAGCGTCTTATCCCTTTGCTACTTGTATGAAGTTGACTGGATTAATCGGTACCGTTTGAGTTTGATAGTTGAAACTGAAATATGGTCGCAAGGTGATCCAATGGGACATAGTGATATGCTTCAAATCCCTAATTTTTGCCTGGACCGCCCTTTCGGGTTTTCAGTCCAACGGGAAACCCTTTTTTGCCCAAGCCGCCTTTTCAGGTTTTCGACTTGCCGGGTATACAAATTTTTGTGTGTCTTTATCCCTAATTTTTTCCCGAACCCTTTTGGTTCCCCGGGATGCCATTATTTTTGTCTAGGCCAGTCAACCTAGCGGGTCATTATTTACGCGTAGTATCTTTTCACTATGTCTGCATTAATAGGGTGAGGAAGGTCGTCACCATCCATGGTTGTCAGAATCATGGCTCCACCGGAAAATATGCTTTTGATCACAAATGGCCCTTCGTACGTGGGAGTCCATTTACCCCTGGGATCACCTTGCGGCAGTATGATGTGCATGATTACTAGATCACCCACTTGATACACTTGACGTCTGACCTTTTTGTTGAAAGCCTTGATCGTCCATTTTTGATACATTTGACCATGACAGACAGCAGTAAGCCTTTTCTCATTAATCAGATTCAATTGATCAACTCGAGTCTGGATCGAATCGTATTTGTTCAAACTCACATCCTTCATGATCCTTAAAGAAGGGATATGGACCTTAATAGGCAGGACAACCTCCATGCCATATACTAGAGAATAAGGTGTTTCCCCTGTCGACGTTCATGCTGAGGTGCGATAACCATGAAGAGCAAATGATAACATCTCGTGCCAGTCTTTGTACGTCATTGTCATCTTCTGTATGATTTTGTTAATATTCTTGTTAGCATCCTCCACAATACCATTCATCTTCCGCCGGTAAGGGGAAGAATTATGATGCTGGATCTTGAGTTGCTTACAGAGTTTGGTGATCATCGTATTGTTGAGATTTATACCATTGTCCGGGATGATTCTTTCTGGTGCGTCCCCTAACTGGTTCTCTTCTCGTGGAAAATGTTCAAATGTGACCTCTTCAAAGTGTGGAAGCAATGTCAGCACATGCTCTTTGCAAGGGATGAGATTAGGGTGCTTCGTGTCCCACTCCCCTTTGATTTGACTTATTACCAAGGTTGAATCCCCGAAAACGCTCAAGAACTTGATCCTTAGGTCAATAGCAGCTTTGAGACCCATGATGCATGCTTCATACTCCACCATGGTGTTGGTACCTTTGAAACATAATCTGGCGGTGAAAGGAGTATGATATCCCTCGAGAGATATGATTAGAACACTGATGTCATTTCCGAGTGCGTTAGAAGCTCCGTCAAAAACCATAGTCCATCGGGATCCTTCCTCAGGTCCTTCATTCGGTCCAGGTTCTTCACAATTAGTCACTAGCATAATATTCTCGTCCGGGAACTCAAAATTCATGGACTGGTAGTCATCCACAGCCTGATGAGCCAAATGATCAGCTAATATACTTCCCTTGATTGCTTTCTGGGTTGTGTACTGGATATCGTATTCGGTCAAGATCATTTGCCATCTTGCTATTCTTCCGGAGAGAGCGGGCTTCTCGAAGATGTACTTGATTGGATCCATCTTAGATATCAACAAAGTGGTGTGGGTTAACATATACTGTCTCAGTCGGCGAGCAGCCCATGCCAAAGCGCATCAAGTTTTCTCGAGCAGTGAGTATCTTGTCTCACAGTCGGTAAACTTTTTGCTAAGGTAGTATATTGCATGCTCTTTTCGACCGGACTCGTCATGCTGCCCCAGCACACACCCCATTGAATTATCTAACACTGTTAAGTACATTATGAAAGGTCTTCCTTCAATCTGAGGCATCAGAATTGGAGGCTCTTGAAGGTATTCCTTGATTCTCTCGAAGGCGGTCTAGTATTCGTCATTCCACTTTACCACTTGATCTTTCTTCAGGAGTTTGAAGATTGGCTCACAAGTAGCAGTTAAATGGGAGATGAACCTGGCAATGTAATTTAGGCATCCTAAGAAGCCTCTGACTTCCTTCTCAGTGCGAGGAGCCGGCATCTTTTGTATGGCCTTCACCTTTGCAGGGTCTACCTAAATACCCTTGTCACTGACAATGAAACCTAGGAGTTTACCAGACCTTACCCCGAAGGTGCACTTGTTCAGATTTAACCTCAGCTTGTACGTCCTTGTGATATGGTGGGAGAACTGACTTGAGGTTTTGTGTTTGTTTTCGCAAATGTTTCGGTTGAGCAAGAGTCGCCACCGACTTTTTATTTTATCCTAAGGAAAGGTTAAAAAGCACAGCAAAAACCTTTGAGATGTTTTCTTGGGTTTGGGGAGTAGATTATAGAAAGGGAAGGTATTAGCACCCTTTCTATCCATGGTTATCCATGGGCTCTTAGTTACTTGCTTAGATCACTTGCCTTGCATTTTCAATTGTTTGAAATGGTGCTTTCAATTGTTTGAAATGGTGCTTTGTGTGTGTGGTTTTGAAAATGTTTTGAAAAAGATGCCTTATCTAGGCAACCCTTGTAACAATTCTTTACTCGAATGTTTTACAAAAGGTGTTTGTCTTTTTGAAAAGATGTTTCAAGGTTTTGAAAGTAGTTTTTTGAAATTGTGTTTGTGGAGTGTGTTTTTAAAGTAAGCAAGTGTGTTTTGCAAGTTTGATCAAGTAACTAAGAGTTGTCTACCCCTAAATTTACTCAAAGATTTTTTCTATGTTTTAACTCTTTTAACGGTATTGTTCCACCATTGTATTTGGTGGACAATCTTGTGTTAGGATGTTAACGGGACGGGCGCGGGTCATCGTTTAGACCATGAATGCAATAGTGCCAAGTGTCTTTGGCAATTTTTCCTTTAAGGGACTTGATCATTTTTTAGGCAACTTGAGAAAGCGTCATCGAGGGACTATGATCATTTGATTTGTTTTTGTTTTGCCAAAGACACTCAACATACAACATGGCCCATTTTTTGAAGGCAACAAGTGGAGGAATCCTAAGGGTGCAAGTGTGCATTGTGTTGTCCATTTTCATGCTTTTTTATCTTTGAATTAGGTCAAGCTATTTGTTATTTGATTTTTGCATACAAACCCTAGGTCTATCATGGCATAATTTGAAAGCTTTTAAATGCGGAAATTTAAAGTCCTAAATTATTACAACATGATTATGGGGATGGGGGTACAAATGTTTGAATGGGGGGATATTTAGCAAGAAATTAAATCTAAAACTATTACATCCATATTGAATATACAAATTATTTAATTGTACAATAATTAAATAAATACAATAAATATGCAACATGTATTATGCACAAAAATGGTTTTTTATGTATGTAACAGTATTTTTCAATGTAAAATATAAAAAAAAAATAAAAAGGTTAATTTTTGATATTTTTATGGTCTAGGGCAAAACCCTAGTTTTCTAAATAAATAATATTTATTTATTAATTATATACAATATTTGTTAATTATATACAAAAAATAAAGAAAAAAGAAGTATATTGTAAAAAAAAGTATTTTTTTAGTGTCATATATTAATAAAAATAAAAATGTATTATTTTCATATTTTTATCCTAAATATATAATAAAATATACAAGTATTTATGTTATATATTAAATATACTAAATATATATATATACCAAAATAAAATATTAATTATTTACAAAATGTATTTTTTAGAAAATGTTTTCAAAATGTAAAATAAAAATAATAACTGAAAAATAAATATATTTTTGTATTATTTTTTAGTGTTTTAAATAAAAGTATATATATTATTTTACATGTATAGGTTTAAATAAAACAAATAAATTCCAAATAATATGCAAAAATGTGTGGAAAAATAATTTTAGTGTTTTTTTATGTTTGAATAAAAATATAAAATCAGAATCAAAAGGAAAAAATCAAAAATGGTAAATATGACACACAATGGGCCAGGGGGGTGTAAAAATGGAAAAAGTGTGCAAAAAGCAAGAACAACTCAGGCCCAGCCCAAGTCACCCTTCTTCAACCTCCAGCTTCTGTCTCAAAAACGCGCGCCCTCTATGCTTCATTCAAATTCCTGATTCTTTGACTTTTAACAAAAACTCATAACATAAACAATGTAGAGCATCAAGAGACGAATTCATACATATAAAAATCTTGACCTAACTCTCAGAAATGAGGGAGAATTTCTTCATCCCCAATTTCTGACCTAAGTTTTTTTCAATGTTCATGGCCAAAATTCTCACAGCACGCATAATATAAATGAAAAGTAAATACATGGATGGTTTCAGGGCTATGAGTAGAACATGTTTTCTTCACAAACCTAAGCTTAATCATGCCTGGATAGAGAGATAGAAGTTCATATTTTACCTGTTTCAGCTTGAGTCGTGTAAAGCAATGGAGGTATCTTCAATGGAGTTTGAGCTTTGGTACAGCTTGCCTGAAGTCTAAGGATGCTTCTCCTATGCTTGGCTTGCTCTGAAACTGCCTG
The DNA here is from genome assembly GCA_948472305.1 of Vicia faba. NCBI lineage: Eukaryota > Viridiplantae > Streptophyta > Magnoliopsida > Fabales > Fabaceae > Vicia > Vicia faba. Next base: position 866,508,765 of record OX451735.1, on the reverse strand, counting down.
TATCGTGCTATGGAAGTCCACCTGCACAGCTTGAAAGCAAAAATGGCAAACGATGTTAAGGATGTTACAGCTTGGATTCAATGCTTGGGATAGCATCAGTGGGTGATATGGAACATGTTTGAACTCTTTTTGGCCAAAGTGCACGAGTGGAATGGACTGTGGAAGTCAATCTGCAGCAGGGACTCTGTTTTGCAGAAAAACTGTGCTTTTGGATATGAGGATGGATTGAGGGTGAAGGAATCGTGCTTTAGGTCAGTTAGGGAGTGTGAAAGATGAGAACAAAGTTTGCTTAGGTTGGTGTTTACATGAATGAGAGATTGGAGTTGTTTTGCCAAGTTTCTTCTACTTGAAGCAAGAAAATGCAAGTTTCAATACAGGCCTGTCCAATGCCCTAAAACATGCTGCATATCTTCTTCTTGATCAGAGGGATTTGTGTACAAATGCTAGCCTCAAAGATCTGGCCCATGCCTCTTGGATTTTGAATTTTACATAAAGTGCATCTTTTTCAAAAATGGCAAATATGCTTTTTCCATTTAAAGATTAATCTTGCATGTAATGACCAAATGAAGAAAATAACAACTTAGCACAAAGGTTAGGCATTTAATTATGGTGTGTGAGACTGGTTTTGAGGCCTGCAAGCTAGCTTGTACAAGCTGATTTGAAAAATGCCAATGTATGAACATGTATTTGGTTATGAACAAAAGTGACTTTTGCACATCTTTGTAAATTCGATTCTCCCTAACCACAAGGGTGTTTGAGAAGTTCTTGTATAATTTGGAAAGCTTGGAATGTGTACTACAATCCATCTTTGTAATGCAAATTGAAATTCCAAGTGGAACCATGTGAAAAATGGCCATGAAGTTGGACAAAAATCCTGCCTAGAATAGGTCAAAATTTCTCTAAGTTAAAAATGTTTTGCACCCTTGTTTCAAAAATCATAACTTGAGCTACAAGCTTCTTTTGAGGAAACTTTGTGAATCAAAGTTGTAGATTTTTCAATGGAATACAACTTTTATGTTTTGAGTTTTGTTTGAATCCAATTGTATCTTGATGAGAAAATGGGACAAAGTTAGGAAAAAATAAGGAAGTTTCATAACTTAGAAAAATTCTAAGTTATGAAATTTTCTCATTCTAAACCCTAATTTGCAATTTTGGGTTTCTTGATGAACAAGTTTCATAATTTGACATGTCTTGATGAAAAATGAATCTTGACACTTGACTTTGACCAAAAAGTCAAAGTTTGACTTTTCAGTATACAGTCAAATTTTGATCAGTTGATTGGAAAATTCATCTGTCAATCTTGTGTATTTGAGATCTTTTGAACTTGTTGAATGTGTCAAGACAATTCCATTGAGTCCTTGAGTCCATATATGAGCTTGGTTTGCCATTAGTTAGGTCAAACAGTCAAAAATTGCCTTTGTACAGTCAAAACCCTAAAAATGACCATTTTGCCCTTTTGGTGATCTGATCAAATTTCTTGTGGAAATGTGATCCAAACTTGGCCAAATGGTTCATATGAGTTCATTATGTTGATGTGGGTAAAAAATTATGAAGTTTGGTTGTCAATTGGCCACAGTTGACTTTTTCCCAATACAGCTGATTTCTAGGTCAACTATCCAATTGACTGGGCAAAGATTGGAATCAAGGCTTGAAACTTGGTATGGATAAACTTGTGAGTCCAACATGAAGCATGAAAGTCACTTTGGGCATTTTAGGTCAAAACATCCTTGTGCAAACTCAAACCCTAATTTGGGACAACAGTGTAAGGAGGAGTCTTGAGCAGAGCAAACCCTAACTTGATCTTGAGCTCCAAGGGTCTTGTGATGAGAAAAATGTTGATGAAATGAGAGGGAAAATTTTGGGGTACAACAGTTGCCCCTGTTCAATCTTCTTGCACCTGAAGAGCTAGATTGGCAAGTTTGCCTTTCGCGTCTCGAAGGTAAAAGGAGATTGGACATTAGAGTGCCCTTAAATTTGCACTCGTCGAAACAATGAATGCGGGAATGGGCTTAGAGATGCCATTTGGAGATGGGCTTAAAGATGCCATCAGGAGGGGTGACAGAATCTTGTAGGGGATGGGCTTAAAGATGCCATCTGGAATGAGTATTAGAAAGGTGTCCCTGTTTTGGAATATCTCTGAACTGGGGGGTCTTGAATAAGCAATGGATTGACATCCGTGTTTGAAGAATCTGTAAACTGCTTTCAGAAGTTGAAGAATCTGAACAAGCGATAGGTTCATCCGTGTCTGGAGAACCTGTAAATTGTTTTCAGAAGTCTTGAAGTTGAATAAGCAATAGAGCATCATCCATATTGGGAAGCGTCTGTAAACTGTTTTCAAAGATTGAGTCTGAACAAGCGATAGATTAACATCCGTGTTTGGAGAATCTGTAAACTGTTTTCAGAAGTTGAAGAATCTGAACAAGCGATAGGTTAACATCCGTGTCTGGAGAACCTGTAAACTGTTTTCAGAAGTCTTGAAGTTAAATAAGCAATAGAGCAGCATCCATGTTGGGAAGCGTCCGTAAACTGTTTTCAAAAATTGAGTCTGAACAAGCGATAGATTAACATCCGTGTTTGGAGAATCCGTAAACTATTTTCAGAAGTTGAAGAATCTGAACAAGCGATAGGTTAACATCCGTGTCTGGAGAACCTGTAAACTGTTTTCAGAAGTCTTGAAGTTGAATAAGCAATAGAGCAGCATCCATGTTGGGAAGCGTCCGTAAACTGTTTTCAAAAATTGAGTTTGAACAAGCGATAGATTAACATCCGTGTTTGGAGAATCCGTAAACTGTTTTCAGAAGTTAAAGAATCTGAACAAGCGATAGGTTAACATCCGTGTCTGGAGAACCTGTAAACTGTTTTCAGAAGTCTTGAAGTTGAATAAGCAATAGAGCAGCATCCATGTTGGGAAGCGTCCGTAAACTGTTTTCAAAAATTGAGTCTGAACAAGCGATAGATTAACATCCGTGTTTGGAGAATTCGTAAACTGTTTTCAGAAGTTGAAAAATCTGAACAAGCGATAGGTTAACATCCGTGTCTGGAGAACCTGTAAACTGTTTTCAGAAGTCTTGAAGTTGAATAAGCAATAGAGCAGCATCCATGTTGGGAAGCGTCCGTAAACTGTTTTCAAAAATTGAGTCTGAACAAGCGATATATTAACATCCGTGTTTGGAGAATCCGTAAACTATTTTCAGAAGTTAAAGAATCTGAACAAGCGATAGGTTAACATCCGTGCCTGGAGAACCCGTAAACTGTTTTCAGAAGTCTTGAAGTTGAATAAGCAATAGAGCAGCATCCATGTTGGGAAGCGTCCGTAAACTGTTTTCAAAAATTGAGTCTGAACAAGCGATAGATTAACATCCGTGTTTGGAGAATCCGTAAACTGTTTTCAGAAGTTGAAGAATCTGAACAAGCGATAGGTTAACATCCGTGTCTGGAGAACCTGTAAACTGTTTTCAGAAGTCTTGAAGTTGAATAAGCAATAGAGCAACATCCATGTTGGGAAGCATCCGTAAACTGTTTTCAAAAATTGAGTCTGAACAAGCGATAGATTAACATCAGTGTTTGGAGAATCCGTAAACTGTTTTCAGAAGTTGAAGAATCTGAACAAGCGATAGGCTAACATCTGTGTCTGGAGAACCTGTAAACTGTTTTCAGAAGTCTTGAAGTTGAATAAGCAATAGAGCAGCATCCATGTTGGGAAGCGTCCGTAAACTGTTTTCAAAAATTGAGTCTGAACAAGCGATAGATTAACATCCGTGTTTGAAGAATCTATAAACTGTTTTCAGAAGTTGAAGAATCTGAACAAGCGATAGGTTAACATCCGTGCCTGGAGAACCCGTAAACTATTTTCAGAAGTCTTGAAGTGGAGAAGGAACCGGTGTAGGGTTGCCTCATGATGAGTCTGTGTAAAACTGCATCTTGGATAATTGTTAATGATAGCCTTTTATTCTTATCCTGAAAAGGACAAAATGTTAGCTAAACACAAAGTTATGTTGCATGGAATGTATGATGCAATATATGTTATATCAATGTTTATGATATGAATGTAAATGAATGCGCATGTAAGCTGATGAGCTGTCTTGCTGAGGATAGATGAATCCTGGATGGCTGGAGATAATAGAATCTTGACTGCTGTCGGGGAAAGTGAATCCTTGACTGTTGCAGGGGATTGCAAGAATCTTCAGTTGATGAGGGATCTTAGGACCACTGCTGGGGATTGGGACTCCTTGGTGACTTGCGGGGCAAGAGAATTCTGATGATCTTTACTGGGGAGTCCAGAACCTGGTAGACTCATGCTGGAGAAGTAAGATTGAGAATCTTCAATCTGACGGGAAGTATCTTTGTGGGGAGAAGGTTCACTAGTCAAGTTCCGCTGGGGATTGATAGTTGGAAGTTTTAGCTCCGCTGGGGATAGGATTTTCAGATTTTAAGGCTCCACTGGGGATACTGAAACTTAACTCTAAGGGGAATTGAGTTCTGGAAGGCTCTCTGGCTGGGGAAATCAGTTTTGAGAAAGCTTTTGTTCTGCTGGAGATCCTGAAGTTTAATTCTGTTTGGAGAATTAAGTTTTGGATTTTAACCTTGTTGAGGAATTTGGAGTTTAATTCTGCTAGGGGTTCCTTCTGAAAGGGCATCAAGATACCTATTTGTACCTTCAACCCATCAGTAATCATCTTTCTTGGTTTGTAAGGAAATGATTATGTTCAAATGCATATGCCTATTTAACAAAACATTGGACGTTTCTCAAATAAACATAAGTGCAAAAGAGAAAAAGGAAGACAAAGCAAATTTCTGTATTTGGAAAAGTATTTGTATTAACTTTTTATGAGTATCTTTGTACAAAGGAGACAGGCATCCTAGTAAGAGGATGTTGTCGTAAAAATTGAAAATTTTATATAAAAGAAAGATGGCCATGTGTAACAATTCTATGGGATCCCATTCTGTTATAGCCTTCACAACTCTGAATATCTTGTCCATTCAATGCTTCATCTGCCGATGACTGGATTGATCAGAAGCTTGGAGATGGTTGATGAAGAGATTGCTCTTTAAAATGATCCGACGAGACATAGTCATACGCTTTAATTCCCTAACTTTTGCCTGGATCGCCCTTTCGGTTTTTCAATCCACCGGGAAACCCTTTTTTGCCCAAGCCGCCCTTTCAGGTTTTCGACTTGCCGGGTGTACAGATTTTTTTTGTTTTATCCCTAATTTTTGCTTGAACCGCCCTTTCGGGTTTTCGGTTCACCGGGATGCCCATTTTTGCCCAAGCCGCCCTTTCGGGTTTTCGACTTGTCGAGTGACTTTATGCGTAGTATCTTTTGACTATGTCTGCGTCCGCAGGGTATGGCAAATCATCACCGTCCATGGTGGTCAGAATCATTGCACCACCAGAAAATATGCTCTTGATCGCAAACAGTCCCTCGTAAGTAGGAGTCCATTTGCCCTTGGGATCACTTTGTGGCAAGATAATCCGCTTGATTACGAGATCTCCGACTTGATACACTTGACGTCTGACTTTCTTGTTGAAAGCCTTGATCATCCGTTTTTGATACGTTTGACCATGGCAAACAGCAGCGAGTCGCTTCTCGTTGATCAAGTCGGGTCTGAATCCAATCATCTTCATTCAAACCAGCGTCCTTCATAATCCTTAAAGAAGGAATCTGAACTTCCATGGGCAGGACAGCTTCCATGCCATATACCAAAGAAAACGGGGTTGCCCCTGTTGAAGTACGTGTCGTGGTACGGTATCCATGCAGAGCAAACGGTAACATCGCATGCCAGTCTTTGTAGGTGACTGTCATTTTCTGAATGATCTTCTTAATGTTTTTGTTCGCAGCTTCAACAACACCGTTCATCTTTGGTCGATAGGGAGATGAATTGTGATGATAAATCTTGAACTGTTCGCATAGAGCGGTGATCATAGTATTATTCAGATTTGTACCGTTGTCTGTGATGATCCTGTCGGGGACACCATACCGGCATATAAGGTTTTGCTTGATGAAGCGGGCAACCACATTCTTTGTAACAGAGGCGAAGGAAGCTGCTTCGACCCATTTGGTAAAATAGTCAATGGCGACCAGGATGAAGCGATGTCCATTGGACGCTGTGGGCTTGATCTCTCCAATCATGTCAATGCCCCACATTGCAAATGGCCAAGGAGCCGTCAGAACATTGAGAGGAACAGGAGGAATATGAATCTTGTCAGCGTAGACCTGACATTTGTGGCAAGTACGGGAATGCTGATGGCAATCTGCTTCCATGGTAGACCAGTAATAGCCTGCCCTTAGAATCTTCTTAGCCATCGTATGCCCGCTCAAGTGGGTGCCAAACGTACCACTGTGTATCTCAGTCATGATTAACTCTGCTTCAGCTTTTTCTACACATCGGAGTAAAACACAATCGTGGTTGCGTTTATAGAGGATGTCGTTGCTCAGGAAGAACTTGGCAGCAAATTTCCTTAGGAACTTGTTGTCATTTACGGAAGCTCCTTCGGGATATTCTCTAGTCTGGAGATACCTTTTGATTTCGTGAAACCAGGGTTGTTCCACTATTTCTTCGGTATTAATCTCATGACAATGCGCAGTTTCATCCATTCGCTCGATGGTGATTTGGGGAGCCTCATTAACCCAGTTGAGTTTAAACATGGAGGACATTGTAGCCAGAGCATCTGCTAGCTGATTCTCTTCTCGCGGGAAATGCTCGAAGGTGATTTGCTCGAAATGAGGCAACAATGTCAGGACATGTTCTTTGTATGGGATAAGATTAGGATGCTTGGTATCCCACTCTCCTTTGATTTGACTGATAACCAAAGCCGAGTCCCCAAATACGATCAAAGATTTGATCCCCAAGTCTATAGCAGCCTTGAGACCAAAGATGCAAGCTTCATATTCGGCCATATTGTTGGTACAGCTGAAGCAAAGTCGGGCCGTGAAAGGTGTGTGGCAACCTTCCGGGGAAATGAGTACCGCACCGATACCGTTTCCAAGTGCATTTGAAGCACCATCAAAGTACAGGGTCCATCGGGATCCTTTTTCAGGTCCGTCATACGGTTCGTTACCTTTAATGTTGTCCAAATTCATGATGTCCTCGTCCGAGAATTCGAATCTCATGGACTGATAATCTTTGATAGCTTGATGAGCTAGATGGTCAGCTAGTACACTCCCTTTTATAGCTTTTTGGGTAGTATACTGGATGTCATACTCGGTCAGGATCATCTGCCATCTAGCGATTCTTCCAGATAAAGCAGGCTTTTCGAAGATATACTTGATAGGATCCATTTTGGAAATCAACAGAGTGGTATGAGTCAACATATACTGCCTTAGTCGGCGAGCAGCCCATACCAAAGCGCAGAAAGTTTTCTCGAGCAGTGAGTAGCGAGTCTCACAGTCGGTAAACTTTTTGCTAAGGTAATAAATGGCATGCTCTTTTCGACCAGACTCGTCATGCTGGCCCAATACACACCCCATTGAGTTATCCAAGACGGTCAAATACATGATCAGCGGCCTTCCTTCGACGGGTGGCATCAGAATAAGAGGTTCTAGCAAATACTCCTTGATCTTATCAAAAGCAGTTTGGCAATCGTCGTTCCATTCGACTACCTGATCTTTTTTCAATAGTTTGAAAATTGGCTCACAGGTAGACGTTAGATGAGAGATGAATCTGACAATATAGTTCAAGCGCCCCAAGAATCCTCTAACCTCCTTTTCAGTACGGGGAGCAGGCATTTCTTGTATTGCTTTCACTTTCGTTGGATCGACCTCAATGCCCTTGTTGCTGACAATAAACCCTAGAAGTTTACCAGACCTAACTCCAAAAGTGCACTTACTTGGATTCAGCCTGAGTTTGTACTCTTTCAACCTGGCAAACAGCTTCTGCAAATGCTCAAGGTGTTCCTCCTCTGTTTGTGATCGAGCTATCATGTCGTCTACGTAAACTTCGATCTCATGATGTATCATATCATGAAATAAAGCTACCATGGCGCGTTGATAAGTTGCCCCTGCGTTCTTCAGTCCGAACGGCATCACCTTGTAGCAGAAGGTTCCCCATTGTGTAACAAAGTTTGTTTTCTCCATGTCCTCGGGGGCCATTTTGATCTGGTTGTAGCCCGAGAATCCGTCCATGAAGGAAAACACCTTGTGCTGAGATGTGTTGTCAATCAAAATGTCGATATGTGGTAGCGGAAAATCATCTTTGGGGCTAGCCCTGTTCAAATCCCGGTAGTCCACACACATCCTGACCTTGCCGTCTTTTTTAGGTACTGTCACAATGTTAGCAACCCATTGTGGATAGGATGTAACAGCCAGAAAGCCAGTGTTGAATTGCTTCATTACTTCAGCTTTAATCTTCTCGGACATGTCGGGCCTTATTCAGCGAACTTTTTGCTTGATCGGTGGACAGTTCTCTCTTGTAGGAAGACGGTGAACCATGATGTCTGTGTCTAAACCCGGCATGTCTTCATAAGACCAGGCGAAGATTTCAACGTATTCATTTAACAACTATATCAAACGCCCCTTGACACTTGGTTCCAGATTGGAACCCACTTGTACTTCTTTCCTATCTTCCTCTGTTCCTAAGTTGACAGTTTCCAACAACTCTTCATGAGGCAAGATGGCCCTCTCTTCTTGTTGTAGAAGTTTGGCTAGCTCTCCTGGTACTTCACAATCTTCGTCATCTTCATACTCAGCCTGATTGACCAAATCTTCAGAGTTATTGAAGGACATAGCAGAATAGTCACCCATAGAATCCAGAGTGGATGGGTACCTGCATTTGTGAGTGTGGGTGTGTGTAAGGGATAGCCATCCTTAAACAAACAAAAAATGCAAAAGAAAAGAAAATGAACACAGCAGTTTATAAATGAAAAACGTCCAATGATTCATTAAACATGGCATATGAATATGAAGAGAATCAAAACCCTTACAAATGGACCTACATGCCCCGGGCAAGGCATGAGGTGAAAAAGTAGTGTGCAGATTGTTTAAAAGTAATTATTACAGACCAACAGGAAATGTTCGAAAGATAAGTTACTGATTAATGAAAGTAATAGGGACGAAGTATTTCGCCTCCCAGTTGTGCAGCCCCCCTTTGATGGTTGGGAAGATCCAGTCTTCAATGTTACCCTCTTCGTCTTCATCTTCCAAAGCATTGATCCCATGAGGAGAAATCTTGATGGGTGTCCTTTCGATTTTTGAGCGATGCATAGCTTTTTGCCCCACAGCGGTAAATCCCAACCCAAACTTGTCTATTTTGTGAGGAATGTCAGGCAACTGACCCCATGTTGAGCTTTTTCCCTCCTTCATTGCAGCCTGTGCGTCTTTCAGAGATGCCATCCTGGCCACCTGCTTGGGTACCTCGGCTACTGCCTTTGCTACTGCAACCTCGGGAGCAATTTCCTCGAAGTGTTGGAACGGTGTCTCGATGAATTTGCCCTCCACCTCTATATACCGAAAGGAGTTCAGGTGGCTGATCATATACTCCTCTTCACCGTGTACAGTTATGATTTTCCCTTTGACAGGGTATTTCAGCATCTGATGTAGGGAGGAAGTGACTGCGCCAGCATTATGTATCCATGGTCTCCCTAGCAAGCAAGAGTATGACAGACAGATGTCCATCACATAGAAAGTTGAGTGGAATACTTCAGTTCCCACCTTGATGGGAATGTTGACCTCCCCATGTACCATCCTTTTAGACCCGTCAAAGGCCCTGACAATGATATTACTTGGTTTCAGCTCCAAGCCTTCACAATCCAATCGATCCAGAGCTTTCTTAGGCAGCACGTTCAGAGAAGAACGAGTGTCGACCAAAACATGGGCAAGAGTAGTTCCTCGGCATTCGACTGACACATGCAATGCGTCATTGTGCTTTCTTCCTTTCGGAGTCAGGTCAGCATCAGAGAAACCCAGGCCGTTGTCTGCGGTAAGGCTGGCTACACAATCCTGGAATTGATCGGCTGAGGTTTCCTGGGGCACATGGGTTGTCTTCAAAAACCTTATCAAAGCTTTGGCATGAGCCTCCGAACAAAGCAGCAAAGCTAGCATGGATATCTTCGAGGGGGTTTTCCCCAGTTGCTCCACCACGTCATAATCACTCTTCTTAATTATTTTCAGAATCTCCTTCATTTCTTTCTTAGAGGTTTCGGGGATAACCAATGGCTGAGCCCTCGTCCTGACGAGCTCATCTTGGATCCCTTTCCCCTTATCAGCAGAAGTAGGAGGGACAACCACAGGAGTAACATCTTCTTCAATTAACGGAGTCCTTGCAGAAAGTTTTATCGGTGCAGGAGTAACTTTGGCAGCAGCTGAGGGTCCAAAGATTGCCTTTGGAGGGGCAATCTCTGGAGAGAAAATTGTCCCACTTCGGGTAATCTTGCTCGTACCGGCAATGTTTCCAATGTCGGCATCTTCTTCGTCAGAGCTCTCTTCAGTTATCTCAATTTGTTTCACACCATGGTAGTAGGATTTCTCCACCATAATTCCATGGTATTGATTTGTCAGATTTGTAGGGGACAGGCCCAGGCATGGTTATTTTCAGAGGAACAAACTTCGTAGCGGATGTAATCTTAACAGGCTTTTTAGGGACCTTGGAAAGATTGGTGGAAATGGTGATTATTGAAACATCTTCGATAGGAGTTGGAATAGCATGACTCTTTTCGAAAAGAATTTGTTGGCTGTCCATTAGGCCTTGGATGCCTATCTTCAGCAATGGACAGTCGATTGGTAGGGAGGAACAACAGTAGCAGTCTTCTTTACATCCTGGGAAAATCCCAGCCTTCAACAGATTCAACTTGATTGTCAACAGTGGGGTCATCAGATCATCAACAGCAGAAACATATAGATCTTCCAATAGCATGGACATTGCGACCATGCTTCGGCATTGGAGCGGATATAACGTTTGGCTTCTCTGGAGCATTGAACTCAACCTCTTTTGCATCTATCAAGTCTTGAATTTTATGCTTAAGCGCCCAACAATCGTTGGTTTCATGCCCGATGTTGTCAGAATGATAGGCACATTTAGCATTGGGATGATAATGTGGGGAAGATGTGTTCACATTTTTGGTGCCTCTTTGATAGTGGTGAGATTTAGCTTCAACAAATGGGGAAGAACTTGTGCAGGCGTCATGTTGATGCGGGTGAACTGCCGTTGTGGCCGTTCTACCCGTTGCTGGCTAGGTCTTGACTGATTGTCATGAGGCTGATCATTTGACGAATTTTGGATCATCACGGCCCCCACAGTTGGCCGCCGCTCAGTTCTTCCCGATCTTTTGAGAGTATATAACAGCTGCTTCCTTCTTGGCCGGAAATGATTTCTTAGCAGTTGTAGAGGCAGAGGCATCCCTTTGAATCTTTCCATTCTTAATACCAGCTTCCACCCGTTCGCCAGTCAGAATCAATTCAGTAAACCTTGCGGAAGAGCTCCCGATCAAATGGTTGAAGAACGGGCCATATAGGGTCCCCAAAAACATATCAACTAGTTCCCTATCTGAAAGAGGTGGCTGCACTCTTCCGGCCAGGTCGCACCATTTCTGGGCGTATTCTTTGAATCCCTCATTTGAGGCCATTCCCATACTCTGTAGCTGAGTACGGGTTGGCGCCAAGTCAGCGTTATATTGATACTGGCGATAAAAGGCAGCTGCCAAGTATTCCCAGTTATGCACTTCTGACCTCTCAAGCTGGTAAAACCAGTCTAGCTGCATACCGGACAAGCTGTCCTGAAAGAAGTGTACCCAAAGATTTCTGTCGGATGTATGAGGTTGAATTCTTCTGACATATGACCTCAGGTGCATCTTTGGGCAAGACAGCCCATCATATTTTGCAAAAATCGGCACCTTAAACTTTGGAGGGATCATAATCCCAGCAATCAATCCCAATTCTTCAAAATCTAACACGGGAACCCTCTGCAGCTTCATAGCTGCCAGTCTATCCTCCAGGTTTTTGTATTTGTCGTCCGCTGGCGGGTATTGCTGCTCTGAGTAGTCTTCATCTTCCTCAACCTCTTCCTCTTCAGCTTCGGACTCAGAAGGTAGTGCAGCTCCTTTTCCCTTACTGGTTCCCTCATCAGATGCGGAGGGAAATTCAAGAACTCTTCTAGCTTCATTCTCAAACCTTCTTCCCAGTGTAGCTACCCCAACTCTTTTCTTCTTCTTTTTTCCTTTTTCTTGCTCTTTATTCCCCAATAGTGCTTTTAGATCCTCCTGACCCTTTGCCAAGGTCATTAGGAGCTGTTGAAACTGCGAGTTTTGTGATTGCAGATATTTGACCGTCTGTTCGAGATCCATCTTACTGAAATAAATAGCTGAAAGATAAGGAAACCTGGTGTGGAGACCTGTTTATGCATATGATGAATGATATGTTTATTCATGCAATGCATTCAAGGATTTAGAAATTCAAAATTGTTGCAAACAAAAAGAACACACGTCATATTAATAAGAAGAAATTTTGTCAGTACATAAATGCCCCATGGGCCAAATATTACAAAAACTTCTTAAGGTAAAAAGACGTTGCGCATCCTCTTTGGTGCGATGTAAGTGTTGAGGGTCTCCTCCTCGTGAAGTCGGCGGGTGAGCTCTAAAACCTTCTTCTCACTGGCGTAGAAGCTGGCTTCAAAAGTATTCCGCTCTTCCTTGAGTTGGAACCAACTCTTCTGCATTTCCTCCCATGATGTAGGCATGTCAGGATGTAGGATGGTGTAAAGAACCTCTCCTTCCTTAACAGGCTCTTTAATCAAAGGGAGAACATGAGGGTAAGGCATCATAAGACTCTGGGCTCGGGTTCTTACCCACTTGAGATAAGGCTCAAGAGGGATGGAGTTCTTGTGCCCCAGTGTCTTGCTATCTACCTTGTTAGGCATCCTCCAAGCTCTGATGAATCTTTGGCGAAGTCCTTGCGCATCGTTGTAGAAGTCAAAAACCAGGTCAGGAATCAGCATGTCATGAGGCCCATCCCTCCGTGCATATCCAAATTGTCTCAAATCTAGACAAGGGTTGTAGGTAATGCCCCCTCTAATGCCAAGTAATGGAACATTAGGGAACTCACCACAACGATCGACGATGATGACATTTTCTCTAGACCGAGAACACCAATGTACATCAGAGTGTGTGAGGGTCATCAACCGTTGTGACCATCTTAAGCCTTGCTCATTCTTCAAAACAGATTGTGGAAGGTGTGAAATAAACCACCTTGCAAGGATAGGAGTACAGCACATGAGAACACCTCTCTTTCTCATTGTTCGTGTGTAAAATGAGTGGAGGATGTCCCCAAGATATGTAGGTATTGGATTCCTGGATAGGAAAATCTTGACAGCATTGACATCTATAAGTTGGTCAGGATTTGGGAACAAGACCAAACCATAAATGAGGAGTGCCACAATCTCTTCAAAGGCTTGTAGATCCAGGGAATTCCAACACTCTTGTGCCTTCTCAAACAAGAATTTTGCCAAGAAGCCTTTGACACCACTTCTAGTTTCCCAATGCCCCTTGATGTCAGATGGTTGCAAGTGTAGTGCTTGAGCAACATCTTCAGGCTTTGGTTCTTTTTCCGTACCGTTGTAGGGTAGTTGATTAAGAATAGGAATTCTCAGGAGTTGAGAAAATTCCTCCAAAGTAGGCACCAATTGGTAGTCGGGGAATGTGAAACAGTGGTGAAGGGGATCAAAGAACTGGAACAACACTTTCACCATGTCTTCTTCAATGTTGGTGTTGACTAGGCTGAGCAGTCTACCGTGTCTTTCACTGAACAGAGAGCTTTCTGGTATTCTGGATGTAAGCTCCTTGAGTTGAGGAGGGATTCTCACAAGGTTGACTTGGATAGTTTTCCTGCGAAGAGTTTCCATGACCTACAAAACAAGAACAAAGATGAAGATCCAAACCCTTGAAATGGTTAGTGGATGCATATGATGCTTTATGATGTTCATGATGTATGCACAAACATATGTACAAGCAAGTCACACAAAACCCTAGTTTCAGGCTTGCATGAGGTTTCATAGGTAAGTACCCTCTTGAGTTTAGTTGGCTTAAAAACATGTCCTATAAATGGTAACCGGGTTCTAAGGAGCTCAATATCATTGAATTGTTTTCTATATTCATTGTTTTGGTTTAGCCACTTAACAGCGACCAAAATATTCCAAGAAAACAATCCTCAATGAGTGTAGTATCGAGTATCTACCAACTTCGGACTGCACCAAAGCCGGTCATCTCACTACCCCTAATAAAAGGCCAAGATGGTCAAGTAAGGTTCTAGGTCATTAGTGCTTAGTGACATCACTCAGCGGCCCCGTACTCTCCTTGATTGAACTCAAGGGTTACCGGTACTCACAAATATGTCGCACTAATATAGCTATTGCTTCAACCGTGTCGGTATACCCCGCATAGTTTCCACAATGTATTGCTATCTATGAATGTTTCCCCCAAATCCGGGTGTAGGATTTCAAGCCCCAACAAGAGAATCAAAATGTAAAGCAATCAAAACAAACAATTAATCATGCAAAAGGGTGATCTAAGCCCTAAGGTTACTCCACTTTTAATTTATTCCCCAGCAGAGTCGCCAGTTCTGTGATACGGTGGGAGAACTGACTTGAGGTTTTGCGTTTGTTTTTGCAAATGTTTTGGTTGAGCAAGAGTCGCCACTGACTTTTTAGTTTATCCTAAGGAAAGGTTAAAAAGCACAGCAAAAACCTTTGAGATGTTTTCTTGGGTTCAGGGAGTAGATTATAGAAAGGGAAGGTATTAGCACCCTTTATATCCATGGTTATCCATGGGCTCTTAGTTACTTGCTTAGATCACTTGCCTTGCATTTTCAATTGTTTGAAATGGTGCTTTCAATTGTTTGAAATGGTGCTTTGTGTGTGTGGTTTTGAAAATGTTTTGAAAAAGATGCCTTGTCTAGGAAACCCTTGTAACAATTCTTTACTCGAATGTTTTACAAAAGGTGTTTGTCTTTTTGAAAAGATGTTTCAAGGTTTTGAAAGTTGTTTTTTGAAATTGTGTTTGTGGAGTGTGTTTTGAAAGTAAGCAAGTGTGTTTTGCAAGTTTGATCAAGTAACTAAGAGTTGTCTACCCCTAAATTTACTCAAAGATTTTTTCTATGTTTTAACCCTTTTAACAGTATTGTTCCACCATTGTATTTGGTGGATAATCTTGTGTTAGGATATTAATGGGACGGGCGCGGGTCATCGTTTAGACCATGAATGCAATAGTGCCAAGTGTCTTTGGCAATTTTTCCTTTAAGGGACTTGATCATTTTTTAGCCAACTTGAGAAAGCGTCATCGAGGGACTATGATCATTTGATTTGTTTTTGTTTTGCCAAAGACACTCAACATGCAACATGGCCCATTTTTTGAAGGCAACAAGTGGAGGAACCTTAAGGGTGCAAGTGTGCATTGTGTTGTCCATTTTCATGCTTGTTTATCTTTGAATTAGGTCAAGCTATTTGTTATTTGATTTTTGCATACAAACCCTAGGTCTATCATGGCATAATTTGAAAGCTTTTAAATGCGGAAATTTAAAGTCCTAAATTATTACAACATGATTATGGGGATGGGGGTACAAATGTTTGAATGGGGGGATATTTAGCAAGAAATTAAATCTAAAACTATTACATCCATATTGAATATACAAATTATTTAATTGTACAATAATTAAATAAATACAATAAATATGCAACATGTATTATGCACAAAAATGGTTTTTTATGTATGTAACAGTATTTTTCAATGTAAAATATTAAAAAAAAATAAAAAGGTTAATTTTTGATATTTTTATGGTCTAGGGCAAAACCCTAGTTTTCTAAATAAATAATATTTATTTATTAATTATATACAATATTTGTTAATTATATACAAAAAATAAAGAAAAAAGAAGTATATTGTAAAAAAAGTATTTTTTTAGTGTCATATATTAATAAAAATAAAAATGTATTATTTTCATATTTTTATCCTAAATATCTAATAAAATATACAAGTATTTATGTTATATATTAAATATACTAAATATATATATATATATATATATATATACCAAAATAAAATATTAATTATTTACAAAATGTATTTTTTAGAAAATGTTTTCAAAATGTAAAATAAAAATAATAACTGAAAAATAAATATATTTTTGTATTATTTTTTAGTGTTTTAAATAAAAGTATATATATTATTTTACATGTATAGGTTTAAATAAAACAAATAAATTCCAAATAATATGCAAAAATGTGTGGAAAAATAATTTTAGTGTTTTTTTATGTTTGAATAAAAATATAAAATCAGAATCAAAAGGAAAAAATCAAAAATGGTAAATATGACACACAATGGGCCAGGGGGGTGTAAAAATGGAAAAAGTGTGCAAAAAGCAAGAACAACTCAGGCCCAGCCCAAGTCACCCTTCTTCAACCTCCAGCTTCTGTCTCAAAAACGCGCGCCCTCTATGCTTCATTCAAATTCCTGATTCTTTGACTTTTAACAAAAACTCATAACATAAACAATGTAGAGCATCAAGAGACGAATTCATACATATAAAAATCTTGACCTAACTCTCAGAAATGAGGGAGAATTTCTTCATCCCCAATTTCTGACCTAAGTTTTTTTCAATGTTCATGGCCAAAATTCTCACAGCACGCATAATATAAATGAAAAGTAAATACATGGATGGTTTCAGGGCTATGAGTAGAACATGTTTTCTTCACAAACCTAAGCTTAATCATGCCTGGATAGAGAGATAGAAGTTCATATTTTACCTGTTTTAGCTTGAGTTGTGTACAACAATGGAGGTATCTTCAATGGAGTTTGAGCTTTGGTACAGCTTGTCTAAAGTCTAAGGATGCTTCTCCTATGCTTGGCTTGCTCTGAAACTGCCTGTATCGTGCTATGGAAGTCCACCTGCACAACTTGAAAGCAAAAATGGCAAACAATTTTAAGGATGTTACAACTTGGATTCAATGCTTGGGATAGCTTCAGTGGGTGATATGGAACATGTTTGAACTCTTTTTGGCCAAAGTGCACGAGTGGAATGGACTGTGGAAGTCAATCTGCAGCAGGGACTCTGTTTTGCAGAAAAACTGTACTTTTGGATATGAGGATAGATTGAGGGTGAAGGAATCGTGCTTTAGGTCAGTTAGGGAGTGTGAAAGATGAGAACAAAGTTTGCTTAGGTTGGTGTTTACAGGAATGAGAGATTGGAGTTATTTTGCCAAGTTTCTTCTACTTGAAGCAAGAAAATGCAAGTTTCAATACAGGCCTGTCCAATGCCCTAAAACATGCTGCATATCTTCTTCTTGATCAGAGGGATTTGTGTACAAATGCTAGCCTTAAAGATCTGGCTCATGCCTCTTGGATTTTAAATTTGACATAAAGTGCATCTTTTTCAAAAATGGCAAATATGCTTTTTCCATTTAAAGATTAATCTTGCATGTAATGACCAAATGAACAAAATAACAACTTAGCACAAAGGTTAGGCATTTAATTATGGTGTGTGAGACTGGTTTTGAGGCCTGCAAGCTAGCTTGTACAAGCTGATTTGAAAAATGCCAATGTATGAACATGTATTTGGTTATGAACAAAAGTGACTTTTGCCCATCTTTGCAAATTCGATTCTCCCTAACCACAAGGGTGTTTGAGAAGTTCTTGGACAATTTGGAAAGCTTGGAATGTGTGCTACAATCCATCTTTGTAATGAAAATTGAAATTCCAAGTGGAACCATGTGAAAAATGGCCATGAAGTTGGACAAAAATCCTGCCTAGAATAGGTCAAAATTTCTCTAAGTTAAAAATGTTTTGCACCCTTGTTTCAAAACTCATAACTTGAGCTACAAGCTTCTTTTGAGGAAACTTTGTGAATCAAAGTTGTAGATTTTGCAATGGACTACAACTTTCATGTTTTGAGTTTTGTTTGAATCCAATTGTATCTTGATGAGAAAATGGGACAAAGTTAGGAAAAAATAAGGAAGTTTCATAACTTAGAAAAATTCTAAAGTTATGAAATTTTATCATTCTAAACCCTAATTTGAAATTTTGGGTTTCTTGATGAACAAGTTTCATAATTTGACATGTCTTGATGAAAAATTAATCTTGACACTTGACTTTGACCAAAAAGTCAAAGTTTGACTTTTCAGTATACAGTCAAATTTTGATCAGTTGACTGGAAAATTCATTTGTCAATCTTGTGCATTTGAGATCTTTTGAACTTGTTGAATGTGTCAAGACAATGCCATTGAGTCCTTGAGTCTATATATGAGCTTGGTTTTCCATTGGTTAGGTCAAACAGTCAAAAATTGCCTTTGTACAGTCAAAACCCTAAAAATGACCATTTTGCCCTTTTGGTGATCTGATCAAATTTCTTGTGGAATTGTGATCCAAACTTGGCCAAATGGTTCATATGAGTTCATTATGTTGATGTGGGTAAAAAATTATGAAGTTTGACTGTCAATTGGCCACAGTTGACTTTTCCCCAATACAATTGATTTCTAGGTCAACTGTCCAATTGACTGGGCAAAGATTGGAATCAAGGCTTGAAACTTGGTATGGATAAACTTGTGAGTCCAACATGAAGCATGAAAGTCACTTTGGGCATTTTAGGTCAAAACATCCTTGTGCAAACTCAAACCCTAATTTGGGTCAACAGTGTAAGGAGGAGTCTTGAGCAGAGCAAACCCTAACTTGATCTTGAGCTCCAAGGGTCTTGTGATGAGAAAAATGTTGATGAAATGAGAGGGCAAATTTTTGGGTACAACAGTCCTCAACCTATCAAACAACTTTTGTAGATGGTCAAGGTGCTTTTCCTCAGTTTGATACCTGGCTATCATGTCATCAACATAGACATCTATCTCATGGTGAATCATGTCATGGAATAAAGCTACTATGGCTCGCTGATAGGTTACCCCGGTGTTCTTCAACCCAAATGGCATCATTTTGTAGCAAAAAGTGCCCCATAGTGTGACAAAGGTTGTCTTCTCCATCTCTTCGGGTGCCATCTTGATCTGATTGTAACCAGAGAAACCGTCCATAAAGGAAAATATCTTGTGTTGCACGATGTTGTCAACTAGAACGTCAATGAGGGGGAGCGGAAAGTCATCCTTAGGGCTTTCCCTGTTCAAATCTCGGTAGTCCGCACACATTTGTACCTTGTCATCCTTTTTAGGTACCAGGACTATGTTAGCAACCCATTATGGATAAGAGGTGTCAGCTAAGAACCCAATGTTGAATTGTTTCATAACCTCTGCTTTGATCTTCTCTGACATTTCAGGGCGTATGCGACGGACCTTCTGCTTTACCGAAGGGCAATCTTCTTTAGTTGGCAGACGATGAACCACAATATCCGTGTCTAGTCCTGGCATGTCTTCATATGACCAGGAAAAGATCTCGACACAATCATGCAACATCTATATCAACCGCTGTTTGACATTAAGCCCTATATTTGCATCGATCTTGACTTCTTTTCTGTCTTCCTCAGTGCCGAAGTTTACTGTCTCAATTGGCTCCTCATGAGGCTGTATGGTCCTTTCTTCCTGCTGTAATAGTCTAGCAAGTTCTCTAGGTTCCTCACAATCTTCCTCACCTTCGTCCTCGACTTGGTTGATCGGATTTTCAAAGTCATAACCTACAATAGAAGAACTTTTATCAATGGGATCCAGAGTGGATATGGATCTGCAATTGATACGTGGGTGTGTGTAAGAGCATAGCTGTATAGACAAAGTAAAAATAGAAAAGAAAAACAGAGAGCACAGAATTTGTATGCATAAACGTCCAATGCTTTATTAATGCCATATGAGGCTAAACATGATAACCCTCACAAATAAACCATTGTACCCCGGGTAAGACACATGGCCATAAAGTTATATTGTTTATTACATATCCAAAAAAACAAGAAAGACAATTACTTCTGAACAAAAGTAATCGGTACAAAATCTCTTTTTGTCCAGTTACTGAGTCCACCGTTGGTAGTAGGGAAGATCCAGTTATCCATGTCATCGTCACCATCATTGTCTTCTAAGGCGTTGACCCCATGATTGCTGATACAGAGGGGAGGTCCTCCAGCACGAGCACGACGAATATCCCTTTGAGCCCTTGAAGAGAAACCCAAGCCAAACTTATCAGACTTGTATGGAATGTCAGGGAGATGACCCCAGATGGTAGAACCACCTTCTTTAATAAATGCTTTTGAATCCTTAAGAGAAGCCATCTTCAAGGGAGGTTTGGTGATCTTTGGCAGATTGATGACAGTTTCAGTTGCATCCATAGTCTGAGGTACCTCTTCGGAATTCTGACATGGAGTCTCGATGAACTCGCCATCCATTTCTACATATCTGAAGGAGTTCAGGTGACTGACCATGTATTCTTCTTCCCCGTGTATCGTGACAATATTTCCTCTTACCGGGTACTTGATCATTTGATGCAGAGTAGATGTGACATCTCCCGCCCCATGGATCCAAGGGCGACCCAATAAACAAGAATAGGATGGTTTGATATCCATCACGTATAAGGTACAGTCGAAAGTCTGAGAATCGACTTTGATGGGAATGTCTACCTCCCTGTGCATCATTCTCTTCGAACCATCGAAATCCCTCACCACTATATTGTTGGGCTTCAAGGTCAAACCTTCACAGTCTAGCCTATCCAGAGCTTTCTTAGGCAGCAGCTTCAATGATGAACCACTATCTACCAGGACATGAGAAAAAGTAGTGCCCCTGCACTCGACGGAAACATGCACCGTATCATTGTGTATCCTCCCTCTGGGTGTTAGATCAGCATCAGAGAAACCCAAACTATTGTCAGTCGTCAAACTAGCCACACAATCTTCAAATTGGTTAGTAGAGGTTTCTTGTGGCACATGGGCCGTCTTAAGAAATTTCACTAGAGCCTTCGCATGAGCTTCGAAGCACAACAGTAAGGCTAGCATAGAAATCTTTGAAGGGGTCTGCCCAAGTTGTTCGACCATATTGTAGTCGCTTTTCTTGATAATCTTCAAAATTTCTTCCATTTCCTTCTTGAAAGCCTCTGGGATAGATACTGATTGCGCCTCCATCTGAACAGGCTCAACCAATATGTCTTTGCCCCGAGTCTCGACCGACTCGGTGATAGGGGTGTCAGCAGGGGTAATCACAGGAATTGTAGTAGCAGGAACAAAAGTAGGAATGATCACAGGACCAGTAACAGCTTTCAGAGGAGAAATCTCAGGGGAGAACACTCTTCCACTTCTTGCTATTTTGCTGGTTCCAATAATGTTTCCAATGTCGGGTTCCAACAATGAAACCTGGTCTTCAACAGCCAACAAGTCTTCCTTGACATCGTGGTAGTAGACGTCACCTTCATAGTTCCAGGGAACAGTTTTGTCCGAGGAGTATGGGATTGGCCCTGGAATAGTAATTATCAACGGAGTCACCTTCAGAACAGATGTAATCCTGATGGGTCTTTTGGTGGAGACCCTGGGAGGATTGGCGGAAATGGTTATTATTGAAATATCCTTGCACGGAATGGTTGGAACAGGAGTCTTTTCAAACAAAATCTCTCTATCATCCATCAGGCGCTGAACACCTGTTTTCAACAAATGACAACCATTCGGTAGAGATAAATAGAAGTAGCAACCTTCTTCATAGCCCGGAAATAAATCGGCCTTCAACAAGTTCCACTTAACGGTCATAAGAGGAGTAACAAGCTCTTTAACAATAGTGACAAACACATTATCTTCAATAGAGTTAACACCACGGTTGTGCTTGGGCATAGGATCAGCGATAACATTTGGAATCTTAGGGGCATCAAATTCAATTCCCCTCGCCTCGAGAAGGTCTTGCACCTTGTTTTTTAAAGCCCAAAAGTTGTTGGTATCATGGTCTAGACTTTCTGAATGGTAAGCACAACGAGCATTAGGGTCGTAGTGAGGAGAGGCAGTGTTGGGATTCTACGGAGCTTCCTTCAACGTTACCAGATTAGACTTCAGTAAATGTGGCAAGACTTGAGATAGAGTCATGTTTATCCAGGTAAAATGTCTTACCTTCCTTTCTGTTCTCAGTTGATTATTCCTTTGTTGGGTAGGTTAAGGCTTAGAGATCATGACAGCCCCTACCGCTGGACGGTGTTCAGTTATGTCCTGATTTCTTTGATGGTACACATCACTAACCTCTTTCTTTCCGGGAAATGGCTTCCTTACGGCACTGGAGGATGCTTCCTTTCGGATCTTACCACTCCTAATTCCAGCTTCCACCCTTTCTCCTGTCAGAATTAATTCAGTGAAGCCGATTGAAGAGCTTTCAATCAGGTGATTGCAAAATGGACCAGATAAGGTACCCAGAAACATATCTACTAGCTCCTTATCCGACAGGGGAGGTTGAACTCTTCCTTCTAAGTCCCTCCATTTTTTAGCAGAGTCCATAAAGCCCTTGCTCGAACCCATAGACATACCTTGGAGTTGAGTACGAGTGGGAGCAAGGTTTGCATTGTACTGACACTGCTTGTAGAAAGCAGTAACCAGGTCTTCCTAATCACGGATGTTGGCCCCCTCTAGCTGGTAGAACCACTCAAGCTGAGTTCTAGACAGGCTATCCTGAAAGAAGTGGACCCATAAGTCCTTGTCAGCAGTGTGAGGCTGGATCTTCCTCACATAAGATCGGAGGTGCATTTTGGGACAAGAAACCCCATCATATTTAGCAAATACTGGCACCTTGAACTTTTGTGGGATGACCACCCCAGAGACCAAACCTAACTCTTTAAAGTCCAGACTCAGTACCTTCTGGACCTCCATGGCATTCAAAGATTCTCCAGCTGTTTGTATTTTTCATCAGCAGGAGGATATTGCTCCTCATCATAGTCAGTTTCACCATCGGATTCTATTGGACTGGAGTCTTTCTCTCTTGTTTCCTCTTCCTGGTTGTTTCCTTCCTTTGATGAAGTTACCAGTTCAGAGGCTCGCTGCACTGGTCCTTTAATCCTTCTTCCGAGATTCACTAACCAAGTTGGCTTCTTTGGCTTCTTCTTTCCTTTAATAAGCAGGGATTTCATTTCTTCTTGCCCCTTGGTCAGAGCCATGATCATTTGCTGGAACTGGGCATTCTGAGTCTGTAGATCCTTCATTGTTTGTTCTAGGGCCATTGCTGAAATAAACAACGAAGAGGATGAGAAACCTGCTTTGAAACCTGCTTATGCAATGATATGTATGATATATGTATGCAATGTTTTCAAGGATTTCTAAGACTTAAATTTGCTTAAACAGAAAGAGAACAAACATTAAG
The DNA here is from genome assembly GCA_948472305.1 of Vicia faba. Lineage (NCBI taxonomy): Eukaryota > Viridiplantae > Streptophyta > Magnoliopsida > Fabales > Fabaceae > Vicia > Vicia faba. Next base: position 866,485,560 of record OX451735.1, on the reverse strand, counting down.
ATATTTTATTTATCACAATAATGCCCCTTGGGCTTACAAAGCAACAATAAAATTCTCCAAGCAAAAGAAGACTGAAGTTTCCCATGGGCGCATCCTCTTTGGTTCAATGTAGGCATTTATATTCCTCTCCTAAGGAAGTAGCCGGGTGAGCTCTAGAACCTTCCTCTCGCTGGCGTAGAATTGAGTTTCGAAAGTATCCCGTTCTTCTTTAAGTTGGATCCAGGATTTTCGTAGCTCCTCAAAATCAGTTGGCATATCAGGATGGAGAACAACGTAAGGAGTGTCTCCTTCATAAATTGGCTCCATAATCACAGGTAAGATAGCAGGGTAAGGAATCATAAGACATTGAGAACGAGCTCGCACCCATTGGAGGTAAGGCTCAAGAGGGATGTAATTCTTGTGTCCTAGTGTCTTGCTATCAACTCTGTTTATCATGCCCCAAGCTTGAATGAACCTCTTGCGATAACCCTGATCATCATTCTCATAGTCAAATATGATTCCTTGGACAAGTGCATCATGAGGACCATCCCTTCTAGCATAACAAAACTGTCGCAATGCTAAATAAGGATTATAAGTGATTACCCCCCGAATGCCTAAAATAGGTACATTAGGGAATTCCCCACAATGATCAATGATGATAACATTCTCTGAGGATCGCGGGCACCAATGAATATCTGAATGTGTAAGGGACATCAGCCTATGAGACCATCTCATACCCTTCTCATTTCTCAAGACAGGTCGGGGTAGGTGCGAAATAAACCACCTAGCCAATAGAGGAGTGCAACACAGAAGGTCCCTCTTCTCTTTAGAGTGCGAGTATGCAGAAAGTGTAGAATATCCCTAAGTATGATAGGCACTGGATTATGCAACAGAAAAAGCTTAACTGCATTCACATCTATGAGTTGGTTCATGTTAGGGAACAATACCATCCCATAGATGAGAAGGGCCAACACTTCTTCAAAATCTTGTAAATCCAGGCTATCCCAAAAATGGCGATCTTTCTTGTTATACCCCAAAATTTGCCCTCCCATATTCTTCAAGAAATTGCCAAGCCAAGATAGAAAATTCCCCAAGGGTTGTGCAGTGCTCCTAAACAGTCCAAATTAGGGTTTTGAGTCTGATCAAGGAAAGGAGGTTTTCAAAGGCCCAATCAAGTCTCATATGCTTACAAACATAGTCAAGCATCCTCATATCAAGTTTCAAGGCATTCAGCTCAAGATTGCACAGTCAAAACCCTAAATTGCACTACAGTCAACTGTAGGGGCAAAATGGTCATTTGGCAGTCAAAAGTTCAAATTTTTGGTCAACATATCATTTTGAAGCCACAAACATCATTTGATCAATGCTTGATCATGATTCTCAAAATTTGGCTCAGAAATCATCAAAGATGCAAAAGTTGCTATATTTGGACAGCTGAAAAAGTCAACTGAAATTGACCAGGGCATAACTTTCACATGGATTATCAGAAAAATTCCATCCAAAGCTCATTTTGAAGAGAAAGACATTTCCTACAACTCATCTTCATACTTCAAGTCCAAGAAATGCTCTCACAAAAAGTTATCAATTTCAACATTATAGGTCATTTTCAAAAGTCAACAAAAAGGGACTTTAAGTCAAAGACCATAACTTGAGGTTGGTAAATCAAAATGACATGGGACCAAAGGCATTGGTTAAAGGACTCAAAGACCTTTCCAAAATGTCCAAGAACATGTGAAAAGCTTAAAAATTGAGCAAGTTATGCCTTGTAATAAGTTTAGATTTATTTCTTGCACTTTTTATTTTATCGCTTTATTTATTTTCAGTCAAATCGGGTTCGTTTTTTTTGGCGATGTGGACCCGCGCCAGTTGTAATAGTTTAGATTTATTTTCTCGCAAATATAACTGTTAATAAATATGCATGAAAGAATGAATGCCCAAAAAATAAAATCAAATCGTTAGATCACCAATGCATGACAAGACAAACAATGAACTGAAAATGACACACAATTCGCACACACCACCCCTAGGGTACGCCTCACTGTTGCCTTTCGAAAGGTGGTCGTCGAGTAGAAAACGTCTTAGTAAGTCCTCATGGTCCGGGAACCTGGCATGAGGGTAGCTTCTAAGGTGTCTTCCCATTGCTCCGGTGATCACCATGTCCCTAAAATCGAATTGACCCGAATACCTCCAACGGTGGTGCTACCTACCTCTCAATGGTGGGATGGCACTACTTTAAAGGACTCTTACACAGACGAATTCCTTAGGGTAGGTAGGTTCTCGTAGGTACTTGCTCTCTTCAAAACAAAACAAAAACTCTTTTCACACCAACACACTTTCAAAAAACTTTCAAACAAACTTTTCAAACACTCTGACGTACGAGTCGAACTGAAACTTTTCAAAGAATATTTTTGAAACCCACAATTGAAAAGCAAACAACAATTTTGAAAACACATTGAGCAAGTACCTAAGAGCCCATGGATAACCATGGATAGAAAGGGTGCTAACACCTTCCCTTTCTATAACCTACCTCCCGAACCGAGAGCAATCTCTTTAAAGGAATTTTTCTGTGCTTTTGTCCTTTCCTATTGGAGAAAATAAAAGACGGTGGCGACTCTTGCTTACCGCGACATTTCGCGAACCAGCTTTAAAACAGTCAGTTCCAGATCCACCGATCACAGAACTGGCGACTCTGCTGGGGATATTAACTTAAAGTGAGGTGTACCTTAGGACTAAGATCACTGTGTTTTCAATTGCTTTCCTTGTATGCTTTAAAATTGTGGGTTGCTTGGGAGTTCTATAGATCCTAACCCGGATCTGGGGGATACCTTTTTAGAAAGTAGCAACAAGGCTGTGAGGGAACTGTGCGGGGTATACCGACATGGTTGAAGCAGTCTGCTACGTTGATGTGGCATTTTGGTGTGTACCGGTAACCCTTGAGTCAGTCAAGGAGAGTACGGGGCCTCCATGTGGTGTCATGAAGCATCAACAGACCTTAGGAACCTTAATTGAACCATCTTGGCCTCTTTAGGGTAGTGAGATAACTGACTTTGGTGCAGTCCGAGGTTGGTTGATACTCGATACTACACTCAATTGAGGGTTGCTTTCCTGGAATATTTCGGTCGCCAGTTCAGTGGCTAAATCGAAACGATGAACAATGAAAGCAATCCCGTGATATTGGGAACCTTAGAACCCGGTTACTTTGATTAGGACAGGATGAACCCACCAACTTCAAGAGGGTACTACCCAGACCCCATGCTGGCCTTAAACCTTAAGGGCCTGTCTTGTGTGCCTTGTGTGCCTTACATGTTTGTCTTTGTAAATATCTGTGTTTAATCATAGCATCATGACATCATCCAGCACCATATGCATTGACTAACCATTTCAGGGGTTCGAAGTTTCATCTTTGTTCTTGTTTTGTAGGACATGGAAACTGTTCGTAGAAAGACAATTCCAATCAGTCTTGTAAGGATCCCTCCTCAGCTTAAGGAGCTTATATCCAGGATTCCCGAGAACTCTTCATTCAGTGAAAGGCATGGAAGCCTCATCAGCTTGGTCAACACCAACATTGAGGAAGATATGATAAAAGTCCTGTTCCAATTCTTTGACCCTCTGCATCACTGTTTCACTTTCTTGGACTATCAGTTGGTACCTACATTGGAGGAGTTCTCCCGACTCCTGAAGATCCCTATTCTTGATCAGCTACCCTTCAACGGTACAGAAAAGGAACCTAAGCTTGAAGAGATTGCTAAAGCCTTGCACCTACAGTCATCTGACCTCAAGGGACATTGGGAAGTTAGAAGTGGTATCAAAGGGTTCTTAGCCAGGTTTCTGTTTGAAAAGGCCTATGATTGTTGGAACTCCCTTGACTTGCAAGCTTTTGAAAAGGTTGTGGCCCTCCTTGTTTATGGTTTGGTGTTGTTCCCTAATCCAGATCAGCTCATTGATATCAGTGCTGTCCAGATCTTTATGTCCAGGAATCCTATACCTACGTTGCTGGGGGACCTCCTTCACTCATGTTACACTCGAACCATGAGAAAAAGAGGTGTCCTTATGTGTTGCACTCCTCTCCTGGGAAAGTGGTTTATTTCGCACCTTCCACAATCAGTCCTGAAGAACGAGCGGGGTTTGAGATGGTCACAACGGTTGATGACTCTTACACATGCAGATATACATTGGTGCCCTAGGTCCAGAGAAGATGCGCAACATATTTTGGATGTGACTTGATCTTTTTGTATTTTTGCCCATGAGGCTTTGATGTATTAAAACAATGATTTTCTTAATAATAAAGTGTGCTCCTTTTGGTCTACAACAAATTTGAATTTTCGAACCCTTGAATGCATTGCATGAACACATATCATTCATCATGTGCATCATAAATACTCTTCTTTTCAGGTTGTTTACCGTTCTTCGCTGTTTATTTCAGCATCATGAACCCTCCTGAATCATCAACCGATGCGGCTATCAAGGCTCTTCAGGCGCAGAACGTCCAGTTTCAGGCGCAAAACGCCCAATTTCAGGAGCTGATCAAGGGCTTGTCTCAGGGTCAACAAGAGTTAAAGACCATGTTGTTGAAGAAGACTAAGAAGAAGAGGAGGACTGTGCTATTTAGCACTGGGCGCAGACTCGGGAACACCTTGCAAATTGAAGCTGAAAGGACTCCTCCATCTGTGACGGAAGGTAGTCATCATGAAAGGGAGGTCACTACTCCTGTGGGCTCTGATACTGAAACAGACTTCAATGACGACCAGTACCCTCCTGCTGAAGACCGGTACAAACAGCTGGAAGACAGATTAAAGGCTGTGGAAGTTCAACGGGTACCTGGATTGGATTTCGGAGACTTGGGGCTATCTACTGGGGTGGTGATCCCACACAAGTTCAAAACACCCGCCTTCGTGAAGTATGATGGGGCTTCTTGTCCTAAGATGCACCTCCGTTCTTATGTAAGGAAGATCCAGCCTTACACAGCAGACAAGAACCTTTGGATCCACTTCTTCCAGGAGAGTCTTTCAGGGACTCACCTCGATTGGTTCTATCAGCTAGATGGAATCAGCATTCGTAACTGGGAGGATCTGGCCACTGCTTTTTACAAGCAGTATCAGTATAATGCCGACCTCGCTCCTACGCGTACCCAGCTCCAGGGTATGTCGCTAGGGTCGGGTGAAGGTTTTAAGGAGTATGCTCAGAAATGGAGAGATCTGGCTGGCAGGGTGCAGCCACCATTGACGGATCGGGAGCTGGTAGATATGTTCTTGGGGACCCTGTCTGGTCCATTTTTCAATCATCTCATTGGTAATTCCTCTGCTGGGTTTACCGATCTAATCCTGACTGGTGAAAGGATTGAGGCCGGTATAAAATCGGGGAAGATACAGAAAGTTGCCTCCTCCAGTACTGAGAAGAAGCCCTTCAAAAAGGAGGCTAGTGCTGTATATAACTCCCGGAGAACAGAGCGACCTGAACACCGCCAATCTGTCAGTGCGGTAATGATTGCCAAACCTGCTGCCGCTCCTCGGCCAACTAATCCTCAGAAGTTTGAAAGACCCCGGAGGGAGTTTACCCGGTTAAGCATGACCTTATCACAAATCCTGCCACAGTTGCTATCCACCAATTTAGTGACTGTCAAGGAGGCTCCAAAGTTTCCCAATACTGCATCCCCCAAGTTCAATCCAAATGCTCGCTGTGCTTACCATTCAGATAGCCCGGGGCACTCTACTGATGACTGTTGGGCACTAAGGAACAAGCTGCAGGACCTTATTGACGCCAAGGAGGTACAGTTTGAGGCATCTGACAAGCCTAATGTGGTGGCAGCTCCCCTACCTGCTCATGGAGTGAATGCTATTGGAGAGGAAGATGAAGTGGAGGAGTCAGAGTTCGATAGCTGGATCTACCCAACGGCCGACGGTGGATTGACCAATTGGACTGCTAAAGATTTTACTCCCATAACTTTTGTTCCCCAGTAATGAATTTCTTTGTTTTTGATTTGTAATAAACAATAATTTGAGACTATATAGCCCGGTGTCTTACCCGGGGCACCGTGGTTTTATTTATGAGGGCTTTTTGTTTGTCACTATCATATATCATGAATAAAAGCATTGGACGTTTTTCACATTTCAAATTTTGCGCTCCTTTTCTTTCCTTTCTTTACATATTGCAAAACAGCTGTATTTACACACACACTCACTCATACAGGTTTCAATCCACTCTGGATCTCACTGGTAACGACTCTGCTACTGCCAGTTATGACTTCGAAAATCCGATCAACTTAGCCGCAGACGAAGGTGAAGATGATTGCGAAGTGCCTGGTGAACTTGCAAGACTGTTACAACAGGAGGAGAGGGCAATTCAACCCCATGAAGAGCCAGTGGAAATAATAAACTTGGGTACTGAGGAAGACAAGAAAGAGGTGAAGATTGGTGCCAACCTAGAACTCAGCGTGAAGCAACGGTTGACTCAGATGCTGCAGGATTATAAAGAAATCTTTGCCTGGTCCTACGAAGATATGCCCGGATTAGATACCGACATTGTGGTCCATCATTTACCAACTAAAGAAGATTTCCCTCCGGTTAAGCAAAAGGTTCGTCGGATGCGTCCAGAGATGTCTGAGAAGATTAAAGCCGAGGTTATGAAGCAGTTTGATGCCGGGTTTCTTGCAGTAACTTCTTACCCTCAGTGGGTTGCTAATGTGGTGCCGGTACCTAAGAAGGACGGCAAGGTCAGGATGTGTGTTGATTACAGGGATCTGAACAGGGCCAGCCCCAAGGATGACTTCCCTCTACCCCACATTGATGTCCTTGTTGATAATACAGCTCAGCATAAAGTGTTCTCTTTCATGGATGGTTTTTCAGGCTACAATCAGATCCAGATGGCACCTGAAGACATGGAAAAGACTACCTTTGTTACTCAGTGGGGCACCTTCTGTTACAAGGTCATGCCGTTCGGGTTAAAGAATGCTGGGGCAACCTACCAACGTGCCATGGTTACCTTATTTCATGACATGATTCATCATGAGATAGAAGTATATGTTGACGACATGATTGCTAGGTCCCAGACTGAGGAAGAACACCTTGATCATCTGCAGAAATTGTTTGACCGGTTAAAACTGTACAAGCTGAGATTGAATCCGAACAAGTGCACCTTCGGGGTAAGATCTGGGAAATTGCTAGGCTTCGTGGTTAGTGATAAAGGTATTCAAGTGGACCCTGCTAAGGTCAAAGCCATTCAAGAAATGCCAGTTCCTGAGACAGAGAAGGAAGTCAGAGGCTTTCTAGGACGTCTGAATTACATTGCTCGGTTCATCTCACATTTAACTGCTACCTGTGAACCAATCTTCAAGCTGCTGAAGAAGGATCAGGTAGTACGTTGGAATGATGAATGCCAGGCTGCTTTTGACAGAATCAAAGAATATCTCCAAGAACCACCCATCCTTATGCCACCAGTTGAAGGGAGACCTTTGATACTTTACCTGACAGTGCTTGACAATGCAATGGGGTGTGTGCTGGGGCAGCATGACGAGTCTGGCCGAAAAGAGCATGCCATTTATTACCTTAGCAAAAAGTTTACCGACTGTGAGACCCGATACTCACTGCTTGAGAAAACTTGCTGCGCTTTGGTATGGGCTGCTCGCCGGCTGAGACAGTATATGCTGACTCACACTACCTTATTAATCTCAAAAATGGATCCTATAAAGTACATATTCGAAAAGCCTGCTCTGTCTGGGAGAATTGCAAGATGGCAGATGATCTTGACGGAATACGACATTCAGTACACAACCCAAAAAGCCATCAAGGGAAGTGTATTGGCAGATCACTTAGCACATCAAGCTGTGGATGACTACCAATCAATGAACTTCGAGTTTCCAGATGAAAGCATTATGATAGTAACTGACTGTGAAATACCTGGACCGGATGAAGGACCTGAACCGGGATCCCGATGGTCTATGCATTTTGACGGAGCATCCAACGCTTTGGGAAATGGTATCGGTGCCATAATTGTATCTCCACAAGGTACTCATACTCCACTCACTGCCCGGCTGTGTTTCAACTGTACCAATAACATGGCGGAGTATGAAGCGTGTATCATGGGTCTTCAAGCTGCGATCGACCTGAGGATCAAATTTCTGAGTGTCTTCGGAGATTCCGCTCTTGTGATCAATCAGATCAAAGGAGAGTGGGATACGAAACATCCAAACTTGATTCCTTACAGAGAATGCGTGTTGGCCCTGATCCCCCACTTCACAGAGATAACATTTGAGCACTTTCCAAGAGAAGAGAATCAGCTGGCGGACGCGTTAGCTACAATGTCTTCAATGTTCAAGGTTAAATGGGATAATGAAGCTCCCCGGATCATCATCTGGAAACTGGACGAACCGGCATACTGTTGTGATCTCGAAACTGAATTGGTGACTGAAAAGCCTTGGTACCACGAAGTGAAGAGATATCTGGAAGCTCAGGAATACCCTGAAGGTGCTTCTGTCAATGATAAGAAGTTCCTGAGGAGGTTTGCAGCCAAGTTCTTTCTTAGCAATGGCATCTTGTACAAGCGAAACCAGGATTCAACCCTACTGCGTTGTGTAGATAAGACTGAAGCGGAAAGAATCATGGAAGAGCTGCATGAAGGGACTTTTGGTACACACTCCAGTGGACATACCATGGCAAAGAAGATCCTACGGGCAGGGTATTACTGGTCTACAATGGAAGCTGACTGCTACCAACATTCTAGGACATGCCATAAATGCCAGATCTACGCAGACAAGGTGCATGTTCCTCCGGTTCCCCTGAATGTTCTGACTGCGCCTTGGCCATTTGCAATGTGGGGCATAGACATGATCGGTGAGATTAAACCTACAGCGTCCAATGGACATCGCTTCATCCTAGTGGCGATTGATTATTTTACGAAGTGGGTTGAGGCAGCATCCTATGCTACAGTAACCAAGACTGTTGTGGCACGGTTCATTCGGCACAACCTGATCTGTCGGTACGGCGTCCCTGAGCGGATTATCACAGACAACGGTACCAATCTGAACAATAAGATGATCACCGAGCTCTGCGAACAGTTCAAGATACAGCACCACAATTCTTCTCCTTACAGACCGAAGATGAATGGGGCTGTAGAAGCAGCTAATAAAAACATCAAGAAGATTGTGCAGAAGATGACAGTGACGTATAAAGATTGGCACGAGATGTTACCGTTCGCTCTGCATGGGTATCGTACTTCAGCTAGGACGTCAACCGGGGCAACTCCTTTCTCTCTGGTTTATGGCATGGAGGCAGTCTTGCCGATTGAGGTACAAATTCCTTCTCTCCGGATAATGAAGGATGCAAATCTGAATGAAGATGATTGGATCCAGACACGACTTGATCAACTCAACCTTATTGACGAGAAGAGACTTGCTGCTATCTGTCATGGTCAGACGTATCAGAAACGAATGATCAGGGCATTTAACAAAAAGGTCAGACCACAGGAATATCAAGTCGGGGATCTGGTGATCAAGCGAATCATCCTTCCTCAGAGTGATCCAAGGGGAAAATGGACCCCTACGTACGAAGGGCCATTTGTGGTTAAGCATGTGTTCTCAGGAGGAGCAATGATATTAACCAACATGGATGGTAACGACCTTCCTCACCCCGCCAATGCAGACATAGTTAAAAAATACTACGCATGAAAAAAGACCCGCTAGGCTGACATGTCTAGGCAAAAATTAGGGCTTCCCGTCGAACCAAAAGGGTTCGGGCAAAATGAAGGGATGAAAATGAAAAATCTGTACACCCGGCAAGTCGAAAACCTGAAAAGGCGGCTTGGGCAAAAATGGGTATCCCGGTGGACTGAAAACCCGAAAAGGCAGTCCAGGCAAAAGTTAGGGATAAAAGCGTAATACTATGTCTCATTGGATCACTTTGCATCCAGAATCCGGTATCTACATCAAGACGGCATCGATCAGTCAGCCTCACCTTCAATCAAGGTCACCAAGTGATGAGACGCTCGGAGTTATAAAGGCTATAGCAGAGTTGAAACCCAGTGGATCATTCATCTTTCACACAGCTGTTTATTTTCTTTTGTGCAAAACTCGTATAAACTCTCTTGTTCGGCGACATTTCTCTTACTAGAATGTCAGCCTCTTGTACACAAAACGCCTATTCACAGGCTATTCAAAATCAATACAAATATACTTTTCAGTTAAACGTGCCAACTGTTTTTTTTCTTTTTTGGTTTTGCGAAAAACGTCCAAGGTTTAATTTGTGATATATGCATTGATAATAATTTGCTAGCTCATAAATATTTGCATACGAGACAAAGAACTAATTGCAGGTGACACTAGAAACAGGGGCAATAAAGAGTTGTTTGAGCAGTCTAATTGTTCTATCCAAGGTATCAAAGTAGGTTCAGCTAAAGAACCTAACCAGACATCTTAAATTCCCCAGAGAGTGAGACAGCAAGTCAGTGCATTCTTCCCCAGCATATCAAAATTTCCCCAGGAGAGTCCCATCCAAGTTCCCCAGGAAAGGTGGAATTCATCTCCCCAAGCAGTAAGCTTATCCCCAGTAAATTCTGGAAGCTTATCCTTCACAGGACACGAATGCGTCGTCTGGCTTGATTTAAAGAGTTATTTCCTTAACAGGATATAACTGAGTTATCCTCAGCCAAAAGCCAAGGAAAAGTCGTCGTCAATGTAGTTCTTTCCTATCCCCAGCGAAGTCTATTCACACTTCCAATACAACAACGGTATCTCCAACAGAGTTACTATCAACATTCAGCAAGGCATCACTCTTCCCACAGAGTATTGCTTTCCAGCATGACGCTAAAGTATCTTTTCTCCCCGCAGAATCTCCCATTCGCCAAGTTTATTCCGCAACGAAGTCATCTTCTCCTACCGGTATCCTTGCAGTTATCATCCCCAGCGGAAGCAAAACCTATTCTTCGACATCAGCCCGGGATACGACTTCCCGGCACCCGTCAAGGATTTATTTTCCTGGACGAAAACCTACATAAAACATCACATACATCATTATAGCATGCATAACGCACTGCATCATACAAATCTCATTTATGTTGAGAACATCATTGCTTGATCCATATCATGCATTGCATATGACTGACTTTTACCTTTCAGGGAAGGTCCAGTTAAGTTCTCAAGCTACATTTCAAGACCTAGACTGGTTCAGTCAAAGGCCTTCTCTGGTTCAGTTAAATCGTCCCAAGATTTTCCTGATTGCTTATCCAGTGGAAGACATTTCAAGACCTAGACTGGTTCAGTCAAAGGCCTCCTCTGGTTCAGTTAAATCGTCCCAAGATTTTCCTGATTGCTTATCCAGTGGAAGACATTTCAAGACCTAGACCGGTTCAGTTAAATCGTCCCAAGATTTTCCTGATTGCTTATCCAGTCAAAGGCCTCCTCTGGTTCAGTTAAATCGTCCCAAGATTTTCCTGATTGCTTATCCAGTGGAAGACATTTCAAGACCTAGACTTATCCAGTCAAAGGCCTTCTCTGGTTCAGTTAAATCGTCCCAAGATTTTCCTGATTGCTTATCCCTTTGAAGACATTTCAAGACCTAGACCGGTTCAGTTAAATCATCCTAAGATTTTTCTGATTCTTACCCAGTCAAAGGCCTCTCTGGTTCAGTCAGATCGACCTTAAGATCTCCCTGATTCTTATCCCAGTAGAAGACACCCCAGATTTTTCTCAACAAGCGTTGTTGAAGTTAAAGTCACTCAAGGCTCTCTTACCATTCATGCTAAGGAAGTAATCATCCCTGCAACGTGTCAGGTACTCATTTTCTATTTTGCAGGTATGCAGGTTCTCGCTAAGGAATCTCCTACGCAATCAAACATCCAGATGGCATCTATAAGCCCATCCCCATCATTGCCAACATGTGAGCGCAAATTTCCGGGCACTCTAGTGTCCAATCGTCTTTTACCCTCGGATTACGAAAGGCGCGTCAGCCAATCTACATCCTCAGGTCTAAGAAGATTGAACAGGGGCAACTGTTATACCCCAAAATTTGCCCTCCCATATTCTTCAAGAAATTGCCAAGCCAAGATAGAAAATTCCCCAAGGGTTGTGCAGTGCTCCTAAACAGTCCAAATTAGGGTTTTGAGTCTGATCAAGGAAAGGAGGTTTTCAAAGGCCCAATCAAGTCTCATATGCTTACAAACATAGTCAAGCATCCTCATATCAAGTTTCAAGGCATTCAGCTCAAGATTGCACATTCAAAACCCTAAATTGCACTACAGTCAACTGTAGGGGCAAAATGGTCATTTGGCAGTCAAAAGTTCAAATTTTTGGTCAACATATCATTTTGAAGCCACAAACATCATTTGATCAATGCTTGATCATGATTCTCAAAATTTGGCTCAGAAATCATCAAAGATGCAAAAGTTGCTATATTTGGACAGCTGAAAAAGTCAACTGAAATTGACCAGGGCATAACTTTCACATGGATTATCAGAAAAATTCCATCCAAAGCTCATTTTGAAGAGAAAGACATTTCCTACAACTCATCTTCATACTTCAAGTCCAAGAAATGCTCTCACAAAAAGTTATCAATTTCAACATTATAGGTCATTTTCAAAAGTCAACAAAAAGGGACTTTAAGTCAAAGACCATAACTTGAGGTTGGTAAATCAAAATGACATGGGACCAAAGGCATTGGTTAAAGGACTCAAAGACCTTTCCAAAATGTCCAAGAACATGTGAAAAGCTTAAAAATTGAGCAAGTTATGCCTTGTAATAAGTTTAGATTTATTTCTTGCACTTTTTATTTTATCGCTTTATTTATTTTCAGTCAAATCGGGTTCGTTTTTTTTGGCGATGTGGACCCGCGCCAGTTGTAATAGTTTAGATTTATTTTCTCGCAAATATAACTGTTAATAAATATGCATGAAAGAATGAATGCCCAAAAAATAAAATCAAATCGTTAGATCACCAATGCATGACAAGACAAACAATGAACTGAAAATGACACACAATTCGCACACACCACCCCTAGGGTACGCCTCACTGTTGCCTTTCGAAAGGTGGTCGTTGAGTAGAAAACGTCTTAGTAAGTCCTCATGGTCCGGGAACCTGGCATGAGGGTAGCTTCTAAGGTGTCTTCCCATTGCTCCGGTGATCACCATGTCCCTAAAATCGAATTGACCCGAATACCTCCAACGGTGGTGCTACCTACCTCTCAATGGTGGGATGGCACTACTTTAAAGGACTCTTACACAGACGAATTCCTTAGGGTAGGTAGGTTCTCGTAGGTACTTGCTCTCTTCAAAACAAAACAAAAACTCTTTTCACACCAACACACTTTCAAAAAACTTTCAAACAAACTTTTCAAACACTCTGACGTACGAGTCGAACTGAAACTTTTCAAAGAATATTTTTGAAACCCACAATTGAAAAGCAAACAACAATTTTGAAAACACATTGAGCAAGTACCTAAGAGCCCATGGATAACCATGGATAGAAAGGGTGCTAACACCTTCCCTTTCTATAACCTACCTCCCGAACCGAGAGCAATCTCTTTAAAGGAATTTTTCTGTGCTTTTGTCCTTTCCTATTGGAGAAAATAAAAGACGGTGGCGACTCTTGCTTACCGCGACATTTCGCGAACCAGCTTTAAAACAGTCAGTTCCAGATCCACCGATCACATTTCTCAAATAAAAACTTAGTTGGAAATCCTTGGACACTTCTTCTGGTTTCCCAATTTGCCACCACGTCAGACCGTTGTAAAGATACAGATTGAGGAATCTCTTCAGGATTTGGGTCTCTTTCCGTACCGTTGAATGGTAGCTGATTAAGGATAGGTACCCCTAATAATTGAGAAAACTCCTCCATAGTAGGCACTAGTTGGTAATCAGGAAAAGTGAAGCAGTGGTGCAACGGGTCAAAGAACTGAAAGAGCACCTTTAACATTTCTTCATCAGGGGTTAAAGTGACCAAGTTGAGAAGTCAACCATGTTTTTCAGTAAAGGAGGAGCTTTCAGGAATCCTTGATGCTAACCCCTTGAGTTGAGGATGCACTTTCACAAGGTTAATTTGGATAGTGTTCCTGCGAGCGGATGTCATGTCCTACAAAATAAGACAAAGATAAGCCCTAGAAAATCCTTGAAATGGTTAGTATGATATGCCATGTTATGATGTCATGATAATGCTAAGAAATCACATATATAACAAGCACAAGAAAATCACACAAAAGACCCTAGGTTTTAAGGCTTGCATGGGTTTTAAGGTCATACCCTCTTGAAGTTGGATTGGTTCAACCTGTCCTATAAATAGTAACCAGGTTCTAAGGGATCTCAATATCACTAACCTTTCCCACAAGCTTCGTTCGATAGGCAACTGAATCGTAACCAAACAAAACTCAGGAGTCAAGTCTCAATGTGTGTAGCATCGAGTATCTGCCGACTTTGGGAATACACCAAAGACGTCCATCTCACTACGTCCTAATGGCTAAGTCGTTCATTTAAAGGTTCTAAGGCTAGTTGACGCTTCATGGCACCATGCAGCGGCCCGGTATTCTCCTTGATTAACTCAAGGGCTACCGGTACCAACCAAAGTGTTGCATCAATGTAGCCATCGCTTCAACCGTGTCGGTATACCTCGTACAGTTTCCACGATCTATTGCTACTTACCTAAAAGGTTTCCCTAGATCCGGGTGTAGGATCTATAGTACCCAAACAAATACCCTTAAAAGTAAATCATACAAACAAACAAAGAAGCAAAATGATCTAGACCCTAAGGTAAACCCCACTTTTATTATTCTCCCCAGCAGAGTCGCCAGTTCTGTGATACGGTGGCAGAACCGACTATTAATACTGGTTTGCGTTATTTTGTTCGCAAATGTCGCAGTAAGAAAGAGTCTCCACTGAATTTTCTTTTATCCAACAAAGTAAAGGGTGAAAAGAATAGAAAAAGACCTTTTTTTCGAGATTTTGAGTAAGGGGGTAGATTATGGAAAGGGAAGGTGTTAGCACCCTTTCCATCTGTGGTTTTCCATGGGCTCTTAGGTACTTGATCATTTTAGAAAACTATTAATATGTTTGTGTGTGTTGTACCCCAAAATTTGTCCTCTCATTTCACTCAAGACATGCCTCCAAAGATCTTCAATTGCTAAAGTTGACTAAGGATTGACCAGACAAATCCTCCTCTTAAGACAATAAGCCTCAAACTAGGATTTCAATTTCAAGCAAGATGTTTGAGTCCTAAGGGTACCAAATGTTCTCCATTTCCCTAGTATGTCCCTAAGATCACCCATGTCAAGTTTCATGCCTTACACAACAAGTTTGCTCAGTCAACTGCTCAAGTATTGAAAAATCAACTATACTAGGTCAAAAGTCAACTATGACCCAAATACAGTCAAACTTCAAAGATTTTTGGTCAAGATCAACATTTTTAAGTAATCTCCATCATTTGATCAAGGGTTGATCATGATTCTTCAATAAATGCTCCCAACTCATCAAAAGTCAAAAATGATAATTTAGGGTTTCTATAAAAAAATTCAACCAAACATTGACCAGACATAACTTTCTCATTATTTATCATAAATTTTCCAACCAAGTCTCATTTTGAAGATAATTCAATGCCCTACAACTTCTCTTTAGCCCTCATGGTCAAGAAATGCCTCAATAAAAAATACAAGTTCATACATTATAGGTCATTTCAAAAAGTCAACAAAAACACCTTTTGGGTCATAGCTCCTTATATGAACATGGAAGATCCAATTAATATGAAACCAAAAGGACTGTTTAGAGGACATCCTAAGCTTTCTAAAAAGTCCAAGAACACCCTCTTAGGGTAAAAAATGAGAGAGAGATATGCATTTCTAAAGTTGACCAAATTTTGGAAATGCGCATGAAGTCAGCATTGAGCAAAATTGATATTTTTCCAAATGGGCACATGTTTTCTTGTTTGAAATTGGTTCCTAAGATAGCCCACGACCCCTGAGCTTATCCACTTATTATTTTATTATTTTTATTATTTTTTTTTATATTTTTTATTCATTTAAATCAAAATAAATCAATTTAAATAGCGGATTAATGAAATAAAATCCAAGATTTAATTTTATGAGCACACTATGAGTCTATGATCAGCTGGAAACTCAAGGATTTCGTGCAAGGAATGATTGGAACAAAAATAGCAATATTTGGCCTATTTTAGAAACTAAAAATATCCATAGAAAATCAAATCTTTTTTCCATAAATTTTCAAGATTGCATCTGTTTTTGTTGACCTAATTGGTTCTATTATATATTCATAACATTCCCAGAGCAGAAAAAAAGGGATTGGTCGTGTAAATTGGGAGAATAAAACTCAACTTTTGACAAAGAAAGTGGTGATTGGATTTTCTGCTACAAGGAGATTCAAGGACTTTCAAGGCTAGCTATCAATTCCTGGCAGTATTTGGGAGCTATTTGGACCATTACCACGCCTCAACACCTTCAGAAACCGCCCATACAGATTCACAGTTTGCTCTTTATTCTTGAATTTAGTTTTGAGAATTTACGCATTATAAACTATTTCTAAATATACATTCATGTTTGTATCATCATTTAGAATATGTTTGTATAATTAATTATGAGTTTTGAGGCATATTTGATAACCTGCCATTGTTAAGGTTTAGAGGTTCGTTTTAGGGCTTTTCGTTTAGGAAAAATCAGGGCCAAAGATGAACACCATTGCACTCAAGAGATCAAACTCAGTTGATCTATGTAATTAGATTTGATTTATCTCGCCTGGTGTTGATTTTTGAGATTTGCAGGTTTATAGTTACAACATATGTTCGTAGGTAAAAGTCCTGTCTAAAACGACAGTTACTTTGGAGAAGATGATGGTGTGTCCAAACTTGGTTGGATAATTTAAATCTCATGCGCGTTTTATTACATCACTGACTCATTATGTTATATAATATGTTATTTGTATTTGATATAATGAATGAAGCGTTGGCTCAGTGGTACAAGTGGAGGCTTTTCAGCGTGCGTGTGTAGGAGGTTAGGGGTTCGACCCCTGCCTCCTACATGTTATTTTTCTTAACACTTGTTTGCAGATCCCGTGCCTTCATTCCAAGTGAGCACACCATAGATCTCCAGATCATCACCCTTGGATCGTTCCTTGGCAAGATCTCACGCTTCCAGGCTGCATCTCCATAGTGGACATCCCAACAAGCCTCCCACTGAATCCAATGCTTGCTATGGGCCAACCAGACTTGGGCTTGGTAGAATTCAGCAACAACACCCCCCTCAGGCCTAATTTCTCATCTTTTCAAGTTTTTTATTTATTATCATTATTTAGTTTAACTATTTTTATTAATCAATTTTTTCATAAAAAATCATAAAATTAAAATCACAAAAAAATAGGATTTATCTTTTTTTTAATAAATTATTTTTTGTAAATAAATTAATTTCACCAACTTTAATTTATTTTCCATCAACTAAATTTAATTAGAAAAATTATGTTAAATTGAAACCTTTTTCATAAAAATCCAAAAAAATATTTTAATGATCAAATTAGGTTTGTTTTGGGGTTTTGAATCTTTTCTCCAGTTTTTGATTCTCGCGCTTAATTATTTTTGCTGAACGATTATTTTTCATTATTGATGTAACTGCGCCCGGTTTGTAATAGCTTAATTAGAGTTTTATTTCCGCATTTTTACTTTCAGTCAATTCCTTATGTATCTGCACCAAATCCTTGTAATAGCGTAGGAACCTCTTTATTTCTCACTTTTATACTTTACATGCTTGTATATAATTGCTAGTAACCTAGGCGTGTATGATTAATCAATTAATCTTAGATCACTAAATTGAAAGATAAAATATCTGAAAAAAGCACACTACTGCACACTTGCACCCTTAGGGTATACCTCACTTGGTTGCCTCGGAAAACAATGGTCATGTCCCTCGAACGTAGGGATGTCTTAGCAAAGACCCTCAGTTTAAAAGTCATCATAAAGATCATAGTCCCTTATTGTCCCTCGAGTTGCCTACCAGAAATGATCTTATGATGATAGTCCCTTCGAAATGCTAAGGTATCCTTACATGTTGCCTTCAATGACCATTACATCCCTTTCGGTAGTCCCTAAACATCCAACGACTAGGGTTACCTACTCACTAATAGTAGGATAACATTGTCTAAAGGATAGGAGGAAAGGAATAACTTTTTTCGAGTAGGTAGATAATTGTTAGGTACTTGCTCAAACAACTTTTTACAACCTACATTTTAAAAAACACTTTTCAAACAAAAAGTTTTCAAAAAAAAACACTTTATCACACTCTTGAGGGCTGATACAAGGGTTACCATAAAGTGAAACGCCGTACCAAGGAATTTTCAAAGATTTTCAAATCACACCAACACAAGCAATTTTCAAAAGATGAGCAAGTACCTAAGAGCCCATGGAAAACCATGTATGGAAAGGGTGCTAATACCTTCCTTTTCCATAATCTACCTCCCTTATTCAGAAAATCTCGAAAAAGGTCTTTTTCGGTTCTTTTCACCCTTTCCTTTGTTGGATAAAAGAAAAGTCGGTGGCGACTCTTGCTTACCACGACATTTGCGAACAAAAAATGCAAACCAGTATTAACAGTCAGTTATTCCACCGTATCACAGAACTGGCGACTCTATTGGGGATGATTATAAAGTGGGGTTTACCTTAGGGTCTAGATCATCATTAATTATTTGCTTGGTATGATTTTCTTGTTTTACTTTTAAGGGTACTGTTTGAGTTATAGATCCTAAACCTGGATCTGGGAAAACACCTATTAGGTAAGTAACAATAGATCGTGAAAGTTGTGCATGGTATACTGACACGGATGAAGCGATGTCTATGTTGATGCGACACTTTGGTTGGTACCGGTATCCCATGAGTCAATCAAGGAGAATACGGGGCCGCTGTGTGGTGTCATAAAGCGTCAACTGACCTTAGAACCTTTAATTTCACAACTTGGCCATTAGGACGTAGTGAGATGGTCAGCTTTGGTGTATTCCCAAGGTTGGCAGATACTCGATGCTACACTCATTGAGGTTTGACTCCTGAGTTTTGTTTGGTTGCGAGTCAATCGCCTGTTGAACGAAACTTGTGGGAAAGATCAGTGATATTGAGATCCCTTAGAACCCGGTTACTATTCATAGGACAGATTGATCCAACTGAACATTCAAGAGGGTACTTATCTATAAACTCCATGCAAGCCTAAACCTAAGGCCGCTTGTGATATTTTTTTGATTTCAACTTGAGCTATTTGCTGGGTTTTTTATCTAACAACATGATTTCCTTGCAGGATTCGTTCACAGTCATCATCCAATAACTTGGATTTCTTGCAGGGTTTACTTTCTTACATAACCTTACACTTTTACTTAATGCATAACATACACATCATAACATCATGCCACAACATTTCCTTAACCATTTCAAGGATCTCAAGGGTTTGTAATGCAGGTTATGATAAATCAGACATCTAGCAAGGGGCAAGGGCCCATGAGTGAATAGGCTTGAGGCTTATACTTTGCACCCCAAATTGGATCAATCTTTGCAAGCACTACAATTCCATAGAGAAAGTATCCTAAATGATAATGATGATCATTATAAACTCCAAACCCAAAATTTGCATGGGTATCAGCAGAGCCTTGTTTGGTTATAATACCTCCCCATTTTTTATCATAGAGAAATCCATTTCCATTAAAAGTTCCATCAAGCCAATGCTCAATGGTTTCCTTCAAATACTTTTTCACAATTAGAATTGCATCAAGGTAATTCACTTCTTCAGCTATTAATGCCAACCTTGCAGCCCTTGCTATCAATTTACTATAAAAGTAAGAACAATTTGTTTTTATTTTTTACGACTTTAGATACTTAACATCTTTCGAAAGAGATGAAACAATCTCGTCTGGTGACTCTTCTTTCACACCTTTGATTGAATGCCAAGTTATAGAAACATGATCCATTTTCAAAAGCCATGAATCACCAATAACACCAACAAGGTCTCCGTCAATGCTTTTATACTTAAAATCACTCAAAACAGTAACATTAAACCCTAAACCCTTCAAGATGATGACTCAACTTGATAGGCAAAGAAGCATACAAAATCGATATGTGACCATTGTTAAAGTGAAAAGTGTGTTTTTTGAGGTAGCCAACCCGTCAATGCTTTTTTGAGGGACCCGACCAGATAACAGTTGATCTCAATTTCAAGATACTATGAAACCTGGACCCGACCAGATAATAGTCTAACTCTTCAAAGATATAGAAGAACCTGGACTCAACCCGACCAAGGTTTAACTTATTTTCCCCAATAGAGTTTGCCTCTGCCCTAACAAATTACTGTGAAACCTGGATCCGACCAGATATCAGTTTTCAATTTCATCTTTTCAAGCAAGTTGTTGTGAAGCCTGGATCCGACCAGATAGCAATCACCCTCAGAGATTCGTTGTGAAACCTGGAAACAGACCAGATAACAACTAAATCCCCAAACAGTTTATTGTGAAACCTGGACCTGACCAGATAGCAATTGACCTCATCAACCTCAAAAATCTGCAAAGCCTTGACCCGACCAAATGACATTTTTTCAAACAGTTTATTGTGAAACCTAGAGCCCGACCAGATAACAATTAACTATGATCCTCGGAGAGACACTATGAAGCCTGGACTCGACCAGATAATAGTACCACTTTCCAAAAACCATGAAACCTGGACCCAACCAGATAGTAGTAACCACTTCAAGTTACTGCGAAGCCTGGATCCGACCAGATAACAGTTAACTTCTGTATCCCCAGTAAGTTGTTGTGAAGCCTGGATCCGACCAGATAACAATTAACTTCTGTATCCCCAGTAAGTTGTTGTGAATCCTGGATCCGACCAGATAACTATTCAATTTCAAGAGATTTTTTGCAAAGCCTGGAATCCGACCAGATAACAGTTAATTCGTCTCTTCCCCCAGTAATTTGTCGAGAAGCCTAGATCCGACCAGATAGCAGTTGACTACTTCATCCTCAGCAAATTGTGAAGCCTGGATCCAACCAGATAACAACTGACATTCAAGAGATATACCCCAACGAAAGCATCCTTTCAACAAAGTTTGAAGATATGCATATTCTTCATCTCCAACGGTAATCAGGGATTCAACCCCTCAGAATTTCCTCAGCGGCATTCAGGGATTTATTTTCCCAGACAAAAAACATACATCTCACATTCATACATCATAGCATGTACATACAAAATGCATTTAGCATAATACCACATCTAGAAAACATCATGCATACATCTGCATTTTACTAACTCTTTTTCTCACAGGTAAAGCATCAAGTTTTAGTATAAATCAACAAGAGATTTGTGTTGATACTTATTCTAGTATTTATCAACATTCCTCCGAATGGCATCTATAAGCCCATTCACAATTCATCTTCGAGTGCAAATTTCTGAGCACTCTGGTGTTCAATCATCTTTCACCTTCAAGTCACGAATGACAGACTCGCCAATCTAACCCTTCAGGTTTAAGAAGATTGAACAGGGGCAGTTGTTGTACCCCAAAATTTGCCCTCTCATTTCTCAAGGATTCTCTCACAAGATCTTCTATAACGTCAAGTTTGCAGCACTGATACATCAATTTAGGCTTGGATTTGGCACAAGGGCAAAATGGTCAATTACATACTGGAAAGTCAAACTTTGACTTTTTGGTCAACATTATATTTCAAAGATCAAATTTCATCAAGACATTCAAAAATATCAAGCTTGATCATCAAGAAGTCAAGAAAGTCAAAAGTCAACTTGAAAGTCAAGATTTCCAAGACTTAGAAATTTTCTAAGTGTCTTTTATACATGATAATTTCATTACTTCATACCATTCTTTCACCAAGATGCAAGATGATTCAAGGAAAACTTCCAAATTGAAAGTTATAGATCTCAATGAGATCTAAAACAATGTAGAGCAGGACTTTTTCTAGAAGTGCTTGGATTTTGAGTTATAAATTCATGAAGTCATGACATTTTCATTTAACACTTAGAGAAATTTTCAACAGATTTTATTCAGGATGTTATCCCAACTTCTTGGCATTTTTTCACATAGTTACAAGATGATTCTGTAAAAATGGCCAACGTGAAAGTTATAGAGGATGTTTCAAGCTTTCCAAAACATCCAAGAGCATGAATTTATCATACTTGAGCTAGGATATTCAAGGGCTTGTAGTTGGGCATCCATCCTTGAATTGCAAGTCTTTCTATTGAAGAACACATAACAAAACCCTTATGCTATGCTGCATAATCTTATGTTGCAGAACTTCTTGCTTAAAAATCTCTACATAATTTAATGTTTACACAAGAGCTTGAGCTATTACCCAAGTGTTTGAGCCATTGTCCAAAAGATCTTTCCATTTATGGTATAAAGGCACCATTGCTATTCTTGAAAAGCAAGCTTTTTGTACAAAGTTTGTCTTGAGCCCATACCTTGCTGGTTGCTGATTATACTCCACCATAATGGAAAGTATCTCCTTAATACCAGAAACTTTGGTACTTCATCTTGGGACTAGGGAGTACTTGACTTAGTTTGATCTTTGTAATCCAACCAAACCATAACATGTTGTTTTGAAAACCTAATCAGCTCATATGCACAAACCCCTTGCCTATAAATAGAAGAAGCACTTGCAAGAGAGGGAGGTTAGAAAAAATAGAGAGAAAAGCCAGAGGTTTTGTTGTAAGCTAGCCATCAAGAGCCCATACTCTCCAAAAAGCCATAACTGTCCAAAAAAGCTTCCACTTTTGAGTTTTAAAGTCCAAATATTTGGAACTCTTACACCTTGCAAGCTCTATCTAAACATCTAAGCACCTCACATACATCACCTAGAAATTGTTCAAACTCAAGAACAAGCTTCTACAACACCTCTGTTTTCTTTTCCAAGATTCAAGAACAGTCAAGACAGCAACTCAAGCTTAGAGTATAAGATCCAGCTCCAAGGTAAGTTTCTTGACTTTAGTTCTTCATTTCAAGCATCATTAGTAATTCATTTTTTGAAGACAAAGTGTAGTAACCATTGTCCTTGAAGCTAACCTTTTGTTTATCTTCCATTCTTTTCATTATGGGTTGAGAACTAACCCATGTATGCAGAAAAACAATGTTGAAGTAAAAAAATGACAGTATGAGTCGACACATAGCCTTATGAGTCGATACATACTGCTTTATAGTCCCAAAATAGAAGGAAAAAGAGTGTATGAGTCGACACAAAGCACGTATGAATCGACACATGCAGTGTATGAGTCGACACATACCATTATGTATCAACTCATACCGAGTTTATTTGGCAATACAGGGGCAAGGAAAGTCATGTGTCGATGCATAGGAGCTTGTGTCGACACATAATAGTTCAAAATGCATTTTTCCTTCTTTTTACACTGTTTTTACATTTCCTTCATTATTATTCGATATGGCTGTAATATTTAAGTTCCTATTTCATCCCCATTTGTAAATTGTACCCCCATCCCCTAAATGATGTAATAGAGTAAGACTTTATTTTCCGCAATTTAACGCTTTTGTTGTACCCCAAAATTTGCCCTTTCATATTCCTCAAAACATTACAAGAAAAATCTCCAAGTTGCTCAAGTTTGCTCAAGAGTTGGTCATACAAGTTATCTCCTAAGGTAGTCAACCCTAAATTAGGGTTTTGTGTTGCATCAAGATCCTTGAGTCCAAATGACCTTAAGTGCTCCCCAATGTCCTAATATGTTCTCAAGATCATCCATGTCAAATTTCAAGCCATGCAGAGGAAGTTTACTCAGTCAATTGCTCAAAAGTCCAAAAATCGACTGTGTTAGGGCAAAAGTCAGTTGTGACCTACATACAGTCAAACTTCAAGATTTTTTGTCAACATTCTCATTTTAAAGGATATTTCATCATTTGATAAAGGGTTGATCATGATTCATCAAGGATTGCTCAAAATTCATCAAGACTCAAAAGTTGCTAAATTAGGGTTTTGTAGGAAAAGTCGACTCAACTTTGACCAAGCATAACTTTCTCATACTTTATTATAAATGACCCATCCAAAGCTAATTTTGGAGAGGATGCAATTTCATACAATCCATATTAATACCCCAAGATCAAAAAATGCACTCACAAGAAGTTATAAATTTGGACATTATAGGTCACTTTTGAAAGTCAACAAAAACACCTTTTTTCCAAAGCTTATAAATTGAGCATGGAATATCAAAATTAGATGAGACCAAAAGGGTTGGTTAGAGGACATCTCAATATTTCTAAAAAGTCCCAGAAAACTTCCAAAAGTTCAAAATTGAAGAAGTTATGCATTGTTGAAGTTGGACTTTTTTGCAAAATTGCCAAAAGTCAACTATCCCCAAAACTTCAAATTTTGTCAAATGGGCCCATTCTTTTCCACTTGATTTGAACTTGCATAGTTTCTCACGTGTCCTAGCTTCAGCCATGAGCCCATATTTTATTTTTTATTATTTAATTTGATTTTTAATTGAATTTATTCATTTTTAATCAAATAAAATCATATAAAATCCAAAACTTTGATAACATAAGATTTTTTGGCTCTTTCAGGCTTTGATCACCATCATTATCATCATCAAACTCGAATCAAACCAAATCATGTGCAAAAAGATTGAATAGAATCAAATTTGGAAAGGTTTAAAGTGGAGATCAAATCAAATTCATATGCATTGATATGAAGGGATTCAGTCCATGATTCTTACCCTAATACACTACACAATACATAAGTAAGCCAAAGGATACGAAACAAGGGTTGGCAAGTGCAGAGAGAGGCAGAACAAGATTGGAAAAATACACAAAAAAAGCTTGAGATCAAAATCATAGTTAGAGGTGTTTTCAAGAGCTGAGACATATCTCAATCGATTCCTGGGCGTTCACTCAATCTACCTGGATCAAAACCAAGCATCTTCAGACCCCATAACGCGCTGTAAGTGCCACGAAACATACCTCTGTTCTTGAAATCGAAACTCGCCATTCTTGCATCCATTAAATGAAATAACTGCATATTTGTAATCCTCACATCATTTGTAGACTTTTGGCATCATTTAATTTCGTTTATCTAACTTGTAATGCAAAACTCCATAGCTAGGATTCTTGGAAGCGTTTTTGGGGTTTTCTATTTCAGGAACAATTGATCCACAAGAAGGGCATGGGGTTGATCAGGAAGCCAGGACGAGTCAAACCATGTTCTTGGAATGGATTTATATGACCTAGAAAAGATTTTTGAATAGGCTTGCGTTTTTAGCTGCGGATTCAAATCCGCAGGTATCTTTTTTGCAGATTCCAGGACAGGGACGATGAGGTGTCCCTTGCCCATTGGCCCTTTCAAACCACGCGTGCATTTTTTTTTAATTGCTGGCATATGATTTGTTTTTATTATATGATGTTTTCTTTGCATATTATTAACAAACAGACCAACATAGCGTAGTGGCAAGGCAAGCGTGCATTATCCTTCAGGACCTGGGTTCGAATCCCAGGTCGCCCACTTTCTCTATAATTTTGTCTTTCAGGTATACCTATGCGCGCATTGGCTTGTTGTCCACCATGCATCCTCATACATCCAAAGGCCAGATGGCCAAAGGCCAGATCTGGTGGTCCAAAGCTGAAGGTCTACCAAGACATCAGTCAATGCACAAGCACCAGATCTCAAAAAAGTCCACAAAGGCCAGTGTTTTTGGGCCTTCAGATTGCTACTCATACTCCCAATTTCAGGCCCAATACCCTCCTCTCTTCTATTTATTTATTTTGTTTTATTAATTTTTTTTAATTTTTTTTATTTCATTACTAACCAATCACAAAATCCTTTTTTTCATAAAATAAAAATCACAAAAAAATATTTTTATTTCAAATCAAATTTTAATCTTTTATTTTTATTAATAAATCTATTAATTAATTAGGTTTTAATTAGAAAAACTTTAATTCCTTTTGTAAATAAATAATTAATTAGATTTAATTAGGTACTAACCATTAATTTAATTAATTTCATTTTTCTTTCTTAAAATAACAAAAAAATCAAAAAAATATGTCATAATTAATTTTTTTATTTAATTAATTAATTTAATTTAATTTAGTAATTAATTTAGGATTTATTTCTTTCTTAAAATAAAAACCACAAAAATATATTTTCTTTAACCAAAAGGGTCAAAACCCTAGTCATGCGTCCGATTTAATTTTGCGTCGCGATTTACTTTTCCTTATCCAATAATGTACTTGCTTCCGGATTGTAATAGTTAAATAGGACATTTAATTACTTTTTATTTGCTTTATTTTATTTTTCAAAGGGTTTGTCTTTGGCGATGTAAATACCCGACGTCTTGTAATTTAAATTCCGCAAATTATAACTGTTAGATGTTTGATAATAGGGTTTCATGACAAGACTGAATGTTTTAACCTAAAATCAACTTAGATCACCCTTAACATGTACAAAGATAAAAATAACTGAAAACAACGCACTCGCACATGCGCACTCTTAGGGTACACCCACTTGGTTGCCTTCGCGTACGGTCATTAAGTATAGGTTGTTTTAGAGGCCGCCCTCTTGTCTAAAAGATCATAGTCGCCTCAAAATGGTTGCCTCGGATATTGTTGCCTCAAACAAATGATCTAAGACATTAGGGTTACTGCTAAGGCGTCCTAACATTGCTTTAGTGACCGTATGTCCCGCATTTGAATTGACCCTTAAACTCCAACGACAGTGCTACCTACTCATAAATAGTAGGATAGCATTGTCTAAAGGAAATTAGTATAGAACGATTCCTTTTTCGAGTAGGTAGATGGTTCTTAGATACTTTCTCTTTCAAAAACAAAAACTTTTCACACTTACACTCCTTTTTGAACAAAGTTTTCAAAAACACTTCATACGCTCTTGAGGACAGAAGCAAGAGTTAAATCGAAGTTTTCAAACAAAAACTTTTTCAAAACCCACAAGCACAAAGAAAGAAATTTTTGAAAACAATTGAGCAAGTACCTAAGAGCCAGTGGATAACCACGGATAGAAAGGATGCTAATACCTTCCCTTTCTATAATCTACCCCCCGAACCCGAGAAATATCTCAAAAAAGGAATTTTTATGTGCTTTTTTCCTTTCCTTATTGGATAAAATAAAAGTCGGTGGCGACTCTTGCTTACCGCGACATTTTGCAAAAACAAACGCAAAACACAAACCAGCATTCCAAAAAACAGTCAGTTCTTCCCACCGTATCACAACTTTCAAATACAAATGCTAGTAATTAGGGTTTGTATGGAAAGACTAAAACCAAACAATAGAAAACCCTAATCAAAGACAAAAATAATGTATGTAAATCAATGCACTTGCACACAAATACCCCTATGGTAAATCCACTCGGTTGCCTTACAAAAATGACCATATTACGCATGTGAGGTATCTTAGCAAAGACGAGCAAAATACAAGATCATATCCCCTCGATGACGCTATCTATGTTGCATTTAAAAATGATCTTAGTCCCCAAAGAAAAATGCTAAGATACCTTGCAATATTGCTAATCATAACTATACGATGACCCCCGCCTGTCCCTTTTACATCCAAAAGATAGGCTTACTTACCAAGTCAATGGTAAGATAACAATGTCAAAGGAAAGAGGAAATGAACATGAAAGACTTTTGAGTAGGTAGAATGTTCCTAGTTACTTACTCAATTTCAAAACAAAACATCCTTGCTATTTTCAAAACAAAACACCAAACACTTTCGAAAACAAACTTGAAAACTTGAAAACATTTTTTAAAGATCAACACTTTGTATACATTCTTACGAACGAGAATCATTACAAAGTTTGCCTAAATGATGACGCCTTTTCAAAATACTTTCAAAAACCACACAAAGCATATTTTCAAACAAAAGAAAGTGATCTAGCAAGCAACTAAGAGTCCGTAGATAACTACGGATGAAAGGGATGCTAATACCTTCCCTTTTCATAATCTACCCCCCGAACTCAAGAAACAATCTCAAATGTCTTTCTTGTGCTTTTTCACCTTTCCTTTTGGATAGAAGAAAAGTCGGTGGCGACTCTTGCTAACTGCAACATTTGCGATAAAACGCAAAACACCAAGTCAGTTCTCCCACCGCATCACACCGTCACACTAGATGACATGTACATGTTATTGGGTCTCCCTGTCGATGGTAAGGCGGTTAACGGGTCGATTCAACAGCCCAACTCTTTGTGCGAGGAATTCTTAGGAAAAGATATAGTTGAAGGTGGTGGTGCTAGAGGCCAAGATATTTTACTTACTGAACTAAAAAAACATTATGCGACTCTGGATTTGAACGAAAACTCCTTCGAGCTAGCTAGAGTAATAAAAGCTAGAAATTATATAATGATACTTTTTGGAATCTTTTTATTTCCCGAAAGTACGGGGAATAGTGTAAATTTCATGTATTTAAATTTACTTAGAATGCATTGATCTGGAATGCATTGACTTCACTGGGCCATCGACCCTGTCACAACAGGAAACGCGACGAAATCCACCACAAGACAGGTGAGGACGCGGATGCGGAATCGCGGGTCATTATCGAGTTTCGGGGGACCATTAATTATTTTTGTATTTTTTATTATGTAATCGTTTTGTGTAAATAAAAAAGTCGAATTTTCGTGAAACTATATCGTTTACCTAATGTCTCACATTTAAAATAAAAAACGAAAAAAATTGGACCTCATTTGCACTAAGGCGCCATCTCAGATGGCTTAGGGCACACTTTTAACACCTACGCACCAAGTGAGATGACACTCCCTTTTAATTTAAGGTGTAAGCGCCAAGTGAGATGGCTACTCCTTTGTGGAGTTTTCTGAAACATAATTATTTAGGTAATTTTCTCAAAAACATGATTATTTACGAAATTATTTTTTTTAAAACTAATTATTGAAAAAAAAATTCTAGATTGTTCCATTAGTTGTAAATGTCAAAATGGGTGTTATTTTAGCATTTCTCAATCTCGTAACTAAAAGCTCTCTTTATTTCAAATCATTTTCTACTCTTTTCTTGCTCTAAATACAAGAGTATTTTCAAAACTCAATATGCATAAATTATAAATATAATTATTTATAAAAATATTCTTATTTAAAATATTGTTAGTATTCACTCCGTCTCAAAATAATCGTCATATTAAAAAAAACATTTTAAAATGTTTCTCACTTTAAATTATTAATATAATTTTATATTTAATCTTTCAATTATATTTTCTAATAAATATTTATTATTTTCTTACTTAATATTAATACTAATTTAAATATATTAATAATTAAAACATAATTTAATAAAATTAATATTATATTTTTTATTTATTATCACTTTTTAATCCGTATGAAATGATAAATAATATGAGATGAAGAGAGTAATATTATCTCTTTTATCATATCAATAACAAATAAAATAGAGCAAGTGAATCGTTAAGTGTAAAAAGCAAATTTTGAAACTCTCGAAGCATAGCCCCTCCTAGGCACAGCTAGTAACACCATGTTCAACATTCAACCTATGCACTTACTTCCCACCTTTTAAAACCCTCCATACCCTGCATTGCACCTTCCAAATCACTATCCTCTCTATCGTTTTACTATAAAAACACTTCATCACCTAAAACAACATTTTACATTACCATTTTAGTCTTTCAATAACACCAAGATCACTCTTATCAGTTTCAATGTCTACTTGTAACAACAAAAACAACAATGCATGAAATCAGTGTAACATTGTTTAGAATTTAATTAAGATATGAAATGCACCAATCCTTCATAAATAATATTGCGAGAGAAAAACTTGGAATTGCAAGAACAATGCATTAAGATAAAGTCATTGTAACACTGATCTCAATTACTTTCAAAATACCCAAAACCATTCACTCTCTCAACACTTCATCCTCTGCTATGTAACCACCACAAGAGATTAGTCATTGAGTTGCCATCCTCAAACCCCTTTAAACTTTTTATATTCTTCAATGCAACTTCTTTGTCAAAAATTCCCTGCAAGGCAAACACAAATCCCTTCATTTTTTCTCCAATACCTTCTCTTTTCAAAGCAGGCAATGTCCATTCAACGAGTTCCTTCACATACTTAACATCACAAAACAAATCTTCAGAAATAGGCAACAATGGTAACACCTGAATACCAAGCCTAGCTTCTTTCCACTCACTTGGAGCAAACCATAATTCACTGCTCCTCCTGTTAGACCAAAGAGTTCCCATGATCCTATTCTCTTTTATAAAATCTTTTTCATAAACTTTCCCATCCTTTTCGATATGCCACCACATTTTTGCGGCACAAATTTCCAACGCTGCAAGTGTTGATCCAATGGACACAACTTGAGCATCACCATATGCCAATCCAAACAAGGCTGCAGCATAATATGCATTAACGGCTTCACTACTTCCCATCTGGTGCCTTCCATCTGGAAACTCAGTTACACCTCCAGCCCAAGAATGCAAATTATAAAGATCAAAATTCCTCAAACGTGTGTAATTCGAGTTCGATTTTACACTAGTGTTCATATAATCTTCCAATATTGAATAGGCTTGAGATTTATACTTCCTACCCCAAGCTGGATCAATCTTAACAAGCACAGCAATTGCATAAACAAAGTATCCTAATGTGCAATGATGGTTATTATAAATTGCTAAACTTAGTTCAGCACTTGTATCTACAATACCTCCCCATTTTGCATCATGCAGAAATCCATTACCTTTGAAAGTTCCTTCAAGCCAAGGCTCGATAGTTTCCTTCAAAAACTTCTTAACTTTAACCTTTGGAATCACATCATAGAAAAAAACCTCTTCAGCAATCAAAGCCAGCCTTGCAGCTCTTGAAATCATTTTTCCAAAAGCATGACATGATGTAGTTTTTATCGAGGACGAGCTCAAACCCTCAACATCCTTAAAAAGTGATGAAACAATTTTCTCATGATGTTTTTCTTTCACACCATTTGTAGAGTACCATGTAATAGAAATATGCTCAGTTTTCAAAATCCAAGAATCACCAACAATACCAACGAGCTCACCATCAATGCTTTTATACTTGAAATCATTCAAAACAGTAACATTATTATAACCACTCTCAGATAAAAGCTGAAGATGAAGAGGGTGTGCTAACATCAACAAATCACCCCAACCTTTCTTTTCCCATTTATACTCAACACAAAATGGTTCTCTAAGTATAGCATCACCTGACACAGGATAACAGAAACTGCACCTGTCAAGAACAGCCTCATGTTTCGAATCAGAATGCGGCAACAAAGCTATGCGAATGTTGCCTGAAAAGGCCTCAGAAGTGATCTCAGAACGACTATGAGTCAACTTAATTTTAATCGAAGCGTATAGTATCCAGGCTTGATTGTTGTTAAACCGGATAGTAAACTTTGTAGATGAATCATTTGATGAGAAGAAAATGATATCATGAATGGTTGATATGGAAAGAGGGGTTGGTTTAGTTAGAGAAAGAGTGACATAAGGACTTCCCCTAACAAGAAAGAAACTCATATTGATACAAGGAATGTCTAAGGTGACACTGAGGTCACTATAGGAAGATATGAGATGTTTTCCCTTGGAGCCTTTTTGGTTATCTTTTTTTGAGGAAGTGATAGTGAGATCAGGTTTGAATATTTGGGATATGACTTTGGAGTTGGAAGAGTGGTTAGGATAGGAAACGGAAATGGATGAGTTTGAGGATTCGATGAGATAAGGATGAATGTATTCAGGTTGGTCACCATTTTTGAGAGAGAAGTTTTGGAAGAAAGAGTTAGTAGGGAGGGGTGTGGATAGAAGATCTGGAGAGAAGAATTTGGAGGGGTCGGGGAGGATAGTGGAGTTAGCATGTGGGAATAGAAAAGGTTTGTTGTTTTTGTTGTTACTAGTAGACATTGGAACTGATAAGAGTAATATTGGTGTTTTCGAAAGACTAAAATGTTGTTTAAGGTGGTAATGAATGAAAATGGTTATGGTGATGGAGAGTTTTTATAGTAAAATCTTTGGAAGGTGCAGCAGGGTCTGTCTTTTGTGTTATTGGATGGATTAAGAGGTTGGAAGTAAAGTGTATATATAGGTTGAATGATGAACATGGTGTTCTAGCTGTGCCTACAAGGGGCTATGGTTCAAGAGTTTCAAACTTGCTTTTTTACACTTAACGATTCAGTTTTTCTATTTTCCTTCAAATGTTTACATGCTTCAAATAATCAAAAGTTACTAGTAAAAATTGAGTATTTTTGTCTTCGAAAATCTCTATGGAAAACGCAATAAATTAATATGACTAAAAAACACAATAAATCTTTTAACATTTTATTTATTTATAATGTTTTTATGTTATTATAAGTATCTTAAGTTTTAAAGTTTATTACATTATTTTTCTCAATTTTTACTATTATATTAATTTAAAGTTATATTAATTTTATTAAAAAATTAATTAAACATATTGTTTGGTGCTATTTCGTAGAATTGAGTTATTATTTTTAAATCTTGTTTTTAATTTACTAAAAATTTAATTAATTCTATCAATGTATTTAATATTTATTTCATATTATTTACTCTTTTTTTTTACAAAACTAAACTCAATTTATATCATTAAATAAATAACGTAATACAAAGAGGATTCAAATAAAATACCGCGCGTCGAGCTAAGAATTGACTGCCTGAGTTAAGCTATGAGGCACACAATTAACTTGACCTTAATAAACTTAACTTCAAAGTCGTTTCTAGTAACTATGAGATTCTTAATACTGGCAATGATCAAACTAAATTCAGAGTTATCGGATGAAGTAGCGTGTAACGCTTGAACCACCAATTGTGAGTCCCTTTCAAAGTTTAGATGATTCAAGGTTAACTAGATTGCTCCTAAGATCGCTTCCTTCAAAGTCAATGTCTCTACTTCAACAATGGAATATTGAGACCCCTATCCCACGAGGTACTTGCCTCCCTGAAACCGCCGACACCATCTCGAACACACCATCCTCTGTTAGTGGTGTCAAGATGATCGTTAAATCCCACATCTACATTACATTTCAACCAACCAGTTGAAGGAGGTTGCTAAGTACTTTGTTGTTGGATACTATTAGCGTCACCCCTAAGCGAATCTTGGGCAAAGAACCAATCCTTCCACAAGTGATAGCCCTGCGCACCTAGGTGATTCACATCCAACTTCTCCTCATTCCAGATTCAATTATTCCTATTATTCCACAATACCCAAATCATGACCGCCACCCTTCCCGCGACTTTGAAATCTTCCTTACTACACATGTCATGGATCACGTCTCGAGCTTCCTGCATAATGGCCAACCGCGACCTAATAATACGATCAAACCCTACAACACTCCAACAATTAGTCGTTAATACACAACCGAAAAAATATGTCACTTGTTTTCCACGTCGGCATTACACAATTGGAAGCTATGAGGGAAAGGAATAAAGTATTTTCAGAGATTATTCCTAGTAGGCAGGCATCCCCGACATAAGCGCCAAAGAAGATGTTTAGTTTTTAGGGGCGCTTTGATTCTCCATAAGCTACACCAGCCACCTTCCAACCTTCTATTTTTGAATTTATGTTGCTCCTGCCACCAGAGTTTATAACCTATTTTAACATTATAGATTCTATTATGTTATTCCTTTCATTAATACTATCCTCTGTAACGTCATCCACAAGGGGAACCTGTAGAATATTATTAGCGGTCTCAAAAGAAAACAAATGTGTAATTTTGTTCGATCCCATTGCTTACAGTTAGGATCCATAAGTTCCTGGACCCTCAGTCTATATACATGTTGTTCATGTGGTGCTTTAAACTAACATCCCCTTTCCCCTCTCATCCACGGATCCGACATCACCTTTATCTTATTGTCGTCCTCAATTTTCCATCTACTCCTAATAATAACTATTTACGGGATTTCTAAAGACTCCTCCAAACAAATATATGATTGGTGCTTAAACTCACTGCTAGAAAAGAAGAGTTAGGAAAATATTTGGCTTTGAAAACTTTGGAGACTAAGGTGTCTTGGTTGCATATGATATGCCAACCCTGCTTCGCCACCATGTCCATATTGAAAGATTTGAAATCCTGGAACCCCAATCCTCCTTCCTTTTTTGGATAAGTCATATTCTCCCATACTAGCCATCTAATACCTTGTAATTGCTACCCCCTCCCCACCAGAATTAATTAAGCATATTCTCTATTTCCTCCACCAGTGTATCAGGCAATAAAAACACACTCAAAGCATAAGATGGAATTTCCTAAAGAACTGGTTTTATCATAATCTCTTTACCAGCCTTGGACATAGGTCGATCCTATAAGGAATTAATTCTTTTCCATATCCTATCTTTGATAAAATAAAATGTCGCCTTCTTACTTCTACCCACCATCGTAGGTAATCCCAAATATGTATCCAATACATAACGGACACCATAATACGAGAAAGATCTTCCTTCGCTTGGTTGCTTAGGTTACGGCTGAAGAAGACCTCATATTTATTCAAATTGATTTCTTGGCATGAGGCCTCTTCGTACACCTTCACAATCTCCATTAGACTTCGAACTTCAACAAGATTAGCTCTGCAAAACAAAAAAATAATTGTCGATAAAAAGTAGGTGAAACACCAATGGTGCCCCTACATACCATGTATGTCTTCTTTTTTCACGGCGTTCCTGATTATCAAGGACAAACCCTCTGCTATCAAAATAAAGAGGTAATGAGAACACGCGTCTCCTTGTCTCAAGCCCCTTCCTGGATAAATAGATCCCACACGATCTGAGTTTACCATCATTGAATAATTAATAGACTTCATAAACATCATCATCCAATGCACCCACTTCTTTGAGAAACCCATACTCCTCATCATATTCTTCAAGAAACCCCAATCCACCTTATCGTAAGCCTTGCTAATATCAATTTTGAGTGCTAATTCAGCAATGTTACCGCAAGTTTTACGTTTCAACTTATGTATGATCTCGAACGCAATAAGAGAATTATCAAGAATTGATCTCCCCTCCACGAAATCAGATTGTTCCTCAGAAACACATTTGGATAAGAACATCTTCAATCTATTGGCTAGTACTTTCAATATCACCTTGTACACTATGTTGCAAAGAGAAATGGGTCTCAAATATTTCATCGACGTCGGGTTATCACATTTCTGAATGAGGCAAATGTTTGTTTCATTCAGATATGAAGGAAAGAAGCCTTGGTCCAACCAATTTGTGCTGCCTGAAAAATATCCTCCCCACAAACATCCCAAAAATTCTGATAAAGTGTCGGGTTGAAGTCGTCGGGATCCGGGGATTTATCTGAATGCATATGTTTCAACACTGTAAACATTTCTTCTTTGGTGATTTGTACCGATAAATTGTCATTATCTGCATTAGTAACATCTGACGATATAAGGTGCAAAACCAGCTCATATTCATAATGTCTTTCAAGAAACAAACTAGTCAAAGTAATTTTTAGCTACTATTTTAGACCCTTCGGAATCCTTCACTTCTATATTATTCTCATCAATAAGCATTGCAATTTGTTTAAACTTTCTTCCAGATGACGTTGTCATATGGAAAAATTTAGTGTTCAAGTCCCCGTCTTTTAGCCAGTGTAATTTGGCTCTATGCTTCCAATACACTTCTTCTTTAACAAACATCTGGTTATGTTTTTTTTCGCCGTTAAAAGCGTCTCGACACCATCTGGGTCATGTGATCTTCTATGGAATTCCATCTCATGTTCACAGTCCTTGACCATTCTCTAAACCACGATCGCTTCCTATGACTCTATCTTTGCAATTCATCGACACACCTTCTTAATCTATTTCCCAGTAGAGCTGACAAATGTGTCGACCGACCCAACCCGCTTCTGTCCAGTGGGCCAAAATGTTTAAATGGGCTGGCCTAACCCAATTGCTTAATGGGCTACAAAAAATGAGTTTGACCCATTTTTCAAAGGCCCGTGCAGCTTGATGGGCCAGCTCGACCCGTATTTTGATATTATAATTTTAATTTTATAAAAGGGATGTAATGGATAAAAGCTACTGATCTTACCTGATCAGAAGGGATCGTCAAGGCCCACGAGCTTTGAGTCGAGCAGTGATCAAATGTGAAGTGGAGGGTGGTGGATACCTACAAGACACTTTGATGCCAAAGTAAGGTTAAAAGTAAGTGCAAGTAAAACACCAGTGTTGTACCCCAAAATTTTCCCTCCCATTCTTCTTCAAGACATTCTCCTAGGGTTCTCAAATGCTCAAGGTTGCTCAAGAATTGATTAGACAAATTCTCTTCCTAAGAAATGGGTCCACAACTAGGGTTTTGTATTTCTCAAGGAAGATTGGGTTTCCAAGGTCTTAAATGGTTTTTCATTGCTCCTCATATGCTTCAAAGAATGCTCATACCAAGTTTTCTCAGTCAATGGCTCAAATGACTGAAAATCAATTGTATTGGGTAAAAAGTCAACTAAGGTCAACATACAGTCAAACTTCAAGATTTTTGGTCAACGTCAACATTTTGAAGTGATATTCTTCATTTTATCAAGTGTTGATCACGATTCCTCAAGAAAACCCCTCAAATCATTAAAAGTCAAAAGTTACCAAATTAGGGTTTCCTTAGGAGAAGTCAACTGAACTTTGACCAAGCATAACTTTCACATGCTTCATCATCTTTCCCCCAACAAAAGATGATTTTGAAGGGAATTCAATTCTATACAACTTTTTCTCTCTAAGCTCAAGTCTAAAAAATGCATCATTTGAGAGATATAAGTCAATACATTACAGGTCATTTCAAAAGTCAACAAAAAAACACTTTTTGTCAAGGCAACTTACATCAAGATAAAATCTTCAAAAGAAAAAATGATAAACATAGAGGTTGTATAGTAAATCTTGATATTTCCAAAAAGTCTAAGATCACCTTCAAAAGAGAAAAATTGAGCAAGTTATGACCATTGCAAGTTGGGAACTTTTGACCAAATGCATGAAGTTCAAAGTGAGGAAATTTGTAATTTTGGACTATTAGGCCTAAGTTTTCAAGTCCAAACGTGTTCATGACATGTTGTTGTACCCCAAAATTTTCCCTCTCATTTTATCAAAGTTTCTCATCACAAGGACACCTCTTTTCCTCATGGTTCGAGTGTAACATGAGTGAAGGAGGTCCCCCAGCAACGTAGGTATAGGATTCCTGGACATAAAGATCTGGACAACACTGATATCAATGAGATGATCTGGGTTAGGGAACAACACCAAACCATAAACAAGGAGGGCCACAACCTCTTCAAAAGCTTGCAAATCAAGGGAGTTCCAACAATCATAGGCCTTTTCAAACAGAAACCTGGCTAAGAACCCTTTGATACCACTTCTAACTTCCCAATGTCCCTTGAGGTCAGATGACTGTAGGTGCAAGGCTTTAGCAATCTCTTCAAGCTTAGGTTCCTTTTCTGTACCGTTGAAGGGTAGCTGATCAAGAATAGGGATCTTCAGGAGTCGGGAGAACTCCTCCAATGTAGGTACCAACTGATAGTCCAAGAAAGTGAAACAGTGATGCAGAGGGTCAAAGAATTGGAACAGGACTTTTATCATATCTTCCTCAATGTTGGTGTTGACCAAGCTGATGAGGCTTCCATGCCTTTCACTGAATGAAGAGTTCTCGGGAATCCTGGATATAAGCTCCTTAAGCTGAGGAGGGATCCTTACAAGACTGATTGGAATTGTCTTTCTACGAACAGTTTCCATGTCCTACAAAACAAGAACAAAGATGAAAATTCGAACCCCTGAAATGGTTAGTTAATGCATATGATGCTGGATGATGTCATGATGCTATGATTAAACACAGATATTTACAAAGACAAACATGTAAGGCACACAAGGCACACAAGACAGGCCCTTAAGGTTTAAGGCCAGCATGAGGTCTAGGTAGTACCCTCTTGAAGTTGGTGGGTTCAACCTGTCCTATCAAAGTAACCGGGTTCTAAGGTTCCCAATATCACGGGATTGCTTTCATTGTTCATCGTTTCGATTTAGCCACTGAACTGGCGACCGAAATATTCCAGGAAAGCAACCCTCAATCGAGTGTAGTATCGAGTATCAACCAACCTCGGACTGCACCAAAGTCAGTTATCTCACTACCCTAAAGAGGCCAAGATGGTTCAATTAAGGTTCCTAAGGTCTGTTGATGCTTCATGACACCACATGGAGGCCCCGTACTCTCCTTGACTGACTCAAGGGTTACCGGTACACACCAAAATGCCACATCAACGTAGCAGACTGCTTCAACCATGTCGGTATACCCCGCACAGTTCCCTCACAGCCTTGTTGCTACTTTCTAAAAAGGTATCCCCCAGATCCGGGTTAGGATCTATAGAACTCCCAAGACGGTCCCACAATTTTAAAGCATACAAGGAAAGCAATTGAAAACACAATGATCTTAGTCCTAAGGTACACCTCACTTTAAGTTTGTCCCCAGCAGAGTCGCCAGTTCTGTGATCGGTGGATCTGGAACTGACTGTTTTAAAGCTGGTTCGCGAAATGTCGCGGAAGCAAGAGTCGCCACCGTCTTTTATTTTCTCCAATAGGAAAGGACAAAAGCACAGAAAAATTCCTTTAAAGAGATTGCTCTCGGTTCGGGAGGTAGGTTATAGAAAGGGAAGGTGTTAGCACCCTTTCTATCCATGGTTATCCATGGGCTCTTAGGTACTTGCTCAATGTGTTTTCAAAATTGTTGTTTGCTTTTCAATTGTGGGTTTCAAAAATGTTCTTTGAAAAGTTTCAGTTCGACTCGTACGTCAGAGTGTTTGAAAAGTTTGTTTTGAAAGTTTTTGAAAGTGTGTCGGTGTGAAAAGTATTTTGATTTGTTTGAAATTTGAGCAAGTATCCTTGAGAACCTACCTACCCTAAGGAATTCGTCTGTGTAAATGTCCTTTAAAGTAGTGCCATCCCACCATTGAGAGGCAGGTAGCACCACCGTTGGAGGTGTTCGGGTCAATTCGAGTTTTAGGGACGTGGTGATCACCGGAGCAATGGGAAGACACCTTAGAAGCTACCCTCATGCCAGGTTCCCGGACCATGAGGACTTACTAAGACGTTTTCTACTCGATGACCACCTTTCGAAAGGCAACAGTGAGGCGTACCCTAGGGGTGGTGTGTGAATTGTGTGTCATTTTCAGTTTATTGTTTGTCTTGTCATGTATTTGTGATCTAACGATTTGATTTTATTTTTGGGCATTCATTCTTTCATGCATATTTATTAACAGTTATATTTGCGAGAAAATAAATCTAAACTATTACAACCGGCGCGGGTCCACATCGCCAAAAAAACCGAACCCGATTTGACTGAAAATAGATAAAGCGAATAAATAAAAGTCCGAGAGTTTTAAATTACATGGCTTTGGGGCATATACATAATTATTTACACAATATAAAACAAATGCGCGAAATAAAGAGATTAACAAAATTAGGGCGTTGGACCTTTTACAAACAATTAAAAATTAATCAAGGAATCTAAAATTAAAAATTAAATGAAAAATAATGTTTTTGTGTTTTTTTAGGTCTAAAAGAAAAAAGGAAAAAAATTAATTAGAATTAAAGTGCTAAACCTAATGTTTTTTTAAGTTTATTATGAAAAAAGATTTAATTTCTAACCTAAGTAAATTCTAAACTAATTTATGTACAATTTTTGATTTATAGAAAATAAATAATAAATAATAATATTGTGAGAAAAAAGGAAAAAATTAAAAAAAGGATATAAAAAATTAATAATTAACCTAATTCTACATTTTTTTGGATTTTTATTATGAAAAAAGAATTAAAATTAACATTAAAACCTAATTAAACTAAATGAGTTACATTTTAATTTATTTAAAAAAAGAATCAAAATTAATTATATTTTTTTTTGTCCTTTCTGTATTTTTAATGTTTTTCATATTTTTTGTAAGAATTAATTAAATCAGAAAATAAAACACAAGTAAATTTAAAAATAATAGAATATAAAGAAAATTAGAAAAAAAGAAAAAAAGAGATAGAACCAGGGAGGTGTGGTTCCCAGAATTGGAGGTGCAAGCCTGAAAAGCCTGGCCCATTTGCTGGCAATTTGTTGACTTTTTCCATTCAAGTGTGCGCCTGCTGACTTGATGTATGGTGCACTCTTCATCTTGGCCATGGATCTGAGGCCCTGGGACACGTGGAGGTTGAATTCTGATGGAGTATGGTGAGCATCAGTGTGAGCGCTGCATGTGAATTGGAAATGAAAAATAACATTAAATTTTGCAAGACCTGGGACTTGAACCCAGGTCTTTGATGTCATGCACCTAACACGTTACCACTGAGCCAGTTGTATTTCAATTAACATATAATAGTTAATAAATAATAAAAAGAATAATCAATGCATAGTGGTCAAACGCGCGCGAATTTGAACGAATCAATCACCAGCTGACACGTCTTCTTCTTCCTCGCGTGTCCTGAAACATAAAATACAACAGCAACGGTTTTGAAGCGTTGCATTAGGTAAGCTACAAAAAAAATAGCGAATAGCTTGTTTCCTAATATAAATTAGGCGCGAGTATGTCTTCTTCTTCGTCCAGATGCATGGAGTGTGATGGTGTTGCTCTAAAGTTCTGATTTTTCTTATTTACAAAAGCCCCAATTTAAGAAGCTGGAAACCCTAGAACATGAAAATGGTAAAATCGTGTATGGCTTATGAAAATGCAATTAAATACCATGAACAGCTTGGAAACTTTGTGAGGAACATGGATATGTAATTAAAAATGCAAAAGGATGCGTAGAATCAAGAACACGAATTCAAAATTTTTCTGTACAGTTTCACTTGCAGATACCAGTTCAAGGAGCTTTGATTGAGGTTATGAATTGAAAATCGTTCAGAATTATCTCAGGATGCTAATGGTATAAAAATTAAGGCTCGAAAAGATCCCTAGCACTGATTTCAGTTTTGCATTTTATGGCCAAAATTTCAAATGTCCAATCCACTTTTGAGCGAGTCTTTTGCTATGTTCTAGTTAGGGTTGGACTCAGTGATGATTATGGAATGGAATAGGCTTGCTATTTGACCTTAATCCATGCTTGAGAAAGAATTGGCCTTAGGGTTTTCATCCTTAACCATTTTTCCTATTTTCTAGCCAAAACCTAGACCTAGTATGCAAATGAACCTTAGCCTGATTTTTGAGTTGATTCATGATGCATAGAAGTTGTCCAAGTTCATTTGACACTATTTCATTGATTTTTAAATTTTATTTGAATTTTCAAAGGATTAAAATGAATTCAATCATCAAAAATTAAATAAAATAAAAAAAATCAATATTTGGTCTTGAAACTAATCATGGGCCACGTGTGTGGCATGACAAGGATGAACAAAGTGAGAAAAATGGGGCCCTTTTGTCAAAAATTGGATTTTCAAAGATAGTTGACTTTTGCCATTTCACAAAAATTTCCCAACTTCTACAAGGCATAACTTGCTCAATTTTTAAGATTTTCTCATGTTCTTGGACATTTTGGAAAGGTCTTTGAGTCCTTTAACCAATGCCTTTGGTCCCATGTCATTTTGATTTACCAATCTCAAGTTATGGCCTTTGACTTAAAGTCCCTTTTTGTTGACTTTTGAAAATGACCTATAATGTTGAAATTGATAACTTTTTGTGAGAGCATTTCTTGGACTTGAAGTATGAAGATGAGTTGTAGGAAATGTCTTTCTCTTCAAAATGAGCTTTGGATGGAATTTTTCTGATAATCCATGTGAAAGTTATGCACTGGTCAATTTCAGTTGACTTTTTCAGCTGTCCAAATATAGCAACCTTTGCATCTTTGATGATTTCTGAGCCAAATTTTGAGAATCATGATCAAGCATTGATCAAATGATGCTTGTGGCTTCAAAATGATATGTTGACCAAAAATTTGAACTTTTGACTGCCAAATGACCATTTTGCCCCTACAGTTGACTGTAGTGCAATTTAGGGTTTTGACTGTGCAATCTTGAGCTGAATGCCTTGAAACTTGATATGAGGATGCTTGACCATGTTTGTAAGCATATTAGACTTGATTGAGCCTTTGAAAACTTCCTTTTCTTGATCAGAACACAAACCCTAGTTTTGACTGTATAGGAGCCTGTTGCACTGCACAACCCTTGGGGAATTTTGTAGCTTGGCTTGGCAATTTCTTGAGGAATATGGGAGGGCAAATTTTGGGGTATAACAGTTGCCCCTGTTCAATCTTCTTAGACCTGAGGATGCAGATTGGCTGACGTGCCTTTCGTAATCCGAGGGTAAAAGATGATTGGACACTAGAGTGCCCGGAAATTTGCGCTCACATGTTAGCAATGATGGGGGAAATGGGCTTATAGATGCCATCTGGATGTTCGATTGCGTAAGAGATTCCCTGGCGAGAACCTGCATACCTGCAAAACAGAAAATGAGTACCTGACACGTTGCAGGAGCTGATTTTAGATGCTTGGTATAGATGTGTCCTGACTGGTTACAGGAGCTGAGTCTGGAGCTTCAAACGGCGATGAAAGAACCAGGGATGATTACTCCCTTAGCATGAATGGTAAGAGAGCCTTGGGCGACTTTAACTTCAACAACGCTCGTTGAGAAAAATCTGGGGTGTCTTCTACTGGGATAAGAATCAGGGAGATCTTAGGGTCGATCTGACTGAACCAGAGAGGCCTTTGACTGGGTAAGAATCAGGAAAATCTTGGGGCGATTTAACTGAACCGGTCTAGGTCTTGAAAT
Source organism: Vicia faba (assembly GCA_948472305.1). NCBI lineage: Eukaryota > Viridiplantae > Streptophyta > Magnoliopsida > Fabales > Fabaceae > Vicia > Vicia faba. Next base: position 866,442,943 of record OX451735.1, on the reverse strand, counting down.
GTCTTCAAAGGGATAAGCATCAGGAAAATCTTGGGACGATTTAACTGAACCAGAGAAGGCCTTTGACTGAACCAGTCTAGGTCTTGAAATGTCTTCAAAGGGATAAGCATCAGGAAAATCTTGGGGCGATTTAACTGAACCAGAGAAGGCCTTTGACTGAACCAGTCTAGGTCTTGAAATGTCTTCAAAGGGATAAGCATCAGGAAAATCTTGGGACGATTTAACTGAACCAGAGAAGGCCTTTGACTGAACCAGTCTAGGTCTTGAAATGTCTTCAAAGGGATAAGCATCAGGAAAATCTTGGGACGATTTAACTGAACCAGAGAAGGCCTTTGACTGAACCAGTCTAGGTCTTGAAATGTCTTCAAAGGGATAAGCATCAGGAAAATCTTGGGACGATTTAACTGAACCAGAGAAGGCCTTTGACTGAACCAGTCTAGGTCTTGAAAGATGATTGAGAATTTAACTGGATCTTCCCTGAAAGGTAAAAGTCAGTCATATGCAATGCATGATATGGATCAAGCAATGATGTTCTCAACATAAATGAGATTTGTATGATGCAGTGCGTTATGCATGCTATAATGATGTATGTGACGTTTTATGTATGTCTTCGTCTAGGAAAGTAAATCCTTGACGGGTGTCGGGAAATCGTATCCTGGGCTGATGTCGAAGGATAGATTTTGCTTCCGCTGGGGATGATAACTGCAAGGATACCGGTAGGAGAAGATGACTCCGTTGCGGAATAAACTTGGCGAATGGAAGATTCTGCGGGGAGAAAAGATACTCTAGCGATCATGCTGGAAAGCAATACTCTGTGGGAAGAGTGATGCCTTGCTGAATGTTGATAGTAACTCTGTTGGGATACCGTTGTTGTATTGGAAGTGTGAATTGACTTCGCTGGGGATAGGAAAGAACTACGTTGACGACGACCTTCCCTTGGCTTTTGGCTGAGGATAACCCAGTTATATCCTGTTAAGGAAATAACTCTTTAAATCAAGCCGGACGACGCGTTCGTGTTCTGCGAGGGGATAAGCTTCCAGAATTTACTGGGGATAAGCTTACTGCTTGGGGAGATGAATTCCATCTTTCCTGGGGAACCTGGATGGGACTCTCCTGGGGAAGTTTTGATATGCTGGGGAAGAATGCACTGACTTGCTGTCTCACTCTCTGGGGAACTTAAGATGCCTGGTTAGGTTCTTTAACTGACCCTACCTTGGTACCTTAGAGGATAGAACAATTAGACTGCTCAGACAATTCTTCATTGCCCCTGTTTCTGGTGTCACCTGCAATTGATTCTTTGTTTCGTATGCAAATATTTATGAGCTAGCAAATTATTGTCAATGCATATATCACAAATTGAACTTTGGACGTTCTTCGCAAAACAAAAAGAAAAACACTTGGCACGTTTAACTGAAAAGTATATTTGTATTGATTTTGAATAGCCTGAAAATAGGCGCTTTGTGTACAAGAGGCTGACGTCCTAGTAAGAGGAACGTCGCCGAGCAAAAGAGTTTATTACAAGTTTTGTACAAAAGAAATTAAAACAGCTGTGTGAAATATGAATGATCCACTGGGTTTCAACTCTGCTATCGCCTTTATACTCCGTACGTCTCATCACTTGATGACCTTGGTTGAAGATGAAGCTGACTGATTGATGCCGTCTTGATGTAGATACCGGATTCTGGATGCAAAGTGATCCAATGAGACATAGTATTACGCTTTTATCCCTAACTTTTGCCTGGACTGCCTTTTCGGGTTTTCAGTCCACCGGGATACCCATTTTTGCCCAAGCCGCCTTTTCAGGTTTTCGACTTGCCGGGTGTACAGATTTTTTCATTTTCATCCCTTCATTTTGCCCGAACCCTTTTGGTTCGACGGGAAGCCCTAATTTTTGCCTAGACATGTCAGCCTAGCGGGTCTTTTTTCATGCGTAGTATTTTTTAACTATGTCTGCATTGGCGGGGTGAGGAAGGTCGTCACCATCCATATTGGTTAATATCATTGCTCCTCCTGAGAACACATGCTTAACCACAAATGGCCCTTCGTACGTAGGGGTCCATTTGCCCCTTGGATCACTCTGAGGAAGGATGATTCGCTTGATCACCAGATCCCCGACTTGATATTCCTGTGGTCTGACCTTTTTGTTAAATGCCCTGATCATTCGCTTCTGATACGTCTGACCATGGCAGATAGCAGCAAGTCTTTTTTCGTCAATAAGGTTGAGTTGATCAAGTCGTGTCTGGATCCAATCATCTTCGTTCAGATTTGCATCCTTCATTATCCGGAGAGAAGGAATTTGTACTTCGATCGGCAAGACTGCTTCCATGCCATAAACCAGAGAGAAAGGAGTTGCCCCGGTTGACGTCCTAGCTGAAGTACGATACCCATGCAGAGCGAACGGTAACATCTCGTGCCAATCTTTATACGTTACTGTCATCTTCTGCACGATCTTCTTGATGTTTTTATTAGCTGCTTCTACAGCCCCATTCATCTTCGGTCTGTAAGGAGAAGAATTGTGGTGCTGTATCTTGAACTGTTCGCAAAGCTCGGTGATCATCTTATTGTTCAGATTGGTACCGTTGTCTGTAATAATCCGCTCAGGGACGCCGTACCGACAGATCAGGTTGTGCCGAATGAACCGTGCCACAACAGTCTTGGTTACCGTAGCATAGGATGCTGCTTCAACCCACTTCGTAAAATAGTCGATCGCCACTAGGATGAAGCGATGTCCATTAGATGCCGTAGGTTTAATCTCACCGATCATGTCTATGCCCCACATTGAAAACGGCCAAGGCGCAGTCAGAACATTCAGGGGAACCGGAGGAACATGCACCTTGTCTGCGTAGATCTGGCATTTATGGCATGTCCTAGAATGTTGGTAGCAATCAGCTTCCATGGTGGACCAGTAATACCCTGCCCGTAGAATCTTCTTTGCCATGGTATGTCCACTGGAGTGTGTACCAAAGGTCCCTTCATGTAGCTCTTCCATGATTCTTTCCGCTTCATTCTTATCTACACAACGCAGTAGGGTCGAATCCTGGTTTCGCTTGTACAAGATGTCGTTGCTAAGAAAGAACTTGGCTGCAAACCTCCTCAGGAATTTTTTATCATTGACAGATGCTCCCTCAGGGTATTCCTGTGCTTCCAAATATCTCTTTACTTCGTGGTACCAAGGCTTCTCAGTTACCAATTCAGTTTCGAGATCACAACAGTATGCCGGTTCGTCCAGTTTCCAGATGATGATCCGGGGAGCTTCATTATCCCATTTAACCTTGAACATTGAAGACATTGTAGCTAACGCGTCCGCCAGCTGATTCTCTTCTCTTGGAAAGTGCTCAAATGTTATCTCTGTGAAGTGGGGGATCAGAGCCAACACACATTCTCTGTAAGGAATCAAGTTTGGATGTTTCGTATCCCACTCTCCTTTGATCTGATTGATCACAAGAGCGGAATCTCCGAAGACACTCAGAAATTTGATCCTCAGGTCGATCGCAGCTTGAAGACCCATAATACACGCTTCATACTCCGCCATGTTGTTGGTACAGTTGAAACACAGCCGGGCGGTGAGTGGAGTATGAGTACCTTGTGGAGATACAATTATGGCGCCGATACCATTTCCCAAAGCATTGGAGGCTCCGTCAAAGTGCATAGACCATCGGGATCCTGGTTCAGGTCCTTCATCCGGTCCAGGTATTTCACAGTCAGTTACTATCATAATGCTTTCATCTGGAAACTCGAAGTTCATTGACTGGTAGTCATCCACAGCTTGATGTGCTAAGTGGTCTGCCAATACACTTCCCTTGATGGCTTTTTGGGTCGTATACTGAATGTCGTATTCCGTCAAGATCATCTGCCATCTTGCAATTCTCCCAGACAGAGCAGGCTTTTCGAATATGTACTTTATAGGATCCATTTTTGAGATTAACAAGGTAGTGTGAGTCAGCATATACTGTCTCAGCCGGCGAGCAGCCCATACCAAAGCGCAGCAAGTTTTCTCAAGCAGTGAGTATCGGGTCTCACAGTCGGTAAACTTTTTGCTAAGGTAATAAATGGCATGCTCTTTTCGGCCAGACTCGTCATGCTGCCCCAGCACACACCCCATTGCATTATCAAGCACTGTCAGGTAAAGTATCAAAGGTCTCCCTTCAACTGGTGGCATAAGGATGGGTGGTTCTTGGAGATATTCTTTGATTCTGTCAAAAGCAGCCTGGCATTCATCATTCCAACGTACTACCTGATCTTTCTTCAGCAGCTTGAAGATTGGCTCACAGGTGGCCGTTAGATGAGAGATGAAGCGAGCAATGTAATTCAGGCGTCCCAAAAAACCTCTGACTTCCTTCTCTGTTTTAGGAACCGGCATCTCTTGAATAGCTTTGACCTTAGCAGGGTCCACTTGAATTCCTTTATCACTGACCACAAAGCCTAGCAACTTTCCAGATCTTACCCCGAAGGTGCACTTGTTCGGGTTCAATCTCAGCTTGTACAGTTTCAACCGGTCAAACAGTTTCTGCAGATGATCTAGATGTTCTTCCTCAGTCTGGGACCTAGCGATCATGTCGTCCACATATACTTCTATCTCATGATGGATCATGTCATGAAATAAGGTAACCATGGCACGTTGGTAGGTTGCCCCAGCATTCTTTAACCCGAACGGCATGACCTTGTAACAGAAGGTGCCCCACTGAGTAACAAAGGTAGTCTTTTCCATGTCTTCAGGTGCCATCTTGATCTGATTGTAGCCTGAAAAACCATCCATGAAAGAGAACACTTTATGCTGAGCTGTATTATCAACAAGGACATCAATGTGGGGTAGAGGGAAGTCATCCTTGGGGCTGGCCCTATTCAGGTCCCTATAATCGACACACATCCTGACCTTACCGTCCTTCTTAGGTACCGGCACCACATTAGCAACCCACTGGGGGTAAGAAGTTACTGCAAGAAACCCGGCATCAAACTGCTTCATAACCTCGGCTTTAATCTTCTCAGACATCTCCAGACGCATACGGCGGACCTTTTGCTTAACCGGAGGGAAATCTTCTTTAGTTGGTAAATGATGGACCACAATGTCGGTATCTAATCCGGGCATATCTTCGTAGGACCAGGCAAAGATTTCTTTATAGTCATGCAGCATCTGAGTCAACCGTTGCTTCACGCTGAGTTCTAGGTTGGCACCAATCTTCACCTCTTTCTTGTCTTCCTCAGTACCCAAGTTTATTATTTCCACTGGCTCTTCATGGGGTTGAATTGCCCTCTCTTCCTGTTGTAACAGTCTTGCAAGTTCACCAGGCACTTCGCAATCATCTTCACCTTCGTCGGCGGCTAAGTTGATCGGATTTTCGAAGTCATAACCGGCAGTAGCAGAGTCGTTACCAGTGAGATCCAGAGTGGATTGAAACCTGTATGAGTGAGTGTGTGTGTAAATACAGCTGTTTTGCAATATGTAAAGAAAGGAAAGAAAAAGGAGCGCAAAATTTGAATTGTGAAAAACGTCCAATGCTTTTATTCATGATATATGATGGTGACAAACAAAAAGCCCTCATAAATAAAACCACGGTGCCCCGGGTAAGACACCGGGCCATATAGTCTCAAATTATTGTTTATTACAAATCAAAAACAAAGAAATTCATTACTGGGGAACAAAAGTTATGGGAGTAAAATCTTTAGCAGTCCAATTGGTCAATCCACCGTCGGCCGTTGGGTAGATCCAGCTATCGAACTCTGACTCTCCCACTTCATCTTCCTCTCCAATAGCATTCACTCCATGCTGAGTGATGAGCAACGGAGATCTTCCAATTCTTGCCTTGCGCACCGCTTTCTGAGCTTCCGTGGTGAAACCCAGCCCAAACTTGTTAGTCTTAGGAGTAAGATCAGGGAGCTTGCCCCAGTTTGCACATTCGCCTTTTTCGATCACAGCCCGGGCGTCCTTTAAGGAGGCCATCTTCATAGGAGAAACCTCTTCATCTTCTGCTGTTGCCAAGGTTGGTGGTACCTCCTCAAAATGCTGAAAGGGGGTTTCAATGAACTCCCCATCCATTTCCACGTATCTGAAAGAGTTGAGGTGGCTGACCATGTATTCCTCCTCCCCTTGCACTGTTACGATCCTCCCCCTGACCGGGTACTTGAGCTTCTGATGCAATGTGGAGGTTACAGCTCCAGCCTTGTGGATCCACGGGCGACCCAGCAAACAAGAATAGGACGGATGGATGTCCATCACATAGAACTTTGAATCAAATACCTGTGACCCAACCCTGATTGGGATGTCCACTTCACCATGCACCATTCTTTTGGACCCGTCAAAGGCCCGGACAACAATGCTACTTGGTTTGAGCTCTAGACCCTCACAATCCAGCCTATCCAGAGCCTTCTTGGGCAGCACGTTCAACGAAGAACCTGTGTCAACCAGCACATGAGCAAGAGTAGTGCCCCTGCATTCAATGGAGACATGCAGGGCATCATTATGATTCTTCCCCTTTGCTGTCAGATCGGCATCAGAGAAACCCAGGCCATTATCAGCAGTTAGGTTGGCCACACAATCGGTGAACTGGTCAGCAGACGTATCTTGGGGTACGTGGGCAGTCTTTAAGAAAGCAATCAGAGCCTTTGCATGGGCCTCTGAACACAGCAGCAGTGACAACATGGAAATTTTAGAGGGGGTGTGCCCCAGCTGTTCCACAACATTGAAATCACTTTTCTTTATTATCTTGAGAATTTCTTCCATTTCCTGCTTGGAAGCCTCAACAATGGTCTTTGGTGCTTCCGTCCTGGCAGGCACATCAGCAGCAATTCCCTCGCCCCGAGTATCAGATGACTCAGCAGCAGGGGTGGATACTTGGTCAGAAGGAGAAACAGGCACTCTGGCAGGTGTGAAGATCAAAGGCCTATGAATTGCTGGAGGAGCAATGTCTGGCGAGAACAGTCTTCCACTACGAGTGACCTTAGCAGGCCCGGTGATGTTGGAGACACCAGTATCAATGTTGCACTCTTGTTTCACACCCAGAACATAAACATCTGCCCCATAGTGCCATGGGACAGCCTTATCAGATTCGTAGGGTATAGGCCCCGGAACAGTAATGGTGATGGGAACATTCTTGTGAACTGACAAAATTTGTATAGGCTTCTTTGAAGGAGCCTCGGAATGGTTGTTGAAGATGGTAACGATCGACACTTCTTCAACAGGAGCAGCAGGAACAATAGTCTTTTCGAACAAAATCTCTCTACTATCTATCAGGTTTTGGATGCCTGACTTCAACAGAGAACAACCAGCAGGGGAAGCAACACATAGAGGGCAACTTTCGCCACATCCCGGAAATAAACCGGCTAGCAACAGATTCCTCTTGACCATCAGCAACGGAGTAGCAACATCATCCACCGAAGCTACATACAAATTCTCCTCAACAGCATTCACTCCATGCGGGGGCATGGGAGCAGTTACAACATTCGGCTTCTCGGGCGCCTCAAACTGTATTTCTTTTGCGTCAATGAGGTCTTGAACCTTGTTTCTTAGGGCCCAACAGTCATCTGTGTTATGCCCCGGGCTATCAGAGTGATAAGCACAGCGGGCATTTGGATTGAACTTGGGAGATGCAGTGTTGGGAAACTTTGGAGCCTCCTTGACAGTCACTAAATTGGTGGATAGCAACTGTGGCAGGATTTGTGATAAGGTCATGCTTAACCGGGTAAACTCTCTCCGGGGTCTTTCAAACTTTTGAGGATTAGTTGGCCGAGGAGCGGCAGCAGGTTTGGCAATCATTACCGCACTGACAGATTGGCGGTGTTCAGGTCGCTCTGTTCTCCGGGAGTTATATACAGCACTAGCCTCTTTTTTGAAGGGTTTCTTCTCAGTACTGGAGGAGGCAACTTTCTGTATCTTCCCCGATTTTATACCGGCCTCAATCCTTTCACCAGTCAGGATTAGATCGGTAAACCCAGCAGAGGAATTACCAATGAGATGATTGAAAAATGGACCAGATAGGGTCCCCAAGAACATATCTACTAGCTCCCGATCCGTCAATGGTGGCTGCACTCTGCCAGCCAGGTCTCTCCATTTCTGAGCATACTCCTTAAAACCTTCACCCGACCCTAGCGACATACCCTGGAGCTGGGTACGCGTAGGAGCGAGGTCGGCATTATACTGATACTGCTTGTAAAAAGCAGTGGCCAGATCCTCCCAGTTACGAATGCTGATTCCATCTAGCTGATAGAACCAATCGAGGTGAGTCCCTGAAAGACTCTCCTGGAAGAAGTGGATCCAAAGGTTCTTGTCTGCTGTGTAAGGCTGGATCTTCCTTACATAAGAACGGAGATGCATCTTGGGACAGGAGGCCCCATCATACTTCACGAAGGCAGGTGTTTTGAACTTGTGCGGGATCACCACTCCAGTAGATAACCCCAAGTCTCCGAAATCCAATCCAGGCACTCGCTGAACTTCCACAGCCTTTAATCTGTCTTCCAGCTGTTTATACCGGTCTTCAGCAGGAGGGTACTGGTCGTCATTGAAGTCTGTTTCAGTATCAGAGCCCACAGGAGTAGTGACCTCCCTTTCATGGTGACTACCTTCCGTCACAGATGGAGGAGTCCTTTCAGCTTCAACAACCAAAGTGTTCCCGAGTCTGCGCCCAGTGTTAAATAGCACAGTCCTCTTCTTCTTCTTAGTCTTCTTCAACAGCATGGTCTTTAACTCTTGTTGACCCTGAGACAAGCCCTTGATCAGCTCCTGAAATTGGGCGTTTTGCGCCTGAAACTGGACGTTCTGTGCCTGAAGAGCCTTGATAGCCGCATCGGTTGATGATTCAGGAGGGTTCATGATGCTGAAATAAACAGCGAAGAACGGTAAACAACCTGAAAAGAAGAGTATTTATGATGCACATGATGAATGATATGTGTTTATGCAATGCATTCAAGAGTTCGAAAATTCAAATTTGTTGTAGACCAAAAGGAACACACTTTATTATTAAGAAAATCATTGTTTTAATACATCAAAGCCTCATGGGCAAAAATACAAAAAGATCAAGTCACATCCAAAATATGTTGCGCATCTTCTCTGGAGCTATGTAAGTGTTGAGATTCCTTTCCTCGTGCAACAGGCGAGTGAGCTCCAAAACCTTCTTTTCACTGGCATGCAAACTAGTCTCAAGAGAATTCCTCTCTTCTTTAAGCTGGATCCAACTCTTCTGCATCTCTTCCCAGGATGTGGGCATATCAGGGTGCTGAATAACATGAGACACCTCTCCTTCCAAGGCAGGCTCTTTGATTACTGGAAGCATGTGAGGATAAGGCATTACTAACTTCTGAGAACGGGCTCGTACCCACTTGAGGTAAGGCTCCAAAGGGATGGAGTTCCTGTGCCCCAGTGTCTTGCTGTCTATCCTACTAGGCATCCTCCAAGCTCTGATAAACCTCTGGCGAAGTCCTTGAGTATCGTTGTCGAAGTCAAAAACTATGTCAGGAATCAACATGTCATGAGGACCATCTCTCCGAGCATAACCAAATTGTCTCCAAGCCAGGCATGGACTATAAGTAATACCCCCTCTGATTCCAAGTAAAGGAACATTAGGATACTCCCCGCAACGATCAATGATAGTGACATCTTCTCTGGACCTAGGGCACCAATGTATGTCTGCATGTGTAAGAGTCATCAACCGTTGTGACCATCTCAAACCCCGCTCATTCTTCAGGACTGATTGTGGAAGGTGCGAAATAAACCACTTTCCCAGGAGAGGAGTGCAACACATAAGGACACCTCTTTTCCTCATGGTTCGAGTGTAACATGAGTGAAGGAGGTCCCCCAGCAACGTAGGTATAGGATTCCTGGACATAAAGATCTGGACAACACTGATATCAATGAGATGATCTGGGTTAGGGAACAACACCAAACCATAAACAAGGAGGGCCACAACCTCTTCAAAAGCTTGCAAATCAAGGGAGTTCCAACAATCATAGGCCTTTTCAAACAGAAACCTGGCTAAGAACCCTTTGATACCACTTCTAACTTCCCAATGTCCCTTGAGGTCAGATGACTGTAGGTGCAAGGCTTTAGCAATCTCTTCAAGCTTAGGTTCCTTTTCTGTACCGTTGAAGGGTAGCTGATCAAGAATAGGGATCTTCAGGAGTCGGGAGAACTCCTCCAATGTAGGTACCAACTGATAGTCCAAGAAAGTGAAACAGTGATGCAGAGGGTCAAAGAATTGGAACAGGACTTTTATCATATCTTCCTCAATGTTGGTGTTGACCAAGCTGATGAGGCTTCCATGCCTTTCACTGAATGAAGAGTTCTCGGGAATCCTGGATATAAGCTCCTTAAGCTGAGGAGGGATCCTTACAAGACTGATTGGAATTGTCTTTCTACGAACAGTTTCCATGTCCTACAAAACAAGAACAAAGATGAAAATTCGAACCCCTGAAATGGTTAGTTAATGCATATGATGCTGGATGATGTCATGATGCTATGATTAAACACAGATATTTACAAAGACAAACATGTAAGGCACACAAGGCACACAAGACAGGCCCTTAAGGTTTAAGGCCAGCATGAGGTCTAGGTAGTACCCTCTTGAAGTTGGTGGGTTCAACCTGTCCTATCAAAGTAACCGGGTTCTAAGGTTCCCAATATCACGGGATTGCTTTCATTGTTCATCGTTTCGATTTAGCCACTGAACTGGCGACCGAAATATTCCAGGAAAGCAACCCTCAATCGAGTGTAGTATCGAGTATCAACCAACCTCGGACTGCACCAAAGTCAGTTATCTCACTACCCTAAAGAGGCCAAGATGGTTCAATTAAGGTTCCTAAGGTCTGTTGATGCTTCATGACACCACATGGAGGCCCCGTACTCTCCTTGACTGACTCAAGGGTTACCGGTACACACCAAAATGCCACATCAACGTAGCAGACTGCTTCAACCATGTCGGTATACCCCGCACAGTTCCCTCACAGCCTTGTTGCTACTTTCTAAAAAGGTATCCCCCAGATCCGGGTTAGGATCTATAGAACTCCCAAGACGGTCCCACAATTTTAAAGCATACAAGGAAAGCAATTGAAAACACAATGATCTTAGTCCTAAGGTACACCTCACTTTAAGTTTGTCCCCAGCAGAGTCGCCAGTTCTGTGATCGGTGGATCTGGAACTGACTGTTTTAAAGCTGGTTCGCGAAATGTCGCGGAAGCAAGAGTCGCCACCGTCTTTTATTTTCTCCAATAGGAAAGGACAAAAGCATAGAAAAATTCCTTTAAAGAGATTGCTCTCGGTTCGGGAGGTAGGTTATAGAAAGGGAAGGTGTTAGCACCCTTTCTATCCATGGTTATCCATGGGCTCTTAGGTACTTGCTCAATGTGTTTTCAAAATTGTTGTTTGCTTTTCAATTGTGGGTTTCAAAAATGTTCTTTGAAAAGTTTCAGTTTGACTCGTACGTCAGAGTGTTTGAAAAGTTTGTTTTGAAAGTTTTTGAAAGTGTGTCGGTGTGAAAAGTATTTTGATTTGTTTGAAATTTGAGCAAGTATCCTTGAGAACCTACCTACCCTAAGGAATTCGTCTGTGTAAATGTCCTTTAAAGTAGTGCCATCCCACCATTGAGAGGCAGGTAGCACCACCGTTGGAGGTGTTCGGGTCAATTCGAGTTTTAGGGACGTGGTGATCACCGGAGCAATGGGAAGACACCTTAGAAGCTACCCTCATGCCAGGTTCCCGGACCATGAGGACTTACTAAGACGTTTTCTACTCGATGACCACCTTTCGAAAGGCAACAGTGAGGCGTACCCTAGGGGTGGTGTGTGAATTGTGTGTCATTTTCAGTTTATTGTTTGTCTTGTCATGTATTTGTGATCTAACGATTTGATTTTATTTTTGGGCATTCATTCTTTCATGCATATTTATTAACAGTTATATTTGCGAGAAAATAAATCTAAACTATTACAACCGGCGCGGGTCCACATCGCCAAAAAAACCGAACCCGATTTGACTGAAAATAGATAAAGCGAATAAATAAAAGTCCGAGAGTTTTAAATTACATGGCTTTGGGGCATATACATAATTATTTACACAATATAAAACAAATGCGCGAAATAAAGAGATTAACAAAATTAGGGCGTTGGACCTTTTACAAACAATTAAAAATTAATCAAGGAATCTAAAATTAAAAATTAAATGAAAAATAATGTTTTTGTGTTTTTTAGGTCTAAAAGAAAAAAGGAAAAAAATTAATTAGAATTAAAGTGCTAAACCTAATGTTTTTTTAAGTTTATTATGAAAAAAGATTTAATTTCTAACCTAAGTAAATTCTAAACTAATTTATGTACAATTTTTGATTTATAGAAAATAAATAATAAATAATAATATTGTGAGAAAAAAGGAAAAAATTAAAAAAAGGATATAAAAAATTAATAATTAACCTAATTCTACATTTTTTTGGATTTTTATTATGAAAAGAGAATTAAAATTAACATTAAAACCTAATTAAACTAAATGAGTTACATTTTAATTTATTTAAAAAAAGAATCAAAATTAATTATATTTTTTTTTGTCCTTTCTGTATTTTTAATGTTTTTCATATTTTTTGTAAGAATTAATTAAATCAGAAAATAAAACACAAGTAAATTTAAAAATAATAGAATATAAAGAAAATTAGAAAAAAAGAAAAAAAGAGATAGAACCAGGGAGGTGTGGTTCCCAGAATTGGAGGTGCAAGCCTGAAAAGCCTGGCCCATTTGCTGGCAATTTGTTGACTTTTTCCATTCAAGTGTGCGCCTGCTGACTTGATGTATGGTGCACTCTTCATCTTGGCCATGGATCTGAGGCCCTGGGACACGTGGAGGTTGAATTCTGATGGAGTATGGTGAGCATCAGTGTGAGCGCTGCATGTGAATTGGAAATGAAAAATAACATTAAATTTTGCAAGACCTGGGACTTGAACCCAGGTCTTTGATGTCATGCACCTAACACGTTACCACTGAGCCAGTTGTATTTCAATTAACATATAATAGTTAATAAATAATAAAAAGAATAATCAATGCATAGTGGTCAAACGCGCGCGAATTTGAACGAATCAATCACCAGCTGACACGTCTTCTTCTTCCTCGCGTGTCCTGAAACATAAAATACAACAGCAACGGTTTTGAAGCGTTGCATTAGGTAAGCTACAAAAAAAATAGCGAATAGCTTGTTTCCTAATATAAATTAGGCGCGAGTATGTCTTCTTCTTCGTCCAGATGCATGGAGTGTGATGGTGTTGCTCTAAAGTTCTGATTTTTCTTATTTACAAAAGCCCCAATTTAAGAAGCTGGAAACCCTAGAACATGAAAATGGTAAAATCGTGTATGGCTTATGAAAATGCAATTAAATACCATGAACAGCTTGGAAACTTTGTGAGGAACATGGATATGTAATTAAAAATGCAAAAGGATGCGTAGAATCAAGAACACGAATTCAAAATTTTTCTGTACAGTTTCACTTGCAGATACCAGTTCAAGGAGCTTTGATTGAGGTTATGAATTGAAAATCGTTCAGAATTATCTCAGGATGCTAATGGTATAAAAATTAAGGCTCGAAAAGATCCCTAGCACTGATTTCAGTTTTGCATTTTATGGCCAAAATTTCAAATGTCCAATCCACTTTTGAGCGAGTCTTTTGCTATGTTCTAGTTAGGGTTGGACTCAGTGATGATTATGGAATGGAATAGGCTTGCTATTTGACCTTAATCCATGCTTGAGAAAGAATTGGCCTTAGGGTTTTCATCCTTAACCATTTTTCCTATTTTCTAGCCAAAACCTAGACCTAGTATGCAAATGAACCTTAGCCTGATTTTTGAGTTGATTCATGATGCATAGAAGTTGTCCAAGTTCATTTGACACTATTTCATTGATTTTTAAATTTTATTTGAATTTTCAAAGGATTAAAATGAATTCAATCATCAAAAATTAAATAAAATAAAAAAAATCAATATTTGGTCTTGAAACTAATCATGGGCCACGTGTGTGGCATGACAAGGATGAACAAAGTGAGAAAAATGGGGCCCTTTTGTCAAAAATTGGATTTTCAAAGATAGTTGACTTTTGCCATTTCACAAAAATTTCCCAACTTCTACAAGGCATAACTTGCTCAATTTTTAAGATTTTCTCATGTTCTTGGACATTTTGGAAAGGTATTTGAGTCCTTTAACCAATGCCTTTGGTCCCATGTCATTTTGATTTACCAATCTCAAGTTATGGCCTTTGACTTAAAGTCCCTTTTTGTTGACTTTTGAAAATGACCTATAATGTTGAAATTGATAACTTTTTGTGAGAGCATTTCTTGGACTTGAAGTATGAAGATGAGTTGTAGGAAATGTCTTTCTCTTCAAAATGAGCTTTGGATGGAATTTTTCTGATAATCCATGTGAAAGTTATGCACTGGTCAATTTCAGTTGACTTTTTCAGCTGTCCAAATATAGCAACCTTTGCATCTTTGATGATTTCTGAGCCAAATTTTGAGAATCATGATCAAGCATTGATCAAATGATGCTTGTGGCTTCAAAATGATATGTTGACCAAAAATTTGAACTTTTGACTGCCAAATGACCATTTTGCCCCTACAGTTGACTGTAGTGCAATTTAGGGTTTTGACTGTGCAATCTTGAGCTGAATGCCTTGAAACTTGATATGAGGATGCTTGACCATGTTTGTAAGCATATTAGACTTGATTGAGCCTTTGAAAACTTCCTTTTCTTGATCAGAACACAAACCCTAGTTTTGACTGTATAGGAGCCTGTTGCACTGCACAACCCTTGGGGAATTTTGTAGCTTGGCTTGGCAATTTCTTGAGGAATATGGGAGGGCAAATTTTGGGGTATAACAGCTGGGGACATTTCTAAAAGTGGAGTAACCTTATGGTTTAGATCACCTTTGCATGCTTATCTTGATTGCTTTGATTTCTTTACATTTGATTCTCTTGTTTGGGCTTGAAATCCTCTACCCATATTTGGGAAACATTCATAGGTAAATAGCAATACGTTGTGGAAACTATGCGGGATATACCGACATGGTTGAAGCAATAGCTATATTAGTGCGACATATTTGTGAGTACCGGTATCCTTTGAGTCAATCAAAGAGAATACGGGGCCGCTGAGTGATGTCATGAAGCACTAATGAACTCTTAGAACCTTACTTGACCATCTTGGCCTTATTAGGGGTAGTGAGATGACCGACTTTGGTACAGTCCGAAGTTGGTAGATACTCGATACTACACTCATTGAGGGTTGTTTTCTTGGAATATTTTGGTCGCCAGTTAAGTGGCTAAACCAAAACAATGAACATAGAAAATAATCCAGTGATATTGAGCTCCTTAGAACCCGGTTACTATTTATAGGACAGGTTGATCCGACCAACTTCAAGAGGGTACTTACCTATGAAACCCCATGCAAGCCTGAAACTAGGATCTTGTGTGGCTTATTTGTACATGTGCTTGTGCATACATCATGAACATCATAAAGCATCATTTGCATTCACTAACCATTTCAAGGGTCTGGATCTTCATATTTGTTCTTGTTTTGTAGGTCATGGAATATCTTCGCAAGAAAACAATTCAAGTCAACCTTGTGAGAATTCCTCCTCAACTCAAGGAGCTTACTTCTAAGATTCCAGAGAATTCTCTCTTCAGTGAAAGACATGGTAGACTTCTCAACTTGGTCAACTCCAACATTGAAGAAGACATGGTGAAAGTTCTCTTCCAGTTCTTTGACCCCCTACACTACTGTTTCACATTCCCTGATTATCAACTAGTACCTACTTTGAAGGAATTTTCTCAACTCCTGAGGATTCCTATTCTTCATCAAATACCCTACAACGGTACAGAAAAAGAACCAAAGCCCGAGGATGTTGCTCAAGCATTACACTTGCAACCATCTGATATCAAAGGACATTGGGAAACCAGAAGTGGTGTCAAGGGTTTCTTGGCAAAGTTTCTGTTTGAGAAGGCACAAGACTGCTGGAATTCTCTAGATCTACAAGCTTTTGAAGAGATTGTGGCACTCATCATCTATGGGTTGGTCTTGTTCCAAAACCCTGATCAGCTTATAGATGTGAACGCTGTCAAGATTTTCATATCTCGGAATCCTGTGCCTACATTGCTTGGGGACATTCTACACTCATTTTACACACGAATAATAAGGAAAAGAGGTGTTCTCATGTACTGTACTCCTCTTCTAGCAAGGTGTTTTATTTCTCACCTTCCCCAAACAGTTTTGAAGAATGAGCAAGTTTAAGGTGGTCACAACGATTGATGACCCTCACACATTCTAATGTTCATTGGTGTTCTCGGTCCAGAGAAAATGTCATCATCATCGATCGTTGTGGAGAATTCCCTAATGTCCCACTACTTGGAATTAGAGGAGGCATTACCTACAACCCCTGTTTAGCTTTGAGGCAATTTGGATATGCCAGAAGGGATGGTCCTCATGATATGCTGATTCCTGACCTAGTTTTTAACTTCGACAACGATGCGCAAGTACTTCGACAAAGGTTTATCCGAGTTTGGAGGATGCCCAACAAAGTGGATAGTAAGACACTAGGGCACAATAATTCCATCCCCCTTGAGCCTTATCTCAAGTGGGTACGAACCCGTGCCCAGAATATTATGATGCCATTCCCTCACATTCTCCCCGTGATCAAAGAGCCTGTTATGGAAGGAGAGGTTCCATACACCCTCCTACATCCATACATGCCAACATCATTGGAAGAATTACAAAAGAGTTGGATACAACTCAAAGAAGAACGGAATACTTTTGAAGTCAGCTTCTATGCCAGTGAGAAGAAGGTTTTGGAGCTTACCCACCGACTTCACGAAGAAGAGACTCTTAACACTTACATGGCGCCAAAGAGGATGCGCAATATCTTTTTACATTAAGAATTTTGTTTTATTAATTTTTTTTAATTTTTTTTATTTCATTACTAACCAATCACAAAATCCTTTTTTTCATAAAATAAAAATCACAAAAAAATATTTTTATTTCAAATCAAATTTTAATCTTTTATTTTTATTAATAAATCTATTAATTAATTAGGTTTTAATTAGAAAAACTTTAATTCCTTTTGTAAATAAATAATTAATTAGATTTAATTAGGTACTAACCATTAATTTAATTAATTTCATTTTTCTTTCTTAAAATAACAAAAAAATCAAAAAAATATGTCATAATTAATTTTTTTATTTAATTAATTAATTTAATTTAATTTAGTAATTAATTTAGGATTTATTTCTTTCTTAAAATAAAAACCACAAAAATATATTTTCTTTAACCAAAAGGGTCAAAACCCTAGTCATGCGTCCGATTTAATTTTGCGTCGCGATTTACTTTTCCTTATCCAATAATGTACTTGCTTCCGGATTGTAATAGTTAAATAGGACATTTAATTACTTTTTATTTGCTTTATTTTATTTTTCAAAGGGTTTGTCTTTGGCGATGTAAATACCCGACGTCTTGTAATTTAAATTCCGCAAATTATAACTGTTAGATGTTTGATAATAGGGTTTCATGACAAGACTGAATGTTTTAACCTAAAATCAACTTAGATCACCCTTAACATGTACAAAGATAAAAATAACTGAAAACAACGCACTCGCACATGCGCACTCTTAGGGTACACCCACTTGGTTGCCTTCGCGTACGGTCATTAAGTATAGGTTGTTTTAGAGGCCGCCCTCTTGTCTAAAAGATCATAGTCGCCTCAAAATGGTTGCCTCGGATATTGTTGCCTCAAACAAATGATCTAAGACATTAGGGTTACTGCTAAGGCGTCCTAACATTGCTTTAGTGACCGTATGTCCCGCATTTGAATTGACCCTTAAACTCCAACGACAGTGCTACCTACTCATAAATAGTAGGATAGCATTGTCTAAAGGAAATTAGTATAGAACGATTCCTTTTTCGAGTAGGTAGATGGTTCTTAGATACTTTCTCTTTCAAAAACAAAAACTTTTCACACTTACACTCCTTTTTGAACAAAGTTTTCAAAAACACTTCATACGCTCTTGAGGACAGAAGCAAGAGTTAAATCGAAGTTTTCAAACAAAAACTTTTTCAAAACCCACAAGCACAAAGAAAGAAATTTTTGAAAACAATTGAGCAAGTACCTAAGAGCCAGTGGATAACCACGGATAGAAAGGATGCTAATACCTTCCCTTTCTATAATCTACCCCCCGAACCCGAGAAATATCTCAAAAAAGGAATTTTTATGTGCTTTTTTCCTTTCCTTATTGGATAAAATAAAAGTCGGTGGCGACTCTTGCTTACCGCGACATTTTGCAAAAACAAACGCAAAACACAAACCAGCATTCCAAAAAACAGTCAGTTCTTCCCACCGTATCACAACTTTCAAATACAAATGCTAGTAATTAGGGTTTGTATGGAAAGACTAAAACCAAACAATAGAAAACCCTAATCAAAGACAAAAATAATGTATGTAAATCAATGCACTTGCACACAAATACCCCTATGGTAAATCCACTCGGTTGCCTTACAAAAATGACCATATTACGCATGTGAGGTATCTTAGCAAAGACGAGCAAAATACAAGATCATATCCCCTCGATGACGCTATCTATGTTGCATTTAAAAATGATCTTAGTCCCCAAAGAAAAATGCTAAGATACCTTGCAATATTGCTAATCATAACTATACGATGACCCCCGCCTGTCCCTTTTACATCCAAAAGATAGGCTTACTTACCAAGTCAATGGTAAGATAACAATGTCAAAGGAAAGAGGAAATGAACATGAAAGACTTTTGAGTAGGTAGAATGTTCCTAGTTACTTACTCAATTTCAAAACAAAACATCCTTGCTATTTTCAAAACAAAACACCAAACACTTTCGAAAACAAACTTGAAAACTTGAAAACATTTTTTAAAGATCAACACTTTGTATACATTCTTACGAACGAGAATCATTACAAAGTTTGCCTAAATGATGACGCCTTTTCAAAATACTTTCAAAAACCACACAAAGCATATTTTCAAACAAAAGAAAGTGATCTAGCAAGCAACTAAGAGTCCGTAGATAACTACGGATGAAAGGGATGCTAATACCTTCCCTTTTCATAATCTACCCCCCGAACTCAAGAAACAATCTCAAATGTCTTTCTTGTGCTTTTTCACCTTTCCTTTTGGATAGAAGAAAAGTCGGTGGCGACTCTTGCTAACTGCAACATTTGCGATAAAACGCAAAACACCAAGTCAGTTCTCCCACCGCATCACACCGTCACACTAGATGACATGTACATGTTATTGGGTCTCCCTGTCGATGGTAAGGCGGTTAACGGGTCGATTCAACAGCCCAACTCTTTGTGCGAGGAATTCTTAGGAAAAGATATAGTTGAAGGTGGTGGTGCTAGAGGCCAAGATATTTTACTTACTGAACTAAAAAAACATTATGCGACTCTGGATTTGAACGAAAACTCCTTCGAGCTAGCTAGAGTAATAAAAGCTAGAAATTATATAATGATACTTTTTGGAATCTTTTTATTTCCCGAAAGTACGGGGAATAGTGTAAATTTCATGTATTTAAATTTACTTAGAATGCATTGATCTGGAATGCATTGACTTCACTGGGCCATCGACCCTGTCACAACAGGAAACGCGACGAAATCCACCACAAGACAGGTGAGGACGCGGATGCGGAATCGCGGGTCATTATCGAGTTTCGGGGGACCATTAATTATTTTTGTATTTTTTATTATGTAATCGTTTTGTGTAAATAAAAAAGTCGAATTTTCGTGAAACTATATCGTTTACCTAATGTCTCACATTTAAAATAAAAAACGAAAAAAATTGGACCTCATTTGCACTAAGGCGCCATCTCAGATGGCTTAGGGCACACTTTTAACACCTACGCACCAAGTGAGATGACACTCCCTTTTAATTTAAGGTGTAAGCGCCAAGTGAGATGGCTACTCCTTTGTGGAGTTTTCTGAAACATAATTATTTAGGTAATTTTCTCAAAAACATGATTATTTACGAAATTATTTTTTTTAAAACTAATTATTGAAAAAAAAATTCTAGATTGTTCCATTAGTTGTAAATGTCAAAATGGGTGTTATTTTAGCATTTCTCAATCTCGTAACTAAAAGCTCTCTTTATTTCAAATCATTTTCTACTCTTTTCTTGCTCTAAATACAAGAGTATTTTCAAAACTCAATATGCATAAATTATAAATATAATTATTTATAAAAATATTCTTATTTAAAATATTGTTAGTATTCACTCCGTCTCAAAATAATCGTCATATTAAAAAAAACATTTTAAAATGTTTCTCACTTTAAATTATTAATATAATTTTATATTTAATCTTTCAATTATATTTTCTAATAAATATTTATTATTTTCTTACTTAATATTAATACTAATTTAAATATATTAATAATTAAAACATAATTTAATAAAATTAATATTATATTTTTTATTTATTATCACTTTTTAATCCGTATGAAATGATAAATAATATGAGATGAAGAGAGTAATATTATCTCTTTTATCATATCAATAACAAATAAAATAGAGCAAGTGAATCGTTAAGTGTAAAAAGCAAATTTTGAAACTCTCGAAGCATAGCCCCTCCTAGGCACAGCTAGTAACACCATGTTCAACATTCAACCTATGCACTTACTTCCCACCTTTTAAAACCCTCCATACCCTGCATTGCACCTTCCAAATCACTATCCTCTCTATCGTTTTACTATAAAAACACTTCATCACCTAAAACAACATTTTACATTACCATTTTAGTCTTTCAATAACACCAAGATCACTCTTATCAGTTTCAATGTCTACTTGTAACAACAAAAACAACAATGCATGAAATCAGTGTAACATTGTTTAGAATTTAATTAAGATATGAAATGCACCAATCCTTCATAAATAATATTGCGAGAGAAAAACTTGGAATTGCAAGAACAATGCATTAAGATAAAGTCATTGTAACACTGATCTCAATTACTTTCAAAATACCCAAAACCATTCACTCTCTCAACACTTCATCCTCTGCTATGTAACCACCACAAGAGATTAGTCATTGAGTTGCCATCCTCAAACCCCTTTAAACTTTTTATATTCTTCAATGCAACTTCTTTGTCAAAAATTCCCTGCAAGGCAAACACAAATCCCTTCATTTTTTCTCCAATACCTTCTCTTTTCAAAGCAGGCAATGTCCATTCAACGAGTTCCTTCACATACTTAACATCACAAAACAAATCTTCAGAAATAGGCAACAATGGTAACACCTGAATACCAAGCCTAGCTTCTTTCCACTCACTTGGAGCAAACCATAATTCACTGCTCCTCCTGTTAGACCAAAGAGTTCCCATGATCCTATTCTCTTTTATAAAATCTTTTTCATAAACTTTCCCATCCTTTTCGATATGCCACCACATTTTTGCGGCACAAATTTCCAACGCTGCAAGTGTTGATCCAATGGACACAACTTGAGCATCACCATATGCCAATCCAAACAAGGCTGCAGCATAATATGCATTAACGGCTTCACTACTTCCCATCTGGTGCCTTCCATCTGGAAACTCAGTTACACCTCCAGCCCAAGAATGCAAATTATAAAGATCAAAATTCCTCAAACGTGTGTAATTCGAGTTCGATTTTACACTAGTGTTCATATAATCTTCCAATATTGAATAGGCTTGAGATTTATACTTCCTACCCCAAGCTGGATCAATCTTAACAAGCACAGCAATTGCATAAACAAAGTATCCTAATGTGCAATGATGGTTATTATAAATTGCTAAACTTAGTTCAGCACTTGTATCTACAATACCTCCCCATTTTGCATCATGCAGAAATCCATTACCTTTGAAAGTTCCTTCAAGCCAAGGCTCGATAGTTTCCTTCAAAAACTTCTTAACTTTAACCTTTGGAATCACATCATAGAAAAAAACCTCTTCAGCAATCAAAGCCAGCCTTGCAGCTCTTGAAATCATTTTTCCAAAAGCATGACATGATGTAGTTTTTATCGAGGACGAGCTCAAACCCTCAACATCCTTAAAAAGTGATGAAACAATTTTCTCATGATGTTTTTCTTTCACACCATTTGTAGAGTACCATGTAATAGAAATATGCTCAGTTTTCAAAATCCAAGAATCACCAACAATACCAACGAGCTCACCATCAATGCTTTTATACTTGAAATCATTCAAAACAGTAACATTATTATAACCACTCTCAGATAAAAGCTGAAGATGAAGAGGGTGTGCTAACATCAACAAATCACCCCAACCTTTCTTTTCCCATTTATACTCAACACAAAATGGTTCTCTAAGTATAGCATCACCTGACACAGGATAACAGAAACTGCACCTGTCAAGAACAGCCTCATGTTTCGAATCAGAATGCGGCAACAAAGCTATGCGAATGTTGCCTGAAAAGGCCTCAGAAGTGATCTCAGAACGACTATGAGTCAACTTAATTTTAATCGAAGCGTATAGTATCCAGGCTTGATTGTTGTTAAACCGGATAGTAAACTTTGTAGATGAATCATTTGATGAGAAGAAAATGATATCATGAATGGTTGATATGGAAAGAGGGGTTGGTTTAGTTAGAGAAAGAGTGACATAAGGACTTCCCCTAACAAGAAAGAAACTCATATTGATACAAGGAATGTCTAAGGTGACACTGAGGTCACTATAGGAAGATATGAGATGTTTTCCCTTGGAGCCTTTTTGGTTATCTTTTTTTGAGGAAGTGATAGTGAGATCAGGTTTGAATATTTGGGATATGACTTTGGAGTTGGAAGAGTGGTTAGGATAGGAAACGGAAATGGATGAGTTTGAGGATTCGATGAGATAAGGATGAATGTATTCAGGTTGGTCACCATTTTTGAGAGAGAAGTTTTGGAAGAAAGAGTTAGTAGGGAGGGGTGTGGATAGAAGATCTGGAGAGAAGAATTTGGAGGGGTCGGGGAGGATAGTGGAGTTAGCATGTGGGAATAGAAAAGGTTTGTTGTTTTTGTTGTTACTAGTAGACATTGGAACTGATAAGAGTAATATTGGTGTTTTCGAAAGACTAAAATGTTGTTTAAGGTGGTAATGAATGAAAATGGTTATGGTGATGGAGAGTTTTTATAGTAAAATCTTTGGAAGGTGCAGCAGGGTCTGTCTTTTGTGTTATTGGATGGATTAAGAGGTTGGAAGTAAAGTGTATATATAGGTTGAATGATGAACATGGTGTTCTAGCTGTGCCTACAAGGGGCTATGGTTCAAGAGTTTCAAACTTGCTTTTTTACACTTAACGATTCAGTTTTTCTATTTTCCTTCAAATGTTTACATGCTTCAAATAATCAAAAGTTACTAGTAAAAATTGAGTATTTTTGTCTTCGAAAATCTCTATGGAAAACGCAATAAATTAATATGACTAAAAAACACAATAAATCTTTTAACATTTTATTTATTTATAATGTTTTTATGTTATTATAAGTATCTTAAGTTTTAAAGTTTATTACATTATTTTTCTCAATTTTTACTATTATATTAATTTAAAGTTATATTAATTTTATTAAAAAATTAATTAAACATATTGTTTGGTGCTATTTCGTAGAATTGAGTTATTATTTTTAAATCTTGTTTTTAATTTACTAAAAATTTAATTAATTCTATCAATGTATTTAATATTTATTTCATATTATTTACTCTTTTTTTTTACAAAACTAAACTCAATTTATATCATTAAATAAATAACGTAATACAAAGAGGATTCAAATAAAATACCGCGCGTCGAGCTAAGAATTGACTGCCTGAGTTAAGCTATGAGGCACACAATTAACTTGACCTTAATAAACTTAACTTCAAAGTCGTTTCTAGTAACTATGAGATTCTTAATACTGGCAATGATCAAACTAAATTCAGAGTTATCGGATGAAGTAGCGTGTAACGCTTGAACCACCAATTGTGAGTCCCTTTCAAAGTTTAGATGATTCAAGGTTAACTAGATTGCTCCTAAGATCGCTTCCTTCAAAGTCAATGTCTCTACTTCAACAATGGAATATTGAGACCCCTATCCCACGAGGTACTTGCCTCCCTGAAACCGCCGACACCATCTCGAACACACCATCCTCTGTTAGTGGTGTCAAGATGATCGTTAAATCCCACATCTACATTACATTTCAACCAACCAGTTGAAGGAGGTTGCTAAGTACTTTGTTGTTGGATACTATTAGCGTCACCCCTAAGCGAATCTTGGGCAAAGAACCAATCCTTCCACAAGTGATAGCCCTGCGCACCTAGGTGATTCACATCCAACTTCTCCTCATTCCAGATTCAATTATTCCTATTATTCCACAATACCCAAATCATGACCGCCACCCTTCCCGCGACTTTGAAATCTTCCTTACTACACATGTCATGGATCACGTCTCGAGCTTCCTGCATAATGGCCAACCGCGACCTAATAATACGATCAAACCCTACAACACTCCAACAATTAGTCGTTAATACACAACCGAAAAAATATGTCACTTGTTTTCCACGTCGGCATTACACAATTGGAAGCTATGAGGGAAAGGAATAAAGTATTTTCAGAGATTATTCCTAGTAGGCAGGCATCCCCGACATAAGCGCCAAAGAAGATGTTTAGTTTTTAGGGGCGCTTTGATTCTCCATAAGCTACACCAGCCACCTTCCAACCTTCTATTTTTGAATTTATGTTGCTCCTGCCACCAGAGTTTATAACCTATTTTAACATTATAGATTCTATTATGTTATTCCTTTCATTAATACTATCCTCTGTAACGTCATCCACAAGGGGAACCTGTAGAATATTATTAGCGGTCTCAAAAGAAAACAAATGTGTAATTTTGTTCGATCCCATTGCTTACAGTTAGGATCCATAAGTTCCTGGACCCTCAGTCTATATACATGTTGTTCATGTGGTGCTTTAAACTAACATCCCCTTTCCCCTCTCATCCACGGATCCGACATCACCTTTATCTTATTGTCGTCCTCAATTTTCCATCTACTCCTAATAATAACTATTTACGGGATTTCTAAAGACTCCTCCAAACAAATATATGATTGGTGCTTAAACTCACTGCTAGAAAAGAAGAGTTAGGAAAATATTTGGCTTTGAAAACTTTGGAGACTAAGGTGTCTTGGTTGCATATGATATGCCAACCCTGCTTCGCCACCATGTCCATATTGAAAGATTTGAAATCCTGGAACCCCAATCCTCCTTCCTTTTTTGGATAAGTCATATTCTCCCATACTAGCCATCTAATACCTTGTAATTGCTACCCCCTCCCCACCAGAATTAATTAAGCATATTCTCTATTTCCTCCACCAGTGTATCAGGCAATAAAAACACACTCAAAGCATAAGATGGAATTTCCTAAAGAACTGGTTTTATCATAATCTCTTTACCAGCCTTGGACATAGGTCGATCCTATAAGGAATTAATTCTTTTCCATATCCTATCTTTGATAAAATAAAATGTCGCCTTCTTACTTCTACCCACCATCGTAGGTAATCCCAAATATGTATCCAATACATAACGGACACCATAATACGAGAAAGATCTTCCTTCGCTTGGTTGCTTAGGTTACGGCTGAAGAAGACCTCATATTTATTCAAATTGATTTCTTGGCATGAGGCCTCTTCGTACACCTTCACAATCTCCATTAGACTTCGAACTTCAACAAGATTAGCTCTGCAAAACAAAAAAATAATTGTCGATAAAAAGTAGGTGAAACACCAATGGTGCCCCTACATACCATGTATGTCTTCTTTTTTCACGGCGTTCCTGATTATCAAGGACAAACCCTCTGCTATCAAAATAAAGAGGTAATGAGAACACGCGTCTCCTTGTCTCAAGCCCCTTCCTGGATAAATAGATCCCACACGATCTGAGTTTACCATCATTGAATAATTAATAGACTTCATAAACATCATCATCCAATGCACCCACTTCTTTGAGAAACCCATACTCCTCATCATATTCTTCAAGAAACCCCAATCCACCTTATCGTAAGCCTTGCTAATATCAATTTTGAGTGCTAATTCAGCAATGTTACCGCAAGTTTTACGTTTCAACTTATGTATGATCTCGAACGCAATAAGAGAATTATCAAGAATTGATCTCCCCTCCACGAAATCAGATTGTTCCTCAGAAACACATTTGGATAAGAACATCTTCAATCTATTGGCTAGTACTTTCAATATCACCTTGTACACTATGTTGCAAAGAGAAATGGGTCTCAAATATTTCATCGACGTCGGGTTATCACATTTCTGAATGAGGCAAATGTTTGTTTCATTCAGATATGAAGGAAAGAAGCCTTGGTCCAACCAATTTGTGCTGCCTGAAAAATATCCTCCCCACAAACATCCCAAAAATTCTGATAAAGTGTCGGGTTGAAGTCGTCGGGATCCGGGGATTTATCTGAATGCATATGTTTCAACACTGTAAACATTTCTTCTTTGGTGATTTGTACCGATAAATTGTCATTATCTGCATTAGTAACATCTGACGATATAAGGTGCAAAACCAGCTCATATTCATAATGTCTTTCAAGAAACAAACTAGTCAAAGTAATTTTTAGCTACTATTTTAGACCCTTCGGAATCCTTCACTTCTATATTATTCTCATCAATAAGCATTGCAATTTGTTTAAACTTTCTTCCAGATGACGTTGTCATATGGAAAAATTTAGTGTTCAAGTCCCCGTCTTTTAGCCAGTGTAATTTGGCTCTATGCTTCCAATACACTTCTTCTTTAACAAACATCTGGTTATGTTTTTTTTCGCCGTTAAAAGCGTCTCGACACCATCTGGGTCATGTGATCTTCTATGGAATTCCATCTCATGTTCACAGTCCTTGACCATTCTCTAAACCACGATCGCTTCCTATGACTCTATCTTTGCAATTCATCGACACACCTTCTTAATCTATTTCCCAGTAGAGCTGACAAATGTGTCGACCGACCCAACCCGCTTCTGTCCAGTGGGCCAAAATGTTTAAATGGGCTGGCCTAACCCAATTGCTTAATGGGCTACAAAAAATGAGTTTGACCCATTTTTCAAAGGCCCGTGCAGCTTGATGGGCCAGCTCGACCCGTATTTTGATATTATAATTTTAATTTTATAAAAGGGATGTAATGGATAAAAGCTACTGATCTTACCTGATCAGAAGGGATCGTCAAGGCCCACGAGCTTTGAGTCGAGCAGTGATCAAATGTGAAGTGGAGGGTGGTGGATACCTACAAGACACTTTGATGCCAAAGTAAGGTTAAAAGTAAGTGCAAGTAAAACACCAGTGTTGTACCCCAAAATTTTCCCTCCCATTCTTCTTCAAGACATTCTCCTAGGGTTCTCAAATGCTCAAGGTTGCTCAAGAATTGATTAGACAAATTCTCTTCCTAAGAAATGGGTCCACAACTAGGGTTTTGTATTTCTCAAGGAAGATTGGGTTTCCAAGGTCTTAAATGGTTTTTCATTGCTCCTCATATGCTTCAAAGAATGCTCATACCAAGTTTTCTCAGTCAATGGCTCAAATGACTGAAAATCAATTGTATTGGGTAAAAAGTCAACTAAGGTCAACATACAGTCAAACTTCAAGATTTTTGGTCAACGTCAACATTTTGAAGTGATATTCTTCATTTTATCAAGTGTTGATCACGATTCCTCAAGAAAACCCCTCAAATCATTAAAAGTCAAAAGTTACCAAATTAGGGTTTCCTTAGGAGAAGTCAACTGAACTTTGACCAAGCATAACTTTCACATGCTTCATCATCTTTCCCCCAACAAAAGATGATTTTGAAGGGAATTCAATTCTATACAACTTTTTCTCTCTAAGCTCAAGTCTAAAAAATGCATCATTTGAGAGATATAAGTCAATACATTACAGGTCATTTCAAAAGTCAACAAAAAAACACTTTTTGTCAAGGCAACTTACATCAAGATAAAATCTTCAAAAGAAAAAATGATAAACATAGAGGTTGTATAGTAAATCTTGATATTTCCAAAAAGTCTAAGATCACCTTCAAAAGAGAAAAATTGAGCAAGTTATGACCATTGCAAGTTGGGAACTTTTGACCAAATGCATGAAGTTCAAAGTGAGGAAATTTGTAATTTTGGACTATTAGGCCTAAGTTTTCAAGTCCAAACGTGTTCATGACATGTTGTTGTACCCCAAAATTTTCCCTCTCATTTTATCAAAGTTTCTCATCACAAGGACACCTCTTTTCCTCATGGTTCGAGTGTAACATGAGTGAAGGAGGTCCCCCAGCAACGTAGGTATAGGATTCCTGGACATAAAGATCTGGACAACACTGATATCAATGAGATGATCTGGGTTAGGGAACAACACCAAACCATAAACAAGGAGGGCCACAACCTCTTCAAAAGCTTGCAAATCAAGGGAGTTCCAACAATCATAGGCCTTTTCAAACAGAAACCTGGCTAAGAACCCTTTGATACCACTTCTAACTTCCCAATGTCCCTTGAGGTCAGATGACTGTAGGTGCAAGGCTTTAGCAATCTCTTCAAGCTTAGGTTCCTTTTCTGTACCGTTGAAGGGTAGCTGATCAAGAATAGGGATCTTCAGGAGTCGGGAGAACTCCTCCAATGTAGGTACCAACTGATAGTCCAAGAAAGTGAAACAGTGATGCAGAGGGTCAAAGAATTGGAACAGGACTTTTATCATATCTTCCTCAATGTTGGTGTTGACCAAGCTGATGAGGCTTCCATGCCTTTCACTGAATGAAGAGTTCTCGGGAATCCTGGATATAAGCTCCTTAAGCTGAGGAGGGATCCTTACAAGACTGATTGGAATTGTCTTTCTACGAACAGTTTCCATGTCCTACAAAACAAGAACAAAGATGAAAATTCGAACCCCTGAAATGGTTAGTTAATGCATATGATGCTGGATGATGTCATGATGCTATGATTAAACACAGATATTTACAAAGACAAACATGTAAGGCACACAAGGCACACAAGACAGGCCCTTAAGGTTTAAGGCCAGCATGAGGTCTAGGTAGTACCCTCTTGAAGTTGGTGGGTTCAACCTGTCCTATCAAAGTAACCGGGTTCTAAGGTTCCCAATATCACGGGATTGCTTTCATTGTTCATCGTTTCGATTTAGCCACTGAACTGGCGACCGAAATATTCCAGGAAAGCAACCCTCAATCGAGTGTAGTATCGAGTATCAACCAACCTCGGACTGCACCAAAGTCAGTTATCTCACTACCCTAAAGAGGCCAAGATGGTTCAATTAAGGTTCCTAAGGTCTGTTGATGCTTCATGACACCACATGGAGGCCCCGTACTCTCCTTGACTGACTCAAGGGTTACCGGTACACACCAAAATGCCACATCAACGTAGCAGACTGCTTCAACCATGTCGGTATACCCCGCACAGTTCCCTCACAGCCTTGTTGCTACTTTCTAAAAAGGTATCCCCCAGATCCGGGTTAGGATCTATAGAACTCCCAAGACGGTCCCACAATTTTAAAGCATACAAGGAAAGCAATTGAAAACACAATGATCTTAGTCCTAAGGTACACCTCACTTTAAGTTTGTCCCCAGCAGAGTCGCCAGTTCTGTGATCGGTGGATCTGGAACTGACTGTTTTAAAGCTGGTTCGCGAAATGTCGCGGAAGCAAGAGTCGCCACCGTCTTTTATTTTCTCCAATAGGAAAGGACAAAAGCATAGAAAAATTCCTTTAAAGAGATTGCTCTC
The DNA here is from genome assembly GCA_948472305.1 of Vicia faba. NCBI lineage: Eukaryota > Viridiplantae > Streptophyta > Magnoliopsida > Fabales > Fabaceae > Vicia > Vicia faba. The sequence continues at coordinate 866,413,252 of OX451735.1, read as the reverse complement.
GGTTCGGGAGGTAGGTTATAGAAAGGGAAGGTGTTAGCACCCTTTCTATCCATGGTTATCCATGGGCTCTTAGGTACTTGCTCAATGTGTTTTCAAAATTGTTGTTTGCTTTTCAATTGTGGGTTTCAAAAATGTTCTTTGAAAAGTTTCAGTTTGACTCGTACGTCAGAGTGTTTGAAAAGTTTGTTTTGAAAGTTTTTGAAAGTGTGTCGGTGTGAAAAGTATTTTGATTTGTTTGAAATTTGAGCAAGTATCCTTGAGAACCTACCTACCCTAAGGAATTCGTCTGTGTAAATGTCCTTTAAAGTAGTGCCATCCCACCATTGAGAGGCAGGTAGCACCACCGTTGGAGGTGTTCGGGTCAATTCGAGTTTTAGGGACGTGGTGATCACCGGAGCAATGGGAAGACACCTTAGAAGCTACCCTCATGCCAGGTTCCCGGACCATGAGGACTTACTAAGACGTTTTCTACTCGATGACCACCTTTCGAAAGGCAACAGTGAGGCGTACCCTAGGGGTGGTGTGTGAATTGTGTGTCATTTTCAGTTTATTGTTTGTCTTGTCATGTATTTGTGATCTAACGATTTGATTTTATTTTTGGGCATTCATTCTTTCATGCATATTTATTAACAGTTATATTTGCGAGAAAATAAATCTAAACTATTACAACCGGCGCGGGTCCACATCGCCAAAAAAACCGAACCCGATTTGACTGAAAATAGATAAAGCGAATAAATAAAAGTCCGAGAGTTTTAAATTACATGGCTTTGGGGCATATACATAATTATTTACACAATATAAAACAAATGCGCGAAATAAAGAGATTAACAAAATTAGGGCGTTGGACCTTTTACAAACAATTAAAAATTAATCAAGGAATCTAAAATTAAAAATTAAATGAAAAATAATGTTTTTGTGTTTTTTAGGTCTAAAAGAAAAAAGGAAAAAAATTAATTAGAATTAAAGTGCTAAACCTAATGTTTTTTTAAGTTTATTATGAAAAAAGATTTAATTTCTAACCTAAGTAAATTCTAAACTAATTTATGTACAATTTTTGATTTATAGAAAATAAATAATAAATAATAATATTGTGAGAAAAAAGGAAAAAATTAAAAAAAGGATATAAAAAATTAATAATTAACCTAATTCTACATTTTTTTGGATTTTTATTATGAAAAGAGAATTAAAATTAACATTAAAACCTAATTAAACTAAATGAGTTACATTTTAATTTATTTAAAAAAAGAATCAAAATTAATTATATTTTTTTTTGTCCTTTCTGTATTTTTAATGTTTTTCATATTTTTTGTAAGAATTAATTAAATCAGAAAATAAAACACAAGTAAATTTAAAAATAATAGAATATAAAGAAAATTAGAAAAAAAGAAAAAAAGAGATAGAACCAGGGAGGTGTGGTTCCCAGAATTGGAGGTGCAAGCCTGAAAAGCCTGGCCCATTTGCTGGCAATTTGTTGACTTTTTCCATTCAAGTGTGCGCCTGCTGACTTGATGTATGGTGCACTCTTCATCTTGGCCATGGATCTGAGGCCCTGGGACACGTGGAGGTTGAATTCTGATGGAGTATGGTGAGCATCAGTGTGAGCGCTGCATGTGAATTGGAAATGAAAAATAACATTAAATTTTGCAAGACCTGGGACTTGAACCCAGGTCTTTGATGTCATGCACCTAACACGTTACCACTGAGCCAGTTGTATTTCAATTAACATATAATAGTTAATAAATAATAAAAAGAATAATCAATGCATAGTGGTCAAACGCGCGCGAATTTGAACGAATCAATCACCAGCTGACACGTCTTCTTCTTCCTCGCGTGTCCTGAAACATAAAATACAACAGCAACGGTTTTGAAGCGTTGCATTAGGTAAGCTACAAAAAAAATAGCGAATAGCTTGTTTCCTAATATAAATTAGGCGCGAGTATGTCTTCTTCTTCGTCCAGATGCATGGAGTGTGATGGTGTTGCTCTAAAGTTCTGATTTTTCTTATTTACAAAAGCCCCAATTTAAGAAGCTGGAAACCCTAGAACATGAAAATGGTAAAATCGTGTATGGCTTATGAAAATGCAATTAAATACCATGAACAGCTTGGAAACTTTGTGAGGAACATGGATATGTAATTAAAAATGCAAAAGGATGCGTAGAATCAAGAACACGAATTCAAAATTTTTCTGTACAGTTTCACTTGCAGATACCAGTTCAAGGAGCTTTGATTGAGGTTATGAATTGAAAATCGTTCAGAATTATCTCAGGATGCTAATGGTATAAAAATTAAGGCTCGAAAAGATCCCTAGCACTGATTTCAGTTTTGCATTTTATGGCCAAAATTTCAAATGTCCAATCCACTTTTGAGCGAGTCTTTTGCTATGTTCTAGTTAGGGTTGGACTCAGTGATGATTATGGAATGGAATAGGCTTGCTATTTGACCTTAATCCATGCTTGAGAAAGAATTGGCCTTAGGGTTTTCATCCTTAACCATTTTTCCTATTTTCTAGCCAAAACCTAGACCTAGTATGCAAATGAACCTTAGCCTGATTTTTGAGTTGATTCATGATGCATAGAAGTTGTCCAAGTTCATTTGACACTATTTCATTGATTTTTAAATTTTATTTGAATTTTCAAAGGATTAAAATGAATTCAATCATCAAAAATTAAATAAAATAAAAAAAATCAATATTTGGTCTTGAAACTAATCATGGGCCACGTGTGTGGCATGACAAGGATGAACAAAGTGAGAAAAATGGGGCCCTTTTGTCAAAAATTGGATTTTCAAAGATAGTTGACTTTTGCCATTTCACAAAAATTTCCCAACTTCTACAAGGCATAACTTGCTCAATTTTTAAGATTTTCTCATGTTCTTGGACATTTTGGAAAGGTATTTGAGTCCTTTAACCAATGCCTTTGGTCCCATGTCATTTTGATTTACCAATCTCAAGTTATGGCCTTTGACTTAAAGTCCCTTTTTGTTGACTTTTGAAAATGACCTATAATGTTGAAATTGATAACTTTTTGTGAGAGCATTTCTTGGACTTGAAGTATGAAGATGAGTTGTAGGAAATGTCTTTCTCTTCAAAATGAGCTTTGGATGGAATTTTTCTGATAATCCATGTGAAAGTTATGCACTGGTCAATTTCAGTTGACTTTTTCAGCTGTCCAAATATAGCAACCTTTGCATCTTTGATGATTTCTGAGCCAAATTTTGAGAATCATGATCAAGCATTGATCAAATGATGCTTGTGGCTTCAAAATGATATGTTGACCAAAAATTTGAACTTTTGACTGCCAAATGACCATTTTGCCCCTACAGTTGACTGTAGTGCAATTTAGGGTTTTGACTGTGCAATCTTGAGCTGAATGCCTTGAAACTTGATATGAGGATGCTTGACCATGTTTGTAAGCATATTAGACTTGATTGAGCCTTTGAAAACTTCCTTTTCTTGATCAGAACACAAACCCTAGTTTTGACTGTATAGGAGCCTGTTGCACTGCACAACCCTTGGGGAATTTTGTAGCTTGGCTTGGCAATTTCTTGAGGAATATGGGAGGGCAAATTTTGGGGTATAACAGCTGGGGACATTTCTAAAAGTGGAGTAACCTTATGGTTTAGATCACCTTTGCATGCTTATCTTGATTGCTTTGATTTCTTTACATTTGATTCTCTTGTTTGGGCTTGAAATCCTCTACCCATATTTGGGAAACATTCATAGGTAAATAGCAATACGTTGTGGAAACTATGCGGGATATACCGACATGGTTGAAGCAATAGCTATATTAGTGCGACATATTTGTGAGTACCGGTATCCTTTGAGTCAATCAAAGAGAATACGGGGCCGCTGAGTGATGTCATGAAGCACTAATGAACTCTTAGAACCTTACTTGACCATCTTGGCCTTATTAGGGGTAGTGAGATGACCGACTTTGGTACAGTCCGAAGTTGGTAGATACTCGATACTACACTCATTGAGGGTTGTTTTCTTGGAATATTTTGGTCGCCAGTTAAGTGGCTAAACCAAAACAATGAACATAGAAAATAATCCAGTGATATTGAGCTCCTTAGAACCCGGTTACTATTTATAGGACAGGTTGATCCGACCAACTTCAAGAGGGTACTTACCTATGAAACCCCATGCAAGCCTGAAACTAGGATCTTGTGTGGCTTATTTGTACATGTGCTTGTGCATACATCATGAACATCATAAAGCATCATTTGCATTCACTAACCATTTCAAGGGTCTGGATCTTCATATTTGTTCTTGTTTTGTAGGTCATGGAATATCTTCGCAAGAAAACAATTCAAGTCAACCTTGTGAGAATTCCTCCTCAACTCAAGGAGCTTACTTCTAAGATTCCAGAGAATTCTCTCTTCAGTGAAAGACATGGTAGACTTCTCAACTTGGTCAACTCCAACATTGAAGAAGACATGGTGAAAGTTCTCTTCCAGTTCTTTGACCCCCTACACTACTGTTTCACATTCCCTGATTATCAACTAGTACCTACTTTGAAGGAATTTTCTCAACTCCTGAGGATTCCTATTCTTCATCAAATACCCTACAACGGTACAGAAAAAGAACCAAAGCCCGAGGATGTTGCTCAAGCATTACACTTGCAACCATCTGATATCAAAGGACATTGGGAAACCAGAAGTGGTGTCAAGGGTTTCTTGGCAAAGTTTCTGTTTGAGAAGGCACAAGACTGCTGGAATTCTCTAGATCTACAAGCTTTTGAAGAGATTGTGGCACTCATCATCTATGGGTTGGTCTTGTTCCAAAACCCTGATCAGCTTATAGATGTGAACGCTGTCAAGATTTTCATATCTCGGAATCCTGTGCCTACATTGCTTGGGGACATTCTACACTCATTTTACACACGAATAATAAGGAAAAGAGGTGTTCTCATGTACTGTACTCCTCTTCTAGCAAGGTGTTTTATTTCTCACCTTCCCCAAACAGTTTTGAAGAATGAGCAAGTTTAAGGTGGTCACAACGATTGATGACCCTCACACATTCTAATGTTCATTGGTGTTCTCGGTCCAGAGAAAATGTCATCATCATCGATCGTTGTGGAGAATTCCCTAATGTCCCACTACTTGGAATTAGAGGAGGCATTACCTACAACCCCTGTTTAGCTTTGAGGCAATTTGGATATGCCAGAAGGGATGGTCCTCATGATATGCTGATTCCTGACCTAGTTTTTAACTTCGACAACGATGCGCAAGTACTTCGACAAAGGTTTATCCGAGTTTGGAGGATGCCCAACAAAGTGGATAGTAAGACACTAGGGCACAATAATTCCATCCCCCTTGAGCCTTATCTCAAGTGGGTACGAACCCGTGCCCAGAATATTATGATGCCATTCCCTCACATTCTCCCCGTGATCAAAGAGCCTGTTATGGAAGGAGAGGTTCCATACACCCTCCTACATCCATACATGCCAACATCATTGGAAGAATTACAAAAGAGTTGGATACAACTCAAAGAAGAACGGAATACTTTTGAAGTCAGCTTCTATGCCAGTGAGAAGAAGGTTTTGGAGCTTACCCACCGACTTCACGAAGAAGAGACTCTTAACACTTACATGGCGCCAAAGAGGATGCGCAATATCTTTTTACATTAAGAATTTTGCCCATGGAGCATTTATGTACTAACAAATTTCTTCTTAATATGACGTGTGTTCTTTTTGTTTGCAACAAATTTGAATTTCTGAACCCTTGAATGCATTACATGAATAACATATCATTCATCATATGCATAAACAGGTCTTCACACCAGGTTTCCTTATCTTTCTGTTGTTTATTTCAGAAAGATGGATTTGGAGCAGACTGTTAAGGATCTGCAAGCACAAAATTCGCAATTTCAGCAACTCCTCATGACCTTAGCAAAGGGTCAAGAGGATCTCAAAGCACAGTTGGAGAAAGAGAAGGAACCAGAAAGGAAGAAAAAGAAAAGAGTTGGGGTAGCCACTATGGGAAGAAGGTTTGAGCATCAGGCCAGGAGAGTTCTAGAGTTCCCCTCGACGTCTGACGAAGGGGTTGGTAAAGGAAAGGGCGCTGCAATGCCTTCTGAATCAGAAGCTGAAGAAGAAGAGGAGGAAGAGGATGAAGATTACTCCGAACAGCAATATCCCCCGGCGGTGTTTACAGTGATTTCTGGTAAACAACCGCTAGTCCTCCAAACTATCGAATAAACTTACTGACTGTTATTCAATTTCTCTGGTAACTCACAGGATCGACTAGATTGATCCTAGAACGTGTTGGTCATTAGGGTAACTCTCATGATCGAACTGGTATCCGTGGTTGGTATTTAGAATGTTGTGTAGATGTTTAACTTATTTCGATTTCTCTATTAAGGATCTAAAGGTGTGATCAAACAAATGTGCGCGAAACTAAATTGCATGAATAAAGGTCAATTGTAAAGACATGTAAAAACTGCATAAAAGACAAGTAAATGACTTCGAAGCGTAAAAAACAGTTAATGTAAAAGATTCTCTGGAATATAAAAGATTCGAAATATGAAGAAAGCGTTTAAATGCAAGAAAACTGTAAAATGACTTTAAGTAAAAAAGGTGTTCGAATGATAAAAACTTGAAGATAAAGGCATGAAATGTATAACAGTTTCTGAAATGTAAAGTATTTGAAATGGAAAGAAAACATTTAAATGTAAGGCATCAGTGAAAAGATTTCGAATGAGAACACTTTAAATGCAAAAACTTGTAAATGGTATTGACATAAAGATAAAGGAAAGTACTGAAAATGATAAAGAGTTTTCATTAAATCATAAACATGTGGTGTTATCATACGTACATTGCTCTTGCATTCGTTTCCCTAGCCATGTGGTAATTTGAATGTTTACTGAGTTTTTCGTACAATAGATATGACACCCGAAATCCTAATGCTAAGACTTCTATTTATACTACTTCGACCATAACGGTCTTGCTATAAGATTCTACCACGTTCAGAACATGCAGAGCAATGCCTCTCTCTTGCTTCCACGCGTCTTCGAATGCTCCAGCGTATATATTTCAAATTTCGAACATCCCGCTTGCATTTGAATTTCAAATGTTTTGGCACTTCTTTGCTTCGAACGCATTTCTTAGACACATCCTTGTTATCATTTCGAGACTTCTTTGGATATATTCTCATAACTGTCACTCGAAGCTCCAAGTTTTGATATGCCCATTCGAAGCACTGCTTCTACCATTTCGAAACATGACGTTTTGTTCCATTTCAATCGAAACATCCAATTTACTTTGCTTCTAATAATATCATCAAAATCTCTAGCCAACAAAATGCCCCTTTAAAATATGTATTTCAATTCCTTTGAGAAATACTTATTTTAAACATATACACAAGATTTTGATGCGACCTTCGAATCATCGTAACATTTATTGCATATGACTCCAGTCACGTCAATCATAACGCTTTTCAGATTCCTTAACTGCCTTGAACCATTTCACAGTATGGTGCAGTTACAAAACAATGATTGTCTTTAATCACGCCTATTACCAATGTTAACTTTACGCCACCTCTTCATCAAACCAACTCACGACTACCACGTATCAAAATCTTACTCAGTGGATGCTTAAACTTCCACATTATAAAAACCCATCAACTTAGTCTTTTCTTTTCTTCCCACATTCTGAATCTTTTCTTCCTCTTTTCTCATCGAAACCCTAAACTTCCAACATTCTTCCAACAATGTCTTCTTCAACTTCATCTCAACTAAAAAAGGTTTCCAAAAAGAAGGGAAAGACCACAGGAACTACAATGGAAAGCAAGGTTGTCACCTACCAAGGTCAATTTGTTCTTGTTCCCCAGATGATCTCAAAATAGAAAGAAATGCTTTATGCATCCCAGGTACTTATTCCTACTACCGCTGCTGGCAAGAGGTTAGCTTTAATGGGCCCTCTTACAGTTTTTTAAATTTTAAAAGACACCAGAATTTTTTTTCCAGTTTGCTATAATTTCAAACCTCTGTTCAATAAAATGGATGCCCCTAAGGCAATAGAGTCTTCTGGTTCAAACACCGTGGAAAATCCAATCGTTCCTCCTAAGGACCCTTTTGTACTAGACTATGTAAAGAGTAACTTCAAACTGTTTCGATCTTGTCCCACCTCCGACACTGCTTATCATAACTGGTTCAATAAGGTAGAAGCTAAGAAATCCCAGCAATGGGAAGAATTAGGTATCTACAACTTGATTAAGCTGTCGAAGCCAGGTTTTACTTATAGCCACCCATTGTTATTCGCGTCCCTATATTTCTGGGACAGTACCTATAATATTTTCCATCTCCCTGGTGGAATGATTACTCCTACCCTTTTTGACATAGCGGCCATTACTGGGCTATCACCAATAGGAGAAACATATATCCCTGACAACGAAGAGCATTCGAGTATTATCTACTTCGAAGTCAAGCTAGCAAGCTTTTCAAAGTTTATCAGCCACTATCACACTGAAGGAGACAGTGTGTCGGATGTAGAACACATTGCTTTCCTTACCATATGGCTGTCAAGGTATGTCTTTTGCAGCAGATCCCTACAGGTAGCCAGTAGGTTTATTCCTCTATCTAGAGATTTGCATGAGACTCGGAGGGTGTGCTTAAGCGAACTGCTATTAGTTGATCTTTATGAAAGCCTAAGGTCAGCTGTTTCGAGTCTAAAATCTCACACCTCCAAGAATATCCTGCTAGCTGGCCCTTTCTGGTTACTTCAGTTATGGCTAAATGCCATGTTCGAACCTTCATTGTCAACTGCCAACACCATTGCTGAACAAGACCCTGAAATAACGGATAGAATCGTCGAAGGCACTAGGCTGCGAAGACTAACCCCAAACGATGATAAGGATGACTTCAAAGTCCTATTCTCAAAATACATCATGATATTCTCCAAGAGGCATAAGTTCGAAGAGACCATGGCGCCTTTTGCTTCAAGGGCTCATGGACCTTCATGGTTCACCATGGCTCTCTCAGAAGCTGTCAAAAGCAAAGAGATTCAAGATGTATGGAGAGCCTTTTTGCTACCCAGGCTAATCTCTTCAAGAATAACTCCTGCTAAGAATCAAATTTTCCTTTTCGCTTATCAGCCCAATTTCGTTTCGAGATAGTTTGGCTTGTGCCAACTAATTCCTGAACCCCTATTTCAAACGGAAAGTGTCATCACCTCTGGGCGAACCTTCAAGGCACGAGAAGCCAAACTACAGCAGGAACAATACCAAGGCTTCGCCCAGTTTGAACTAATAACTTTCGAACCTACACACCTTACAGCAAAGGGGTTTCTGGAATGGTGGACAAAGTTCTATCAGACTTATATGTTCGATACTCTTACTATTCAGCAGAAACTAACTGATGCATTCGATATGTAGGTACCATCCAAGAAAGGTATGTTTACTCATGCCAAAGAGATTAAAGCTTTTCAAAATTATTTCGAAACTACTTATGATCCCACACACTTGGAATCCACGGTGCATCAAGCGGCTGAGACCTTGAAGGAAAAATTCAAAGAAAAAGTTTCTAAGTTAAAACTTCCTTCAGGGTTGTCACCTGAGGATAGGTATAGGTTGGCATTCGAAATGCATCCACCTAAATTTCCTAGATTACCTACCTCAGAACTGGCTCTGGCTTGGTTTCCTCCATACCCTTGGTGGTTCACTTGCAAAGAAATGTTCAAATATCTTCAAAAGAAACCAAAGCCATCTGAGACTGACATGGGCTCGACACTGGCTCCATGATTTCCCAGGACATCTTCGCTATGACCTTTATGCCATGTCGATTAAATCTGATCAAGGCACAGGTGCGAATGCTTGGGAAAATCCCAAACGTTTCTCATTTTCTATATCTTTAACTTTTGCCTTAATTGTTTCGCTTTTCAGTCATCAGGATAAAGACTGATGCTTCAAAGTCGAAAGAAGGGAGCGCCTCTCAAGCCTCTATCGAAACCATTGACAATGTGAGTCCATCCGAACCAACAACATTTGCTGCAACAACAACAACAACGACACCAGTAATAGCCAGTGCTCCAACTCCACAGGTAATCACTTAGCCTTGATGTTTCGAATTCACTAATGTTTCATGATTTGCATCTAACTCTTTGTTTTAAATCTTTTCAGACCAACAAACTTCCGCCTACCACTCCAAAGAAGCGAAAATCAAACACTACTGGGGAAGACCCTAAGGCTGGAGGAAATTTACCAGCTGCTTCGAAGAAGAAGCAGAAGAAGGATATTTCAAAAAGTGCTGTACCAACTAGTGTCTCTGGACTCGATTCCAGGGATGCTGCTCCCTCACCTAAATCCAAAATTCTATCTTCGACCTCCAACGTAATGTTGGAACGCATAGCTAGCAACCTCTCTTCTGAGAGTCCACAGGTAAACTGAACTTTAAACCTTTGACAAAATAATTATTCATTACCTTGGTGCATGCTTTTAATTTTATTTTTTTGCTTCTTGCAGGATATTTTAAATCCAGCTTTTACCACTTCGACCTCACCATCAAAAGCTGCGGCTCCGATCAACTCCTCTCCTCAAGGAGACTCCAGCAACCTTGTACAGAATAAAGGTTCCTCCAATATGGCGGTTCTGGATGGGGCTTCTGAGCAGCAAGATGATCAGAGTACTTCTCCTCCTCTAAAAGAAACAAATGAAGCAATGCTTCATGAATCTGCAGAGGCTTTACAAAGAACTTCTCTCCAAAAGTCCCCTCTCGAAACCCTTCAAGAGGACCCAAAGGACACTCACGCTGAAGGAGAGAAAGTTTATTCTGGTCAAAGAAACGAAGAATCTGTAGAAGAAGGGTCTGAGGAGGAGGAGGCCAACGATGGTTCGACTGCTGGGACAGAGTCCAATACAAATAGCAGCGAAAACGAAGACATCGAAGTGGTGGATTTGGATGACGATGAAGAAGATAATGAGCACGAAACGAATGAAGGGGATGGTGACACAACCAATAAACCCATGGAGGTCGAAATGGACGTGACTCCACTGCGTGTGGAACTCCATCAACCGTCTTTGTCCCGAATGACTGAAGAGGAGCTTGCACTCCTGAGACGAAATGACCCTATTGGGTACATGAAGGAGAAGCTGGCTCAAAGGGACATTCCACCTGCTAGGGCTGGCACAAGTTCGACTAGCCATCCTCTGCCCACAGATGAAAGAATTGTACTTCTTAACAGGATCAGGAGAACAATTCTTGATGTGGATATATTCGAAGTGCTCAAACAAGATAGCACTGCTTGCTACACTATGAAGGAGTTGCTTACAAAAGTCAACCTTGCTACCTGCTCCTTGCCAGTTAGTACTATCTTGTTCGATCTTCAATCTTTGCTGGACAACGTGACTGGGTACCTTCTCCAAGATGAATTTGCTGCCAGAAAGGTTCAAGAAAAACGCACTGCAATGGATGCTGCTTATGAACAAGCTTCGAAACTCTCTCAAAAAGCTGAGGATCAAGCCATGCATCTAAAGCAAGCAAAGACTGATTATGAGGCTCGAGTTGAATCAATCCTTCTCTGGGAAAGGCAAATTCAGGAACTTCAACAGAAGGTTAAAGAGGCTAGAGAACAACAATTAGCCTATGAAACCAATACTGCTGGTAACCAATTCGAAGAGCTTCTCAACCAGGGGCTTGTAGAAATGGAAACTGCAGAACAACTCAAGGGAGAAGTGGCAACCTTGGAGGGAGCCAGACATTTTTCTCAACAGAGACTTTAATCTTTTTGAAGTACCTTCAACAGATTGAAGAATAATTCCTATTTCTAAATCTCAGTGTTCATTTGATTAACATTTGGTTTTTTATATGTAATATTTGAACAACGCCATTTTGGCATCCCATATTGCCATTTTGGCATTTTTATGATATTTTGATTACGTTGTTGCTATTCGAATCTCCTGCAGGCGTGGCTTATATTTCTTTAAATACTTCCCATTAACCTTTAGGATACGTTTATCATCCATCAGCTCTTCGATTTCATATGCATTGTTTGAGAATACCTTTAGTATTCGAAAAGGCCCTTCCCAATGAGGTGACCATTTACCTAATGATTTATTTTTCTTGTCCATGGGTAATATGACTTTCCAGACTAAGTCATTAGTAGTGAATGCTTTCCTTTTCACGCTTTTGTTATATGTCCTGGCCACTCTTTCTTTTTGTCTCATCAAGATTTCCAATGCATGTAATCTAACTTCGTCCAACTCAACTAATTCATTCATCATCATCTCCCAATATAGTGCAGCTGGAATTTCGTTTTGTCTTTGAATTCGAACTGATTGTAGATGAATTTCTACTGGCAGCACTGCATCATGACCAAATGTGAGTTGGAAAGGCGTAGTGTTAGTAGCTTCCTTAGGAGATGTTCTACAGGCCCATAGTATTTGGTCCAAAGTTTTGTGCCAGTTCCTTGGCTTTTTACCAATATGTTTCTTGATTAACCCTATTATCACTTTATTGGCTGCTTCGACTTGACCATTTGCTTGAGCATAATATGGCGTTGATGTTAGTAATCTAAACCCCATTTCTTGGGCAAATTCTTGCATCTTTCTACCAGTAAACACAGAGCCTTGGTCTGTGGTTATGCTCTCTGGCAATCCGAACCTATAGATAATGTGTTTCTGTATAAACTCAATAATAGCCTCTTGATCAGCAACTATTAATGGTATAGCTTCGATCCACTTGGTAAAATAATCTATTCCTACCAAGATATATTTCTGTCCTTTAGACGAAGCGGGATTTATTTCTCCTATTAAATCCAATGCCCATCCTCTAAATGGCCATGGTTTTATGATTGAATGCAACTCACTTGCAGGGCCATGTTGAATCCCGACATGTTTCTGACATTCCTGTCATCCTTTAGCAAAGTCTATACAATCTTTGAGCATGCTAGGCCAATACATGACATATCGAAATAACAGCCATTTCATTTTATGACCTGCTTGATGTGCCCCACATGCCCCATTGTGGACTTCTGACAATGCTAAGTATGCCTCACTTTCTCCTAGGCACTTCAATAATACGCCCTCTTGGGTCTTTTTGAACAATTCGTTTCCCATGAGGACATATGACAATGCTCTATATTTTATCTTCCTATCAACATTCAGAGTTGGGTTTGTTAAATAACTCACCAGTGGACTTCGCCAATCTACATCTGATAAAGTGTTTATGGCTAATATTTCGAATCCTTGTTTCTCAGTATAACCCAATTTCATACTTTCTAGGTCTGATGGTGTGAATCTAGTAGCCATAACTCTACCCCTTAATTCAACTAAATCTTTAAAGTTTCTGGCAGAAACTTTATAACCTGAAGCCAATTGTGCTAAGTCAGTTGCTTCTTGGTTCTCTATTCTTGGTATATGTTGAATATCCATGTATTCAAATTTCCTAAGTAGCCTGTTGACTATGACGAAATATATCATCAGGTTTCCTTTATGCATTTATACTCCTTTGTTATTTGCTTGACCACTAATTCTGAGTCTCCTTTAATTTCGACTCTAGTTGCCCCCAATTCCAACAAAGCTTCAAGTCCAACAATGAGCGCTTCATACTCAGCTTCGTAGTTCGAGCAACGAGGACCATCTAATTTATACTTGAATTTTGTTGGAATTCCTTCAGGAGAAATTAGAAGGACTCCAACACCACTTCCATTCCTGTGGGTTGAACCATCAAAGTATAATTTACATGGTTGCATTTCGACGTAACTCATGACAGTCTGCTCAACCAATGAATGGTCCACAATGAAATCAGAAATCACTTGGCCTTTCATAGCTTTTAAAGGCATGAAAGTCAAAGAATATTTTGTTAAGGCTAAAGCCCATTTACCTACTCTGCTATTCATTATTGGTTTTGAAAGCATGTGTTTAATGACATCGAAATGAGATGAAACATAAACATCAACAGGCTTTATATAATACTTGAGTTTCATACAAGAGAAATACAAACAGAGACATAGCTTTTCTAAATTGCTATATCTGGTCTCTGCATCACTCAATACTCTACTTAAATAGTATATGGCTCTTTCGATACCATTGCTATCTTCTTGTGCTAACATACTACCTATACTAACTTCAGAGGCAGATATGTACAATCTCATGGGCTTCCCCCATGAAGGTGGAGACAAGATAGGAGGCTGAGAGAGGTATCTTTTTATCCTGTCAAATGCCTCCTGATGGGCTTCGTTCCATTCGAAGGCTTGGCCTTGCTTTAGACGAAGCAACGGAGAGAAAGCTTGGGTTCTTCCACTCAGATTCGAAATGAACCTTCTGAGGAAGTTAATCTTCCCTAGCAGAGATTGCAGCTCCCTTTTTGACGTAGGTGCTTTCGTCTCCATTATGGCTTTGGTTTTGTTCTGGTTGATCTCAATCCCTTTCTTGTGAACCACAAAACCAAGGAAATCTCCAGCCTGCACACAAAATGCACATTTAAGGGGATTCATCTTTAAGCCATGTTTTCTCATCCGTTCGAATGATTGGCTCAAATGATGCAAATGTGTTTCTGCAGATATAGATTTGATGACTATATCATCAATATACACCTGCATAAAGGTTTCAATGAAATCATGAAAAATCGAATTCATTGCCCTTTGATAAGTTGCCCCAGCATTCTTTAAACCAAAAGGCATCACCACCCATTCGTAAGTGCCTAAGGCTCCTGGGCAACGAAATGATGTCTTGGCAACATCTTCTTCAGCGATAAAAATCTGATTATACCCAGAGTATCCATCTAACATACTCAAGTATTCGAACCCTGCAGCAGAGTCTACTAGCATTTCTGCCACAGGCATGGAGTACTCATCCTTAGGGGTTGCAGTGTTTAAATCCCTAAAATCTATGCAAATTCTTAAAGAACCATTTTTCTTAATAACAGGTACTATATTTGCTAACCATTCGACATACCTTGTGGTTCTGATGAATCTGCAACGCAGTAACCTTTCGATCTCAGCTTTAATCCTCGTGAGAAATGCTGGTGCAAATCTTCTGGGAGTTTGTTTGATGGGCTTCTTGCCATCTTTGATTGGAAGTCTGTGTTCGACTAACTCCCTCTTTAAACCAGGCATTTCGTCATAATCCCATGTGAAGCAATCTTTGTTTTTCTTGAGGACTTCGATCACTTCCTGCTTGAGGTCTGGGCTAAGTTTTGCACTTATGTAGGTTATTCTTTTCGTGTTTTCATCCCCTAAGTTGACTTCTTCGAGTGGATCCTGCGCCAACATTTTGGCACCTGAGTCTATGGGGTCCCTTTCGAAGCCTAAGGGTTCTTTATCATAGATGGTGTCCAGCCTTTGATCTATCTCAAGTTCTTTAAAGGGTGAGCATTTCGAGCCATCCCCACTTATTTCGTTCATCTTCACAGCTAATTTATTTATTTCAGCCTCTAAGGCCGCCTTTGATTCGTTCTCAGCCATATAGGCCGAAATCCTTTCGAAAAAGGATGACTCAGTCATGAGTAAGATTGTCGAAGTCCCAGCCTGCTGGCCGTCTTTGTATAGTATTTTCGACTCCCTCGTCTTCACTGATTATTCTTCTATCCCAGTATAGGCCATCATGGCGAAGGGTCATATAGTAGTGGGTGTTTCTGGTTTCGTTGATTTCATCATTTGGAACACACTGAGCAATCTTTTCCAGATGTTTGTCATAATCCCTCTTGTCAACTAAATTGACTGTTGACATGAAGTAACTCTGGTCTGCTTCAATGTTTTCCACGATCCCATCTTCTCTCCATAGAACTAATCGCTGGTGCATTGAAGAAGGTACTGCCCCTACGCCATGGATCCACTCCCTTCCCAGCAACAAGTTGTAGTTGGCCTTGGCTTCGATCACCATGAACATGGTGGGCCTACAACTTGAGCCTATTGTCAAGTCCAATTGAACTACTCCCAGTGTTTTGCCCACTTTCCCTTCATAATTGGATAGAACCATATTATGGGGCTTGATGTCCCCTTCGCGTATTTCTAACCTTTTCAGCATGAAGTGGGGTATCAAATTGACTGCAGCACCCCCATCTACTAAAACCTTATTCACGCCATGGGCACCAACTTTTTCCCGAATAAATAGTGGCTTAAGATGGTTCTTCATAGCTGGTTATGGACGTTCGAAGAACGCATTTTGCTCCTCGACAGCCCCATTGTCCATCACATAGTAGCACACAGGCCTATGCTTCATCAAGTCTATGGTATCTTCTTCCTCATATTCATCAATTTCAGTTTCCTGTCCAAATTCACAGGTAAGCACATATACCACGTTGCAGTTCAGGTTAAACGAAGACTCCCCCTCTGATTCGAAGTTATCCGTTATCATATCTTCGTCTTCTTCTAGGCCTGGAGTGTATTCCTTTGGTTCATCTAGTTGTACTTCAGAGAAAAGCCTCCTATTAACTGGGGGTTTGTCTTCAGTTTGATTTTTTGGTGTGGGTTTGTTGGTGCTAGATTCACCTTGGTTCTTCGTTGAAGTTTCCCCTTTATTTGCCACAGCTTCCCTCTCAGCCTTTCGAATCCTCTGTTGCCTTCGCCACTGGGATCTCGACATGGGGTTCCTTCCTTTGTAGTTCTCTAATCTTACCTCTTCCCTCTTTGCTATGTTGAATTGCCTTATGTATGTCATAGCATGGTGTGCGTTTCATTCGGTGTTTCTCCATCTGTCTTTGCCTTTGTCATTTCTGACTTGCAGCCATCTGTCGGTTGGCACTTCAGCAGGGAGTTTTAACGTCACTCTTCGAGCACCCTTGGGATGAGGACTATCAGGCCTTCATTGTTTGTATTTGCTATCGAAACATGGGCCCATCTGAACAGTTTCTTGGTGGTTCCAGCAAGGGGCAAAGGGAATTGTTTCGAAGGCTCTGGCCATGCTTTGATCATACACAGCAGAACATCTTGGGCATATCAAGCACTTGGTTGCCCCTTTGTAGCAGCGAAACACAAATTCCAGCAAACTTTCTCCAGCCTTAGGATAACACCTGAATAGCTGGTTATCCTGGCGCCAATTGTTGCCAGTTCGAGCCCTCTGCACCCTCTCGAAGTTCGCAGCGATTATCTGATTGCAGAGGATGCTGCACCTAGGGCATAGTATCATTCCTGTATCTCCCTTGTGGCACGTCATGAGGTAATCCTTGAGACTAGCATCTCCAGCATGATTATCCTCCATTTTATACTTCTCTTTTTCTAAGTATCTTTCTACCTCCTCCATCTCAGAGCGAGGTCTCTCCATATCCACCATGTTTACCTCAACATCCTCCCCCTTAGCTTCATCATCTCCCTATCCTGTGGGTTTTATATCTTCAATGTGGACTTTTGAACTCTCTGGGGCAGAATATTTGACCAAATAGTCAAATTTTCCACTGGGTTCCCCTAAAGTGTCCCATATTTCTTTCTGAGGGGAAGTTGGCTTCGTGATTTGGACTTTCTCCAATTCCAGCCTCAGGCCTTCAGTGACCTGTGTCAACTCTTGGTTTTGATTTTCCTGGCCTTCAGTAGCCTGGATTTCTTTTGCAACAGCTAAAGGTGCTGCTTCAATCGACGTCTCTGGTTGCTTTTGGACGTCTTCAGTGACCTCCTTATCGACTTCGACTATCACCCAGCTTTCGTTTTCAGTGCCTTTCTCTCCTATTGGGGCATCACTTTGATCAGCTTCCACCATGTTAATCTCTCCAATGCATGCAGGCTCGGAGTAATTGGTGTCTGCGACGTCCAAGGGATCTTCGTCCACTTTCATTTTTGCTTTATCAGTAAACTTCAGTCTGCCATCTTTAATTGCATTCTGAATTAGGTCCCTGAAAAGAAAACACTGTGAGGTTTTGTGGCCTAGGAAACTATGATATTTGCAAAATCCTCTTTTCTTTCTTTGATCTAAAGGAGGTATTTTGACATTTGATGGCACAATGAGTTGGCCATCTTTGACAAGTCAATCAAAAATATCGTCACATTTAGTGACATCGAAGGTATAAACCTTCTTTGGGAATTTGTCACTTTTCTCATTTTCAACAATCTCTTTCCCCTTTGTGGGAACTAATAATTTGCAGGAGTAAGGTGGTGCCTGTTTTAATTCAGCGAGGTCGATTTCGACCTCTTCGAATTCGAATTCAGGATAATCTTCTGCTTCCTCAGTTCCAACATAGGAGATCCTTTCCTTCTTGTTATTTTTAAAGACTCTGGCCTTTTCGGCCTTTAGCCTTTCGACCTGTCGAACCCTGTCGGCTAACTGAGCCATGTCCCTCAAATATTGAGTGTCTAGTTTCTTTCGAATAGAGTAATCCAAGTCACCAGCGGCCATTTCGACTAACTCATGTTCAGGCACCACTGTGTAACATCTGGATTTCAAAAGCCTGAATCTATTCAGATAATCATCTATGGGTTCAGTGAACTTTCTCTTGACACTGGCTAATTCCTTCAAGCTTATTTTTTACTGTCCCATGTAAAACTGTTCATGGAATAATCTCTCCAAAAGAGCCCAAGTATCAATGGACCCAGGAGGCAAAGTGGTGAACCATGTGAAGGCGTTTTTAGTCAGGGAACTTGGGAAATATTTGATCTTGAGGTCTTCATTATTGGCTATATCTCCCGCTTCGGTTAGATACCTGGCTATATGTTCGACTGTTGACTCATTGGTATCCCCAACAAACTTTGTAAACTTAGGGACTTTATATCCCCTTGGTAAATCAGTATGCATTATGTAATCTAATATAGGAGAAGCATAATTTGGCCTTATAATTCCTGTGTTGAGGCCATTATGGGCCATGACTCTCTCTATCATGGTGGTTAAATTGTTTTCTGCCAAGATGTTATCATTTTGAATTCTATGAACGACTGCATCAGCATCTTGATTTCGACCCACCATGACAACCCCCCTAGGTTGTTCTTCTCGAAACTCTGGGACTTCCAGCCTTTCGACCCTTGCCCCTGGTTCCATAATTTCTCTTTGTGGGCCTGGGATCATTGGGGCTTCTAGCCTTTGTGCCCTTGCCCCCAAGTTAACTTCTTCTCTAGGTGGTCTATAGGTTGGGTCGTTAGCAACTTGTTCCATAATAGGTATGTTTGCTCGAACTCCCGCCTGATTCTGCCTACGCCTCTCTGGGGGAGCAAAGAAATCTGCTATTCGACTCATGTTATCTGCGTTTTCTCTGTTTGTCACAGTCACATTTTGTACTATTGAGGCAAATATTTCCTGCATAGTTTGTGCTAATACCCCTATCATATTATGGTTACTGTCATCCATCAATTGCCTAAAAGCCAACTGGTTTTCTGTGGTTAAAATAGGCATTACGCTATAACCCACTGACCCTTGGTTATTTGTCATAAACTGATTCGTCCCAGACCTAGACCCTAATTGTGGTGATGAATTCGATGTGGAATTGTGTAAACCTGCCATAAAAGATGTTGGCATTCCATAAGAGGAATTTTTGGTTCTATTACCATCGAAACCGGGTGGTCTAGTTAGTGGGATGGCGAAATGGGTTTGTGTCCCTGATGGTGGAACGAATCCCCCAGGATAACCAATGGTTCCAGTATTTCCTAAGATCGAACTACTAGTTGATATGCCACTTACTCCATTAGTGGCTATATTACTGGTAGAAGATGCAACAGACTGTGCATTCGAAGGGATCACATTAGACGTCCCCATCGAAGCGGACACATTAGTGCCTGTTGTATATGGGGCATTTTGTTCCCCTTGTTGATTGTTAGAATTAGACATCTTGTTCAAACATTTTCTTCTGGATAAGGGTTGGTTGCTGTTGGTTATTTTACCACTTCTTAGGTTCATAAAACAGCAAACTTATCTCTCATAGGGTATTTTTATAATGGTTACGTCTCAACAATCTTTATTTCTGTTCTAAATTCCTTAATGTCCAACGATTGGTCCCACCAGGTGTGCCAATTTGTTTACAGTGATTTCTGGTAAACAACCGCTAGTCCTCCAAACTATCGAATAAACTTACTGACTGTTATTCAATTTCTCTGGTAACTCGCAGGATCGACTAGATTGATCCTAGGACGTGTTGGTCATTAGGGTAACTCTCATGATCGAATTGGTATCCATGGTTGGTATTTAGAATGTTGTGTAGATGTTTAACTTATTTCGATTTCTCTATTAAGGATCTAAAGGTGTGATCAAACAAATGTGCACGAAACTAAATTGCATGAATAAAGGTCAATTGTAAAGACATGTAAAAACTGCATAAAAGACAAGTAAATGACTTCGAAGCGCAAAAAACAGTTAATGTAAAAGATTCTCTGGAATATAAAAGATTCGAAATATGAAGAAAGCGTTTAAATGAAAGAAAACTGTAAAATGACTTTAAGTAAAAAAGGTGTTCGAATGATAAAAACTTGAAGATAAAGGCATGAAATGTATAACAGTTTCTGAAATGTAAAGTATTTGAAATGGAAAGAAAACATTTAAATGTAAGGCATCAGTGAAAAGATTTCGAATGAGAACACTTTAAATGCAAAAACTTGTAAATGGTATTGACATAAAGATAAAGGAAAGTACTAAAAATGATAAAGAGTTTTCATTAAATCATAAACATGTGGTGTTATCATACGTGCATTGCTCTTGCATTCGTTTCCCTAGCCATGTGGTAATTTGAATGTTTACTGAGTTTTTCGTACAATAGATATGACACCCGAAATCCTAATGCTAAGACTTCTATTTATACTACTTCGACCATAACGGTCTTGCTATAAGATTCTACCACGTTCAGAACATGCAGAGCAATGCCTCTCTCTTGCTTCCACGCGTCTTCGAATGCTCCAGCGCATATATTTCAAATTTCGAACATCCCGCTTGCATTTGAATTTCAAATGTTTTGGCACTTCTTCGCTTCGAACGCATTTCTTAGACACAGCCTTGTTATCATTTCGAGACTTCTTTGGATATATTCTCATAACTGTCACTCGAAGCTCCAAGTTTTGATATGCCCATTCGAAGCACTGCTTCTACCATTTCGAAACATGACGTTTTGTTCCATTTCAATCGAAACATCCAATTTACTTTGCTTCTAATAATATCATCAAAATCTCCAGCCAACAAAATTCCCCTTTAAAATATGTATTTCGATTCCTTTGAGAAATACTTATTTTAAACATATACACAAGATTTTGATGCGACCTTCGAATCATCGTAACATTTATTGCATATGACTCCAGTCACGTCAATCATAACGCTTTTCAGATTCCTTAACTGCCTTGAACCATTTCACAGTATGATGCAGTTACAAAACAATGATTGTCTTTAATCACGCCTATTACCAATGTTAACTTTACGCCACCTCTTCATCAAACCAACCCACGACTACCACGTATCAAAATCTTACTCAGTGGATGCTTAAACTTCCACATTATAAAAACCCATCAACTTAGTCTTTTCTTTTCTTCCCACATTCTGAATCTTTTCTTCCTCTTTTCTCATCGAAACCCTAAACTTCCAACATTCTTCCAACAATGTCTTCTTCAACTTCATCTCAACTAAAAAAGGTTTCCAAAAAGAAAGGAAAGACCGCAGGAACTACAATGGAAAGCAAGGTTGTCACCTACCAAGGTCAATTTGTTCTTGTTCCCCAGATGATCTCAAAAGAGAAAGAAATGCTTTATGCATCCCAGGTACTTATTCCTACTACCGCTGCTGGCAAGAGGTTAGCTTTAATGGGCCCTCTTACAGTTTTTGAAATTTTAAAAGACACCAGAAATTTTTTTCCAGTTTGCTATAATTTCAAACCTCTGTTCAATAAAATGGATGCCCCTAAGGCAATAGAGTCTTCTGGTTCAAACACCGTGGAAAATCCAATCGTTCCTCCTAAGGACCCTTTTGTACTAGACTATGTAAAGAGTAACTTCAAACCGTTTCGATCTTGTCCCACCTCCGACACTGCTTATCATAACTGGTTCAATAAGGTAGAAGCTAAGAAATCCCAGCAATGGGAAGAATTAGGTATCTACAACTTGATTAAGCTGTCGAAGCCAGGTTTTACTTATAGCCACCCATTGTTATTCGCGTCCCTATATTTCTGGGACAGTACCTATAATACTTTCCATCTCCCTGGTGGAATGATTACTCCTACCCTTTTTGACAAAGCGGCCATTACTGGGCTATCACCAATAGGAGAAACATATATCCCTGACAACGAAGAGCATTCGAGTATTATCGACTTCGAAGTCAAGCTAGCAAGCTTTTCAAAGTTTATCAGCCACTATCACACTGAAGGAGACAGTGTGTCGGATGTAGAACACATTGCTTTCCTTACCATATGGATGTCAAGGTATGTCTTTTGCAGCAGATCCCTACAGGTAGCCAGTAGGTTTATTCCTCTAGCTAGAGATTTGCATGAGACTCGGAGGGTGTGCTTAAGCGAACTGCTATTAGTTGATCTTTATGAAAGCCTAAGGTCAGCTGTTTCGAGTCTAAAATCTCACACCTCCAAGAATATCCTGCTAGCTGGCCCTTTCTGGTTACTTCAGTTATGGCTAAATGCCATGTTCGAACCTTCATTGTCAACTGCCAACACCATTGCTGAACAAGACCCTGAAATAACGGATAGAATCATCGAAGGCACTAGGCTGCGAAGACTAACCCCAAACGATGATAAGGATGACTTCAAAGTCCTATTCTCAAAATACATCATGATATTCTCCAAGAGGCATAAGTTCGAAGAGACCATGGCACCTTTTGCTTCAAGGGCTCATGGACCTTCATGGTTCACCATGGCTCTCTCAGAAGCTGTCAAAAGCAAAGAGATTCAAGATGTATGGAGAGCCTTTTTGCTACCCAGGCTAATCTCTTCAAGAATAACTCCTGCTAAGAATCAAATTTTCCTTTTCGCTTATCAGCCCAATTTCGTTTCGAGACAGTTTGGCTTGTGCCAACTAATTCCTGAACCCCTATTTCAAACGGAAAGTGCCATCACCTCTGGGCGAACCTTCAAGGCACGAGAAGCCAAACTACAGCAGGAACAATACCAAGGCTTCGCCCAGTTTGAACTAATAACTTTCGAACCTACACACCTTACAGCAAAGGGGTTTCTGGAATGGTGGACAAAGTTCTATCAGACTTATATGTTCGATACTCTTACTATTCAGCAGAAACTAACTGATGCATTCGATGTGCAGGTACCATCCAAGAAAGGTATGTTTACTCATGCCAAAGAGATTAAAGCTTTTCAAAATTATTTCGAAACTACTTATGATCCCACACACTTGGAATCCACGGTGCATCAAGCGGCTGAGACCTTGAAGGAAAAATTCAAAGAAAAAGTTTCTAAGTTAAAACTTCCTTCAGGGTTGTCACCTGAGGATAGGTATAGGTTGGCATTCGAAATGCATCCACCTAAATTTCCTAGATTACCTACCTCAGAACTGGCTCTGGCTTGGTTTCCTCCATACCCTTGGTGGTTCACTTGCAAAGAAATGTTCAAATATCTTCAAAAGAAACCAAAGCCATCTGAGACTGTGACATGGGCTCGACACTGGCTCCATGATTTCCCAAGACATCTTCGCTATGACCTTTCTGCCATGTCGATTAAATCTGATCAAGGCACAGGTGCAAATGCTTGGGAAAATCCCAAACGTTTCTCATTTTCTATATCTTTAACTTTTGCCTTAATTGTTTCGATTTTCAGCCATCAGGATAAAGACTGCTGCTTCAAAGTCGAAAGAAGGGAGCGCCTCTCAAGCCTCTATCGAAACCATTGACAATGTGAGTCCATCCGAACCAACAACATTTGCTGCAACAACAACAACAACGACACCAGTAATAGCCAGTGCTCCAACTCCACAGGTAATCACTTAGCCTTGATGTTTCGAATTCACTAATGTTTCATGATTTGCATCTAACTCTTTGTTTTAAATCTTTTCAGACCAACAAACTTCCGCCTACCACTCCAAAGAAGCGAAAATCAAACACTACTGGGGAAGACCCCAAGGCTGGAGGGAATTTACCAGCTGCTTCGAAGAAGAAGCAGAAGAAGGATATTTCAAAAAGTGTTGTACCAACTAGTGTCTCTGGACTCGATTCCAGGGATGCTGCTCCCTCACCTAAATCCAAAATTCCATCTTCGACCTCCAACGTAATGTTGGAACGCATAGCTAGAAACCTCTCTTCTGAGAGTCCACAGGTAAACTGAACTTTAAACCTTTGACAAAATAATTATTCATTACCTTGGTGCATGCTTGTAATATTTTTTTTTTTGCTTCTTGCAGGATATTTTAAATCCAGCTTTTACCACTTCGACCTCACCATCAAAAGCTGCGGCTCCAATCAACTCCTATCCTCAAGGAGACTCCAGCAACCTTGTACAGAACAAAGGTTCCTCCAATATGACGGTTCTGGCTGGGGCTTCTGAGCAACAAGATGATCAGAGTACTTCTCCTCCTCTAAAAGAAACAAATGAAGCAATGCTTCATGAATCTGCAGAGGCTTTACAAAGAACTTCTCTCTAAAAGTCCCCTCTCGAAACCCTTCAAGAGGACCCAAAGGACACTCACGCTGAAGGAGAGAAAGCTGATTCTGGTCAAAGAAACGAAGAATCTGTAGAAGAAGGGTCTAAGGAGGAGGAGGCTAACGATGGTTCGACTGCTGGGACAGAGTCCAATACAAATAACAGCGAAAACGAAGACATCGAAGTGGTGGATTTGGATGACGATGAAGAAGATAATGAGCACGAAACGAATGAAGGGGATGGTGACACAACCAATAAACCCATGGAGGTCGAAATGGACGTGACTCCCCTGCGTGTGGAACTCCCTCAACCGTCTTTGTCCCGAATGACTAAAGAGGAGCTTGCACTCCTGAGACGAAATGACCCTATTGGGTACATGAAGGCGAAGCTGGCTCAAAGGGACATTCCACCTGCTAGGGCTGGCACAAGTTCGACTAGCCATCCTCTGCCCACAGATGAAAGAATTGTACTTCTTAACAGGATCAGGAGAACAATTCTTAATGTAGATATATTCGAAGTGCTCAAACAAGATAGCACTGCTTGCTACACTATGAAGGAGTTGCTTACAAAAGTCAACCTTGCTACCTGCTCCTTGCCAGTTAGTACTATCTTGTTCGATCTTCAATCTTTGCTGGACAACGTGACTGGGTACCTTCTCCAAGATGAATTTGCTGCCAGAAAGGTTCAAGAAAAACGCACTGCAATGGATGCTGCTTATGAACAAGCTTCGAAACTCTCTCAAAAAGCTGAGGATCAAGCCATGCATCTAAAGCAAGCAAAGACTGATTATGAGGCTCGAGCTGAGTCAATCCTTCTCTAGGAAAGGCAAATTCAGGAACTTCAACAGAAGGTTAAAGAGGCTAGAGAACAACAATTAGCCTATGAAACCAATACTGCTGGTAACCAATTCGAAGAGCTTCTCAACCAGGGGCTTGTAGAAATGGAAACTGCAGAACAACTCAAGGGAGAAGTGGCAACCTTGGAGGGAGCCAGACATTTTTCTCAACAGAGACTTGAATCTTTTCGAAGTACCTTCAACAGATTGAAGAATAATTCCTATTTCTAAATCTCAGTGTTCATTTGATTAACATTTGGTTTTTTATATGTAATATTTGAACAACGCCATTTTGGCATCCCATATTGCCATTTTGGCATTTTTATGATATTTTGATTACGTTGTTGCTATTCGAATCTCCTGCAGGCGTGGCTTATATTTCTTTAAATACTTCCCATTAACCTTTAGGATACGTTTATCATCCATCAGCTCTTCGATTTCATATGCATTGTTTGAGAATACCTTTAGTATTCGAAAAGGCCCTTCCCAATGAGGTGACCATTTACCTAATGATTTATTTTTCTTGTCCATGGGTAATATGACTTTCCAGACTAAGTCATTAGTAATGAATGCTTTCCTTTTCACGCTTTTGTTATATGTCCTGGCCACTCTTTCTTTTTGTCTCATCAAGATTTCCAATGCATGTAATCTAACTTCGTCCAACTCAACTAATTCATTCATCATCATCTCCCAATATAGTGCAGCTGGAATTTCGTTTTGTCTTTGAATTCGAACTGATTGTAGATGAATTTCTACTGGCAGCACTGCATCATGACCAAATGTGAGTTGGAAAGGCGTAGTGTTAGTAGCTTCCTTAGGAGATGTTCTACAGGCCCATAGTATTTGGTCCAAAGTTTTGTGCCAGTTCCTTGGCTTTTTACCAATATGTTTCTTGATTAACCCTATTATAACTTTATTGGCTGCTTCGACTTGACCATTTGCTTGAGCATAATATGGCGTTGATGTTAGTAATCTAAACCCCATTTCTTGGGCAAATTCTTGCATCTTTCTACCAGTAAACACAGAGCCTTGGTCTGTGGTTATGCTCTCTGGCAATCCGAACCTATAGATAATGTATTTCTGTATAAACTCAATAATAGCCTCTTGATCAGCAACTATTAATGGTATAGCTTCGATCCACTTGGTAAAATAATCTATTCCTACCAAGATATATTTCTGTCCTTTAGACGAAGCGGGATTTATTTCTCCTATTAAATCCAATGCCCATCCTCTAAATGGCCATGGTTTGATGATTGAATGCAACTCACTTGCAGGGGCATGTTGAAACCCGACATGTTTCTGACATTCCTCACATCCTTTAGCAAAGTCTATACAATCTTTGAGCATGCTAGGCCAATACATGCCATATCAAAATAACAGCCATTTCATTTTATGACCTGCTTGATGTGCCCCACATGCCCCATTGTGGACTTCTGACAATGCTAAGTATGCCTCACTTTCTCCTATGCACTTCAATAATACGCCCTCTTGGGTCTTTTTGAACAATTCGTTTCCCATGAGGACATATGACAATGCTCTATATTTTATCTTCCTATCAACATTCAGAGTTGGGTTTGTTAAATAACTCACCAGTGGACTTCGCCAATCTGCATCTGATAAAGTGTTTATGGCTAATATTTCGAATCCTTGTTTCTCAGCATAACCCAATTTCATACTTTCTAGGTCTGATGGTGTGAATCAAGTATCCATAACTCTACCCCTTAATTCAACTAAATCTTTAAAGTTTCTGGCAGAAACTTTATAACCTGAAGCCAATTGTGCTAAGTCATTTGCTTCTTGGTTCTCTATTCTTGGTATATGTTGAATATCCATGTATTCAAATTTCCTAAGTAGCCTGTTGACTATGACGGAATATATCATCAGGTTTCCTTTATGCATTTATACTCCTTTGTTATTTGCTTGACCACTAATTCTGAGTCTCCTTTAATTTCGACTCTAGTTGCCCCCAATTCTAACAAAGCTTCAAGTCCAACAATGAGCGCTTCATACTCAGCTTCGTTGTTTGAGCAACGAGGACCATCTAATTTATACTTGAATTTTGTTGGAATTCCTTCAGGAGAAATTAGAAGGACTCCAACACCACTTTCGTTCCTGTGGGTTGAACCATCAAAGTATAATTTCCATGGTTGCATTTCGACGTAACTCATGACAGTCTGCTCAACCAATGAATGGTCCACAATGAAATCAGAAATCACTTGGCCTTTCATAGCTTTTAAAGGCATGAAAGTCAAAGAATATTCTGTTAAGGCTAAAGCCCATTTACCTACTCTGCTATGCATTATTGGTTTTGAAAGCACGTGTTTAATGACATCGAAATGAGATGAAACATAAACATCAACAGACTTTATATAATACTTGAGTTTCATACAAGAGAAATACAAACAGAGACATAGCTTTTCTAAATTGCTATATCTGGTCTCTGCATCACTCAATACTCTACTTAAATAGTATATGGCTCTTTTGATACCATTGCTATCTTCTTGTGCTAACATACTACCTATACTAACTTCAGAGGCAGATATGTACAATCTCATGGGATTCCCCCATGAAGGTGGAGACAAGATAGGAGGCTGAGAGAGGTATATTTTTATCCTGTCAAATGCCTCCTGATGGGCTTCGTTCCATTCGAAGGCTTGGCCTTGCTTTAGACGAAGCAACAGAGAGAAAGCTTGGGTTCTTCCACTCAGATTCGAAATGAACCTTCTGAGGAAGTTAATCTTCCCTAGCAGAGATTGCAGCTCCCTTTTTGACGTAGGTGCTTTCGTCTCCATTATGGCTTTGGTTTTGTTCTGGTTGATCTCAATCCCTTTCTTGTGAACCACAAAACCAAGGAAATCTCCAGCCTGCACACAAAATGCACATTTAAGGGGATTCATCGTTAAGCCATGTTTTCTCATTCCTTCGAATGATTGGCTCAAATGATGCAAATGTGTTTCTGCAGATATAGATTTGATGACTATATCATCAATATACACCTGCATAAAGGTTTCAATGAAATCATGAAAAATCGAATTCATTGCCCTTTGATAAGTTGCCCCAGCATTCTTTAAACCAAAAGGCATCACCACCCATTCGTAAGTGCCTAAGGCTCCTGGGCAACGAAATGCTGTCTTGGCAACATCTTCTTCAGCGATAAAAATCTGATTATACCCAGAGTATCCATCTAACATACTCAAGTATTCGAACCCTGCAGCAGAGTCTACTAGCATTTCTGCCACAGGCATGGAGTACTCATCCTTAGGGGTTGCAGTGTTTAAATCCCTAAAATCTATGCAAATTCTTAAAGAACCATTTTCTTAATAACATGTACTATATTTGCTAACCATTCGACATACCTTGTGATTCTGATGAATCTGCAACGCAGCAACCTTTCGATCTCAGCTTTAATCCTCGTGAAAAATGCTGGTGCGAATCTTCTGGGAGTTTGTTTGATGGGCTTCTTGCCATCTTTGATTGGAAGTCTGTGTTCGACTAACTCCCTCTTTAAACCAGGCATTTCGTCATAATCCCATGCGAAGCAATCTTTGTTTTTCTTGAGGACTTCGATCACTTCCTGCTTGAGGTCTGGGCTAAGTTTTGCACTTATGTAGGTTATTCTTTTCGTGTTTTCATCCCCTAAGTTGACTTCTTCGAGTGGATCCTGCGCCAACATTTTGGCACCTGAGTCTATGGGGTCCCTTTCGAAGCCTAAGGGTTCTTTATCATAGATGGCGTCCAGCCTTTGATCTATCTCAAGTTCTTTAAAGGGTGAGCATTTCGAGCCATCCCCACTTATTTCGTTCATCTTCACAGCTAATTTATTTATTTCAGCCTCTAAGGCCGCCTTTGATTCGTTCTCAGCCATATAGGCCGAAATCCTTTCGAAAAAGGATGACTCAGTCATGAGTAAGATTGTCGAAGTCCCAGCCTGCTGGCCGTCTTTGTATAGTATTTTCGACTCCCTCGTTTTCACTGATTATTCTTCTATCCCAGTATAGGCCATCATGGCGAAGGGTCATATAGTAGTGGGCGTTTCTGGTTTCGTTGATTTCATCATTTGGAACACACGGAGCAATCTTTTCCAGATGTTTGTCATAATCCCTCTTGTCAACTAAATTGACTATTGACATGAAGTAACTCTGGTCTGCTTCAATGTTTTCCACGATCCCATCTTCTCTCCATAGAACTAATCGCTGGTGCATTGACGAAGGTACTGCCCCTACGCCATGGATCCACTCCCTTCCCAGCAACAAGTTGTAGTTGGCCTTGGCTTCGATCACCATGAACATGGTGGGCCTACAACTTGAGCCTATTGTCAAGTCCAATTGAACTACTCCCAGTGTTTTGCCCACTTTCCCTTCATAATTGGATAGAACCATATTGTGGGGCTTGATGTCCCCTTCGCGTATTTCTAACCTTTTCAGCATGAAGTGGGGTATCAAATTGACTGCAGCACCCCCATCTACTAAAACCTTATTCACGCCATGGGCACCAACTTTTGCCCGAATAAATAGTGGCTTAAGATGGTTCTTCATAGCTGGTTCTGGACGTTCGAAGAACGCATTTTGCTCCTCGACAGCCCCATTGTCCATCACATAGTAGCACACAGGCCTATGCTTCATCAAGTCTATGGTATCTTCTTCCTCATATTCATCAATTTCAGTTTCCTGTCCAAATTCACAGGGAAGCACATATACCACGTTGCAGTTCAGGTTAAACGAAGACTCCCCCTCTGATTCGAAGTTATCCGTTATCATATCTTCGTCTTCTTCTGGGCCTGGAGTGTATTCCTTTGGTTCATCTAGTTGTACTTCAGAGAAAATCCTCCTATTAACTGGGGGTTTGTCTTCAGTTTGATTTTTTGGTGTGGGTTTGTTGGTGCTAGATTCACCTTGGTTCTTCGTTGAAGTTGCCCCTTTATTTGCCACAGCTTCCCTCTCAGCCTTTCGAATCCTCTGTTGCCTTCGCCACTGGGATCTCGACATGGGGTTCCTTCCTTTGTAGTTCTCTAATCTTACCTCTTCCCTCTTTGCTATGTTGAATTTCCTTCTGTATGTCATAACATGGCGTGCATTTCGTTCGGTGTTTCTCCATCTGTCTTTGCCTTTGTCATTTCTGACTTGCAGCCATCTGTCGGTTGGCACTTCAGCAGGGAGTTTGAACGTCACTCTTCGAGCACCCTTGGGATGAGGACTATCAGGCCTTCATTGTTTGTATTTGCTATCGAAACGTGGGCCCATCTGAACAATTTCTTGGTGGTTCCAGCAAGGGGCGAAGGGAATTGTTTCGAAGGCTCTGGCCATGCTTTGATCATACACAGCAGAACATCTCGGGCATATCAAGCACTTGGTTGCCCCTTTGTAGCAGCGAAACACAAATTCCAGCAAACTTTCTCCAGCCTTAGGATAACACCTGAATAGCTGGTTATCCTGGCGCCAATTGTTGCCAGTTCGAGCCCTCTGCACCCTCTCGAAGTTCGCAACGATTATCTGATTTCAGAGGATGCTGCACCTAGGGCATAGTATCATTCATGTATCTCCCTTGTGGCACGTCATGAGGTAATCCTTGAGACTAGCATCTCCAGCATGATTATCCTCCATTTTATACTTCTCTTTTTCTAAGTATCTTTCTACCTCCTCCATCTCAGAGCGAGGTCTCTCCATATCCACCATGTTTACCTCAACATCCTCCCCCTTAGCTTCATCATCTCCCCATCCTGTGGGTTTTATATCTTCAATGTGGACTTTTGAACTCTCTGGGGCAGAATATTTGACCAAATAGTCAAATTTTCCACTGGGTTCCCCTAAAGTGTCCCATATTTCTTTCTGAGGGGAAGTTGGCTTCGTGATTTGGACTTTCTCCAATTCCAGCCTCAGGCCTTCAGTGACCTGTGTCAACTCTTGGTTTTGATTTTCCTGGCCTTCAGTAGCCTGGATTTCTTTTGCAACAGCTAAAGGTGCTGCTTCAATCGACGTCTCTGGTTGCTTTTGGACGTCTTCAGTGACCTCCTTATCGACTTCGACTATCACCCAGCTTTCGTTTTCAGTGCCTTTCTCTCCTATTGGGGCATCACTTTGATCAACTTCCACCATGTTAATCTCTCCAATGCATGCAGGCTCGGAGTAATTGGTGTCTGCGACGTCCAAGGGATCTTCGTCCACTTTCATTTTTGCTTTATCAGCAAACTTCAGTCTGCCATCTTTAATTGCATTCTGAATTAGGTCCCTGAAAAGAAAACACTGTGAGGTTTTGTGGCCTAGGAAACTATGATATTTGCAAAATCCTCTTTTCTTTCTTTGATCTAAAGGAGGTATTTTGACATTTGATGGCACAATGAGTTGGCCATCTTTGACAAGTAAATCAAAAATCTCGTCACATTTAGTGACATCGAAGGTATAAACCTTCTTTGGGAAATTGTCACTTTTCTCATTTTCAACAATCTCTTTCCCTTTTGTGGGAACTAATAATTTGCAGGAGTAAGGTGGTGCCTGTTTTAATTCAGCGAGGTCGATTTCGACCTCTTCGAATTCGAATTCAGGATAATCTTCTGCTTCCTCAGTTCCAACATAGGAGATCCTTTCCTTCTTGTTATTTTTAAAGACTCTGGCATTTTCGGCCTTTAGCCTTTCGACCTGTCGAACCCTGTCGGCTAACTGAGCCATGTCCCTCAAATATTGAGTGTCTAGTTTCTTTCGAATAGAGTAATCCAAGCCACCAGCGGCCATTTCGACTAACTCATGTTCAGGCACCACTGTGTAACATCTGGATTTCAAAAGCCTGAATCTATTCAGATAATCATCTATGGGTTCAGTGAACTTTCTCTTGACACTGGCTAATTCCTTCAAGCTTATTTTTGACTGTCCCATGTAAAACTGTTCATGGAATAATCTCTCCAAAAGAGCCTAAGTATCAATGGACCCAGGAGGCAAAGTGGTGAACCATGTGAAGGCGTTTTTAGTCAGGGAACTTGGGAAATATTTGATCCTGAGGTCTTCATTATTGGCTATATCTCCCGCTTCGGTTAGATACTTGGCTATATGTTCGACTGTTGACTCATTGGTATCCCCAGCAAACTTTGTAAACTTAGGGACTTTATATCCCCTTGGTAAATCAGTATGCATTATGTAATCTAATATAGGAGAAGCATAATTTGGCCTTCTAATTCCTGTGTTGAGGCCATTCTGGGCCATGACTCTCTCTATCATGGTGGTTAAATTGTTTTCTGCCAAGATGTTATCGTTTTGAATTCTATGAACGACTGCATCAGCATCTTGATTTCGACCCACCATGACAACCCCCCTAGGTTTTTCTTCTCGAAACTCTGGGACTTCCAGCCTTTCGACCCTTGCCCCTGGTTCCATAATTTCTCTTTGTGGGCCTGGGATCATTGGGGCTTCTAGCCTTTGTGCCCTTGCCCCCAAGTTAACTTCTTCTCTAGGTGGTCTATAGGTTGGGTCATTAGCAACTTGTTCCATAATAGGTATGTTTGCTCGAACTCTCGCCTGATTCTGCCTACGCCTCTCTGGGGGAGCAAAGAAATATGTTATTCGACTCATGTTATCTGCGTTTTCTCTGTTTGTCACAGTCACATTTTGTACTATTGGGGCAAATATTTCCTGCATAGTTTGTGCTAATACCCCTATCATATTATGGTTACTGTCATCCATCAATTGCCTAAAAGCCAACTGGTTTTCTGTGGTTAAAATAGGCATTACGCTATAACCCACTGACCCTTGGTTATTTGTCATAAACTGATTCGTCCCAGACCCAGACCCTAATTGTGGTGATGAATTCGATGTGGAATTGTGTAAACCTGCCATAAAAGATGTTGGCATTCCATAAGAGGAATTTCTGGTTCTATTACCATCGAAACCGGGTGGTCTAGTTAGTGGGATGGCGAAATGGGTTTGTGTCCCTGATGGTGGAACGAATCCCCCAGGATAACCAATGGTTCCAGTATTTCCTAAGATCGAACTATTAGTTGATATGCCACTTACTCCATTAGTGGCTATATTACTGGTAGAAGATGCAACAGATTGTGCATTCGAAGGGATCACATTAGACGTCCCCATCGAAGCGGACACATTAGTGCCTGTTGTATGTGGGGCATTTTGTTCCCCTTGTTGATTGTCAGAATTAGACATCTTGTTAAAACATTTTCTTCTGGATAAGGGTTGGTTGTTGTTGGTTATTTTACCACTTCTTAGGTTCATAAAACAGCAAACTTATCTTTCAGAGGGTATTTTTATAATGGTTACGTCTCAACAATCTTTATTTCTGTTCTAAATTCCTTAATGTCCAACGATTGGTCCCACCAGGTGTGCCAATTTGTTTACAATGATTTATGGTAAACAACCGCTAGTCCTCCAAACTATCGAATAAACTTACTGACTGTTATTCAATTTCTCTGGTAACTCGCAGGATCGACTAGATTGATCCTAGGACGTGTTGGTCATTAGGGTAACTCTCATGATCGAACTGGTATCCATGGTTGGTATTTAGAATGTTGTGTAGATGTTTAACTTATTTCGATTTCTCTATTAAGGATCTAAAGGTGTGATCAAACAAATGTGCGCGAAACTAAATTGCATGAATAAAGGTCAATTGTAAAGACATGTAAAAACTGCATAAAAGACAAGTAAATGACTTCGAAGCGCAAAAAACAGTTAATGTAAAAGATTCTCTGGAATATAAAAGATTCGAAATATGAAGAAAGCGTTTAAATGCAAGAAAACTGTAAAATGACTTTAAGTAAAAAAGGTGTTCGAATGATAAAAACTTGAAGATAAAGGCATGAAATGTATAACAGTTTCTGAAATGTAAAGTATTTGAAATGGAAAGAAAACTTTTAAATGTAAGGCATCAGTGAAAAGATTTCGAATGAGAACACTTTAAATGCAAAAACTTGTAAATGGTATTGACATAAAGATAAAGGAAAGTACTGAAAATGATAAAGAGTTTTCATTAAATCATAAACATGTGGTGTTATCATACGTACATTGCTCTTGCATTCGTTTCCATAGCCATGTGGTAATTTGAATGTTTACTGAGTTTTTCGTACAATAGATATGACACCCGAAATCCTAATGCTAAGACTTCTATTTATACTACTTCGACCATAACGGTCTTGCTATAAGATTCTACCACGTTCAGAACATGCAGAGCAATGCCTCTCTCTTGCTTCCACGCGTCTTCGAATGCTCCAGCGCATATATTTCAAATTTCGAACATCCCGCTTGCATTTGAATTTCAAATGTTTTGGCACTTCTTCGCTTCGAACGCATTTCTTAGACACAGCCTTGTTATCATTTCGAGACTTCTTTGGATATATTCTCATAACTGTCACTCGAAGCTCCAAGCTTTGATATGCCCATTCGAAGCACTGCTTCTACCATTTCGAAACATGACGTTTTGTTCCATTTCAATCGAAACGTCCAATTTACGTTGCTTCTAATAATATCATCAAAATCTCCAGCCAACAGGCGGATAATAAGTATAAAAATCTTGAGGAACAAAAATATTTTCCTGCTCTTACTTTCATTATTATTGTTTTAATATGTTAAGTTTAAATTCAACACTTTGCATCAAAGATGCATAGTTGTGACATTCACATTTTGATTGGCTATGTCTTGATCATTGTTACTTTATAAATGGACGTTGTTACTTAATTTTTTCAACAAATTGATCATAAATAAAATAATAATAATAAAATGTGTTACTTTACCCATCGATTTTTAGCAAAACCAAGATAATAAGTTGTAAATTTTTTTAATAAAAGTTAAAAGGTAATATTGGTCACGGATTCGATCCCCAGTAATTACACTTTTTCATTATAAATATTGTGCTACTTTTGGTTATTAACCGAAACAGAGGGGTAAAGTGATAAAGTGTAGTTGATGTGATTCGAAAATATGTCCTCTAAATTCTTTATTCCTCAATTTTAAATAAAATTGAGTTGCTGGAATTCGAAGAAGCGTTCTCTAAATATTTTTTCCTTGGATTTCAAGCGAAACCAAGAGAATATATGATATTTTTTATAAATAAAAAATATTAAATATAATGCGTCTATAATTTAGACCTCAAATTTATGTTAAGTGAGGTGAAATGTTATGTCGAGAAAAAACTATTATTATTATTATTATTATTATTATTATTATTAACATAAATAATTATTATTTTAGTTCCTCTTTTTTATTATTTTTTAATTTTAATCCCTCACAAAATCTTTTACGATATTGTGAGACGTAACTTTCCACTCAGCCGACACACTTACATGATATTTGCTAGAAGTAAAACTATATATTATATAGGAGTTCGAAAGAAAAAAATGCAACTATGTTGCATTAAAATTGCTTTATTGATAAATAATAGTCCTCGTAAAAATATACTATTCATTGGGTCTAAATAAAAGAAGAAAATGTGACTATTATTTAGTGTGAAAAGGTGGATGCGTGTATCTATGAGAGTCTTCCTGATGATAAAAAATAAAAGTGTAAGATCTATTTAAAAGAAATAACCTTAGTTTTCTAGCTAAATATGTAGAGAATGTTTCTGGCCCAGTAAAATGTATAACCATTTTGTTTGGACTTGGGTGTTTAACTCCTTCCATCTAAATAATAACAATAACATATAATCCAAAACCTTATCATTAATTAATTAATATTGGTATTATTATTTATGTAATATGTATTGTTAAAGAAAATAGACAAATATATAATTCATTAAGATAATATTCATGCTTCTGATTCACTCCTCTCCCAAGTCACGGGTTCGATCCCCGATTTTGCCAATTTTTTCATATTTTTATTATCTTTGCAGGTTTAGTATATGATGTGATGAACCTGTTACTTTGACACAACCAACACGTTGACTTGGTGGTATGCTAGGCATGGAGAACTGTTAAGGGTGTGCATTCAACACCTACCCATACTCATTTGGTTATTTCTTTTTCCAATTCCATGTTTTTCACTCTTTTCTTCCTTCTTTTTCCTATTCTTTCACCAAACATTTTTCAAAACCTTTTTTAACACAAACCCTAATTTTATTTTTAGGTTTTTAATTTTAGTTTAGGTTTCTAATTTAATTCTAGATTTATAATTTAATTTTAGATTTTAGCTTAATTTTAGGTTTTTAATCAATAAGCCCTAATTTAAGGGTTTGCTTAATTAATCAATTCTTTTTAATCAATTAATTCTTTTTCTAAATTAAAATTAATTAGGTTTTTTTTTAGATTAATCATCAAACAATCACAAAACAATTTTCAATTTTATTTTTCCCTTTGTTTTACAATCTTCGCGTATTTACTTTCGACTTAGTTTTTTCCAATTATGTATCTGCTACAGTATGTAATAGTTAATTAGGGTTTACTTTCTATTTTCCCCCGAGTTTATGGTTTGTACCCCCTTCCCCAAAGCCCTGTAATAATTTAGGTTTACTTTCCGCACCTTTACTTTCCGTAATTTACTTTTTTCCTTATAACTGCTACTAAATAGGGCATGTATGGCAAGAGATAAAAACGAACATAGCTAACCCTAAATACAAGATAAATAACTGAATTGAATCACTTTTCACACACTCACCTATAGGGTAACCCCACTTGTTGCCTTCGAATAAAAATAGTCATATCCCTCGAACGTGGGGACGCTTTAGCAAAGTCCCTCCGATACAAAAGATCGTAGTCCCTCGATGACCCCCACGATGCTGTCTTCGATAAACGATCATAGTCCATTACGATAAATTTCTAAAGTACCTCTACGAGTTGCCTTTATGATTGTACGATGACCCACGCCTGTCCCTTCATATCCAACGATAGGGATTCCTACTAACTAATGGTAGGATAACACTATCTAAAGAGGAGGAAAAGAACACGAAATACTTTTGAGTAGGTAGATAAGTTCGTAATCGCTTGCTCAGAAAAATAAAACATTTTTTACACAAAACACTTTTCTCTGAAATATTTTCAAAAACAAACACTTTGTATGCATTCTTAACTTATACAAGAATCATTACAAAGTTACCGTACGTAGGCATTTTTCAAAGTATTTTCAAACACATACACAAAAGCATTTCAAACAAAGTGAGCTAAGCGATTAAGAGCCCGTAGATAACTAAGGATGAAAAGGGTGATAACACCTTCCCTTTTCATAACCTACCCTCTAAACTCAAAATATATCAAGGTCTTTCTTGTTCTTTTCACCATTTTCTAATTGGATAAAAGAAAAGTCAGTGGCAACTCTTGTTATCCGCAACATTTGCGATAAAATGCAAACTAAGTCAGTTCTCCAACCATACTACAATTAGAGTATGAGTGAATGAATGAATACCGGACCCTCTCAAGTGAGAGGGTATTTATAGCCCCATCATTGGGCTGACCAAGCAGGCCCAAAATGGAGACTTTCTGGTCCTACGTGTGTAGTGGAGGCCAACACATAGTCTTTAACCTGAATGGACTCCTTTGAATTATCATGAACACGTGGATGCGGCCTTTTCAGGGTCAAGTTAAATCTGTGATATTCTGGGGTGTTGGGTGTCTTCCCTACGAGGAGGGTGCTTGTTAGGACCTCCTGAATGTCGTTGGTCATCCTCGCCAGACATGTGGTGAGGTTGTCCCTGAAGGATATATCCTGGTCGACAAGAGGAGTGGAATCACTGCCCAACATGGTCAAGGATAGACTCTCTTGCTGGTTTTCTCTTGCAGCATAGTTGGATTGGGCCTTGTATGATGTTTAGGCCAAGTACAGGCCCAATCCAGAACAGGATCCCCCAAGTTGTTACTCCTGAGGAGAGGAGTTATGACTTAAGACCAACTTTCTCGTATGGTGGCCATAGTTTCGCAGAGGTCTTCTATCACATTGAGGGATGGGGTCGTTTTTATATGCGGCTACTCGAGTGGAGATCAGAGTATGTTCACAGAGAAAATTTATCTGCTCGTCGCCTCGCGGGGAGACGAAAGTTCTCAGGATGTTCACTTTGTGAACCACATGGTGTAGATTTTGGGATAGAATGATGGCCTAGGGAGTATAGGTTATTATGACCCTGAACGTGTGGATGGTGGAGAGATAAATAATTGACACATTATTCGACGCGACGCTTCGTCTTCTGTGCCAGCTTTATAAATAGCACCCAAGAGCTCATTTTTAATGTTTCCAAGTTCTTGTCTTCTCCTTTCTCCCTATTGTCCTCAGTTTTCTACCGCCCTTAGTTTCCTCCTCCAACCGTGAGCGTTGCCTAAAAGTCGGTGGCGACTTTTGTTATCCGTAAAAATTGCGATAAAACGTAAAACACCCAAGTCAGTTCTCCCACCGTATTACAACATACTTTAGTGATCGAGCTGATAGTTTATCAAGTCTAGGGGAGAGATTATGTATAAAACATGTAGACCTGAAGACTCGAGGAGGAATTGGGTGAAGGAGAGAGTATGGAAAAAAGATTGAATGATGAATTTCATTATTAAGGAAGATGAAAGTATGCGATTTATAAGGTAACATGTCGTGAGCACAACATCCCTCCAAAACTAGAGTGAAACATTACCATAGAGAAGTAGGGCCCGAGTGGTTTCTACGAGATATCAATTTTTGCGTTCGGTTATCCCGTTTTGTTGAGGTGTATGAAGGTAAGATGTTTGGTGTAAAATACCATTGGATGACATAAAAGTTTGAAATTTTTGAGATAGATAGACATTGTCACTACTTAAAGTACAAATAAACAAACCGAATGGAGTTTTTATTTCTCGATAAAATTATTCAAAAATATAAAATAATTCATATTTATTTTCATTAAACATAACCATGTACACAATGAAAAATAATCAATAAATGTTACAAATTACCTAGACTCAAAATTAGAAATGGTACTCCAAACATCAGAGTGAACTAAAACAAAAGAGGATGAATCTCATTTATTGACTCGACCGAAAAAGAGACTACGAGTATGTTTCTCTAACTGACAAGACTCAAAATGTAAATTAGATGATTTTGATAAACTGGACACCAACTTTTGTAGCTTGGGAAGACCTGGATGACTTAACTGCGCATGTATAGTGAGAGGATAATATATGGTTGAGTATGAGGTAGATGAAACAGAGAAGTAATAGAGGCCTTGAGACTCTCATCCGACGCCAATCGTCTGTCTCGAACTCTGATCCTGCAGGATAACATTACTATTAAAAGTGATAGAACAATCAAGTGAACGAGTTAAACGATTGGCTGAAAGTAAATTAAATGGGAAATTAGGTATATATTGAACAAAAGTAACAAAGATAGATGGTAGAATTTGAACAATATCAATCCCTATAGGGACCAGGTTTGAGAACCATTTGCGGCAATTATACTAGGTAAGAAACCAGAGGTAGAGAGAGAAGAGAAAATATGTTGATTGCCGGTAACATGATCGGACGCACCAAAATCAAGGACCCAAGGGCTAAGAGGAGATGATTGAGAGAAGAAAACAGATGTATTACCAGTGTGTGTAACCGAACCCGTGGAACCAGAGTTATGATTAGTCTGATACCACATGAGAAAATGGCGTAGAGCTCTGAAGAGAATGTGAGGTCTGCAGAGTGTCTGAATGATCGATTTGAGCCGTATTCACCTGGCGTGGAGGTTTGCCATGCAACTTTCAGCAACGGTCAATAGTATGCCCAAGACAGTTACAATGGTCACACTTGAGATGAGGTTTGGAGTTGGATGATCCTCCTCAAATGCGATTCTGATTGTTTCCAACGAACACAAGGGCATCAGTGTCACCTAGGGTCGGGGCAGCAATAAACGAAAGGGAAACCGGGCTAATAACATGAGGTGTAGCCAAACGCAACAATTATTCACTAACTGTGTCATAGTTAGGAACAATAGTACCTAATAAAATCTGGTTACGAACAAACTCAAGTTCTGATGGCAGTCTGATAAGTGCCATGATCATGAAAAACTTACTGGATTGCATAATTTGCTTGATAATTATAGAACTTTATTGGTGGTGCTTTGACATTTTATGTAAAGGGCATATCTCTTCGATTTCCTCGTCTAGTTAGAGTATGTACTGCTAACAAAGTCTCAGATCAAGCCTCATCGTCTAAGCAGGTAAAACACTATCTTTATCATCTGACTAATAATATGATAGGAGATTGAAAATTGAATAATTTGACTTGCTTCAGTCTTGTATTCAGGTTGCTGAAATGTATAAAGCTCAAGTACAAACAATAATCACACGGACAATCCAAGATGATGAATAAAGATGAAGATGAATCACATGAACAATCCAATATCACAAATGAAAATGAAAATGAAAATGAAAATGAAGATGCATATAAACAAAAACAAAAAAAAAAAGTATTACCATATAAATGAGCATGCATATACCCAAGTACACTAATTGCATAAAAAAAATATACTAAGTGCATGAAACCAATGTAACAATGTTTATAATTTAATTAAGATATGAAATGCACCCAATCCTTCATAAAGATAAAGTCATTGTAACGTTTTTCTCAACTGTAACATTGTTCTCAATTACTCTTCAAATATATAAAGATAAAGTCATTGACAGCTTTCGCAATTACTTTAAAAATACAATAATCCATTCACTCACAAAACACTTTAATCTCTGCTATGTAACCACCACAAGAGATTAGTCACTGAATCCTCAAACCCCTTTAAGCTTTTTATATTCTTCAATGCAGCTTCATAGTTAAAAATTCCCTGCAAGGCAAATGCATACCCTTTCCATCCTTCATCAACACCTTCTCTTTTCAAAGCAGCCAATGCCCATTCAACAAGTTCCTTCACATACTTAACATCAGAAAATAAAACCTCAGTAATAGGACATAATGGTAAAACTTGAATACCAAGCCTAGTTTCTCTCCACTCAGCTGGTGCAAACCATAATGCACTATCCCTCTTATTAGACCAAAGAACTCCAATGATCCTGTTCTCTTCTGTAAAACCCTTTTCATAGATATTCCCATCCTTCTTAACGTGCCACCACATTTTTGCGGCACAAATTTCCAATGCTGCAAGTGTTGATCCAATGGACACAACTTGAGCATCGCCATATGCCATTCCAAACAATGCTGCAGCATAATATGCAAACACAGCTTCACTGCTCCCCATTTGATTCCTTCCATCTGCAAACTCACTTAACCCTCCAGCCCAAGAATGCAAATTATAAAGATCAAAACATCTCAAACGCGAATAGTTCGAGTTCAGACTTGTGCTCAAGTTCATATAATCTTCCAATACTGCATAGGCTTGAGCCTTATACTTCCTACCCCAAGCCGGATCAATCTTAACAAGCACTGCAATTGCATAAACAAAAAATCCTAATGTATAATGATGATTGTTATAAATTCCAAAACCATACTCAGCGTTAAAATCATTACACCCTTGTTTGGTAACAATGCCTCCCCATTTTGCATCATGCAGAAATCCATTTCCTTTGAAAGTTCCTTCAAGCCAAGGCTCGATAGTTTCCTTCAAAAACTTCTTAACCTTAACCTTTGGAATCACATCATAGAAAAAAACCTCTTCAGCAATCAAAGCCAGCCTTGCAGCTCTTACAATAAGTTTTCCCAAAACATGACAATTAGTTGTTTTTATCGAGGACGAGTTCAAACCCTCAACATCCTTAAAAAGTGATGAAACAATTTCCTCATGATGTTTTTCTTTCACACCATTTGTAGAGTACCATGTAATAGAAATATGCTCAGTTTTCAAAATCCAAGAGTCACCAACAATACCAACGAGCTCACCATCAATGCTTTTATACTTGAAATCATTCAAAACAGTAACATTATTATAATCATTCTCAGATAAAAGCTGAAGATGAAGAGGGTGTGCTAACATCAACAAATCACCCCAACCTTTCTTCTCCCATTTATACTCAACAGAAAATGGTTCTCTAAGTATAGCATCACCTGACACAGGATAACAGAAACTGCAGCTGTCAAGAACAGCCTCATGTTTCGAATCAGAATCCGGCAACAAAGCTATGCGAATGTTGCCTGAAAAGGCCTCAGAAGTGATCTCAGAACGACTATGAGTCAACTTAATTTTAATCGAAGCGTATAGTATCCAGGCTTGATTGTTGTTAAACCGGATAGTAAACTTTGTAGAAGAATCATTTGATGAGAAGTAAATGATATCATGAATGGTTGATATGGAAAGAGGGGTTGGTTTAGTTAGAGAAAGAGTGACATAAGGACTTCCCCTAACAAGAAAGAAACTCATATTGATACAAGGAATGTCTAAGGTGACACTGAGGTCACTATAGGAAGATATAACATGTTTTCCCTTGGAGCCTTTTTGGTTATCTTTTTTTGAGGAAGTGATAGTGAGATCAGGTTTGAATATTTGGGATATGACTTTGGAGTTGGAAGAGTGGTTAGGATAGGAAACGGAAATGGATGAGTTTGAGGATTTGATGAGGTAAGGATGAATGTATTCAGGTTGGTCACCATTATTGAGAGAGAAGTTTTGGAAGAAAGAGTTAGTAGGAAGGGGTGTGGATAGAAGATCTGGAGAGAAGAATTTGGAGGGGTCGGGGAGGATAGTGGAGTTAGCATGTGGGAATAGAAAAGGTTTGTTGTTTTTGCTGTTACAAGTAGACATTGGAACTGATAAGAGTAATATTGGTGTTTTCGAAAGACTAAAATGTTGTTTAAGGTGGTAATGAATGAAAATGGATATGGTGATGGAGAGTTTTTATAGTAAAATGTTTGGAAAGTGAAGGGTCTGTCTTTTGTGTTATTGGATGGTTTAAGAGGTTGGAAGTAAAGTGTATTATATTCTATAGATAGGTTGAATGATGAGCATGGTGTTACTTAGTAGTTACTAGCTGTCCTGCTATGCTTCAAGAGTTTCAAACTTTCTTTTGTACGCTAAGAGTGTGTTTGGTTGTAATAAAAAAATAAGAAGAGTGAAAGAGGTGAGAAAGAGTGTTTAAAGAGAGAAATGGATGAGAAATAGAGTAGATTTGATCTATTAATTGAAACAAATGTGATATATTATTTTGATATATTTTACATAATTAATTATCAACACTTATATTAAAACATTTCTTATCATTTTCTTTAAATAAAATTTACACCATTAAAATCACATTTAAATATTTTCAAAACCCATTTTATATTAATTAAGATTAATTTTTAATAACATCCAAAATAAAATTCATATATTTAAATAATTTAAACCGAGTAAAATTATATATAAATATATTTTAAACTTATTCTTATTAAATATTCATTTATATATAAATATGTGATTTTCAAGAAACATGATATATTTTGATAATAAATTTTTAAATAAAATTTACACCCACTAAAATCATATTTAAATATTATTCAAACACGATTAAATAAAAAATAAAAAATATTTTTAATTTAAGTTTATTATTTAATGTTTTTAATATATATATATATATATATATATATATATATATATATATATATATATATATATATATATATATATATATATATATATATATATATATATATATATATATATATATATGTTTGGACATTAATTCAAAAAATAAAAATTATATTAATATGTCAAAACGAACGAAATATGGATTTATATATAGTATATGTTAACTTATAAATAAATTTGAATAATATAAAAATCACATTTAAATCGTAAATTAGCGTGTATATCCATACGTGATGCAGGATAAAATTTTGTTTGTTAAAAAAAGTTTATAATTCATATCTTACAATCATTTTCTCTCATTCCAAAAAGTTTCAATAGAAAATAATTATGGCTGATGTGTCACACTATGATTTTTTCTGCCACTTTCTATTTTTTTTTAATTATTTCTAACTAACAACAATTATGTCATTTTGTTTATATTTACACGTTATAATCACACCTAATTATGTGCTACATATCACTTCCCAAAACCCTCATCCAAACCAAAGGTCATTCAATTTAAAATTTAAATTAAAACACTCATATTATAGCTGCTACGTACACTGGGTTTTGAAATTCTAATTATTCCACTAAACCCTAATCACGTTTTTTGTTGCAAGATTTAAATTGGCAACACAAGATGAACAACCATCATCTCTTTTCATTCTTCTTGCTACCAATTTCGTTTCGTTGTAATAACCATCTAATATTCTCATCCTAACCTGTTAATTTATTTGTTTCAGACGTTCAAGCGTAAGAATGATGGTCGCAACCAAGACCTATGAATCTCAACAACATCAATAACCAACAACACCTGTTATAGATCTATAAAAGAATTTCCTTCAAATGCAATTTTTAACGTTAATTTGATTCATACATATGTAAGTGACGAAGGTGAGTGATTGAAACATGTGATTGAAAGTTGAAACTGAAATGTAGTTTGGAATATCATATTTTATGTTGTATTCTTTTCGTTTTCAGGATTGTCTTACTATTTCTCCTTTTCCAAAAAAAAAAGCTTAACTTGACACCTAAAATGGGATATCTTTATCTTTAGGTTTGAGAGTTGCAGAAGGGGATTTTTGAGCTTGCATGTGACGAACAACACAACCATGATATTGTTTATTTTTTGCTGTTAGGTATGTTTTTTTATTCATATTTTATTTCTCAATTTTTTTAATTTTTTTAATTAAAATATG
This sequence comes from Vicia faba, assembly GCA_948472305.1. Classification (NCBI taxonomy): domain Eukaryota; kingdom Viridiplantae; phylum Streptophyta; class Magnoliopsida; order Fabales; family Fabaceae; genus Vicia; species Vicia faba. Next base: position 866,368,404 of record OX451735.1, on the reverse strand, counting down.
AGGTTGAGTTTTGGCTTTTTTTATTTGTTTAGTCTTGGTGAATACAAAGCTCACACATATATATTTACGATTGATTCTCCAAATAGATAGAAGATTATTTCTTTTGCTTCCTCTTTCAATTTATTATTAATCTATTTAAATTTCAATTTCTTCCATCACATGTTTGATAAAAGAAGGCAGTATATTCTCATCAATTTTGTTGTTTATTTTGCTTACTATTATATTTATTTGTATCTAATTGAGATTTTTGTATTTATTTTCTTGATTTAATCGGTTCTTCTTTTGGAATATGTATGGATATGGAGGCTGATAATTGATTTCACACTTGAATCAGTAGGGGGACCAATCAACAAATTGAATAACGGATTGTTTCACAGTTTAATTTTTATACATTGATAGGTAAAATGAAATTATGTTGATTGCGATTTGATTTTGTCATGTGAAAACAGGTTTAATATAGTCACAATCTGTCTTAACAAGGAATTATCAAACTTTACCTCATGATCGATTCAAGCATTTGTTTTTGAGGTTGAAGATAGAGAGAGGATTAGTGGTTCGGCTTATGGGGGTCAACAGGACATCTGTTGCACCAATGATCTTCCTAAATTCACTGTGTGCAATGATGGACAGGGCTGTCACCGGCCTTCTCCCATGAATTCAAATTGGCCTGAAGTTTATGGCGTGGCTTTTTATCATGCCCAAGAAATAAACAGTTTGTTTTTAGTTTTAATGCTTTATAATATTATTGTTTGCAGAGTTGTCTTAGCATTTTAAGTGCAAATATTCACCATGGTCATGGCTGAGTGACCATTTGCTTCTCTAATTTCACAAACAAAAATATTGCTAAAGAAGAATTGGAGACTGCCACAACAGAACCAGAGACCACTATTTTAAATCTACTTAATCGAGTCGATTTTCACATGTGATTCATCATCAAAGCCAAGTGTTAACTTATATTTTCATTCAAGTTATTTGATAGTTAACTTTATAATAGTAAATATATGTTCAATATGGTGTAAATGATTTGATTTCCCGAGCATTTGATTTCCATCTACAGCGGTAATTGAAGATTAGGAAATTGAAACCATTGAATTTTATGCTTCCACAAGGAATATCAATGGCTTTCATTGGCATGTACTGATTATATACTAATTTTATTTTCTGACAGATAGCAAATGCAAATGTCTCATTGCAATGTTTGGAGGAACTGTTTTTGGAAGAGGAACGAGATTTTGATGAACATGAGGATAGTCAAAGGGATGAGACTCTTATTCACCCGAACTTCTAAAGTAATATGTTTTTAAGGGTTCAAGAGTAGTGGGTGTTGCTGAAGTTCACTATCAATTTCAGAAGAACCATAATAGAAGAATGTTTTTAACAAGATTTGATTCAAATTATGTATATGTATATTATTATTGCTTTCATATTTTGTATGTCATATCAACATTGGTTTTGGCATAATATATTTTTCTACTGCAAATTATGTTGGCCTATGTTTTAATGGAAATTATTTTACACCAAATTTTCTTTTGAATGTAGCATTGCCTCTAGCAAACACACTTCTCTAAGTTTCGTTCAATTAACATATTTACCATCTTTTTTAAATAGAATTTCTCTTCTCCTAAAGAGAATATAATAACCTACAAGTTGGTGTTGATGTGCCTTCAAAATTCTAATTTATTTTGAATCGAAATTATAATTCTCATTTGTCGTGAAATTTGAATAAATTTTTTATTTTATATTGGTATTTTTTTATTTTTAATTGCTATAATTTTAGAAACAAATATTACAATTTTTAATAAAATATTTACGATTTATTTTTTTAAAGTACGACTAATTAATATATTTTTATACAATATTAAAAACAAATATTACAATTTTTTAATCAAATATTGGAGTACCATTTAATTGGATACTTTACCAATATATCTTTTGAATGAAGACATTATTATCATTTATTTTTATTATACTTATATGAAAATTATTATGAATGGTGACATAAATATATTTAATTTTTATATATGATTTGATTCCATAAAATATTATGATCAATAAAATTTGAATTCTCTTTTAATATTATAGGTTTGATATTGTTTCATATTGTATGAATATTATATACATTAGAATATATAAAGATATGAAAAAAATTAAATCAAAACTTTACAAATATATCTTTTGAATGGAGGTATTAATATTATTTATTTTTATTATATATAGAAAATATTTTGAATGGTCACATTAATACATTTTATTTTTATGCATGATTTGATTTCAAAAATTTATGATCAATAAATTTTGAATGGAATTATAATTTAACCAATAAAATTTTCTACCGACTTCTAAATATATTTGTGTATATTTTTTTAAAGGTTACATTTATATTCTTGAAAAAAATAACGTAGTTTAAAGGATGTATTGTTAACTATAAATATATTGTTAATAAAATTAACAAAAAAAGTATATTATAAATATATAGAAGATAAAGTAAATAAGAACTCTAATGTTTATCTTAAATATTTAATTTATCATTCTATAAATGTAAGAATAAATATTATTTTGTAATTATTTAGATCCTTATTTGACCTAAAATAAATTATTTCAATTTCTATAAAAAGGTTAATAAAACAAAACAAAATCAATTGAGATTTGATAATTTTTTTAAGTTTATGAAATAACTAAAATATATCATAATCTTTTCAAATTAACTTTATAATTGTAATCATGATAAATCTATTATCTATTATTATCAATCTATTAAAAGTAAAGTACCTGAAAATTTCAAGTCTAACCTCTTGATTAGATGTTATAACTTTTCTTATTCCAAGGGTATAATAGACTAATAACACTATGCTGTTACCATATTCATTTGGCATTTAATTTTGCTGACATGTCAATCTATCATAATTTTACACTATTTTTTATTTATTTGAGTTATTAATTTATTTTATTTATATTTGAATTTTATTTATATTTGAATTCCAATTCCAATGTTTCATTCACGGTTAATTTATTTATATTTGAATTCCAATGTTTTTTTTGACAGAATTTGAATTCTAATGTTTGACTCACGGTTAATGAGGAAGGAATTGGAATGGCCAAATTAGATCTATTATAATTAAATGGAATATTATCCATTGCATGATTTAAAAATATCCACTATTTATCATTACACTACAAGATTAAATGTATATTATTGGAATTAGAATGGATTATTTTGATATTCCAAGATATCATAACTTCTCATGCATTCTAAACCATATATATATAGCCATTCTAAACCCTTACTCTTTCACTCCTCAATCTTCTTCATTCTCCATTTTTTTATTTTTAATTGCCATAATTTTAGAAACAAATATTACAATTTTTAATAAAATATTTACGATTTATTTTTTTAAAGTACGACTAATTAATATATTTTTATACAATATTAAAAACAAATATTACAATTTTTTAATCAAATATTGGAGTACCATTTAATATTATAATAAATTTTCCGATATTCTTAGATTTAATTTATTCTTTTTCCCGTATATAATAATAATATTATATTATTATTTAATATTATAATTTTTGATTGACAATAATAAATTCATTTTAATTAGTTAGACATTAAGATAATAAATTTAATATATATCATTTAATTTCCATATACAGGCAAACCATACCACTTCTATTCGATGCGAGTAGACTCTGGCTACCAGTCCAACAAACTGGTCCAAATGTCTTGCACTGTCGTTTTTTAAATATTCACCACACCAACCAAAATTAACACTCAGTGGCATACAATATTAAAAGTAGAAAATTTGAATGTTGGACAAAACCATTATCTCAGCTTGAAATTTAGGAAGTCCTTAACCTGATCCTGGCTCACTTCTTTTCACTGCCACATTCATTCCATTCCTGAGAAACCCTTTATAAACAACTCCAAAACCACCCTTTCCAATTATCCACTTCGCATCAAAATTAAAGATCAAGCAAGGAGATTTTAAATCCAAGATTTTAAAACCACCCTTTAATTCGAGTCTGTGTGAGGCTTTTAGTTGAATCATGTGTGAGGCTTAAGCTTAGCATGTTCCACATAACCTCCACATCTTTGTAACCGCACATTTCCGCTTCATCTCGAAGATTCAACAACCCGCCAATGGCTCCGCCCATTTTATCTCGAAGATTCAACAACCCGCCAACTGACAAAATTGTAACCGCACATTTCCAATATCAGTTAAAATGATACGTTTAATTTGATTTTGGAGTGAGATACAATCAATATGGTATGGCTATATCAAAAAACGCTTCAAGCCTATCAAATGCATGCTTGAGTAGTTACTATTCATGATGCACTTCATTTTCGGTTTCCAAAGTGAAACTTTAATGATTTTTTCTGACCATTGCTTTTCTTTTCAATTCAAGATTAATTGGCAGAATGGTTAGAATCTGGAAAGTTACCTTTTCTTAATGGTACTTGATTGTCCATAATTATAACATTTTTAATTAAATTTTGAAATAACACTTAACACTATTTAACGCTATTATTATTATTCATTATTATTATTAATAATTAAAATGGTTCACAAAAATAATCACTTGGTATTCTGTTGACTTCAGTATTTTACTTCAAAATCTTGGAACCGTGAATGTTGTATTAACAATTATATTTATTATCATATAACCAAAAACTTTATTCATTTTATGTCTACAATCATTTTATGTGGTTAACAAAAAAAAATTGAATGACAACCATACAATCAAAGTGATTTTCTATCCATTCATTTTTGCATCACCTAACCAACACTATGGAACCACAAGTTGCAGCAACGGCAAGACGTAAAAGGAAGCAGATTCTTAAAGATAAAGGATTGAAAAAAGGAAGAACGGATGAAAACACAATCAATTCCATTGAAAACTCTCAAAGGTATTATGTTCCAACCATGGTTAATATCAGAACACCACTATCTGATTTAACTTCATCAATCTTTAATGAAAGAAATATGAGTTCACCTTCACCAGCATCTGCATCAAGCAACTCAAGTACAATGAAGAGTTTCAATATTGTTTCTACAAATCAACTGGCTGCTTCAGCACGAAAGCGGAGGAAAAGTATTATGGAAGGTAAGATGCCCCAATCTTACAAACTTCATAATAACCTTAGTAATAACAGTGGGGGTCCTTTCAGGATAAATTCTCCATCCTTTTCGCATTTCAAAACACCATTTTCTGATATAGCTTCCTCATGTTCTAACCAAAGAAACATAAAACCTCATGCACCGCCAAGTTGTTCTATTCAAAAATCAAAAAAACAGTTGACTGTTACACCTCTTTCTGATATAACTTCCTCATTTTCTAATCAAAGAAATATGGAACCTCATGAACATCCAAGTATATGTTCATAAATAAAAAAAAACAGTTGAATGTAGGTGTTATTCAATCCATGACGGTCAAACTCTTCAATTATTTTGGAAATGAGAATCATAATCTGGCTTTTTCATCCACAAGCAATATTCCTATACAAGAACCCACAACATTCACTTCAACTCCAGATGTTAACATTGAGAGTGATTACTCTGGTGATGAGACGGTAACAGATGATTCTCTCAGTGATAGCTCATGTGAATTCAATGCCGCATATGCAAATTATGACTCAAGTTCCAGCTATGATGACGAAGATGTCTATGACTCCAATTCTACATCATTTGATTCTTTAAATATTGGTATTTATCATTAAAACCAACTTTATTTTAACAAATATTAGTTTGTAATGGGATACTTTTCATTGATTCTTGATCTGATATATATACACGTATAGGGTTGAATATAATATCTAATCATTCTAAATATAGTTGTCTAATATTAAATCATTTCCATATAAACTGATGCTAAGAATAGTAAAATGAAGATATGTGCAGCTAATGTCATAATGTGCTGTTATGACATTATCTTCACATAATGTGATGTTATGATAGCATCTTCATGATATTATTTTGGCAAGATATCAGTTGCCTAAGATCCCCCCTCAAGTTGGAGCATGCAAATTGTGGATGCCTAACTTGTTTAGAAAGTAATCAAATTGTTGTTTTCCCAATGCTTTAGTAAATATATCAGCAAGTTGAATATTTGTGGACACATGATGAGTTGAAATATTGCCGTTGAGGAGTTCATCGCGTAAAAAATGACAGTCAACTTCGATGTGTTTTGTGCGCTCATGGAAAACTGGATTGGCAGCTATATGCAATGCCGACTGACTATCACAATGTATCTTCATGGGGCGAGATTGAGAGATGCCAAGGGAGAGTAAAAGTGCTTTCAACCATTTGAGTTCACATGTCGTAGTAGCCATGGAACGATATTCTGCCTTAGCAGACGAACGAGAGACAACCTGTTGCTTTTTGGTTTTCCAAGAGATAGGTGAGTTCCCAAGAAAAACTATCCATCCAGTAAGAGAGCGCCTTGTTAAAGGGCAGCCTGCCCAATCCGAGTCACACCAGGCGTTAATTTGAAGATCACAATCAGCTTGGAGAAGAATACCTTGGCCGGGATTTCCCTTGAGATAACGAACAACACGAAGGGCTGCATTCCAGTGTTCTTCTAAGGGCTTTTGCATGAATTGAGCCAAAATATGAACCGAGTAAGAAAGTTCAGGTCTAGTGACAGTTAAGTAGACCAAACGACCTACTAGTCTTCGATAGCGATCCAGATTGGAAAGTGGAGTTCCAATGGCCAAGGGAAGATGGTGATTTTGATCTAAGGGAAAACCAACATGCTTAGCACCTAACAATCCAGCTTCAGTAATGATGTCAAGTGTGTATTTTCGTTGGCACAAGAAAATTCCTTTGGAATTACGAGCCACCTCAATGCCAAGAAAATATTTTAAAGGGCCAAGATCTTTCATATGAAAGCATGTGCTCAAGTAGGATTTGAATGACTCAATTGCTTTGTTGTTGTTTCCCGAAATGATAAGGTCATCCACATAAACTAACACATACAACTCTACACAGTCACGATGTAGAGTAAAAAGAGAGTAATCAGAGTAGGACTGTGTGAAACCATACCGTTGAAGTGCGTTTTTTAGTTTGGCAAACCAACACCGAGGTGCCTGTTTCAAGCCGTATAGAGATTTCCGCAAGCGACACACCTGATTTGGAGTAGATGTCTTGAAACCGGGGGGTAATTTCATATACACTTCTTCGTCAAGCTCACCATGTAAAAAAGCGTTATGAACGTCCATTTGATGAAGTTCCCAATGTTTTGCAGCAGCAACAGCAAGAAACGTTCTCACAGTTACCATTTTCACAACTGGAGCAAAGGTTTCATGATAATCCAACCCCTCAACTTGGTTGTTCCCCATAATAACGAGCCTTGCCTTATAGCGTTCAATAGTTCCATCTGAGTGATATTTAATTCGATACACCCATTTACTGCCGATAGCCTTTTTGTTTGGAGGAAGTGTTTCTACTATCCAAGTCCCATTATTTTCAAGAGCCTCAATTTCAAGTTGCATGGCATTTCGCCATCGGATATCTTTGACAGCTTCAGCAAAGCTTTGTGGTTCTATGGCTGCAGAAACAGCTGCTAAAAAATGCATGTGCTGTGGTGAAAAGTTAGCATAATTCACATATTCGGATAAGGGATAGGGTGTACCTGAAGGACGTGATGGAGCGATGGAACAGTTTGAGGGGCATATCTTAGAGATGGTATTGGTCACAAAGTCTTGCAGCTTGGTAGAAGGAATCTTAACACGACGGCCACGTCCCAAATTTTCGACTGTATCAGTAGTAGGCGGTTCTTCATTGATTTCAACAGCTGGTGGTATGTCATGAGACTCAGGTGAAGAGGATTCAATATGAGATACAATTGGAACAGCTTGTAGCATGCCATTTGATTCATCATGATCATGTAACCTTGTAGTTTCAACTGCTGGAGCTGAAAGGACAGCAGGTATAGTAACAACACGCTGAAGGGGATCATCTTCAACAATATTTTTATTGAAAGGGACATCGGGCAAGGTGTGGTCATCTTTACATGCAAGTTGGCGTGGTACAATTTCTGCAGCAAACGGAAACTTATCTTCATAGAAAACCACATCTCTTGAGTTAAAGAAAACACCCAGCTTCAAGTCATACATACGCCATCCCTTGGTGCCATTAGGATATCCAACAAATGCACACTTGCGACTTCGACTAGCGAATTTGTCACCCTTATGATGTTGATTATGTGCATAAGCTAGGCAGCCAATGACACGAAGGTGCTCAAGAGAATGAGGCCTACCATACAAGAGTTCAAATGGAGTTTTACCATCTAAATTTCGTGTAGGAGTTCGATTAATCAAGTAACATGCAGCAAGAGCATATTCCCCCTAAAATTCAATTGGAAATTGGGCTTGAAAGCGCAAAGCACGAGCGACATTAAGAATGTGCCTATGCTTACGCTCTACTCTTCCATTTTGTTGTGGTGTTCCAACACATGAAGTTTCATGAATAATACCACGATCACGAAAAGTTGGTTTCATACAAGTGAATTCAGTTCCATTATTGCTTCGAATTATCTTTACATGTGTACTAAATTGTCGTTCAACCATTGCTAAAAATTGATAAAGATATCTAGAGACTTCAGTTTTATCAACAAGAAGATAAATCCACACTGCTCTCGAGAAATCGTCAACAATAGTTAAAAAATATCTAGCACCGCAAAAAGTATCATTTCGATAAGGCCCCCATAAATCACAATGAATTAAATGAAAACGAGTGGCTGCTTTATTTTCACTAATAGGAAAATTGGATCGTGACTGTTTTGCTCGAAGGCATATGTCACAAGTCTGAATATATAAATTATTTTTGCTACCGGGGCTAACATTTGGAAGCGTTTGCAGAACTTTCAAAGATGCATGTCCTAGTCTTTGATGCAACAAATCCAAAGAAACCTCTTTATTAGTCTTCATTGCAGCCGCCTTGACAATCCCTCTAAGATAGTATAGCCCCTCTCTTTGTTCACCCGCTCCAATCGGCGTCCTCAAAGTGGGGTCCTGTAGAAGACATGAGTTTTCAGTAAATAGGACAGTGTAATTAGAATTTTTCAGTAGTTGTGACACTGAAATAAGATTGCATTGCAAACTAGGCACATATAGAACATTTTTTAGTTGCAGCCTTTCATTGAGCACCACATTTCCTTCTTTGGTGGCCACTGTCTCTTCACCATTTGGGAGTCCTATAGAGCACTCAAAGATGTTGTGTATATTGGTTAGGCAGTCCAATTGACCAGTCATATGGTGTGAAGCACCTGTATCAATAATCCATGGCAAGGAGGAACACTTACCATTGAGCTTCTCAGTTGAATGGTGTGAAGCACCTAGTTTGACATTGTTTAAAAGGCTAGCTAGTGTTTGCAATTGATCACTAGTAAGGCCGAAATCAGCCTCTGGAACATCAGTAGTGATCTCTTTTGTTGCCGCTTTTGCTTGTGCTATGTGAGCCTTAGCGGTACCTCCTCGATTTCTGTTATTAGATCGTTCTGGTTTCCCGCGTCCAGACCCCTTCATTGGTCCACGTGGTCGATCTCCCCACCATTCAGGATATCCTATGAGTTGAAAACAACCTTCTGAATCATGCCCAGTTTGATTGCAGTGATTGCATAATCTTCCTCTCTCCTTGTGTTTGACATTTGAGTGTACTGCAAATGCCATTGCTTCACCACGTTCTTCTGTCACACGAGTTATTATGCGTAGTCGTTCCTCTTGCACCAGTGTTGCATACACTTTGTTTAGTGTAGGTAGAGGATCCTGGGCAAGAAGATTAGATCGGACTGTCCCGTAGAGAGTATCATCCAATCCCATGAGAAATTGGTGAACTTTCTCCTCCTCGTGTTTCTTTGTAATTTTATTGCTGATATTGCATGTACACAATCCGCACTTGCATGTCAGAATCTGATCATAGTTCACTAATTCTTCCCACAATTTTTTCAGTTTGCCATAGTATGTCACAATGGTCAAACCTTTCTGCTTGCATTCAACTAGTTCAGCTTTGAGCTGTTGAATACGTGGTCCATTCACAATGGAAAACCGCTCCTGGATGTCGTTCCAAAGATCCATAGCTACCTCCATGTGCGACATAGTCGATCGCAGCGAAGGTTCAATGGTATTCATGATCCAAGACACCAATAATGAGTTGTTTGTCCACCAATCTTCAAGATCTGGGGATCCGTCGTCGGGCTTGCCAATTGTTCCATCGACAAAACTGAATTTCTTTCGTGCTCGAAGAGCTGTTATGAGTGAACGAGCCCATTCATCGTAGTTTTCTCCCTTTAATTGCACATGAGTTATCAAACTTCCAGGATTGTCGTTGGAAGTGATATCATAAGGGGAGATGGTTTTTCTGATGACAACTCCATCGCCATTGTTAACTGTCTTTGTGCTCTTGCTATTTGCTGAAGCTGCAGAGTCTTTGGTATCCGACATGATTCAAACTGGCTTTGTTTCTATTATGTATTGCCGCTCTGATACCATAACAAATATTAGTTTGTAATGGGATACTTTTCATTGATTCTTGATCTGATATATATACACGTATAGGGTTGAATATAATATCTAATCATTCTAAATATAGTTGTCTAATATTAAATCATTTCCATATAAACTGATGCTAAGAATAGTAAAATGAAGATATGTGCAGCTAATGTCATAATGTGCTGTTATGACATTATCTTCACATAATGTGATGTTATGACAACATCTTCATGATATTATTTTGGCAAGATATCAGTTGCCTAAGATATTTCTTCTTTAAATTCATTATACATATCAATTTGACGTTGTCCATTACATGTTGCACTTTGATACCTGCTATGATTTAATGTGGATTTTAGTTATAATTTTATTATTTAATATGAACGATTTTAGTTATAATTTTATTATTTAATATAAACCAATTGCTAAACTACGTTTCATTTAAATAGGTTATTCTGATATTGGTGATCCTATAGTTGAATGCACACAATGTGGGGCACTTATGTGGTATCAAGAAAAAACTGACAAGCGAAAACATAGTGCAGTTCCTAAGTTTCAACTATGTTGTGGAAAGGGGAAAGTTGTGTTGCCACTTCTGAAAACACCACCACTATTACTACAACGTCTTTTGTTTGATAATAGTGAGACAGACAGTCGAAATTATCAACAATTTTGTAGAATGTACAACATGATGTTTGTTTTTACGTCTCCGGGAATGAAATTCGACAACAGATTTTTAGCTGGAAGTGGACCACCTAACATAAGAATTCATGGACAGACTTGCCATCGAATTAGGAGCATGTTACCTTTAACTGGACAATCTCCAAAATTTGCTCAACTGTATGTTTACGACACCGACAATGAGATTCAACATAGAATTAAAGGAATTGGGTAATTTTACCAAACTTTGTTTTCTTTACAACATATTAAATATTTTTCATTGCTGCATCATAGTATTTCCTTTTATATGCAGGAACAACCCCAATATTATTCCAGAAACAGTTAGTAGATTGAAGGACATGTTAGATGAGTTCAACACACATGCCAAATCTTTTAGGATGGCAGCAGATAGATTAAAGGATTGTCATTTTCCTGATCTCAAGCTTAAGCTAATATCTGATAGATCAACAGATGGAAGGATTTATAACCAACCTACTGTTTCAGAGGTAGCCGCCCTAATAGTTGGTGATGTTGATACGGGTTCTAAGAGGGATATTCTTCTTGAAAGAAAGAGCGGAAGGCTAAAAAGAATAAGTGAGTTTCATTCAAGTTATCTGGCATATCAATATCCACTTTTGTTTCCTTATGGGGAAGATGGTTTTAGACTTGAAGTTCTTCTTAGAGAAACTAATACCAAAAAAAAAAAACGAAGAGGAATAAGTTTACCATTAGAGAATGGCTTGCTTTTAGGATTCAATGCAGACATAACGAGGCACAAACTATATTGCGATCAAGAAGGTTGTTTCAACAATTTTTGGTTGATGGATTTACTATGATGGAGTCACAAAGATTGAATTATATTCGAAAACATCAGAAAAAGTTGTGTGTTTCTAAATATTGCAATTTGAGCTCATCTGAACAGAATGCAAACACTCAAGGATCAAACAAAGGTAAAAGAGTGGTTTTACCTTCAGCTTATGTTGGAAGTCAGAGGTTTATGGAACAACTCTATTTTGATGGAATGGCAATTTGTAGCCAAGTTGGATTTCCAGATCTTTTTATCACATTTACTTGCAATCCCAACTGGCCTGAAATCCAAAGGTTGCTTAGCAAAATTAACTTGAATTCTCAAGACCGTCCAGATATCATCTCAAGAGTCTTCAAAATTAAGTTCGATGAGTTGTTGTGTGATCTAACAAAAAAGCACGTGTTAGGGAGAGTGATTGCATGTAAGTCAATTTAATACCCTTTCAGTCGAGTTATATTTTTTGACATTAATCTTATTAAATATGTAATATGCATCGTTTTACTAAGTTTAAACTTACTTAATTTCAGATATATACACCATTGAATTCCAAAAGCGGGGTTTACCACACACCCATATACTATTATTCTTGCATCCTTCAAGCAAGTATCCGACTCCAGATGATATAAACAAGATCATTTCAGCAGAGATACCAACGGAAGAAGATGATAGGCAACTCTACCATTTGGTCAAGACACATATGATTCATGGCCCATGTGGTTTAGCAAATGCGAATTCAACTTGCATGAAAAATGGAAAGTGCTCAAAATACTTCCCAAAGAAATATCAAACCGAAACCATTGTTGATCAGGATGGATATCCCGTGTACCGAAGAAGAGAAACTGGTAATACAGTGCTGAAAAAACACGTTCAACTTGATAACAATCCATATTTGTTGAAGAAATTCCAAGCACACATCAATATGGAGTGGTGTAATCAAAGTACTTCAGTTAAATACTTATTTAAGTATATTAACAAGGGATATGATAGAATTACTGCTGCTGTTGTCCAAACTGACGGTGATGGATCTCCCTCGGTCAGAATGGTTGACGAAATCAAGCAATATCTTGATTGCAGATATATCTCACCAAGTGAGGCATGTTGGAGACTTTTTTCATTTCCTATTCATGGTAGATCACCAGCAGTTGAAAGGTTGTTCTTTCATCTTGAAGGAGACAACTCTGTTTATTATACCGATTATGAATTGATAGATGAGGTGCTTGACAAACCAACTGTGAAAGAATCTATGTTTACGGCATGGATGGAAGCAAACAAAGCATACCCAGAGGCAAAGAATTTGACGTACTCACAATTTCTTTCCAAATTTGTTTATGATAAAAGATACCGTCGATGGAGACCGCGTAAAAGAGGAAATACAATTGGCAGACTTATTTGGGTCCCTCCAAGTACGGGTGAGTTATATTTCTTGAGAATGATGCTAACAGTCGTCAAAGGTCCAACTTGCTATGAGGATATAAAATTTGTGGGTGGAAAAGTTTAGGATTCTTTTAGGGATGCATGCTTCGAAATGGGCTTTCTTAATGATGACAAGGAATATGTTGCAGCCATCGACGAAGCAAAGAATTGGGGTTCCGGGCATTTTTTACGAAAGTTATTTGTCACTATGTTACTATCCGGTACTGTCAATAGACCACGACATGTTTGGGAAAAAACTTGGAGGACGTTATCTGATGGTATCCTCTACCAACAAAGGCAAAAAAACAAATAGAAGAGGTATGAACACTTTATTAAACTTTTTTAAGTCAACAAATATTATTTTCCGAATGCAAGCTGTATCTTTTTTTATTACAAAATATAATGATATGAACTTACTTTAAAATATAATTATTCTTCATCCATATGTCCCTTATTTAATATGTTTCATAAGGTATGTCCATTTACGTAAGAAACATTTTCATATTTGTCATTTGTCATGTATGTAAGTTATTTTCTTAACTTGCAGCTGCAACAGTGTCTTTGGTTCCATTTAATTTCACGCAGCCGCAACATCAACTGTTTGATTTATGTTCAATGTATTTCAACATCACGACAGCAGTTGCATCATACATATGTAATTATATAGAAAACTAATGAAATTTTTTTAACAGAATTGCAGCTATCGGACAATGAGTTAAAGAATCTCACACTAATTGAGATTGAGAACATGATGCAATCGAATCGAAGAAGTTTGCATGAATTTAAATGTATGTCGTATCCAGATTCATACATCACAAAACATGTTGGCAATAGGCTTATTTATGACGAACTTAATTACGATGCCGATACCGAGAAACAGAAATTCCAAGAACTTTTTCATGCCCTTACATGTGATTTATTTTCTTTATACTATGAATTACAAAAATGATTTTTATTGCCCTTGCACTTATAATTCTTGGTTTGTATTTTATAGATGAACAACGTTTGATATTTGAGAAAATCATGGATGCTGTTAACAAACAGAGTGGAGGGGTATTTTTCTTGCATGGTTACGGAGGGACTGGTAAAACTTTCATGTGGAGAACACTATCAAGTGCACTTCGTTCTAAAAAAAAATTGTTCTTATTGTTGCTTCAAGTGGGATAGCTTCGTTATTATTGCCGGGTGGAAGAACAACACACTCAAAGTTCAAAATACCTGTGCCAACGCTTGACAACTCAACTTGCAACATCGACAAAGACACCGAACGTTCTCAATTATTTGAAGCAACGGATGTGATAATATGGGATGAGGCACCTATGTCTCACAAGAACTTCTTTGAAGCATTAGATAAAACCCTTAAAGATGTAATGAGCAAAAAGGGTGTTGAGAATACTATTTTTGGTGGAAAAGTTGTTGTATTTGGAGGAGATTTTAGACAGATTCTTCCTGTTGTTCCAAGAGCTGGGCGTTCTGATATTGTTCATGCATCAATTAGTTCATCTTATGTATGGGATTATTGTCAGGTTTTAACACTATCAAAAAATATGAGACTTCAAGAGGGAAGAGACAACACAAGTTCTAATGAACTAGCGGAATTTTCAAAATGGATTTTAAATGTGGGTGATGGTAAGATTTGTGAACCCAATGATGGTTTGGTTGATATTGAAATTCCTCAAGAGCTATTAATATCAAATTTTGATGATCCTATAAGAGCAATTGTTGAAAACACATATCCCAATTTGTTAGAAAAATATCAAGATGTTGAATTCTTACAAGGAAAGGCTATTCTTGCTTCAACCATTGAAGTTGTGGACAAAATCAATCATTATATATTAGACTTGATACCAGGTACATGTGTTTTATATTTACTGTATTATTACATTCATAATATATATATATATATATATATATATATATATATATATATATATATATATATATATATATATATATATATATATATATATATATATATATATATATATATATATATATATATATATATATATATATATATATATATATATATATATATATATATATATATATATATATATATATATATATATATATATATATATATATATATATTTAAGAACATAGTTTTACTAATTTATTTATGTTTTGCTTTTAAACTTTTTTTTAGGAGGAGAGAAAGAGTATTTGAGTTTTGATTCCATTGATAGAACAAATTCAAGTTATATTGAAGCATATGAAGTTCTAACTCCTGAATTTCTCAGTAAATTAAGAACGTCAGGGCTTCCCAATCATAGGATCAAATTGAAGGTTGGTACACCTATTATGCTAATGAGAAATTTGGACCAAGCCGATGGGTTGTGCAACAGAACAAGATTAATTGTTACAAGATTTGCAAATCATGTCATTGAGGCAAAAATCATGTCTGCAAAGAACATAGGTAACATTTTTTACATTCCACGAATGTCTATGTCACCTTCTGATTCACCTTGGCCATTCAAGTTGATTAGGAGACAATTTCCGATTATTGTCTCCTATGCAATGACAATTAATAAGTCACAAGGTCAATCTCTTGATAGTGTTGGATTGTATTTGCCTACTCCTGTGTTTAGTCATGGTCAATTATATGTTGCAATTTCAAGAGTTAAGAGCAAAAGTGGGCTAAAAATCCTAATTCATGACAAGGAGAATGTACCGTGTTCTACTACTACTAATATTATGTACAAGGAAGTCTTTCAAGCACTTTGATAGTTGGTAAACTTTATATCTTATACTTTACAATTCAAATTAAAAATCTATTTTGAATTAAAATATATAGTATGTACATTTTCCATGTATTTCGAGAACTATATAATTTTTCCTATTTGTTCATGCAGACGTGATTTGTTGATATGACCGACGCTTGCTACAAATATGGAGTTAAATGCCAACATGGTTTACATGAGACATATACTCAACTGAAAACATGATAACATACTTAATAATTTAATAATCTATAAATGTAATGTGAATCCAGACGAGACCCGTGCGATAGCACGGGTTTGTTACTAGTATATATATATATGTTTGGACATTAATTCAAAAAATAAAAATTATATTAATATGTCAAAACGAACGAAATATGGATTTATATATAGTATATGTTAACTTATAAATAAATTTGAATAATATAAAAATCATATTTAAATCGTAAATTAGCGTGTATATCCATACGTGATGCAGGATAAAATTTCGTTTGTTAAAAAAAGTTTATAATTCATATCTTACAATCATTTTCTCTCATTCCAAAAAGTTTCAATAGAAAATAATTAATAAAAAATAATAAAAAACAACACAAACAACATATTTAAAATTTTTAGACTATCCCAAATTAGATAACATGAAATACACAATGTAAATTGGAATCCATGTGAAAGACATACCTCTTCACATTACAATAAAACGGGTAACAAATAAAATCATGACAAATGAAAATCCAAAATGCTGAATCCATTAGCAATTGTCAAAAGATATAAAGTAGATTGATTATTGGAATTTTTTATAGCAATAATTAAGTATTAAAAAAGAAACACAAATAACCATGTTTCAGAGAAAATTACATAAATAACAATGTTTCAGAAAACCCCACAATGAAGGAGCCAAGTGAGATGGCGCATGCAGTCATCTTTTTGCCCTAACCGTCATCTCATTTGACGCATGCACTTTGTTTTAGCCAAGTGAGATGGCACGTGTACTATAAAAAGGAGAGAAGGCGTCATTTCACTTGACTACTACGTGCAATTGTGTTTTCTATAAATAAATCATCCATTTCTCCATCATTCTTCACACTTTCTCGCACTGTCTTTTTTTTTCCTCTGTTATTTGCGTCATGACATCTTCCATGATTTTCACCAGAGATGGATACATTATTTTCTCGCCCACCAAACCTCCGAGGAAAATGAAATTTTGGCACATTCACTCCATGGAGCGTCTGAAGAGACAGATGATGATATGGCTAGAGGGAGACATCGAGGTTGGGGAACAAATTAGAAGGATCCAGAGACGAAGAACAACCACCTCACTTGCAACTGGAAGACCTATTTTTTGGTTGGAAAAAGTCAGAACAGACGGAGACGTAATGGTGATGATGCATGGCTCAGATGAAATTGTTTTGACGGTTGTAATTTCTTAGACGTTTTATCGTGCTTTTATTTGTTGTTTGCGTATGGTTTGTTGTAACAAATGCTCTTAATGAAAAACAATAATGTTTAAAACTTAAAAAAGTGCAGATGGATTGCATACAATTTTATGTTACTGAGCTTGTAGCTCGAGTGGGACAATTTTAACAGTTGTTAAAGTAGTGATTGTAATCTTTTTGAGATTAGTGAATTAAGACCTCGTTGGAGAGAGGCGAAATCACCTTGACGGGTGGACTGGAGTAGTTTGAGATCAAACGAACTAGGATAAAAATATTGTGTCATTGTGCTTTCAATTTCAAGTTTTTCAATTCACCCCCCCCCCCCCCCCCCCCCCTTCTTGTGTTTTTCACATCTTCAATATGTGTATCTTTGAAAGGGTCAAATATGTGTCCTTCGATTGGAACATATGCATCATTTGTGTGCACCATTTGCAATTCTTCGAATGGGCCACCAAGACATGTCTTTTGAATGGGACACCCAGACATGTCTTTCGAATGGGACACCCAGACATGTCTTTTGAATGAGACGCCCATTGTATGCCATGGTGTAGGAATCATGTGCGATCAAAACAGACTATTTCCAAAGGAAATATTGCCCATTCGAGGCTAGCGTGAAAGATGGCCAATGCTTTGTGGGCGCCATTTCCTTGTGAATGCTAGCCATGGGGAAGCTTTTGCCTTGTGCATTCTGGCCTAAAGGGAATCCTAGATTTTGTGAATCAAAGGAAGCATGCAAGGGGAAAATGGCTTCTGATTTGAAAGGAAGCTGCATGAGGCCATTGCCTTGTGCCTGCTGGCCTGAAGAAGATCCTTGCCTTGTATTTGGATCAAGTATAAAGAAGGCACTTGTCTTCTGAATCTAAGGAGGCTAGTAGGAAGTCACCAATTTATGAATCAAATGACATCAATAAAAAGATTTTCCTCTTTGAATCGAATGAGGCTACATGAGACTCTCTGCCTTGTGCCTGTTGGCCTGGTAGGAGCCTCTTGCTTTAAAACATGTGTTCTGGACTGGGCCCGCCCTGGCCCAAAGCAGGAATAAAGGCCCAATCCAAGAAGCTCCTCGAGGAATGCGCGCCCGCGGATTCCCGCCAACGTGCCCGACCACAAACTGCAGTCATGCCCGCCATTGCCCGCGACACATGGTGTCCCCGACCAAGGGAGCTCCGGCTCGAGTCCTGCTCGAGCACTCTCCCCGTAGGGCAGATTCTGTCCTCTCTGACCGTTATCGAATCATCTAAACTCCAGAAAGACCGCGTCTTCGTCCCTCTTCATTCTTCACAGAGCATCACCAGGAAGGGGACCACGTGCGGGTCCCCACTACGCACGTAGAACCTGGAAGTTCCTTTATTGCGCCAGTTCTGGTCGGCCCAATGAGGGGACCTTGGCCCAGCGTTGGAGGCTACAAATACCCTCTGTTCCTAGAGGGTCAGGTATTCATCTCTTACGCATCTATACACCTTTTACCTGCTCATTCCGTCACTCATTTTGGCATCGGAGTGTCTTGCAGATACCCCCTCCCCTTCTCACTCAAATTCTGCCCGAGCCAGTCGTGACGGTCCAAGTCTGATCAAGTAAGATCAGTGGCGCCGTCTGTGGAAATCTAGCTTCCCCGTCTTGCAAACCCTCGAAGACCAAAGCTCAAAATCACCTCCTACCGTCATGGTTGACCAAGTCCAGGACAAACAGAACATTCACGTCGTCGACGTCAACAACAACCTCACGGATAAAAACGGAATTCTCGACAACGCCGGCAACCCCAGCCATAACACACTCCCCGGGGGCACCATCCTCAGGCCCTCAGTCCACCGCGATGGAGCTACTGCCTCATCTTCTTCAGTCCCTCTGTCGCTCGAAGAAGACAATGTAGCTCCCCCAAACTATCTAGCTGCCCAATTTCAGGAAGTCCATGTCCCCTCCAGGGCAGATGCCACAACCCGCACACTATTCGCGACGATCAATCAAACCAACTACCTCATCTTTGCCCAGGGGGAAAGATTGAGGGCGCTAGAAGACGATAGAAGACCCGCGAGGAGACACAGGAGGCCCGAGACTCCACCTCCTCTAGTAACAGAGGTACATCTCCCATCTCCCCCGTGGAGATAATACAGGGACACCTCCCGAAGCCCGTCGCCCCGACCGTCGGGGAGACGACCCCCCTTGGAGAGACAACCTGTCATTGAAGCCGGAGGGCGCAACCATGGCCCCATACGGCAAGAAAGAAGACACTTGGAAGACAGGCATGGGAGAATGGACCAACGAGCACCCCGCTCGAGGGATACCCAGCACGACCAGGACCGTCGGGCACGACAATATCTCAGGTCCCCATCCCTATCCCCAGAGAGAAGTGACGAGGACGACCCCTGCGGTCCCCTTTCACAAGCCATCATGGAGGCGCCCATTCCCCCGGGCATAGAGAAGCCTCCATATCTGAAAAAATATGACGGAGTCGCGGTCCCAGTCGACCACATAGACAGGTTCGAGGCTATGCTACATTACCATAATGTCGGGGGACCAATCAAATTCCGGTTGTTTCCCACGACCCTCAGAAAGGCAGCAATGGATTGGTATAAAGGCCTCTCCCCGGGATCAATCACCTCGTGGAGAAACCTGAAGAATCAGTTCATAAGTTCGTTCACTGTGTCTCGGCGACACCCGAAGACCGAGGCAGCACTCGAGGCCATCATCCAGAGACAGGATGAAACCTTGAGAGAATTTATCAATCGCTTCAATCGCGAAGCCATACAGGTCCCCTGTGCGGACCAAATGAAAAGGTACTTGCTGGAGAGGGGGCTCCTCCCCAGCACAAAATTCAGAAAGGTGGTGGCCATTGAGCCACCCCGAACATTCGATGCTCTCCTCGAGAAGGCCCGGGCATATATGGATTACAAGGAAAGGGAGGCGCCCAACAGAGCCCGGGACCCCAGAACTCGCGGATCCAGCAGCAACCCGCACCAAGAAGCCTCTCCTCCTCGACGAACCAGGGAGAAAAGAAAAGAGGACAGACCCCGAGAAGTCCGAGAGCAAAGAGAACCCTCGGGGCGCTTCACAGAATACACTCCGCTCACAGCTTCCCGCGAGCGCATCTTGGCGGAGTGTACCAGCACGGATTTTAAAGACGGCGGCATCAAGCGTCCTCGACCTGCTCCTGCCAAGCCCGAAGTAGACAAGAGCAAATACTGTCAGTACCATATGAGCCATGGTCATCTGATTGAAGACTACGTCCACCTGAAGGACGCCATCAAAACCCTCATCAAGGGAGGGAGGCTCGCCCAATACCGGCGAAACGAAGCTCCTCGTTGCAACTCCCGGGAGACAAGAGAACCAGAGGAAGACGCCCGACCATCCGACGAGTCGGTCCCCATCCAGACCGCCTTCTCCGTCACCAGACCGGAGGACTTCTACGTCCCCGAACACCTGCAGGAGCCACTCACGACACACAGAAGTATGTTTTCGGGGAACCATCACCATTCTTTTGAATTAGAAGTATGTTTTTGACGTCACTCGTTGTATACGAAGTGAAAGCTTGCGTTTGATCGCGCGTTCGAAATAAAATGAGAAACTACTCTGCCCCAGGTTTATGATCAAAGGTTTTAATTTGTGTGAAAAAGAAAACTCCTACTTCTTAGGCTCAAAGGGGTTGACTAGGGATTATCCTCCTTATAACTCTAGTGTTTAGGATTTGAAAGAACGCTTGTACATCGTCAGCAAGGTTTGTTCAAAAGCATACTGTATGAGATTATGACATTGTTTTCATCATCCTCCCTCTAAAGGCTTGCAACTTTTTGAAAAAAGAGTTGAATATCTTAAAGGGAGTAAAAAGCATATTTTAAAAATAAATGGATTAATTCAAGACAAACATATGCAATGCATTAATGAGACAAAGTTTGACATTAATAGATAAGTGTTTGAACAACAAAAGAGATTACAATTGAAAATTCAAAAATGAAATAAACGCTCTCAATTTTGGCCATGATTTGGCATGGGAGCAGTGATCACATTGGGAGCCTTAGGAGGGTCAAATTCGATCTCCTTGTTATCGATCAAATCTTGAATCTTGTTCTTCAAAGTCCAACAGTTGTTGATGTCGTGTCCAGGACTATCAGAATGGTAGACACATCTTACATTTGGATTATACTTAGCAGAGGAGGTATCTTGGTTTTGAGGAGGATCCCTTAGTATAATCAGCTCCACTTTCAGCAAATGTTGCAATGCTTGAGACAATGGCATATTAATCTTAGTGTACTGCCTTTCTTGGTACTTTACCCTACGCCCATTGCCTTGTCGTTGTGGGACGGGTGTAGGATTAGAAATCAGGATTGCCCCCACGTGCTGGTTGTGGCTACTCTGGTTGCGACCTTTTTGGCCGTATGCAGCATCCGACTCTTTCTTTCCATTGAAAGGCTATTTCCTTGCACTTGAAGATGCACCTCTTTGGATTTTACCACTCTTAATGCAAGCCTCTACTCTTTCTCCTGTCAGTATTAGCTCGGTGAACCCAGCCGAGGAGCTTCCGATTAGGTGATTGAAGAAAGGTCCTGTCAAAGTTCCCATAAATATGTCAATCAACTCCATGTCAGTTAAGGGTGGCTACACCCTGCCAGCCAGGTCTCTCCACTTTTGGGTGTATTCTTTGAATCCCTCGTTGGAATGCATGGTCATATTCTGCAACTGCACACGAGTTTGTGCAAGATCAGCGTTGTATTGGTACTGCTTGTAGAAAGCAGCAGCTAGATCTTCCCAAGTGTGAATGTGGGAACTCTCCAATTGGTTTGATAGAACCACTCAATTTGCATCCCAACTAAGGTCTCTTGGAAGAAATGGACCCAGAGCTTCTGATCAGTTGTGTATGGTTAAATCTTGCGAACATAAGATCTCAGATGCATCTTAGGACAAGAGACCCCATCATACGTGGCAAAGGTAGGGATTTTGAACTTTGGTGGGATGACCACTATAGAAACCAATCCCATTTCTTCAAAGTCCAGACCAGGTACTCTCTGGATCTCCATGGCGTTTGGACGATACTCCAGCTATTTATATTTGTCGTCCGCAGAAGGATATTATTCTTCAGCATAGTCAGCCTCTTCTTCGTTAGATCCCAGATTGTGATCCCCTTCTTTTTTCTGATTGTCCCCCTCAGTTGACGAAATTGCAAATCCTAGAGCTTTCTTTGTTAGTCTTTTGAACCTCCTTCTCAAATTCAGGATGCCCACTGGCTTCTTTTTCTAGAAGAAGAGTCTTCAGGTCCTCTTGCCCTTTAGCCAAAGTCAAGAACATTTGTTGGAATTAGGCATTTCGTGCTTGGAGATCCTTCACCGTTTGTTCCATATCCATCTTACTGAAATAAACAGTAGGAAGATAAGAAAACCTGTGTGAGAGAAACCTGTCATGATATGATGCATGGTATGTCGATGCATGTTTTCAAGGATCTCGCAAGGTAAACACAAGAAGATGTTAGAAGTTGAATTTTGATCATAGCTTTAATTGGAGAACTTCGTATCGGTGGATATCCTTCCACAAGAATCAAGCTCACCATGTCAAGTGGGTCATAGCCCTTGACTCAAGTTACTGTGCTTTGGTTTTTGACGGTGTTTTATTAGAGAATGAATCCTCTTGCCCCTTGATAGGCGTCTGGTTCAACATGACCCTGCATCATAGGCCCTTGAGATCCTTAAAATGGTCATTAAAAATGATATAGTATGATGTCATGATGTTATGTACAAATATGAAAAGCAAGCAAGTCTTTATGTATAAATAAACATATACACACAAAGCAAACAAGTCCTTAGGTTCAGGCTTGCATGGAGTTTATAGGTAAGTACCCTCTTGAAGTTTAGTTGGCTTAACCTGTCCTAGAAAGTAAACGGGTTCTAAGGGATCTTAATATCACTGATCTTTCTTCATCGGGCATTATTTCAGCGCAAGCCTCTTTATTGGCGACCGAAATATCCCGAAAGTCCAATCTCAATAAGCATATCATCGAGTATCAACCAACTTTGGACTGCACCAAAACCGACTATCTCACTACTTCTTAATGTCCAAGTTGTTCAGTTAATGTTCTAAGGTCAGTTAGTACTTCATGACTCCACATAGAGGCCTCGTATTCTTCTTGACTACTCAAGGGCTACCGGTACCTACAAATGTGTCACACTGATGTAGTTATTGCTTCAACCATGTCGGCATACCCCACACAGTTTCCACAATCTATTGCTACTTACCTAAAAGGTTCCCCAGATCCGGGTGAAGGATAAAAAACAAAGTCTAAATAAGGAACCATAATGTAAAGCATGCAAGTCAAACAAGGAAGCAAGTAAAGGTGATTTATCCCTAAGGTAACCCCACTTTTAAGAAGTTCCCCAGCAGAGTCGCCAGTTCTGTAACACAGTGGGAGAACTGGCTTGGTGTTTTGTGTTTGATCGCAATTGTTGCAGATAACAAGAGTCGCCACCGAATTTTCTTTTATCCAATAAGGAAAGGGTGAAAAGAACAGGAAAGACCTTTTGAGATTATTTCTTGAGTTCGGGGGGTAGGTTATGAAAAGGGAAGGTGTTAGAACCCTTTTCACCCGTAGTTATCTACGGGCTCTTAGTTGCTTGCTATATCACTTGCTTTTGTTTAAAAATGTGCTTGTGGTGTGGGTTTTAAATATATTTTGAAAACGACTTTGTAATGATTCTCGTCTCTATAAGAATGCGTACAAAGTGTTGGTTTTAAAAATAGTTCAAAGAGGTGTTTCTGGAAGATGTTTTTGAAAGGGATTTTGAAAAGTGTCTTTGTAATGATTCTCGTCTCTATAAGAATACGTACAAAGAGCTTGGTCTTTTGAAAATGTTTCAAATGAAAGTATTGGTGTGTAAAATGTTTTTGTTATGAGCAAGCGAGCAACTATGAGCAACCTACATACTCGAAAGGTCTAGTGTTATTTTCTTCCTCCTTTAGATGTTGCTATCTCACCATTGATTTCGTAAGAAGCCCCATCGTTGGATGTGAAGGAACGGGCGTGGGTTGTTTGTATAGTCATAGAAGGCAACCTATGGGACGTTTTAGCAATGTCGTTTAAGGACTAGAACGTTTACCGAAGGCAACATTAAGGGTCATCGAGGGACTACGATATTTTATCAAGGGTCTTTGCTAAAACGCCCATATTCGAGGGACATGACTATTTTTTCGAGGCAACAAGTGATATTATCCTAGAGGTGCATGTGTGTGAATTGTGTGTTTGGTTGCATGTATTTTGTCTTTGATTTTTGGATTGTCTACTTGTTGGTTTTATCTTGTCATACATCCTAATTACTAACATTTGTATAAAGCAATAAAAATACAGAAAATAAATATCCTACACTATTACAACCATATTGAATAGCAATAAAATGTAAAGACAAAAAATAAATAAAGAAAGGAAAACAAGTTCTTCGACCAGGCAGAATGTCCCCTTTCGATTCTGCTCTTCCTGGCTTCTTTCAATTTAGGCATGGAATCAGTAAGGACACACCTTTTGATTTCATCCTTTTCCTACTTCTTTTGCTTGGGGCCTGGAATCAACGTGAGGTGCACTATTCGCCTCAAGCTCCTTGCTGCCTTTTTTGAGTGGGTCTGGCAGTCAGTGTGGACAACCTTCTCTTCTTCGTTTGGACTACTAAGCAGTAAGGACCTGCAAAGCAGCATGAGTGCGTATCCTCCACCCACATCCTCTTAGACTTTCGTTTCAGACTGTGAGGCAGCCAGGGGCGAAGCCTAAGACTTCGTTTCACACAAGACTTTTTTCTTTCGTTTAGAGTATGTACAAGTTAGCTTTAACGTATAATTGGGCCAGAAAAAAGCATGCAGTCGAAGTATAGAAATAAGAAGTGAATAAATATTATTTACATGTTATGTTTGAAACAAAAAGCTTAAGGTTAAGAGGACTTACCTTGCTTGACGTTGGAATGTAAGTGTTGGACCTTGAACTGCTGCCCTGGGTGCTCTTAGATTCGCAGGAAAGAAACAAGTGTGGTATTTCTTTGACTGGATTCAAAGGTCAGGAAGAGTGGAATTGTGTTTGTTATTTTTGGATTCGAAGAGGAAGAACGAGTGTAGTGTCCTTTCTACTGGATTCAAACGAAAAACAAAGTGTGGGGTTGTTCCTGGATTCGAAAGGGAAAAGAAACAGGTGTTGTGTTTCTAGTGTTAGATTCGAAAGGGTTAGAAACAAAGGTATGGTCTTTTGAATCTGGGTATGATAATGTGTTAAGTGTTTGATAAATTTCACACAATCAAGGTTTTTCCCCAGCTACCAAAAGCCTCTAGATGTGTTGTCCAGCCCTTTAGACGTGTTATGGAGCCTCTTATTTATAGGCGAAGTTGGCTGAGATTTAGAAGGGAAAACAAAAGAATTTGAACAAAATGGGCAAACTGTTTTTGTAGTTTTCAAGGGGGAGTGTTTGTATGCCAAATTGGTGCAAGAATAGGGGAAGTGTTACAAGACTGTTGTGCATCAGTTTTAGAGCGTTGTAGCCAGTGTATCAGGCCTGAACTTGGCAATAAATATCTTTTGATATCTCAACCTTTCGTTTTGACCAACTAGGTCCAACCTTCAACCAGATTCTTCTTTAAACAATACTATTTTATTTTCACCCAATAAGTGTCTTTCGAATGGGTCATATGTGTATCTTTGAAAGGGCCAAATATATGTTCTTCGGTTGGACCATATGCATCATTTGTGTGCACCATTTGCAATTCTTAGAATGGGCCACCAAGACATGCCTTTTGAATGGGACACCCAGACATGTCTTTCGAATGGGACACCCAGACATGTCTTTTGAACGGGACACCCATTGTATGTCATAGTGTAGGAATTATGTGTGATCGAAACAGATTGTTTCCAAAGAAAATATTTCCCATTCGAAGCTAGCGTGAAAGATGGCCAATGCTTTGCGGGCGCCATTTCCTTGTGAATGCTAACCATGGGGAAGCTTTTGCCTTGTGCATTCTGGCCTAAAGGAAATCCTAGCTTTTGTGAATCAGAGGAAGCATGCAAGGGGAAAATGACTTCTGATTCGAAAGGAAGCTGCTGGAGGCCATTTCCTTGTGCCTGCTGGCCTGAAGAAGATCCTTGTCTTGTGAATTAGGAGCAAGTATAAAGAAGGCACATGTCTTCTGAATCGAAGGAGGCTAGTAGGAAGCCACCAATTTCTGAATCAAAGGACATCAACAGGAGGCTTTTCCTCTTTGAATCGAATGAGGCTACATGAGGCTCTTTGCCTTGTGCCTACTAGCCTGGTGGGAACCTCTTGCTTTAAAGCATGCAAGAAGGAAGATATTGCTAAATCGAAGGTTGTATGTAGCTAGCCATTACTTTATGAATCAAAGCAAGCATGGAGAGAATTATTTGTCCAATCAACACAGGCATGCAGGCATCAAATGTCCAATCTAAGCAAGCATGCAGGCCACCATTGCATTGTGAACCATGTGAGGCCAATGGTGCAATCGAAGCTTGCATGCAGGAGGTCATTGCTTTGTGGATCGAAGGAGGCACAAAGGATGGATCGAAAGAGGCACAAAGGGTGGATCGAAGGAGGCATGAAGGATACTATAGTCCAATCGAAGCAGTCTTGAAAGAGACTATAGTCCAATTGAAGCCTTGTGAGTCGAAGTAAACTTATTTCTCCAATTTTGTCAAAAAGATTATTTTTATCTGCTTTGCCCTTTTTAACAGTTTCCTCTTTAACTTGATGCTTGAAAATCCAATTGTACTTGTGCAAGCTTGAATTTTGAGAATCCTTGTGAGAAATGCCTTGAGAAATGAGAGGGTAAGTTTTAGGGTACAACAATGTTATTCATCAAATCATACATAAACAAAACCTACATCTATCTAATCCCTATATCAATAATAATAAACCCGATTACCCCCTTACATCGAATTCCTAACAGTTTTGATTTCTTCGAACCCCACAGGATGAATCTCCTATTCTTTTCTCCCTGTGCCCCAACCTCTTCTAAATTTCTTTAATTTTTCACGGTCCTACAAAATGACTTTTATTTCCCTTAGTTTATTTATTAACCTTAGATCATTTTTGTGATCTTCCCATTATGCCCTCACTTACACACACACACACACTTACTCTTATGCCCTTATTCTCCTTTTTACCTTAATTTCCCATTTAATTATTATTATTTACTCGTAAACCAACTAACCACAATATAACTACAACTAACCACAATCTAACCACAACTAACTATAATCTAACTACAACTAACCACATTTATTTAATCTAAATAATTCTAAGTTAATCTCTACCTCCCACCACTAACCCCACACATATCATCACATATCACATAAAATCAACAATAAATCACAAATAATCAATAGAATAGAGAAATCTAGATTTTTGGGGGTGTTACACACATTATTTCCAAAACAAGTATCATTACGATACTTCCAAATCTCGTAGATGGTTTATGTAAATTCCAACTTGACCAAACTAGCTTTCGATCCTTTTCCATTGTAATGTTGCAGAACCCATTTTAACTCAGCATCCCACTCCATCGGATTATGTTGAATCTTGATCCAGTTCCGGACTTTAGTCCATATATGCCTCAAATCTGCCCACCCAAAGAACAAATGATTCACTATCTCGTCTTTGGCACAAAACAAGCAGTGGGGATTATCCACCAGACCAAATCTATGCATTCTCGATTTGATGGCTATCTTGCCATGACAAAACAATCAAAGAAGCATCTTAGCTCTAAGTCTAGCCTTGTTTTGGAACATCAACTTATACCATGGGACAGTAGGTGCATCAGTAAACAAGGTAGCATACATTTTATTCACACTAAAGATCTCATCCTGAAGCATTTAATTCCATAAAGCCTGCATTGTCCCCACAACCTCTCTTTGATTCAAGATATCTAGTGATGTCCATCAGCTCTTCATGTCTGAGATGGTATGTTTGAACCCATCGAACCCATAGGTTGTCAAATTTAGCAATAAGGTTCCACTGAAGCTGCAACATATACACCTTATTCTATAGCTCCAAAGCAAAGATGTTCATACCTTATTTGGTTCTAGACTTACAGACTTTCTCCCATGAAACATGACTTTTCCCGCTGATAATAACACCACCTGTCCACAAAAAGGTTCTACATATAGCTTCAATCTCGTGGATTACAGTCTTGGGAAATAAGAAGCATTAGACCCAATAGTTGGATACGACATAAATAACACTCTTCATGAGTTGCACTCTACCTGTATAACTCAACAGCCTGACACTCTAATGAGTAATTATCCCCACTATCTTATCCACTAAAGGCATATAATTATTGATAGATAAATTATTACTTGTTAAAGGCACCCTAAGTATCTAAAAGGTAGCATCCCTTATTTGTAGGATGTCAAAATAAGAATATCCCATTGGTACTGTCAGTCATCCCAACAAAATAAATTATGCTCTTCAAAGGATTGACTTTAAGGCCATTAGATGCCAGGAAAACATGGAGGGTTTGTTGCATCAAGTCAATGGAGCCATAGTCCCCTCTTGCAAAAAGGAGAAGGTCATAATAAAAAGTGAGATTTGTGATCTGCAATCTCTCACATTTGGAATGATGACTAAAGTTGGGATTCTTCTGCATTTTACGGAGACACTTGTTAAGATACTCCATGGTTATGACAAATAAAAGAGGGGACAAGGGGCCACCTTGTCTGATGCCTCTTCTAGCATCCATACTATTAGTGTAATTTCCACTAATGGTAAACCTGTATGATACAATTGAGACTGTGAGCATGATCCAATTCACAAATTGCCTTGGTATGCCAATTTTTTTCAGCTAGGGCGTGCCAATCCACCATATCATAAGCTTTTTATAAATCAAGTTGCTTCATATATCTTGGTGTTCTTCCCTTTCTAGAATAACCCTTAATAAGCTCAATAGCCAACATGGTGTGATTATGTATCTTCTGGCCAAAAACAGATGCTGCCTGACTCTGATTAATAATGCTTCCCAGGACCCTTCCAAGCCTTGTAGTGAGGATTTTGGAGATGATTTTGTAGAAGGTTGTACACCCAGCAATTGGCCTGTAATATTTTATTGTCTTAGCTTCTGAGTGTTATGGAATTAAGGTGACCATTGTGTTATTAAAAGCTTCGTACAAAGAGTTTTGTTCAAAAAATTCCATCACAACTGCTATCAAGTCATCCTTAATAATGCACCAGCTGGCCTTGAAAAACTGGCACCATATCCATCAATCCCTGAGGCTTTTAAGTCTCTAATGTCTTTAAAGGCATTTTGAATTTCAAGCTCAGTAACCTGGGCAGTTAAGCTAAGCCTTTGATACATAGTAAGATGGGTTCCCTCTCTCATAGCAGTTAGGCCAATTTGATTCAAGTTCACTTCTTTTGTTCCCATTAAACCACCATAAAACTCCATGTCTTCCTTCACAATATCTCCATGCTTCTGAATAGGAGTTCCATCCTCTTGGTATAATAAGCTAAGGCTACTAGCAGTATATTTAGCTTTAAGAGAAGCATGGATATAGGCTGAATTACTATCTCCCTCCTTAAGCCATTCAATTTTAGCCTTTTGCCTCAGTAATTGTTCCTCCAGCTCATGCCAATAAATGACCTTATTAGTATAATTTTTTACCTTTTCAATATTCTTCACATTCATTCTATCTGCTGTAAGCTCCATTTGAGCATCCAAAAAGTTAGTTATATCCTAATTTATGGAAACTTTCAGATAGGAGAAAGGCTTGTTAAGTTTCCTGAGGGTTGTTTGCAGTATTTTCAACTTATGCCACAAGACAAACATGGGTCTTCCCTCCATAGGTTGATTCCAACTATCAGCAACAACATCATGATATCCTTCCATATTAACCACACTATTTATGAACTTGAAATTAGCCCTTCTGAAGACATTATTCTCTTGTTCAGACAAGCATAACAAGGCATGATCTGAAACACTTGTAGGCAGAATTTTCAGACTCATGTCCACATTCTTTTGGAGGCAAGCAATATTCCCTAGAATTCTATCAATCCTAGAATAAAGGATCCCCTTAGTATGTTTATTGGACCAAGTGTATATGATATCTTTCTCAAACAGGCCAATATTCACCATCATGTTGTTAAGATCCACATGCTCATTCTCAGCTACTACATTACCACCAATTTGATCCATAAACTTAACCACATTGTTAAAGTCCCCAATAAGGAACCAAGGGCCCTGCTGATGTTTATGAGCATCCTCTAAATCCTTCCAAAGAAAACTCCTTTGGTCAAGTTGGTTGAGAGAATAGATGGTTGTCATCCACGTTTTGAAAGTACCATTAATGTCAAATAACCCACAGTGAATCATCTGATATCAATCTTACTATCATCCCACTCCACCCAAATTCTTCCATTAACATGCTTGTGGTAATTATCAATGTATCTACCTTAAGGTTCAACTTATCCGTAACCTTATTAGCCTTATCATTTTTAACTTTGGTTTCTAATAGAACAGTAATCTCAGGGTGAAGCTTAAGGAAACGGGAGCTAATCTCCCTTAGTTTACCAGATTTATTCAGCCCCCTAACATTTCAAACAACAATCATTGGACACTGTTCTGGAGCACTAGGGTATCATTCAAACCCCCTAATGCCTCAAAACCATTCTCACTATGAATTGTTGTAGATGAGTTTTCCAAATGCACATATAATTACTTTTATATGAATTTATGAGTTTACCTTTATTTTTATAAGTTCTTTCATTAATTTCTATCTTTAATGATCATTGAATTGTTTGTTTATATAATTACTCATTTTCTAAAATTTAATTCTTAAATTAATTTTTGTTAAAAAAAATATTAAATAACGTTAAATTAATTTTAATAATTCCTTTACATTTTCATTGGATTCACTGTTTATAAAACTCTTCATTTTCTTAACTTTAATTCATACGTTTTATAATTATATATTCCACTTAAAATTAATATATTCCACCCAAAAATAATCTCATTTAATTATTTTTAAAACAAATAACTTTTTGTATAATAAAATGTATCCATCTATTTAACATACAATTTTAAATTAATTTGTAATTTTTTTCTAAGTTAATTTAATGTCTAATGATATAACTCCAAAAATTCTTATATATAAATATTTAATAAATAGAACTTAAAATATTTAATATTTTATTTATTTATATATAAATAAACAGAACTTAAACTTAAGAGTTATTTCTTATAAAACAAAACAAACATTAAGTAAATAATTTAGAAACCATTTCAATATCATCTAATTCTCATAAATTATTGGTCCTTTTATACCTTGTAAATATAAGAGACTTAAGTAATACACAAAGACACCTTTCCATTTTAATTGAATTGTATGTTATAATTATATAACCATATAATTAATCAACTAAATAGTTTCAATTTTAAAAATTACCGTTATCATTCTATATTTATAAAAACAATTTTATCAACCTTTAAACTACTCACCTGATAATTATATTAATATCAAATTTTAATAATAATTTCTTATATTATGATTTTATTAATTTTTATTGGTCCACATGCTCTCTTGCTTGATCTGAGTATATAAATATGAGACTTTAGTTTCAGATATTCATTTTTGTACTACTCTTTAAATTTGTAAAATATTTTTTATCTTCTATTTCTTACTTTATACATTTACATTGATTATTAATTTTATTTATATGTTAGGTTAAAAGATAATTCATATGTTAATGACACTTCATATAAGTATTTAGATGTTTTTAACTCGAATATTTACATCAATTAAATTTTTATTTAAAGAATTTGTATAAATATTTATTTGGATAGTAGTTGATATCAATAAACTTTTATAAATTTTTTGAATATAAATTTTCTTATATTGATTTCTAATTTATTTATATTACGTGTAATTTAAATTTGTGAGTATAAATATGTGATTTTAGTTTTAATGTGCTACTCTTAAAATTTTTATGATAGTTTTTATCTTCTATTTCTTCACTTAAATATGTGTAATGATTATTAATTTTATTTTCGTGGTAGATAAAAAATTATTCATTTGTTAATAACACTTTATATAAGTACTTTTTGATTTTTTTTAACACTAATATTTACACCAATTAAATTAATATTTAAAGAATTTGTAAATATACTTATTTTTATAGTAGTTGATATCGATAACTTTTTATAAGTTTTTTAAATATAAATTTATTTATATTGATTTCTAATTTATTTATATTACGTGTAATTTAAATTTATTTATTTAACTATTTTATATGAATTATTTTTAATCTATTTAATTTTAATTATTATTTGGATTTCTTTTAATAATTTCTGAATTATTATTATTTTACTTTATTTAATAGTTTTAATTTCCTTTAATAATTCAGATTTTAATTTTTGAATTTTTTAATTGAGTTTCTCTCCTTTCACTAAGTCATTCAAAAGGAGACTATGAACATCTGAAGTAAATATCTCACATCATGATTAAATGTCATACCTTTATATTTCATATCTTTTCAAAATTATTCTTATCCTTTTGGTTTTAACAATAATCTAAAACCTGTTTTTAGAATTCATTTTATATATATATATATATATATATATATATATATATATATATATATATATATATATATATATATATATATATATATATATATATATATATATGTCTTATTGTTAGGAATGTAAATGGATATTCATGGGGACGGATAGTATAGTATTAATGTCCGTCTATTGGATAAATATAATATCTATATCTGCCTTATATCCATGCGGATATCCGCTAAACCGGTAATTCACGGGGTTTAAGGTATCAGTGGATATTTACATATATATATATATATATATATCTATGAATAACACTATTTTTCTAAAATTATGTTTCGAAAAAATATTTTCAGCTTTTTAAAAAAAACACAAGACGTTATTATCACATAATAATAATATTTGTATGGAATATAAAGATTTTTGTAACACCTCGTACATATACGTCTAGAATAATATGCAGTAATGCCATAAATGGTATATAGAAATATACATAAGCTGGAAAAGATAAGAAATTAAAATCATATACAACATAAGTCCAATTTCAGAATGTATACAATCAGCTTGACTACAATTATATACAGCAGAAATATAAGATCTGATGAAGTCTTCCTGCCATCTGCTCGCTCGCAGTCTTCAATATTGATCATCTAACAATCCTTCTACCTATAACCTGTTCCTGAAAAATAATAATTGGAATGGGGTGAGATTACTAAATCTCACTGAGTTCTCATATCTTATAGGTTCACTCGGTTCTATAAGGTGCATGCAATAAAACGAATTCACCATAAATTTGGGATTTTTCCTCACGGTCAGGTGCAAGTACACAACAAGGTACACCATCATTGGTAGTTCCATAACTAACCAATGAGGCAACAAGAAAATATTCGTCTCAAAGCTCGACACGAAGGCCACAAACAATATGCAAAACCAGTATCCATGTACAAGGAATCCATAAGTAAGTTCTACCTTGCTATTTAGGCTATGCAAAAATCCACACCCTCGGTGAGTTTATCCTTTGTGGCTACGCGTCAAAATACTTGCACATGCACACTACTAGATGTATCAGATAATTTCTACATAAAATTCCATCTGTAATAAGTTTATCCATTGTGACCTTGCTTAAGTGGTGTCACAGCCCCGTCAATCATCCATATACAAATGTGTTGACCGCTAGTGCAAATACGCCATAATGACTACACAAGTACACTGGGTGAAAGCCTAGTGACATTGCTTACGTGAAATTATTAGAGGGGAGTTTTTCCGACATGATGTAGCCTACATGGAGTCACACCCTCGCCATACCAAGCACGCCAATGTTTTATCCATGGCGAAAACACCCTTTTTCATACCCGCTCGTACATCACAATGATAGCTCAGGTGTGTATGAATTACTGAATGTCGATGTTTATCCACTGGAGGTAACACCCTTTTTTATACGCCCTCAACCATCACAACGGTAATAACTGTAATAAGCGATTTACCACCTAATAGTCTAGGTCTACTTCGACTCAAGCATATAAAAATCAATCACATCAAGCCACACTGGCAACACATCTAAATGTTCAACTGGAACCAATGAGAACAAGTAGTGATCACATAATTGCATTTCAACATAATGCACTTCTCAACACTTTGCATATAACAATCATTCATGAATAACAATCATTCATATTCATGATTTTGCATACAAGTGATCAGAGCATAATATCATAACATTATCCATGTAATGTGATTTAAATGTATTTATACATATTCATGTCACAATCGGATATATGATCACACAAAGCTTATACACATTACACAATACATTTCCCAACAATCACTGAGACCAAGGAGGTGTCTGATACGCGCTACGATACGGGACTGCACTCAAGGGGTTAATTAACACAATTTTGTCTAGGCATGTTCGCTAAGTGCTGGAAGCGAAGGCCCGATTCTCTAAGTGAAGTCCCAGCGGACAAAGACAGTGACTTCACCAAGTTCTGGAAACAAAAGTTCGCTAATTGATCTTCCAGCGAGACCTTGATTCGCTACGCGAACTAGAAGCAAATAATTCCTATTTAAAGCCCAGACCGTTGCTAAGCGAAAGTTGTAAAACTCAGAAACCACAAAACGCATCAAACTTGATTCACACAACCATTCCAACATGTTGGCAACGTGGGACGAGACTAATACAAAATTAGCATTTCTATTCACATGTTACTAAGTTCTTTAAGGTTTACTCAATATTATGCACCTTAGCATTCCATTTTCCACATCCCTTAAATAAATTAAAATCATGATATAAGACCATATTCATATGGATCTTTGCAAGACCTTTCCAACACTTCTTACCGCGCTCCGTTTCGAGTTGTAGAACTTAAGTTATGGTCATTTTAGTGAAACACTAAATTTGTTCAGTCTGGCGAACTTTCGCTAAGCGAACACAGAGTTCGCTAAGCGAACTTGACAGAACAGAACATGAATTTTAGGGTTCTAACACCCATTTTTGCATCTTAATCAATCCCAATTCGAACCCCGATATGTAATAACAATCTAATACATACATTACCATCAAGGGAACATATTTCAATCAATTGATTAAACATGCAAACACTTTGTCTCACCCAAAAATCTCCAACATGAATTTTCCCAATCAATACTACTCAAGGTTCTATCTATTAAAACTAACCTCAATTTCATGGAGATTCTGATTTTCAAGATGATAATGGAGATGATGATGAATCAAGGTTGTCTTGATGCTCCTACTTCAAAGTTTCATAAGATTCTCACATGCATCCATGGTGGTTGAGGAAGAAGGTTGATTTTTGAACAACTCTTCTTTCTCTCTTTAACTCACGTTTCCACCCTTCCTTACTCCTTACAAATTCTGATTTTTGACAAGTGAGAAAAATGATATAGTAACCAAACAAGTCCTTAACTTACTCATTCAAGTGGAAGTGACAATTTTACCCTTCAATTATGTGTAAGCTACAAGTTTTCCATTTAGTTACTTTCTAACAAATTCCTCACAATTCCAACTATTCTCATGTTTTGGAAGATATGGGATATATATAAGGAAACTAGTTTTTTTTAGTTTTAGAAGACGAGAAGATAGAGTATAAGAAACTAATATTTAAGTAATTTTTATAATTTATTAACGGATACGGATATCCGTGGGCTCGGGTAATATTAAATTCGTATTTAGGGATGGTAAACGGGCATGCCTTCCCCACAAAAGCCCGTAAAAAAAATAGGATGGAGTGGGGCGGACATAGTTGAGGATGAGGGCCTAAAACCTAGGCCCGCACCGCAGAAAAGTGCGGGACAGAGAAAGCGTCAGAGCACTGCATCTTTTAGGTCTAAAAATTTAAAATTTTATGCTAATAATCATGCCTGCAAAATCTCGCGAAGAAAATAGGGCGGAGCGGGGCAGTCACATTAGAAGATGAGTGAGGGTAAAACAGGCATGTCCAACGGACCGACCCGTTTTGCCACCCCTACCCATATCCATATCCATTAATAAACTAATATTTAAATATCCATTTATTTTATCCGTAGATATCTATTAAACTACCATCTCGTACTCGTGACGAATTTTATCCGCAGATATATGTGAATACGAATACTTTTGTCATCACTACTTATCGTAGATACATTTTTAACGTGTACTCATTTCCACACAATCTTAAAAATTCTTCTTATCATTTCCATTTTAATAAAAATTAAAGATCATATACAATTACAACTATAACACTTCTTGAACACAAACTTTAACAATTGTTTTTGAAATTAACAAAAAGATAACTAAAAAAATTACAATTATATTAATTAATTACAATTATATTAATTTTAGGTTCGTAAATAAGATAATCTATTTTTATATTATTTTGGAATTTATTATCTTAAAAAATGTTAAGGGACACGT
Organism: Vicia faba; assembly: GCA_948472305.1. NCBI lineage: Eukaryota > Viridiplantae > Streptophyta > Magnoliopsida > Fabales > Fabaceae > Vicia > Vicia faba. The sequence continues at coordinate 866,331,452 of OX451735.1, read as the reverse complement.
TAATGGTATAAAAAGTGGATATTTTAATCTATTATCTATCTATAAAAATCAATGTCCCTGGAATTTACCAAAACACCAAAGCTGATAAAATGCTTTCTTGGTCTATTGTATTGGGGTAAAATAGGAAACTCAAAAATATCTTGCACCACATTCATTTGAATCTGATGTGGCACTCCCACAATTTTTCACCACATTTTCAATTTTTGTTTTTCAAATAAATCCATGCCAATCCATTATGCCTCTCTTCCTCTTCCCCATGCCAAACCATTATTTCTTGCCATTCAATATGTCTCTCTTCCTCTTCCCCATGCCAAACCATTATGCCTCTCTTAATCAGTTTTCAAATTCAAATGGAACCTCAAAAGTTTTTCACTCTTTCTTCATTGCTGCAGACGTGAGGAGTCGTTTTCCATTGCTTAACACCTTGCTGTCTCTGCGCTCTTACGAATTGTTGTGTGAGGATGGCGCGCCCAATCGAGTATATCAGTAGCATTGACGATTCGAAGGATTTGTGGAAGGTTGCTGTTAGATGTAAGCATCTGTGGTCTGTTACCAGTTCTCATAATAGAGAGCACTTAGAGCTTATTCTGTTTGATTCAAAGGTATAATACAATCTAAACTTTTCTGCTTTGGCATTCTGATTTTGTTGTAACTGTACTGTTATATGATATTGATTTCAAGATGTTTGTATTTTCACAGTTGGATTTGATTCAAGCCATTGTGCCATCTTATTTGGTATCAAAATTCAAAACACAGGTTGAAGTTGGTTGTTCCTACATAATGCAGGTTTGTATTTTCACAGTTGGATTTTTTTCAAGCCATTGTGCCATCTTATTTGGTATCAAAATTCAAAACACAGCTTGAAGTTGGTTGTTCCTACATAATGCAGAATTTCAAAGTTTCCAGCAATGATTTCTCCTTCAAATCCACTGATCATAAGTTCAAATTGATTTTCTGTGGTTTAACTTCCGTCAAAAAGGTCCAACTTTCTGAGATACCTCTGAACCATCTCAAGTTAATTGGAATAAATGCTATTATTGAGGGTAAATACAGAACGAATTTGTTATATGGTGAGTTACCTTTTTATTGTTATAATAGAACGCATTGTATTGTTACTTTTCTGTTATCCATAATTGTCTGTGGTGAACTTTTGTGCAGATATAATTGGTGGGGTTACTGAAATATCCCAAGCCCAGATAATTCCTGATAACAACAAAAGCAAGATTGTGTTTTCATTAACTGATCTGAGGTAGGTGTTTCATTTTGTTTGTTAACATTGATGCTGACAAATATAAAAGTTTAACATGTTCATGTTGTTTGTTTTGAAATTCCTGTGAATCAGCAAACATCATGTGCAATGTACTCTTTGGGGTAAATTAGATGTGCAACTGAATGAGTATTATACGACTCATAAGGCTGATCTATGATCTATGATCTATGATTTCTAACAGCCTGTTTTCATTCTGATCTATGATCATCAGACTTAAAGATGATCTGCCGATGCTCTCATCCTCGAGCATGAAAATGGAAACCACAAATACCTTTGTTTTTTCTGATTTGGACAAATTTGTATGGAAAGCTGAAGTGTTGAGTCTGTCTGATATTGCATATCTGCAGACAGTAAGTTGCTCTTTAATACATGACTGTCTTAGATTGAGGAATTACACAGACTGGGTTCTAATCCATTTTTTGAGACATCATCCCATCTTTCTGTTTCAGGAAACTACATGTGTGACTGTTGCAACTCTGGAGAAGTTTGAATGTGGGCAGTCAGGATGGTATTATGATGGATGTAGTGAATGTACCAAAAGTGTGACTTTGAAGGATGGAAAATTCATGTGTTATTCCAAACACATCAGTTCTGAGCCAGTCCCAAGGTAACTTCTAAGTATTGCATATCAATGATTATCATCATATAACCAAACGCTTCATTACTGACAATTTCTTATTTTGATCACGCATGGTACAGGTTTAAGCTTGAAGTGCTTGCCTCCGATGGAAAGTTAAAATACAAGTTCGTATTTTGGGATGTAGATTGTGTAAAGTTGATTGGGAAGTCCGCCCTTCAGATGAAGTTGGATTTGATGGAGGTATTTTCCATTTGTCTAATATGTAAGTTAGATAATTACCACGTAAATAACATATATTGTTTTAATCATTTAGACTGGAGATTTTGATCCCCTTGAATTCCCTTATGAACTTGATGTGATGCTGAAGAAGGAGTTGGCTATAAGAGCAGTGTTTCAACCAAACAAGGTCAGTCTTTCTGTAATCGGATTTAAGGCAGATGAAGTGCTACGTACCAAAATAAAGGAGATGTTTAAATGTGAAGAGGTACTGCTATACTCATGTTTTACTGTTGTTAAAATCAGTATCATGTGCATTGGATTTTTTTAATAATTGTTTAAAACTTGCAGCACACTTTTAAGATTGTCGTCTCAACAGATGACACTCGGGATGATATGCATACAGCATCAGTATGTTTTAAATAGGAATGACCTATTACTCTTGCCATCACATTTTGAACAATTGTCTAACGTTTATTTCTTGCGTTTTTTAACTTGCAGTGTACTCCGACCATCAGCACCTCGGAAAAACAGTCTCATGCTGATCCACAAACAGTTTCAGTGCGTCTTTTTTTAGCTTTCAACATTAACAAATTAGCCTATTAAACAATGTCTTACTTCCTTTTTTATGCTACTGATTTTGTAATGACTCTTTAATGGCAGGATCATATATCAATCACTGCAGATTATGACCCTTCAGTTGCCAACTCTGCACTTACACCGTCAAAAAGATCTATTCCTGAGACAGTTGAAGAACTCGACAGTGCCCAACTATCGTCCACCAAGATAATAAGGGACATCAAGCTGGAGAAATGATGCAGTCAATTATCGTCGACGATTTATTATTACTTTATGCTGTTTTGGACAACATTGCACACCTAATTTTGATTGATGTAATGAAATATTTCTGGTTTACATTTTGTTTATTCTGGTTTATGAGGATTTGATTTGTCATTCTTGCTTTTTGTTTGATCCTTTTGACATTGTATATGAAAGATTGATATGATTTTAGTCATTTAAGCTGCAAAAAACTATGCATAATTTACACTACAAAAAGCAATATGATGTTGGTAATTCCTTATTTTGTTTAATATAATAAACTTATTATGGACAAAGAATGAATATGTTCCAAGAATGAATATGTCCCCTTCCCAATCTCCTTGGCCTTTCAATTTAAGTCGGAGACAGTTCCCAGTAATTGTGTCAGTTCTTTGATTGGGTTGGTATTTACATTCCTTGCAACATTTTTACTCATGGACAAATCTATGTGGCCCTATCAAAGGTTACCAACAAGAAATAAATAAAAATTTTGGTTCACGACGACGACAACACCACTAAGGTATCTACAACAAACATCATTTACAAGGAGGTTTTCCAAAATATTTGACTGTGGCGTCTTCTTAACAACATGTAACCAATAGTTTTTGAACCTGTATATGCATACACAGATTTTGAATATAACAGCATCAGTTAATGTTAATAGCATATGTGGGTTATGTTTCACTATTTTTCTGTTATCCCTACTAAAACACACCTTCCATACGGTACCCGTGTTTCTCTTTGTTGCTACCACCAAATCATAACTAATACTACATAATTTTGACAGTGATTATTAATGACATTATATAATTAACAATGTTAAAGTATGAAAACATTATCTTCTCACCACAATGCATTACTGACATTAGAAAATATGTCATTTTGTTTTGCATACTTTATGCATAATACACGGTAGTATATTAGCATACTGTACATTAATATATAAAAATCCAACTTGAATAACAGATTATGCATGGCAGAAATCCATGACACTTGATTAATATAAATTGTTACCGGATAATACCGGAAACGATATGCAATTATCTTATCAACGCAATATATGGAACTAATTTCATATCATTCCATTTAACATATCATAAGCAAATTGTACATTGAGCCGTAGCCCAACAATATCATATAACAAAACTAATAACAAAGACAAATGGGCATCAAATAGATTTTCAAAACAAATAGTTATGCATTTCCGCCCATACAAAAATAATCCCTCCTTTTTGCCATGATGCTTCCCATGTAATCCAATCAACAACTCCTTTCAATGCTGCCCTCTCTCAACTTTGACCAATATACGTTCCACAGGAGGATGCTCTACACTGAATAAGAGAACGTCACCTTTCGACAGCTCTTTCTCCTTTGCAAATTTTAACCAGCCCCTTGACAGAAACTTCTCCGTCATGTTCTCCCTGGATTTGAAAACACATTGGTACGTAATACCCGAGTCTGTGTCATGAAGATCAATATATGATCTTGGTTCCATGAAGATTTCCTTGATGACTGCTGCTGGAAAGTGCTGCAACATTAAAACTTTATTAGCTATGTCTATTCATTCAATGTTATGCATCCTTACGAACTGTAACAGCAAACAATTCAAGAGCTTACAAGAACTTGATTTTTTATCTGGCTGCTGCTCTTAACAACTTTCTGCCATCTGCAAACAAGTTTCTCTTGCATGGCAGGAGGTTGTACATCATCAGCAGCATCAGTAGTGTTGTTCTCCTCGCTGCATTAACAAACACGATTATTTCAACTACTAATTTGCAAAGTCAAATATTCAAATGTATATATGTAACCTAAAAGCCCTTGCCTGTCCAACACATCGCCCGCTGATTCCATTGCTTCATCAGTGGAATTCTGTTCAGGCTCATCGTCTGATATGTCAACAAGCCATCCCTCCTCTCTGGCTATTTCAAAGTACTTTTCCCATGATAGACAGCTTCTCACCTTTCCTGTTCTCAGTTCGTACGATTCCTCTCTTTCGACATACTCATAGTATTTGTCCATAAGTTCAGCACGTGTAATTTTTTGGCAACTCCTGCTGCTTAATCAAAAAAACAACAAACATCATGCATTCGGTTTTTTGTTTTTTTCACTATCCAGATTACTGTTTTACCTTGAAGAACTTTCAGCTTGCTCTTTCCTCCTCTTAGCCTCTGCATGCAACTTTCTCCATTCTTCTGCTCTGTCCCGCTTATCCTCAGATTGCTTCCAAACCTTTTGGATAGCCAGATTTTTCCATTTAAGATTAGGAGTCGTGGTTGAAACACTGCTACCTACGAATCCCCTGCATATAAATTCATCCATGCCCATCATGCACACAGACATCTTTGTATAAACCCTAAATGACCTCATTGCAAGTTTAGAAACATGTGTGTCAAAATGGAAGAACTTACCCGCGGGAACACCAACGTAGATCCTCTTTCTTCATCGTATTGGTTGGTCGGCGCTGTCTGGAGCTAAACTCTGTTTCTAAGGTGTACCGTCTTCTTGGAATGTTGTTTCTAATGGAAAACCGAAGAGACAGTGAGATGGAGTAAAACAGACGTTAGACAATATCTTTTGTTGGCCCAACAAGCAAGCATTAGTTTCAAAAGGCACTATACATGACATGTAGAATACAAATAGTTTCTGATCATTCCATTTTATATCCCTTGGAAAATGTATATTTTTGGAAGTACTTTTAATTTTACACATTTACATCAAACCATGGTTACATGTTACAAAAATAAAATAAAATGAATATGGTATAAAATACAATAGGAATAACCTTTGGTTTCCAATGGCAATTTTGTGTTTCCAACATAACAGTATTTAATGTCATATTATAATATTTGGTGTTCTAATAATTGTTTAAAGTTTGGCCAACATATGGTATTCATGTGACATTAAATTTTTTAACCTCTACCCATAATTGTTAAGCTTTGGTAGCATATACTGTACCCTATCTCATATCCAATGTACAAATAGAGTATCTGAGTACACTTAAAAATTATAATACAAATGTTATGAACTGCAAAACCAAACAATTCCATATAGGTTTGTTACTCTTACATTCATTATGTTATACTTTTGAAGAGTTGTAAGTTATCAACCATATTCTCTTTCAACTATGAACAACCATTTTGTAGATAGGAAATACTCTGCATCACTTGCAAGACAAAAGAGGAAGCATGTTCTTGATGAAAGAAGATTTCAGAAGAATAGAGTTAATGAAAATTCAACTGAGCCCAACCATGACCTAAATAATTCAAGTTATGTAAGCAGACATCATACAAGACAACCACTGTCTGATATCAGTTCTGTTTTTGTCAATGGCCATGGAGATGTTTCTGCACGAACAGAGTGCGTAATGCTTAATTCCCAACAAAGGAGAAGGATTGTTGGTTTTAACCATTGCACAACCCCAACACCTGCATCTTCCCCCAACTTCTCATGCATTTCTACTGATACAATTTCTCCCAAACAAATTTCTGCTTCAGCACGTCAAAGAAGGAGGTCAATAATGAAGCGTAAGAGTCTCCAAAACAACAGCCATCGTGGTCATCTGCAGATCAAACTCTCTGATAGAATGCCCTTTTGTTCCCCTTTACCGTTTGATGCTAACACACCTCTGAGTGGCGTTACCTCCTCATCAAGTATTAAATGCAAAAATAATTCATATGGACTACCGAATTCCTATGCATCTTCATCCAACAAACATCTTGATCCAAATCTAATTCGTTCAACGACTGCGAATCTATTAAAAACCTTTTCAAGTGTTACAGAAACGACGTCAACTTCCCTTAATACCAATCTGTTCAGAAGTGCTGACTCAGTGAACCCAGTTCAACAATCAGTTGCAGACTATTCATCCGATGAATCTTTAACCGATAGTTCGTGTGAATTCATAAATGAAGATCGGGATTATGATACAAGTTCAAGTCTGGACAACGACGAAGATCAATCTGCAAATTTCCCAACAATTGATTGCACAAATGCTGGTATGTATTGCTGGAATTATTATTAATAGCAAACCATAACTTAAATTCACTGTCATCCAGTTTGGTGTCTTTCAATATACTGATGTGTATAAGATATATGATGTTTTGTTCTATCTGATAAATACAGGATATTCAGATATTGGTGATCCTTCCATTGAATGCACTCAGTGTGGAGCACAAATGTGGTATCAGGAGAAGGTTGTCAAGAGAAAACATAGTGCAGTGCCTAAGTTCCAATTATGTTGTGGAAAGGGTAAAGTTGTGTTGCCACTTCTGAGAACACCACCACCGTTTCTTAAACATCTTCTGTCGAATGAAAACGATGAACTGTGTAGAAATTATCAGCAGAATTGCAGAATGTACAACATAATGTTTGCATTTACGTCTCCTGGAATGAAAATTGACAATAGATTCAATAATGGAAATGGACCACCTAACATGAGAATTCAAGGGCAGGCTTGCCATAGAGTTGGTAGCATGATGCCTGTGCATGGCGAAAAACCGAAATTCGCTCAGCTTTATATATACGACACTGACAATGAGATTCATCATAGGATGCAAGGAATATGGTTATGTTTCTTAAGCCAACTGAGATGCCTACTTTATATTTCCTTTCTTATTATCGTGCATGACATGTGTCTAATTTTTTAATGCAGCAACAACCAGAATATTATTGAAGAAACTGTTAGCCGAATACAGAACATGCTTGACGAATTCAACACACATGCTAAATGTTTTAGAATGGCATCAGCTAGACTAAAGGATTGTCTTGTACCTGACCTCAAGTTGAAGTTAATATCTGATAGATTAAAGGACGAATGAATTTACAACCAACCCACCGTGTCTGAGGTTGCAGCCCTCATTGTTGGTGATGTTGATACAGGCTCAAAAAGGGATATTATCCTTGAAAGACAAAGCGGTAGACTAAAACGAATAAGTGAGTTTCATCCGAGCTATCTTGCATTATAATATCCACTTCTGTTTCCGTACGGGGAAGATGGATTTAGACTTGGTGTTCTACACAGAGAGACAGTTCCCAAAAAAAAAGGAAAGATGAACAAACTTACTATTAGAGAATGGCTGGCCTTTCGCATTCAGACCAGACAACGTGAAGCTCACACACTGCTCAGGTCAAGGAGATTGTTTCAGCAATTTTTGGTTGACGGATTCACTATGATGGAGTCACAACGACTCAATTACATACGTAAGCATCAAAAAAAATTACGAGTATCCAAATACTCCAATTTGTCAGGAGTACACCAACAATCTTCAAATGAAGGAGCCCACAAAGGCAAAAGAGTGGTGTTGCCGTCAACATACGTTGGAAGTCGCAGATACATGGAACAATTGTACTTTGATGGAATGGCAATTTGTAGTCAAATTGGATTTCCCGATCTATTCATTACCTTTACTTGCAATCCATGTTGGCCAGAGATTCAGAGGTTTCTTAATAACATGAATTTACAACCTCAAGATCGTCCTGATATAATCTCAAGGATTTTTAAAATGAAGTTTGACGAATTACTGTATGATATAACAAAGAAGCATGTCTTGGGCAGAGTTGTTGCATGTGAGCCACATGAAATTAAATATCTAATACTTAATTCTTTCCTATTCTATACCAATGATTTTAAATTAATGTTTTACTGTATTTTAATTTCTTCCAGATATATACACCATTGAGTTCCAAAAGAGAGGTTTGCCCCATGCACACATTTTACTTTTCATGCATCCCCAGAACAAGTTTCCCACTCCGGATGACATCAACAACATTATTTCAGCAGAAATACCGGCAGAAACGGATGATAAACAATTAAATCATTTGGTAAAGACACATATGATTCATGGTCCATGTGGGTTGGCTAACAGATCTTCCCCTTGCATGAAAAATGGTAAATGCTCTAAATTCTTTCCCAAAAATTGGCAGCCTCAAACCATTATCGATCAAGATGGCTATCCCGTCTATAGGAGAAGGGATACTGGCATTACTGTTCTGAAAAAAAGTATTGTTCTTGATAATAGGTATGTAGTTCCTTATAATGCATATCTTCTAAAGAAATATCAGGCGCACATTAATATGGAATGGTGTAACCAAGGTACTTCTGTCAAGTACTTATTCAAGTATATTAACAAAGGTTACGATAGAATAACTGCAGCGGTTGTTCGGACCGAATCAGACGGAAGTTCATTTGGTACAGATGTTGATGAAATCAAACAGTACCTTGATTGCAGGTACGTTTCCCCCAGTGAGGCGTGTTGGAGGATTTTTTCATATCCTATCCATGGTAGATCTCCTTCTATCGAAAGGTTGTATTTTCATCTGGAAGGCGAAAATCTGGTTTACTACACTGACTATGATTTCATAGACAATGTTCTTGAAAAACCAACTGTAAAGGAATCAATGTTTACATCTTGGATGGAGTCAAACAAAAAATACGAAGATGCAAAGACTTTAACATACACTGCCTTTCTTTCCAAGTTCGTTTACGATAAAAGGTACCGTTTATGGAGACCTCGAAAAAGAGGTCGTACGATTGGCCGGTTAATTTGGGTTCCTCCAAGCACTGGTGAGCTCTATTATCTTAGAATGATGTTGACGGTTGTCAAGGGACCGACTTGCTATGACGATATAAAAAAGGTTGGTGGAGTCGTCCGCGACAGTTTTAGAGATGCATGCTTTGAGATGGGATTTCTTAACGACGACAAAGAATATGTTGCAGCCATAAATGAGGCCAAAGATTGGGGTTCCGGTAATTTTTTGAGGAAGCTATTTGTCACGATGCTGTTGTCTGGTACTGTTAATCGGCCGCGACATGTTTGGCAACAGACTTGGAAGTTTCTATCTGACGGTATTCTTCATCAACAGAGAATTGTCACTGGAATAAGAGGTACACTTAACAAATACCTAAATACTTCTGTTAAATTTCATACAATTACAAACCGTACGAAACTATTATAATGAGTTTTTCTTCTTATAATACCTTTTAGACTACTTTGGATGCAATAATTTCAATCCTTTTATACTTCCATATATATGTTACATATCATACAGCACCTTTCAACAACACCTTTCAATGCTGCCCTTTCAAAGAATCATAAGTTCCAGTAAGCAAGTCCTTTCAATGCTGCCATTTCATCAGTAATAAAAATATATAATGCAATCTGTTATTACTCCCCATCAACACAGAACAAAATAATTCTGTGATTTATCTTTTACCTTCAACCACCTTTTGTCACAGCTACTGATCAAAAACATAACATTTTTAATGAACCCGAATGTCTGATGCTCTTGCATTATACTGAACTTTTCCATGATACTGCCATTTTAAGGTTAACGATCCTTTTGCATGTCTATCTTCATCAACACTGTGATTTCTATTGTACAAAATAGTTATATTTTCTTTTGGTTTGTATTTGTGTTGGAAGACATGCAATTGTCAACGGCAGAACTGACAAACCTCATATTAATTGAGATTGAGAATATGATGCAATCAAATAGAAGAAGCTTGCATGAATTCAAAGATATGCCGTTTCCAGATTTGTATATAACGCGACATGTCGGCAATAGGCTGATTTTTGATGAACGTGATTACGATGCTGATTCAGAGCGACAAAACTTCCAGAATCTATTTTCATCTCTAACAGGTATTTCCTCATTATTCAAATATCGATGTTTTCATTAAACTACTGTTGTATTGATTCTTTTCATTTGAACGTCAAGATGATCAACGTGCAATCTTTGAAACCATAATGGACGCCGTCAAGAAACAAAACGGAGGCGTGTTTTTTTTACATGGATACGGCGGAACCGGTAAAACGTTTATGTGGAGGACATTATCAAGTGCACTTCGTTCAGATAAAAAAATTATTCTGGTTGTTGCTTCAAGTGGCATAGCTTCCTTATTATCGCCAGGTGGTAGAACAGCCCATTCGAAGTTCAAAATTCCCATTCCAACGCTTGACAACTCTACTTGCAATGTTGACAAAGACTCTGAGCATTCACAGTTATTCGAAGCTACTGATGTCATAATATGGGACGAAGCACCCATGGCTCATAAGAATTGTTTTGAGGCCTTGGATAAGACCCTTAAGGATGTCATGAGCGATAAGGGTTTTGCAAATACAATTTTTGGTGGCAAGGTAGTTATATTTGGAGGAGATTTTCGACAGATACTTCCAGTTGTTCCAAGAGCAGGCCGTTCTGATATTGTTCATGCTTCCATTTGTTCTTCTTATGTGTGGGACTATTGCCAAGTCTTAACACTAACCAAAAACATGAGACTAAAGAATGGGAGGGACGTTACAACTTCTGATGAACTTGCAGAATTCTCTAAATGGATATTAAATGTTGGCGACAGTAAAATATGTGAACCTAACGATGGATTAGCTGATATAGAAATTCCTCCTGATTTGTTAATTTCCAATTTTGAGGATCCAATAAGAGCTATAGTTGAAAGCACATACCCAAATTTGCTTGCCGACTTTCAAAATGTAGAATTTCTACAAGGAAAAGCAATACTTGCTTCAACCATTGAAGTTGTTGATAAAATTAATCATTACGTGTTAGACATGATACCGGGTAAACTCTTTTTTCTTTTGATGTTTATTTTCGTGTAGATGTTTCGTTATTAAATAATTCTTGAAAAAACATTATGGATTGATTCACGTTTTCCCATTTCTTAGGTGAGGACAAAGAGTATTTGAGTTTTGATTCGATTGATAGAACTGATTCAAGTTACACCGAATCCTATGAATGTCTTACTCCAGAATTTCTTAGCAAGCTTAGGACTTCAGGTGTCCCAAATCACAAACTCAGATTAAAGGTTGGTACACCAATAATGCTTATGAGGAATTTGGACCAAAACGATGGTTTGTGTAACGGAACTAGACTAATTGTTACAAGGTTGGCAAATCACGTTATTGAGGCAAAGATCATGTCTGGTAAGAATGTTGGTAACATCTTTTTCATCCCTCGAATGTCTATGTCACCTTGTTGGCTGAAGATTTTGATATGTGTTATTTAGAATTCAAAAAGAGCTAGAAGTTCTGATCGAAATGGAATTAAAACACCACGCTTCGAAATTGCAGAAGCAGTGTTTCAAATGAGTGTGTCAAAGCTTGAAGCTTCGAACGGTGATCTTGGGAGCGTATCCAAAGGGGTCTCGAAACAGCAGCGAAGCTAAGTCTGAGAAGAGCGTTCGAAGCAGAGAAACGCCAAAGCATTTGAAATTTAAATGAAGGCGGGACTTTCAAAGTTTGAAAGTTATGTGTTGGAGCATTTGGGGACACGTGGAAAGATGAAAGGAGCATTGTCTTGCATGTTCGAAACGTGGCATGATCTTGTAGCGAGACCGTTAGGGTCGAATTAGTATAAATAGAAGTCTTAGTGTTAGGATTTCAGTGTGTCATATCTGTTATACAAAATACTCAATAACATTCAAACTACCACATGGCAAGGGAAACGAATGCAAGAGAGATGTATGTATGATAGCACCATGTATTTCTAATTTAATAAAAGCCCTTTTACTATTTCCAGCACTTTCCTTCTTTTTCTTTCTGTCGAATAACATTTGCAAGTTTCTTTATTTACTGTCTTTTCATTTCAAAGTCTTTTTTTCAAAGTTTTACATTTTACTGCATTCTTTATATTTCGAAGCACTCTATATTTCAGAGAACTTTTACGCTTTCAATGTCTTTACTTTCAAGTTGTGATCGGTGGATCTGGAACTGACTGTTTAAAGCTGGTTCGCGAAATGTCGCGGAAGCAAGAGTCGCCACCGTCTTTTATTTTCTCCAAATGGAAAGGACAAAAGCACAGAAAAATTCCTTAAAAGAGATTGCTCTCGGTTCGGGAGGTAGGTTATAGAAAGGGAAGGTGTTAGCACCCTTTCTATCCATGGTTATCCATGGGCTCTTAGATACTTGCTCAATGTGTTTTCAAAATTGTTTGTTTGCTTTTCAATTGTGGGTTTCAAAATATTCTTTGAAAAGTTTCAAGTCAACTCGTACGTCAGAGTGTTTGAAAAGTTTGTTTCGAAAGTTTTTGAAAATGTGTTGGTGTGAAAAGTATTTTGATTTGTTTGAAATTAGAGCAAGTACCTACGAGAACCTACCTACCCTAAGGAATTAGTTTGTGTAAATGTCCTTTAGGTAGTGCCATCCCACCATTGAGAGGTAGGTAGCACCACCGTTGGAGGTGTTCGGATCAATTCGAGTTTTAGGGACGTGGTGGTCACCAGAGCAACAGTAGGACACCTTAGAAGCTACCCTTATGCCATTGATCCTTTATTTTCCGAGGCAACCGTTTCGAGGCAACTGGACCATGTCATGGACATAAGGACTTACTAAAACGTCCTATACTCGACGACCACCTTTCGAAAGGCAACAGTGAGGCGTACCCTAGGGGTGGTGTGTGCGAGTTGTGTGTCATTTTCAGTTTATTGTTTGTCTTGTCATGCAATGGTGATCTAACGATTTGATTTTATTTTTGGGCATTCATTCTTTCATGCATATTTATTAACAGTTAAAAGTGCGGGAATTTAAATCTAAACTATTACAACTGGCGCGGGTCCACATCGCCAAAAAAACCGAACCCGATTTGACTGAAAATAAATAAAGCAAATAAATAAAAGTGCGAGAATTTTAAATTACATGGCTTTGGGGGATATACAGAATTATTTAAGCAATATAAAAACAAATACGCGAAATAAAGAGATTAAACAAAATTAGGGCGTTGGACCCTTTTACAAACTATTAAAATTAATCAAGGAATCTAAAATTAAAATTAAATGAAAAATAGTATTTTTTTGTGTTTTTTAGATTTAAAAGAAAAAGGAAAAAATTAATTAAAATTAAAGTGTTAAACCCTAGTTCTAATGTTTTTTAAGTTTTTTAAGAAAGAGATTTAATTTCTAACCTAATTTAATTCTAAATTACTTTATGTACAATTTTTGATTTATGAAAATAAATGAATTAAATATTATTGTGAGAACAAGAATAAAAATTAAAAAGAACATTAAAATTATCAGTTAACCTAATTTTACATTTTTTGATTTTTTTATTAAAAAGGAATTAAAATTAAAACCTAATTAACCTAAATAATTTACATGTAATTTAAAAAGTAATTAAAATAAAAATTATATTTTTTATGGTCTTTTCTGATTTTTTGAATGTTTTTATATTTTTATGAAAATAGTTAATTAAATAAAAAGAAAAGAAACAAAAAGAAAAAAAATTAAAGAAAGAATGAAAAACAATAAGGCAAACCAGGGGGGTGTGGCCTCAAATTTGGAGGTGTAGGCCTGAAAAGCCTGGCCCATTTGCTGGCAATTGGTTGACTTTTCCAATCATATGCACGCCTGTTGACTTGTCCTCATGGTATACCTTCAAGCTGAACCCTTGATCAGATCCCCTGGGACACGTGGATAATGCCTCTTGAATGTGCATGGTGAGTCCTAATGTTGGCGCTGCATGGAAGCTTAACATGAAAAATAATATTGAATTTTGCAAGACCTGGGGCTTGAACCCAGGTCTTTGATGTCATGTGTCTAACGCGTTGCCACTGAGCCACTTTGAATTCATTTAACATAATATAGTTAATAAATAACAAAAGGAATAATCAAGGCATTAATGATTCCACGCGCGCGAATTTAAATGGACGAACCACGCCTTGCCACGATGCCTTCTTCTTCACCTCCCCTGTAAAACAAAACAAATGAGCAATGGTTTTGCAACCGTGGGGTTAGAGTGGCTATGGAGAAATAACGAATAGGGCTATGGTGATCAGAAATTAGGCGCGAGCATCTCATTCTCTTCGTCCAGATGCCAGGAATGTAATGGTGTGACTTTCATGGGCTAATTGTTCCTGGACTGAAAACCCCTAAATTAAAAAAACTGTAACCCTAATATTTGAAAATGGCAAATTCGTGTATGATCAACAAAAATGAAATTAAACACCATGAATAGCTTGGAAACTTTGTGAGGAACAAGAATATGCCATTAAAATGCAATGATCATGCTTAGAATCAAGAACACGAATTCAAAAATTTTTCTGTACAGTTTCACTTGTAGATACCAGTTCAAGGTGTTTTGATTGATGTTATGAATTGAAATGCGTTCAGAATTATCTCAGGATGCTAATGGTATAAAAATTAAGGCTTGAAAAGATCCCTAGCACTGATTTCAGTTTTGCATTATATGGCCAAAATTTCAAATGTCCAATGGCTTTTTCAGCGAGCTTTTTGCTATGTTCTAGTTAGGGTTGGACTCAGTGGTGATCATGGAATGGAATAGGCTTGCTATTTGACCTTAATCCATGCTTGGGAAAGAATTGGTCTTAGGGTTTCTTCCATTAACCATTTTCCTTCTTTTTAGCCAAAACCTAGACCTAGTATGCAAATGAACCCTAGCCTGATTTCTTGAGTTGGTTCATGATACATAGGAATTGTCCAAGTTCATTTGACACTATTCCATTGGTTTTTAAATTTTATTTGAATTTTCAAAGAATTAAAATGAATTAAATCATCAAAAATTAAATAAAATAAAAAAATCAATATTTGGTCTTGAAATCAACCATGGAACACGTGTGTGGCATGACAAGGATGAACAAAGTGAGAAAAATGGGGCCCTTTTGTCAAAATTGGATTTTCAAGGATAGTTGACTTTTGCCATTTCACAAATATTTCCCAACTTCTACAAGGCATAACTTGCTCAATTTTTAAGCTTTTCACATGTTCTTGGACATTTTGGAAAGGTCTTTGAGTCCTCTAACCAATGCCTTTGGTCCCATGTCATTTTGATTTACCAATCTCAAGTTATGACCTTTGACTTAAAGTCCCTTTTTGTTGACTTTTGAAAATGACCTGTAATGTTGAAATTGATAACTTTTTGTGAGAGCATTTCTTGGACTTGAAGTATGAAGATGAGTTGTAGGAAATGTCTTTCTCTTCAACATGAGCTTTGGATGGAATTTTTCTGATAATCCATGTGAAAGTTATGCCCTGGTCAATTTCAGTTGACTTTTTCAACTGTCCAAATATAGCAACTTTTGCATCTTTGATGATTTCTGAGCCAAATTTTGAGAATCATGATCAAGCATTGATCAAATGATGTTTGTGGCTTCAAAATGATATATTGACCAAAAATTTGAACTTTTGACTGCCAAATGACCATTTTGCCCCTACAGTTGACTGTAGTGCAATTTAGGGTTTTGACTGTGCAATCTTGAGCTGAATGCCTTGAAACTTGACATGGGGATGCTTGACCATGTTTGTAAGCATATGAGACTTGATTGGGCCTTTGAAAACTTCCTTTTCTTGATCAGACTCAAAACCCTAATTTTGACTGTATGGGAGACTGTTGCACTGCACAACCCTTGGGGAATTTCTAGCTTGGCTTGGCAATTTCTTGAAGAATATGGGAGGGCAAATTTTGGGGTATAACACAAGTATTATTCTTCAAACATGTACTTTCACTTAAAGTCATTTCTAGATTTCTTGCATTAAACGCTTTCTTCACATTTTAAACTTCCACATTCCAGAAACCTTTTGTGTTAAATGTTTTATGGATCGAAACCAGTTACTTCATTTTCCATACAGTTTTATATGTCTTGTCAATCAGCATTACAATTAGCAATTATTCGTATAACTTAGTTTTCACATACATTTTGACCATATTTTAAACTCTTAGAGAGGGGGATCGAAATAAACCAAACATTTATACAATAGCACCCATGAATAATTGTTCGATTGTGAGAGTAACCTTAATATCCAAGGAGTCCTAGGATCAATCTAGTCGATCCTGTGAGTTACCAAAGAGATTGAGTAGCATTAATAAAGATTATTCGATAGTTTGGAAGACTAGCGGTTGTTTACCAGAAATCACTGGAAACAAATTGGCACACCTGGTGGGACCAATAGTTGGATATCAGAATTAAGGATTGTCGAGACATAGCCATCCCAGAAACGTAGGAACCTAAGAAGTTTGCTGTTTTATGAACCTGAGAAGTGGTAAGATAACCAACAGCAACCAACCTTTATCCAGAAGAAAACGTTTGGACAAAATGTCTAATTCAGACAATCAACAAGGAGACCAAGGTGGCCCACAGGCAACAGGCACTAACGCGTCCATTTCGAGCGGAGCATCTAATGTAATGCCTTCGAATGCACAGGCTGTTGCATCTTCAACCAGTAACATGGCCACCAACGGAGTAAGTGGCGTATCAACCAACAGTTCGATCTTAGGAAATACTGGAACTATGGGCTATCCTGGGGGATTCGTTCCGCCACCTGGGACACAATCCCATTTCGCCACTCCATCAACTAGACCACCCGGCTTCGATGGGAATAGAATTAGAAGTTCTTCTTACGGAATGCCAACATCTTTTATGGCAGGTTTACACAATTCCACATCGAATTCATCCCCACAACTAGGATCTGGGTCTGGGGCAAACCAATTTATGTCAAATAACCAAGGGTCAGTGGGTTATAGCACGTTGCCTACCCTAACCACAGATAACCAGTTGGCTTTTAGGCAATTGATGGATGAAAGCAACCACAATATGATAGGGGTGTTAGCGCAAACCATGCAGGAAATATTCGCCCCAATAGTTCAGAATGTAACTGTGACGAACAGGGAAAACGCTGACAATATGAGTCGAATAGCAGATTTCTTTGCTCCCACAGAAAGGCGTAGGCAGAACCAGGTGGGATTTCGAACAAACGTGCCTGTTATAGAACAAATTGCCAACGACCCAATTCATAGACCACCCAGAGAAGAGGTTAACTTAGGGGCCAGAGCACCAAGGTTAGAAGCCCCAATAATTCCAGGCCCACAAAGGGAAGTTATGGAAACAGGGGCAAGGATCGAAAGACCAGAAGCCCCAGAATTTCGAGGAGAACAACCTAGGGGAGTTGTTTTGGTTGGTCGAAACCAAGATGCCGATGCTGTCGTTCATAGGATTCGAAACGATAACATCTTGGCAGAAAATAATCTGACCACCATGATAGAGAGGATCATGACCCAAAACGGCCTCAATATGGGAATGAGGAGGCCAAATTACGCTTCTCCTATATTAGATTGTATAATGCATACTGATTTACCAAGGGGATACAAAGTCCCTAAATTTACAAAGTTCGCTGGGGATACCAACGAGTCAACAGTCGAACACATAGCGAGATATTTAACCGAAGCGGGGGATATAGCCAATAATGAAGATCTTAGAATCAAATATTTCCCAAGTTCCTTGACAAAAAATGCTTTCACTTGGTTTACCACGTTGCCTCCTGGGTCTGTTGATACTTGGACCCTTTTAGAGAGATTATTCCATGAACAATTTTACATGGGACAATCGAAAATAAGTCTGAAGGAATTGGCCAGTGTTAAGAGAAAGTTCACTGAACCCATTGATGACTATTTGAATAGATTTAGGCTGTTAAAATCCAGATGTTACACAGTAGTGCCTGAGCATGAGTTAGTCGAAATGGCCGCTGGGGGATTGGATTACTCTATTCGAAAGAAATTAGATACTCAGCATTTGAGGGATATGGCTCAGTTAGCCGATAGGGTTCGACAGGTCGAAAGACTAAAAGCCGAAAAAGCCCGAGTCTTTAAGAATAGTAAGAAAGAAAGAGTTTCCTATGTTGGAACTGAGGAAGTAGAAGAATATCCTGAATTCGAATTCGAAGAGGTCGAAATCGACCTCGCTGAATTAAAACAGGCCCCGCCTTACTCCTGCAAAATGTTAGTTCCTACGAAAGGGAAAGATATTGTTGAAAATGAGAAAAGTGATAAGTTTCCAAAGAAGGTTTACACCTTCGATGTCACTAAATGTGATGAAATCTTTGACTTGCTTGTCAAAGATGGCCAACTAATTGTGCCATCAAATGTCAAAATACCCCCTTTGGACCAGAGGAAGAAAAGGGGATTTTGCAAATATCATAGTTTCCTAGGCCACAAGACCTCACAATGTTTTCTTTTCAGGGATTTGATTCAAAACGCAATCAAAGATGGCAGATTAAAGTTTGCTGATAAGATGAAGATGAAAGTGGACGAAGATCCTTTGGACGTCGCAGACACCAACTACTCCGAGCCTGCATGCATTGGAGAAGTCAACATGGTGGAAATTGATCGAAGCGACACCCTAACTGGAGAGAAGGACATTGAAGTCGAAAACTGGGTGATGGTCGAAGTCAGCGAGGAAGCCATTGAAGGCACCCAGAATACACCAGACACTTCGATTGCTGGACCTGTGGCTGTTGCAGGAGAAACCCAGGCTACTGAAGGCCAAGGGGATCACAACGAAGGATTTACACAAGTCACTGAGGGCTTGAGTTTGGAATTAGAGAAAGTCCAAATTACGCAGCCAGTCCCCTCTCAGAAGGAAATATGGGACACTCTAGGGGAACCCAGTGGAAAATATGACTATCTGGTCAAATATTCTGCCCCAGAAAGTTCGAAGGTCCAGATCGAAGATATAAAGCCCACAGGATGGGGCGATGACGAAACAAAAGAGGGGGATTTGGAAATAAATATGGTGGACATGGAAAGACCCCGCTCTGAGATGAAGGAAGTGGAAAAATACTTAGAAAAAGAAAAGCATAGGATGGGGGACAATCACGCTGGAGATGATACTCTCAAAGACTATCTCATGTCATGCCACAAAGGAGATCCAGGCATGATACTGTGCCCTAGGTGCAGCATCCTCTGCAACCAAAGAATTGCTGCAAATTTCGAAAGGGTACAGAGGGCTCGAACTGGCAACAATTGGCGCCAGGATAACCAAATTTTTAGATGCTACCCCAAGGCTGGAGAGAGTTTATTGGAGTTTGTTTTTCGCTGCTACAAGGGGGCAACTAAGTGCTTGGTGTGCCCAAGATGTTCTGCTGTGTATGACCAAAGCATGGCTAGGGCCTTCGAAACGATCCCCTTCGCCCCTTGCTGGAGCCATCAAGAAACCGCCCAGATGGGTCCGCGTTTCGACAGCAGATACAAACAGCGAAGACCTGATAGCCCCCACCCCAAAGTTGCTCGAAGAGTGACTTTCAAACTCCCTGCTGAAGTACCAACCGATAGATGGCTGCAAGTCAGAAATGACAAAGGCAAAGACAAATGGAGGAATGCTGAACGAAATGCACGCCATGCTGTGACATACAGGAGGCAATTCAACACACAAAAAAGGGAGGAAGTCAGATTAGAAAATTACAAAGGGAGGAACCCCATGTCAAGATCCCAGTGGCGCAGACAGCAAAGGATTCGAAAGGCTGAAAGAGAAGCTGTGGCAAACAAAGGGGATACTTCAACAAAGATACAAGGTGAATCAAGCACCAATAAACCAAAAGGTCAGACGGAAGAGAAACCTCCAGTCAACAGAAGGCTTTTTTCTGAAGACCAACAAGACGGACCAAAGGAATACACCCCAGGCCCGGAAGAGGACGAAGATATGATAACAGATAACTTCGAATCGGAGGGGGAGTCCTCATTTAACCTGAACTGTAACGTAGTGTCTGTGCTTCCCTGCGAATTCGGGCAAGAAACCGAAGTCAATGAATATGAGGAAGAAGACACCACAGATTTAATGAAACATAGGCCCGTATGCTACTACGTGATGGACAATGGGGCTGTTGAAGAACAAAATGCGTTCTTCGAACGTCCAGAGCCTACAATGAAAAATCATCTCAAACCACTTTTCATTCGGGCGAAAGTGGGTGTCCATGGTGTGAACAAAGTTCTAGTGGATGGGGGTGCTGCAGTCAATCTGATTCCCCATTTCATGCTAAAAAGGTTGGAAATCCGCGAAGGGGATATCAAGCCCCATAATATGGTTCTATCCAATTATGAAGGAAAAGTGGGTAAAACACTGGGGGTGGTCCAGTTGGAATTAACAATAGGCTCAAGTTGCAGGCCCACCATGTTTATGGTTGTCAAAGCCAAAGCCAACTATAACCTACTGCTAGGAAGAGAGTGGATCCATGGCGTGGGAGCAGTTCCTTCGTCAATGCATCAACGACTAGTCCTGTGGAGAGATGACGGAATCGTGGAAAATATCGAAGCAGACCAGAGTTACTTTATGTCAACTGTCAATCTAGTTGACAAAAGGGATTATGATAAAAATCTGGCAAAGATTGCTCCATGTGTTCCAAATGATGAGATGAATGAAACTAGAAATGCCCACTACTACATGACACTTCGTCATGATGGACTTTACTGGGATAGAACAATAATCAGTAAAGAAGAGGAAGGTGAAGGTGCTATACAAAAACGGCCAGCAGGCTGGGACTTCGACAAACTTAATCATGACTGAGTCTACCTTTCTCGAAAGGATTTCGGCCTATATGGCTGAGAATGAATCAAAAGCGGCCTTAGAGGCTGAAATAAATGAATCATTTGAAAAAACGAATGAAGTTAGTAGGGGGGGTTCGAAATGCTCACCCAGCGAAGAGTTGGAGATGGATCAAAGGTTAGATGCCATCTATGACAAAGAACCCTTAGGCTTCGAAAGGGATCCCACAAACTCAGGTGTCAAAATGTTGGCACAGGACCCACTCGAAGAAGTCAACTTAGGGGATGACAAAACGAAAAGAGTAACTTACGTAAGTGCTAAACTTAGCCCAGGCCTCAAGAAAAAAGTGATCGAAATCCTTAAGGAGAACAAAGATTGTTTCGCATGGGATTATGATGAGATGCCTGGTTTAAAGAGGGAGTTGGTCGAACATAGGCTGCCAATCAAAGATGGCAAGAGGCCCATCAAACAAACTCCCAGAAGATTCGCGCCAGCGGTTCTCACAAAAATTAAAGCTGAGATCGAAAGGTTGCTGCGTTGCAAATTCATCAGAACAACAAGGTACGTCGAATGGTTAGCAAACATAGTACCTGTTATCAAGAAAAATGGTTCTTTAAGGATTTGCATAGATTTTAGGGATTTAAATACTGCAACCCCTAAAGATGAATATTCCATGCCCGTGGCAGAAATGCTAGTAGATTCTGCTGCAGGATTCGAATACTTGAGCATGTTAGATGGATACTCTGGATATAACCAGATTTTCATTGCTGAAGAAGATGTTGCAAAAACAGCATTTCGTTGCCCAGGAGCCTTAGGCACCTACGAATGGGTGGTGATGCCTTTTGGTTTAAAAAATGCTGGGGCAACTTATCAAAGGGCGATGAATTCAATCTTTCATGACTTTATCGAAACCTTCATGCAGGTGTATATTGATGATATAGTCGTCAAATCTATATCTGCAGAAGCACATTTGCATCATTTAAGCCAATCATTCGAGCGAATGAGAAAACATGGCTTAAAAATGAATCCCCTTAAATGTGCATTTTTTGTGCAGGCTGGAGATTTTCTTGGTTTTGTGGTCCACAAGAAAGGAATTGAAATCAACCAGAACAAAACCAAAGCCATAATGGAGACAAAAGCACCTGCGTCAAAAAGGGAGTTGCAATCTCTGCTAGGGAAAGTTAACTTCCTCAGAAGATTCATTTCGAACCTGAGTGGAAGGACTCAAGCTTTCTCTCCGTTACTTCGTCTGAAGCAAGGTCAAGCCTTCGAATGGAACGAAGCTCACCAGGAGGCGTTTGACAAAATAAAAGAATATCTTTCTCAGCCTCCTATGTTGTCTCCACCATCATGGGGGAAGCCCATGAGATTGTACATATCTGCCTCTGAAGTTAGCATAGGTAGTATGTTAGCACAAGAAGATAACAATGGCGTCGAAAGAGCCATATACTATCTAAGTAGAGTGCTGAATGATGCAGAGACCAGATATAGCAATTTAGAAAAGCTATGTCTCTGTTTGTATTTCTCTTGTATGAAACTCAAGTATTATATAAAACCTGTTGATGTTTATGTTTCGTCTCACTTCGATGTCATTAAACATATGCTTTCAAAGCCAATAATGCATAGTAGAGTTGGAAAGTGGGCTCTGGCCTTAACAGAATATTCATTGACGTTCATGCCCTTAAAAGCTATGAAAGGTCAAGTGATTTCTGATTTCATTGTGGATCATTCGTTGGTTGAGCAGACAAGCATGAGTTACGTCGAAATGCAACCATGGAAATTGTACTTTGATGGTTCAACCCACAAGAATGGAAGTGGTGTTGGAGTCCTTCTAATTTCTCCTGAAGGAATTCCAACAAAATTCAAGTATAAATTGGATGGTCCTCGTTGTTCGAACAACGAAGTTGAGTATGAAGCGCTCATTGTGGGACTTGAAGCTTTGTTGGAATTGGGGGCAACCAGAGTCGAAATTAAAGGAGATTCTGAGTTGGTGGTCAAACAAATTACAAAAGAATATAAGTGCATAAAGGAAAATCTAATGATATACTTCGTCATAGTCAATAGGCTATTGAGAAAGTTTGAATACATGGATATTCAACACATACCAAGATTAGAAAACCAAGAAGCAAATGACTTAGCGCAGTTGGCTTCAGGTTATAGAGTATCCACCAAGAATCTTAAGGATTTGGTCGAAATAAGGGGAAGAGTTATGGCTACTAGATTCACACCATCGGATCTGGAAAGTATGAGATTGGGATATGCCGAGAAACAGGGATTCGAAATTCTAGCCATAAATACTTTGTCAGATACAGATTGGCGAAGTCCATTAAAGAGTTATTTAGCAGACCCGACTCTAAAAGTAGATAGAAAAACAAAATATAGAGCATTGTCATATCTCCTCATGGGGAACGAATTGTTCAAAAAGACCCAAGAAGGTGTTTTATTGAAATGCCTAGGAGAGAGTGAGGCATATTTAGCATTGTCTGAAGTCCATAATGGGGCATGTGGGGCACACCAAGCAGGCCATAAAATGAAATGGTTGCTATTTCGATATGGTTTGTACTGGCCTAGCATGCTCAAAGATTGCATAGACTTTGCGAAAGGATGTGAGGAATGTCAGAAACATGCAGGAATTCAACACGCCCCTGCAAGTGAGCTGCATTCGATCATCAAACCATGGCCATTCAGAGGATGGGCATTAGATCTGATAGGCGAAATAAATCCTGCTTCGTCCAAAGGTCAGAAATATATCTTGGTAGGAGTAGATTATTTTACCAAATGGATCGAAGCTATACCTTTAGTAGTTGCTGATCAAGAGGCAATTATCGAATTTATACAAAAGCACCTTATCTATAGGTTTGGATTACCAGAAAGTATAACTACAGACCAAGGTTCTGTATTTACTGGTAGAAAGATGCAAGGATTTGCCCAAGAAATGGGGTTTAGATTGCTAACATCAACACCATATTATGCTCAAGCAAACGGACAAGTCGAAGCGGCAAACAAAGTAATAATAGGATTAATCAAGAAGCATATTGGCAAGAAGCCAAGAAATTGGCACAAAACTCTGGACCAAGTGTTATGGGCTTGTAGAACATCTCCAAAAGAAGCCACTAACACTACTCCTTTCCAACTTACATTCGGCCATGATGCAGTGTTACCAGTAGAAATTCATCTGCAATCAGTTCGAATACAGAAACAAAACGAAATTCCAGCCGCGTTATATTGGGAAATGATGATGAATGAATTAGTTGAATTGGACGAAATTAGATTACATGCGTTGGAGATTTTGATGAGGCAAAAAGAAAGAGTGGCCAGAACATACAATAAGAGGGTGAAGAAAAAAGTATTCGTTATTAATGACTTGGTTTGGAGAGTCATATTGCCTATGGATAAGAAGAACAAAGCATTAGGTAAATGGTCACCTCATTGGGAAGGACCTTTTCGAGTACTAAAAGTTTTCTCTAACAATGCCTACGAAGTCGAAGAACTCTTGGATGATAAACGTGTCCTAAAGGTTAATGGGAAATATTTAAAGAAATATAAACCAAGCCTGCGGGAAATTCGAATAGTAACAACGTAAACAAAGTATTATAAAAAGCCAAGATGGCAAGATAAGAATGCCAAAATGGCGTTGTTCGAATATTACATTGAAAGAACCAAAGTTATGGTCAGATAGACAAAAATCTAGAAATAAACATTATTTTTCAATCGAGTAAAGGTACTTCGAAATGTTTCAAGTCTTTGCTGAGCAAACCGCCTGGCACCTTCCAAGGTTGCCACTTCTCCTTTAAGTTGTTCTGCAGTCTCCATTTCTGCAAGCCCCCGGTTGAGAAGCTCTTCGAATTGGTTACCTGCAGGATTAGTTTCGAAGGCTAGTTGTTGTTCCTTAGCCTCCTTAACTTTCTGTTGAAGTTCCAGAATCTGCCTTTCCCAAACAAGAATGGACTCAGCTCGAGCCTCATATTCAGTTTTTGCCTGCTTCAGATGCATAGCCTGATCTTCAGCTTCTTGAGAAAGCTTCGAAGCTTGTTCATAGGCGGCATCCATAGCAATGCGTTTCTCGTGAACCTTCTTGGCAGCAGATTCGTCTTGGAGAAGATAGCCAGTTACGTTGTCCAGCAAATTTTGAAGATCAAACAAGAGAGTACTAACTGGCAAAGAGCAGCTGGAAAGATTAACCTTTGTAAGCAGCTCCTTCATAGTATAGCAAGCAGTACTATCTTGCTTAAGCACTTCGAAGATATCCACATTGAGAATAGTTCTCCTAATTTTGTTGAGAAGAACAACTCTTTCATCTGTGGGAAGAGGATAGCTGGTTGAACTTGTGCCAGCCCTAGCGAGTGGAACGTCCCTCTGGGCCAACTTTGCCTTCATGTACCCAATAGGGTCATTTCGCCTCAGAAGTGCCAGTTCCTCGTCAGTCATTCGAGACGGAGAGGATTGGGGGAATTCCACGCGTAGGGGAACCTCGTTTGTTTCAACCTCTGGGTTTTCGTTGATTGTATCACCATCCCCTTCATTTGCTTCGTACTCTTGATCTTCTTCATCCTCGTCCAAATCTACCACTTCGATGCCATCCTTTTCACCGCTATGTGCATTAGACTCCATCCCGGCAGTCGAACCATCGTTGTCGTTTTCCCCATCATTGGCGTTTTCCTCCTCAGATTCTTCGTCTGCAGATTCTTCGAATCCTTGCCCAGAATCAGCTTTTTCCTCTTCAGTCTGAGTATCCTTTGGATCCTCTTGAAGAGTTTCAAGGGGGGACTTTTGAAGAACCCTTTGTGAATCCTCTGCAGACGTTTGAGGTATGGTTTCGTTCACCTCTTTCAGAGGAATGGAGGTACCTTGGTCATCTGGCTGCTCAGAAGTTCCAGCCAAAACCGCCACGTTGGAAGAACCTTTGTTTTGGACCAAATTGCTGGAGTCTCCTTGAGGAGAGGAGTTAAGCGGAACAGCAGCCCTGGACGGTGAGGTCGAAATAGTAGAAGTGGGATTCAAGATGTTCTGCAAGGAGTAGCAAAGTGTTAAAGAATGACACTCACCAAGGTAATAAGAAGTTAAACATTTTTAGAAGAAGTTCGATTTACCTGTGGCCCCTCAGAAGAGAGGTTGCTAGCTATGCGTTCCAACTGTGGGTTGGAGGTCGAAGGTGGATTTTTGGATTGTGGTAAGGGAGCAGCATCCCTGGAGTCGAGTCCAGAGACACTAGTAGGAACAGTACTTTTGGGTGTAGCTTTCTTTAGCTTCTTCTTCGAAGCAGTGTTTGAGTTTCCTCCAGCAGTCAGATCTTCCCCAGTGGTGCTTGGTTTCCGCTTCTTGGGAGTAGTGGGGGGAAGCTTGTTGGTCTGAACGAATTTTAACGAAGTTAGATATAAAAGGATTGAGTGAATTCGAAGCATGAAAAAACTAAGTGATTACCGTTGGAATTGGGGCACTTGTTGTTATTGGCGTTGTTGTTGTTGGTGTAGTTGCAGCAGCAGTAGTCGTTTCGGGTGGATTAGTCTTTTCGGTAGTTTCGATGGAGGCTTGAGAGGCACTCCCTTCCTTCGATTTCGAGGCAGTGGTCTTTATCCTGATAGCTGAAAATCAAAACATTTAAAGCAAAGGTTAAAGATTTGGAAAATACAATATATTTGGGAGTTTTTCCCAAGCATTCGCACCTGTGCCTTGATCAGATTTAATTGACATGGCAGAAAGGTCATATCGAAGATGTCCTGGGAAATCATGAAGCCAGTGTCGAGCCCATGTCACAGTCTCAGATGGCTTTGGTTTCCTTTGAAGATATTTGAACATCTCTTTGCAAGTAAACCACCATGGATATGGGGGAAACCAAGCCAGAGCCAATTCTGAGGTAGGTAATCTGGGAAATTTAGGTGGATGCATTTCGAATGCCAACCTATACCTATCCTCAGGTGACAGCCCTGAAGGAAGTTTTAGCTTGGAAACTTTTTGTTTAAATTTTTCCTTCAAGGTCTCAGCCGCTTGATGCACAGTGGAGTCCAAGCGTGTGGGATCGTAAGTAGTTTCGAAGTAATTTTGAAAAGCTTTTATTTCTTTGGCATGAGTAAACATACCTTTCTTTGCTGGTACCTGCACATCGAAGGCATCAATTAGTTTCTGTCGAATAGTAAGTGTATCGAACATACAAGTTTGATAAAACTTAATCCACCACTCCAGAAATCCTTTGGCCGCGAGATGAGTAGGTTCGAAGGCTATCAGTTCAAATTGGGCAAAGCCCTGATATTGTTCTTGTTGGATCTTGGCTTCCCTTGCCTTGAAAGTTCGACCAGATGTGATGGCGCTCTCAGTCTGGAACAAAGGTTCAGGAATCAGTTGGCATAGGCCAAACTGCCTCGAAACGAAGTTTGGTTGGTAGGCAAAGAGAAGAATTTGGTTCTTAGCTGGGGTTATCCTTGAAGAGATAAGTCTAGGAAGCAAGAAAGCTCTCCACACATCTTGGATTTCCTTACTCTTGATGGCTTCTGAGAGAGCCATGGTGAACCAAGAAGGTCCATGAGCCCTCAAAGCAAAGGGCGCCATGCTCTCTTCGAATTTATGTCTTTTTGAGAGTATCAAGATGTACTTCGAGAATTGAACCTTGAAGTCGTCCTTGTCATCATTAGGGGTTAGTCTTCGAAGCCTAGTGCCTTCGACTATCCTATCGCTTATTTCTGAATCTTGTTCATCTATGGTATTGGCGGTTGATAAAGAAGGTTCGAACATGGCATTGAGCCATAATTGAAGTAACCAAAATGGGCCAGCTAAAAGAATGTTTTTGGAATTGTGGGATTTGAGGCTCGAAACAGCTGACCTCAGGCTCTCATAGAGGTCAACTAAGAGTAATTCGCTTAGGCACACTTTGCGATTTTCATGTAAATCCCTAGCTAAAGGAATGAACCTACTAGCTACCTGCAGGGATCTACTGCAGAAAACGTACCTGGACAGCCACAGGGTTAAGAAAGCAATATGCTCTGTGTCAGACACATTATCCCCTTCAGCATGATAATGGCCGATAAATTTGGAGAAGCTGGCTAACTTGACTTCGAAGTCAATTATGCTCGAGTGCTCTTCATTGTCAGGAACATAAGTTTCCCCCACTGGCGACAGTCCGGTAATGGCTGCTATATCGAAGAAGGTTGGGGTGATCATTCCACCTGGAAGATGGAAAGTGTTGTAGGTACTATCCCAGAAGTAGAGGGACGCAAATAGCAGAGGATGACTATAGGTGAATCCAGGTTTCGATAGCTTAATAAGGTTATAAATGCCTAGTTCTTCCCATTGCTGGGATTTTTTGGCTTCTACTTTCGTAAACCAGTTTTGATAAGCAACATCAGCAGTAGGGCAAGATCGGAATGGTTTAAAATTACTTTTTACATAATCCAAGATAAATGGGTCCTTAGGATGAACAGTTGAGGTTTCTGTGGTTTTCGGATTAAGGAATTCTACTGCCCTAGGGGCATCCATTTTGTTGAATAAAGGTTTGAAGTTATAACACACGGGAAAAATGGTCCTGGTGTCCTTTAGTATTTCAAAAACTGTAAGAGGGCCATTTAAGGCTAACCTCTTACCAGCAACATGGGTAGGGATGAGTACCTGTGATGCGTACAGCATTTCTTTTTCTTTGGAAATCATTTGAGGAGCAAGAGCAGATTGGCCTTGAATGGTGACGATTTTACTCTCCATAGTTGCTCCTGTAGTTTTTCCCTTCTTCTTGGAGGCTTTCTTGAGTTGGGATGATGTGGAAGAAGACATTTTTGTTGTTTGAGAGCTTAGAGTGTTTATGAGAGAAGAAGAGTAAAATTCCAGAGTTTGAAAGGTTTAGAATGTAAAGAAGGAAAAGGGAAGGTTAAATTGACGTTTTATAATAAGAAGATGAAACATCCACCGAGTGAAAGTATGATACGTGGAGATCATGGATTGGTGTGATGAAGAGGTGGCGAGAAGTTGATATAGGTAATAGGCGTGATTTTAAAAAACAATCATTACTTATAACTGCACCATGCTGTGAAGTGACTTTGGGCGGTTAAGGTACCCAAAGGGTGCTATGATTGATGTGACTAGGGTCAAACGCATAAAATGCTATGATGATTCGAAGATCCTATCAAAATCTTGTATAAATATTTAAAATAGGTATTTCTCAGAGAGATCGAAATACATATTTTAAAGGGGCAATTTGTTGGCTGAAGATTTTGATATGTGTTATTTAGAATTCAAAAAGAGCTAGAAGTTCTGATCGAAATGGAATTAAAACACCACGCTTCGAAATTGCAGAAGCAGTGTTTCGAATGAGTGTGTCAAAGCTTGAAGCTTCGAACGGTGATCTTGGGAGCGTATCCAAAGGGGTCTCGAAACAGCAGCGAAGCTAAGTCTGAGAAGAGCGTTCGAAGCAGAGAAACGCCAAAGCATTTGAAATTTAAATGAAGGCGGGACTTTCAAAGTTTGAAAGTTATGTGTTGGAGCATTTGGGGACACGTGGAAAGATGAAAGGAGCATTGTCTTGCATGTTCGAAACGTGGCATGATCTTGTAGCGAGACCGTTAGGGTCGAATTAGTATAAATAGAAGTCTTAGTGTTAGGATTTCAGTGTGTCATATCTGTTATACAAAATACTCAATAACATTCAAACTACCACATGGCAAGGGAAACGAATGCAAGAGAGATGTATGTATGATAGCACCATGTATTTCTAATTTAATAAAAGCCCTTTTACTATTTCCAGCACTTTCCTTCTTTTTCTTTCTGTCGAATAACATTTGCAAGTTTCTTTATTTACTGTCTTTTCATTTCAAAGTCTTTTTTTCAAAGTTTTACATTTTACTGCATTCTTTATATTTCGAAGCACTCTATATTTCAGAGAACTTTTACGCTTTCAATGTCTTTACTTTCAAGTATTATTCTTCAAACATGTACTTTCACTTAAAGTCATTTCTAGATTTCTTGCATTAAACGCTTTCTTCACATTTTAAACTTCCACATTCCAGAAACCTTTTGTGTTAAATGTTTTATGGATCGAAACCAGTTACTTCATTTTCCATACAGTTTTATATGTCTTGTCAATCAGCATTACAATTAGCAATTATTCGTATAACTTAGTTTTCACATACATTTTGACCATATTTTAAACTCTTAGAGAGGGGGATCGAAATAAACCAAACATTTATACAATAGCACCCATGAATAATTGTTCGATTGTGAGAGTAACCTTAATATCCAAGGAGTCCTAGGATCAATCTAGTCGATCCTGTGAGTTACCAAAGAGATTGAGTAGCGTTAATAAAGATTATTCGATAGTTTGGAAGACTAGCGGTTGTTTACCAGAAATCACTGGAAACACACCTTCCGAGTCACCGTGGCCATTTAAGTTGATTAGGAGACAGTTCCCAATTATTGTGTCGTACGCAATGACAATTAATAAGTCTCAAGGCCAATCACTTGATACAGTTGGATTGTATTTGCCTACTCCTGTATTCAGTCATGGCCAGTTGTATGTAGCCATTTCAAGAGTTACAAGCAAAAGTGGTCTAAAGATCTTAATACATGATAGTATGAATGTATCAACATCTATCACTACAAATGTTGTATACAAAGAAGTTTTCCAATCTCTTTGTTGATCGGTAAGTACATAATAACAAATAATTTCTTTAATATAAATTGTTTCCGTAAATGCTGTCTAATTTTTGCATCATTTATTGTGCAGGTCAAAAAGTTGAAAACATCGTTTCCAAGCTGGTTGCGTTGTATCTGAACTCATGATAGTTTCTTATTTTGAAGAGTCATCACAGTTTCTTATTTTGTTACATAATCATGATTTTAGTTTACATTTTTTAATGTTGTCAAATAAGTTTGATACACTAAATTTGGCCGAATTAGATGAACTTTTATTGAATTTCATAAAAACGATTTTACTGTTACATGACAACATTAGTTCCACGTTTTATGAATTCTCGACCGGCCCCGTGCGACAGCACGGATTATCGACTAGTAGGAATAGAGAATGATATGTTTTTGTGCGTAGAAATATTAAAGACATGTGCAAAACATATTCAAGGTAAAAGGAGTTATAAATAAGTGGTTTGAAATATAATGTAAATCCATATTTTTTTTCTCTTTTTCCCTATATTCTTTTGTTTGGTATGGTAGATATTTAGTCATTCCAAAAACTGAGTAGTTTTTCTAATATTTAAATTTTAAAATTTTACACAAATAATAATGATTTTAATATAAAAGATAAAAAAAATATAAAAAATTGTAGAAAATTTAAATGATTAAGAAATGAAATATTTAATTGACAGAAATGTTGAGATTTTCTTTTAAGTGTTTTTCAATGTTGCTTTGATAAGTTGATAATATTAAACTTTTAATGTTCTTATACCTAATTACAATTATATTGTTATCATGTTATGAAGATTCTTAAAAAATAAATAAAGAAAACAAGTAAAATGAAACAACTCAAAATTCACATATTTATGAATAAAATTATAATTTATCATAATTATGAATTTTTTTAAAATAATAATTATATTTTTTCATAAAACGAAAAAAATTTATATTAATATATTATATAAAGCTCGTGCAATGCACAAGTTGTATACATAACCTTAAGATACTGTAAATTTAACTTTTAGAAATTTTCATTAAAAATTTCCCCATGGCGGGGACCCGATATAGGGATGGGGAATAAATTCGACGGCAGGGATTGAGATGGAAATGTATCCCCACCTCTGCCCCGCCCCATTGACATCCCTACCTGAAGACATATTCATGTCAGTTTTATTTAAATATGAGGTAACAAATTTATTATTATTATTTTAAAATAAAACAAGACGCTCCGATCACATGTACATGCGGTTTTTTTATTGTACGTGGTGAAAGTTTTTTATTGTAATTACACCTTCGACTAATGTATCCATGCAATCTTATCTTTGCTAATGGTCTCTCCCTAAAGAAAACGTTTATGGAATCTCACATGAATATTCCAAATTTTAACAAACATTTTTAAAGAAAGAAAGAAAAAAATGAAAATAAAGTTAAGTACATAGTTTAACAAGACCACTCAACCATCCAAGTTGATATACTAATTTCCCTAATATTCAATTATTTTAGAGATGGTTTTAACCAAATGCCTCCAAGTAGCTTCTTGATAGGGGATAACGCTGATCGAAATCCCTAGGCACTTAAACAAAATAAATTCTTATTTGTAGTGCATAGACTCTCCTGTCATAACAAAAAAATTAGAATCAACATTAACCCATATAAAACTACTCTTAAAAAACTTCACCTGAAGCCCCAAGGTAACCTCGAAAACTAGGAAAATATATTTAATAGCCCAAATATTATCAACAGTTGCCTCATCTTAAATCAATGTATTTTTTCCATACTGAGAATGAGAAACCACGAGATCTGAGGTGCCCACCTTAAACCCATAAAAGGTTCCAAGATCACCAAAAACCATTGACCAAGAGGAAGAGGAACACATCACTCCTAACAACTCATTTAAGCTCCCAACAACCAAGAGGAAGAGTAACAAAGCTAAAAGGCCACCCTGCTTGAACCCTATTTGAATATTAATCTCTTTTGTGGAACAACCATTGACTAGGAGGACAAACTTCCTAAAGAACACGCAAGCCTGTATTCAGTCGCGCCACCTAACAAACCAAATCTCTCTGACATATAATCAAGAAAAATTCAACTACATAGTCTTAAAATTTCTCAAAATTTACTTTAAAGATAAGACAATCTACTTTTTATTTTTTTCCCAAATCAACAATCCCATTAACAACCACCACCTCATTAACCAAAAGATAACTTTTAATAAAGGAAGAGTGAATATGATATATAATTGTATCCATCACATTGGCTAGTCTCGATGCCAACACTTTAGCTACCGACTTATAAAGGAAACCGACAATAAAAATGGGTCTAAAATCACCTATAGAGGAAGAGGACTCCACCTTTGAGATTAATGTAACAAAATAAGAAGATCATGGACTATATAAGGTTTCAGAAGAATAAAAATAGATCAAACATTACCCCAACATCCTCCCTAAGAAGCTCCCATAACTCTTAAGAAAAGTATAATTAAAACCATATGGACCTGAATTTTTATTCACCTTAGATTGAGCTAGCACAACATAAATATATGAAAGGATGAATG
Source organism: Vicia faba (assembly GCA_948472305.1). Classification (NCBI taxonomy): domain Eukaryota; kingdom Viridiplantae; phylum Streptophyta; class Magnoliopsida; order Fabales; family Fabaceae; genus Vicia; species Vicia faba. The sequence continues at coordinate 866,298,137 of OX451735.1, read as the reverse complement.
GGGAAGAAATGGAAGTTTGATCCTTAAGAGGTACGATTTGAAAACCAAACCCATTCAAATTGGTTTATCCAAAGAGAATTCTAAAAACTGGTTGGTAAAAAACCTGACACACACCTCGTCCACCTTTTACACCCAATTATTACCTACGTGTAAGGCCATAATGGTATTTCTCCTCATCATAATATTCACACAAGCATGAAAATAGCTAGAAAAATGGCACCATCCTCTCTGAGCCACCCATCCCTAAACCTTTGAGAAATTTGAGAATATTTGGATCGAAGAAGGAACCAAATATCTGTAAAATCTCTACTTCTAGAGGAAATATCTTCACCCAAAAATAAGAAGGGGAACTTCCTCAACTTTAATGGCACTAAGATTCTGTTGTATAAATTTGACCACAAATATAACTCGATCATTTCTACTCGTAATATCAATCATTGAACCTGCAAAATAATATATCGTTAAACATAAACTTGAGGCGTGTAAGTACACTGTCCTTAAGGATTTATCTGCCTCATAAGCACAAATCCCCCATGATTCAACAGGTTCTTCTCAGATTCTCAATAAGAATCTGAGGTATCAAAATAAGAAGAAAAACCTTGACCAGAAGATGTAACCAGAAAAAAACTAGAAAGAAGAAGAAAAAGAAGACAAAATATTTTTCACGTTAAGATTTTTTATATTTTCTCTTATGTCCAAAAGTAGGAGAGTGGTTATATAAGTAAGAGAGATAAATTGGTTTAATGACTTTGACTCAGTCACGTCAAGATTAAAATAAAACATCTATTGATCAAATTAAATATTATTATAAATTATAAATTATAAATAAATTAAATAATAATAATAATAATTTTCTTTAAAATTACTTTCTCATATTTGTCACTTAAAATTGAAACTAAATTTATTTAAAATTTTTGAAATACAATCAAAATTTACAACAATCTCCTTCATATTTCAAAAGTTCAAAAGAAGGATAAAAAAAGAATTTTTTGGGTTAACATCATTGGTGTGGTGCATCAAACTAGTGTTGCAAGCTATATGAACTAGTTATAGAATGATAGTACTTAACATATAGTGAAATTGGTGTAGCAAACTAAATGAACCAAAGACACTTTACGTATGTTAGATGTCTACCACCCACATCACACCCTCACAATTCTTGTTATTAACGATGTGGTGCGCTAATAGGCCATGCGTGTGCCTGGTTATTTTCATGAGTGCTCTAGAGATTTCGCCAAGATCTCATACAAGTGGCCCCACTCAACACTCATATAGGTGATTTCATCAAGTGTATGATGAAAATCATACACTTCAAATAAAAGATATGAAATTCATTAAAAGCTAAATAAGCTTATCCTCTTAGTAATGCAGTGTCTATCACTTTGTCATCTACATCATAGGAAAAAGACACAAGAAAAAATTAATCAAATAATTTTTGGTTCTAGCAGAACTAACGAGTGACTTATTCTTACCCATATGAACTTTTTTTATGGGATCTCCAATCACAAAGGTTGGGTTCCCATCACTTATTAGTTTCAATTGACTAAGTTTAATTCCCCTCGATGTGTTACAAATTTATTTCGTCTTAGGAATTTGCCAGAGGATCGATTATGATCACTTTGATCTGGCTTCATATAAATAGAAGATATTACCTAAATATTCAGTAGCTACTTTAAACATAAATGGGGAAGTCACAATTTTTCTTCCTATAAAATATTGACTAAGAGGTCTCTAAGTCAATGAATTAAATATATTTACTTAAGTCTATAACAATAAATTAAGTCTTATCAATTAGACTAATACACATCTACTTAGATATCTAAGTGACGTGACTTTCAACAATGATATTTTCTCAATAAGATATAAAATAAACTCATATATGAATTTATTATACAGGTCTACTTAAAATATTTTTAAGCGACACCATCTCAATGATAAATAAAGTTAAATATATGGGTTAAATAAGTTTTTGGTCCCTCTAAATATCTCAAATTTCGTTTTTAGTCCCTCTAAAATTTTCCTTCAAAGAATAGTCCTCCTAAAAAATTAAATATTAACTTTTGGTCCCTCCTGCAATTTAACGACGATTTTTACAACTTAGCGACGATTTTAGCGACAGTTTTCATTTAACGACGAAATTATAAACCATTTTAGCTACGATTTTGTCGGGAGAGACCAAAAGTTAAAATTTATTTTTTTAGGAGGATCATTCTTTGAAGAAAAAATTTAGAGGGAATAAAAACAAATTTTGAAATATTTAGAGGGACCAAAAACTTATTTAGAGGAAGGTGTTTAATAAAGTTTCAAAATGATCATTGGTTCGTTGAATATTAGAGGGGGTGGTAATGCGCTTAAAAGGCGTAGAATTAGTTCTTTGATTAAAAAGGGTAAAGCGGACATTTTTTTTATTCTAGAGACGAAGATTTCTAACCTTCGGGATTCCATTGCTAAGAGTTTTTGGAGTAATACAGAAGTTGGGTTTTTGTTCTCTAACTCGAGGGGATTGTCGGGTGGTTTAGTTACTTTTTGGAGAATCGGTGTTATGGAGGTGATTCATGGCTTCAAAGGGGAAGGGTTTTTAGGGATTAAAGTTTTGTGGAAGGGTAACATGTATTATGTGGTTAACGTTTACTCCTCGTTTGACTTGAGTAAGAAAAAGCATATATGCGCTAGTTTGTTGGAGTTGAAGGATTCTTACAGAGATGGGGAGTGGATCATCAGAGGGGATTCCAATTCTGTCAAATTGAATAGTGAAAGGAAGGAAGGGGATCGGTTGAAAGTAGGGGTGACATGAAATATTTTGAGGAATTTATAGGGGAAAGTTCGTTGGTGGATATTCTGTGTAAAGGGAAGAAATTCACTTGGTATAGCGGACATGTAAATCTATGAGTCGGATTGACATGTTTTTGATGGCGGATGATATTGTTAATAGGCGGGGAGTTGTTGGATAACTTATTGGTGATAGATATCTTTCGGACCATTGCCCTATTTAGTTAGTTAAGGATTATGTTGATTGGGGGCCAAAACCGTTCAAATTTAATAATGAATGGTTCTCTTTAGATTTGTTTATTCCTTATGTTGAGAAGGAGCGGAAAGATTTAAAGGTTGAAGGTAGAGGTGATTATGTGCTTAAAGAGAAGCTTAGATTAATTAAATTTAGACTCAAGTGGTGGGATAATATTGTGTTTGGCAGATTTGATTTAGAAGTGGAAGAAGGTGTGAGAGATATTAATTTAGGGGATGTTGGCTTGGAGAATGAAAATGAGGTGATGCATCCGGATATTATCACTATGAGGAAGGAAGCGTCTAGTAGATTCTGGACAAATTTGAGGATTAAGGAGAATATGCTCGTTCAAAAATCTAAATTGAAGTGGCTCAAAGAAGGAGACTTCAATAATGGCTTTTTCCATAAGGTGATGAAAGAGAGAAGAAGACACAATCACTTAGGTCCTTTGTTCACTTCGAGTGGCTTGTTGGAGTCGGTTAATGAAATAAAGCAGGATGTAACTAATCATTTTGAATTCAATTTTTTTGAAACGAAGGACGAAAGGCCTTTGTTGGATGGTATCGATTTTAAAATTATTAGTGAGGCGGATAAGTTATTTCTTGAAAGACCCTTTCAAGAGGAGGAGGTTAAAGAAGCTATTTGGTGTTGTGGTGGGTGTTGTACCCCAAAATTTGCCCTCCCATATTCTTTAAAGTTTTGACAAGCATCACCTCAAATGGTTCAAAGTCTACTCAAGGGCTACACAATCAAGCATCCTCCTAAGCCAGTCAAATTAGGGTTTTGGTTCTTGCAAGGAAGTTGAGGTTTTCAAAGGCTCAATCAAGTCTCATATGCTCATATACATTGTCAAGCACCTACATGTCAAGTTTCAAGGCTCACAAGGTCAAGTTGCACAGTCAAAAACCCTAATTGCTCCACAGTCAACTATAGGGGCAAAATGGTCATTTGGCAGTCAAAAGTCAAAAAATTTGGTCAACATCTTATTTTGAAGCCACAATCATCATTTGGTCAAATCTTGACCATGATTTCACAAGAATGGCTCAAAAATCATCAAGATGCAAAAGTTTCTATTTTTGGACAGCTGAAAAGTCAACTGTAACCTGACCAAGGCATAACTTTTTCATGGTTCATCAGAAAAATCCCATCCAATGCTCATATTGAAGGGGAAGACATTTCCTACAACTCATCTTCACATTCCAAGTCCAAGAAATGCTCTCACAAAAAGTTATCAATTTCAACATTATAGGTCATTTTCAAAAGTTAACAAAAAGGCACTTTAAGTCAAAGACCATAACTTGAGATTGGTAAATTCAAATGACATGGGACCAAAGGCATTGGTTAGAGGACTTCAAGACCTTCCCAAAATGTCCAAGAACATGTTCATAGCTTCAGAATTGAGCAAGATATGCATTGGAGAAGTTGGGAAATTTTTGTGAAATGGCCACCGTCAACTATCCTTGAAACTTCATTTTTGACAAAAGGGGCCCACTTTTTCCACTTGGTTCAGCTTGGCCATGCTTCCCACGTGTCCCACAATTTATTTCAAGATTAAAAATTAATTTTTCCATTTTTATTTAATTTTATTTGATTTAATTCATTTTAAATCTTTAAAATTCAAATAAAAATCAAAGAAATTAATGGAGGGATATATTTTGTGTTGAATAGCTTTGATACACCATCATTCACCTTCCAAATTCGTGCAAGACCTATTATGGGCATAGAAATTCAAATCTTGACAAAAATGGCAAGTTGTTTAAATGGTGTTCATGGCAAAATCCAAAACATGATGGCAAGGCTTCAAGGCTCTTTATTTTGATTAATACTCATTACAAAAGAGATATGCAAGCATTCCTTATACCATACAAGAGCTAGAACTCTCTAAAAACGAAAAAACAAAATTCCAAAAAAAAAGCTCTGCAGAAAATCCCTATCCATGCTCACAATTTTTTTTCGTACTCCATTCATTTTTTTTTACATAGCTAACAACTAATTTTTATACTTTTCTTACTTGTGTTTTATACACCACGAATCTTTAATTTCCTTCACCATCCATGACTACTACCAACAACTTTTCAATATGAATTTCCAAACCACTATCATTTACATCTATTCACTAAATTTCACTATTAAACCAAAACATCTTGCATAACCGCTGCAGATCCGAGAACCACCGTTTCCTAACCGCCATCACCCTCTGCGTGTAATTACGTTTTTTTTGTCAACATTTTGTTTTTTGTTTTTGTGTATGCAGGAAAGGGAGAATAAAGGTGCCTCTTTTTTTTCTACTCTTTAAAGAAGAAGAATGGAAAACAATCTATTAGGATGACAAAAGGGGAAAAGTAATTACAAGAGAAGGATAATAAAAAAGGCGCGATGAAGTGGTATCTTGACACAAACAAGCGATGATGTAGTGGTTGATGTGAGTTGGATGGTAATCATTGGGACCTGGGTTCGATTCCCAGGTCCCCCCATAGTTCCATATTATTTTTTTCAATGCTTTCCTGTGCAGATTCCAATATGAGGTGCACCATAAGTCTCACATCCCAGCGCTGCCATGTGTCATCAGTACAGATCTAAAGGACAAAAAGTGAGGAATACCATGTGCTCAGTCAAAGCGTGCTGCAGGCAACCAAGGAAAGTCAAACGTGTCTTCTTAATGGGCCTCAAATCTCAATCTCACACCCTCCTTCCTGGCCCAATACCCCCTTCCATTGGTTTATTCTTTTCTTTTCATTTTTTATTTTCCAATTTAATTTCTAACCTTTTTATTTTATTACTTATTAACTTAACTAATATTTTTTATAAAAAATCAAAAAAACAAGAATTGACATCATTATTATTATTATCATATTATTTTGTAAATAAACATTAATTGAAATAGTTTAATTAGGCAATTTTGACTTTTCTTTTAACAAATAAAATAATTTAGAATTAAGTTAACTTTTACTTTTATTTCTTTTTATTTTATTTCATAAAAACATAAAAAATACAAAAAAAATATGTTTTCTTTTAATTAAATTAATTAATTAGTCATTAGTTAGTTTTAATTTCATTTTAATCATAAAAAAGACAAAAAAAAATCAATTTTCTTTTCTAAAAAGGGTCAACACCCTTAGAACATTCCCGATTCTTTCTTTCGCGCGCATTTTAGTTTTAATTCCTTATTTTGATTATTTCTGTAACTGCCTCCGGATGTAATAGTAATTAGGATTTTACTGTTTTTATTTACTTTCCGTACTTATTTACCAAAAACGGGTCTTTGTATTTTTGGCGATGTATAGACCCGCGCCTTGTAATAGCGTAGGATTTATGTTTCTGCAATTTACTTTCCGCACCCCCTTAACTGCTAAACTTGCATGAAAGAATGTATGTAAATAAAAACAACTCGTAGCTCACTAATAACAAAGACAAACATTAACTGAATACAACATACAATACACACACCACTTCTAGGGTACGCCTCACTCGTTGCCTTCGAAACATGGTCATCAAGTATAGGACGTTTTAGCGGTCGCTCTTATGTCCAAGATCCAGTTGCCTCGAAACAGTTGCCTCGAAACAGTTGCCTCGGAACGGTTGCCTCAGATTAAAAAGGATCTAGGACATTAGGGTTACTTCTAAGGTGTCCTAAATGTTGCTTCGGTGACCACACTGTCCCTACAATCGAATTGACCCGAACACCTCCAACGGTGGTGCTACCTACCTCTCAATGGTGGGATGGCACTACCTAAAGGACACTTACACAGCTTAATTCCTTAGGGTAGGTAGATGACTCATGGGTACTTGCTCTTTTCAAAAACAAACAAAATACTTTTCACACCTTACACTTTCAAAAGCTTTCAAAATTTTTTTTTCAAACACTCTTGAGGACAAATACAAGAGTCATTCAGAAATCTTTCAAAGAAACTTTTTCAAGCCCACTCACATTTGAAAAGCAAACATCATTTTGAAAACATAAGAGCAAGTACCTAAGAGCCCGTGGATAACCACAGATAGAAAGGGTGCTAACACCTTCCCTTTCTATAAATTTACCTCCCGAACCGAGAAACGTTCTCATAAGGAATTTTGCTGTGCTTTTGTCCTGTCCATGTTGGAGAAAATAAAAGATGGTGGCGACTCTTGCTTCCGCGACATTTCGCGAACTAGCGTAAAATAGTCAGTTCTATTTCCACCGATCACAGAACTGGCGACTCTGCTGGGGATATTAATAAAGTGAGGTGTACCTTAGGAATAGTTCATCATCATGTTTTCAATTGCTTGATCTGTTTGCTTTAAAATTGCGGGCCTGTCTTGGAAGTTCTATAGATCCTAACCCGGATCTGGGGGATACCTCTTAGAAAGTAGCAACAAGACTGTGAGGGAACTGTGCGGGGTATACCGACACGATTGAAGCAGTCTGCTACGTTGATGTGGCACTTTGGTGAGTACCGGTAACCCTTGAGTCAAGTCAAGGAGAGTACGGGACCGCCACGTGGTGTCGTGAAGCATCAACTGACCTTAGGAACCTTAATTGAACCATCCTGGCCTCTTTAGGGGTAGTGAGATAACTGACTTTGGTGCAGTCCGAAGTTGGTTGATACTCGATACTACACTCATTGAGGGTTGTTTTCTTGGAATATTTTGATCGCCACTTCAGTGGCTAAATCGAAACAATGAACACAGAAAACAATCCAATGATATTGAGATCCTTAGAACCCGGTTACTTTTGATAGGACAGGTTTTTGAGCCCACCAACTTCAAGAGGGTAGTACCCCAAACTTCATGCTGGCCTAAACTCTAAGGGCTGTCTTGTGTGACTTGTGTGCCTTCATACTTGAACTACTTGCATACTTGTTATCTAACAACACGGGTTCCTTGCAGGTTTTGTTTACAGTCCTTAATGGGGACTCATTACAGGGCTTACTTACATCACTCCATGCATAGCATAACATCATACCATTGCATGCATCTTGCATAAAAACTAATCCATTTCAAGGATCTCAAGGGCTTGTGATGCAGGTCATGATGAATCAAAGTGTCTAGCAAATGGCAAAGGGGATTTATTTTCCTCTAGCCGAGGTTGTCAGGGGCTATGACCCACTCGATATGGTGAGCCTTGACTCTTGAAGAAGGACTCTCAACAACATGAAGTTCCCTCATCAAGCTACCAGATTCTAACAATTTTCTTGTTTACCCCGCAAGGTCCTTGAAAACATTGCATGCATATCATACATATCATTGCATTACAGGTACCCTTTGTACAAGTCACTTACCTTCTCCACTGTTTATTTCAGCAGAAGCCAACAAGATAACCAGGGTCTTCATGCTCGAGAGACTCAGTTCAGGGAGATCTTCCTAAGCCTATCCAAGGGACAGGAAGAGTTGAGGACACTCCTCATGGGGAATTTGGCCAAGAAAAGTCCCAAAGACGATAAGGACGAACGGCTGGAACGTCTGCAAGCTGAGGTAGATACAATGAGAACTCAAATGCTAGGGCCAATGGCTCTCATCCAAGGCTTAGCTCGGGAGCAAGAAGAGTTGAGGACCATGATCAGTCAGCTTCATCAAGACAGATATAACATGAAGCAAACAGTCCAAGTCAGGGACCAGGTCATTGATCAGCTTCCGAGAGGGCAAGAGTCTGGCATGGTGAAGATTAGACCTCTCCAAATTGCTACCACTTCACAGGTCCAACCACAACCTCGCCCAGAGCAACGGGTTGATCAGAGCAAGCCAGACAAGCCTAGGAGGCAATTTACCAAGCTTAACATGTCGCTGTCTCAAGCTTTACAACATCTGTTGAGGTTGAATTTGGTAACTCTAAGGGACCCTCCTAAGAACCCCAACAAGACACCTTCAAGGTATAACCCCAACGCCCGCTGCGCTTATCATTCGGACAGCCCGGGGCATGCCACAAACGACTGCTGGTCTCTGAAGAACAAGATCCAGGATCTGATTGATGAAGGAGCAGTGGAATTCACCCAAGATGGCCAGGCTGAGTTCTTCTACTATCCCTGCAAAATTCATCACTTGAAGTGACTAGTTCAAATTAGAAGACTTTTGTTCATTAGATTTTTCAAGTTGTAATTTTCTTTTGATTGTTCAAACAATTATTGTCATAGCAAACTTTATTACTTTATCAATGCATCGCATATGTCTGTTTTGAATCAATATATTCGCATTCGCTATATGCAAACTGTTTTCATATTTTTATGATGATCAACTCTGGGTTGAAAATTCTAAGCCTCTTGAGGGAGGATGACGAAAACGATACCACGATTTACAGTATGCTTTTGAACAGACCCCGCTGATGAGGTACAGGCATTGTTTTAATTCCTAAACACTGGAGTTATAAGGAAGATAATCCCTCGTCAACCCCCTTTGATCCAAAGAAGTAGGAGTTTTTCTTTTCGAAAATTAAAATCCTTAATCATAACCTGGGGCAGGGTAGTTCTCTCAGCTAATCCAAGTGCACAACGAATGGCACCAGAGGAGTCCTTACAAAACAAAAGACAATGATGGCTCCAAATAATCATAAAGACAGGCAGTCATTATCCCTCAGAAATAAAAACCCAATAAGTCAAAACCTATGAAGGAGACTTACAAAACTGGGGCATCCCGCTGACTGTAATCACAAAAGAAACAGTTCAGGCAAAAAAAAAAGGGATAAACAAAATCAAAAAGAAAGAGGTCCTACGAAACCTCAACCAAAAGAGAATTGACTGCCTGTTCAAAATAAATTGTCAACATCCGAACCATCACCGGAATATCAGAGCAAAGACTCAAACAAAATCTAATGCACGATTAGCTGAGTTTAGGTTCGAAGAACATCACGAAGAGCGGGTGGGTACAGATAAATTTGAGCCTTTATCCTTTGTTTCTTAAACCGTGAACCAGGCCACGTTATAACCCTTAAAAGTCCTAGCTGAAGCATGGGTTAGTTCGAAAGCATATTGTTGCAAAGGTATCCTGACTCCTTAAGGATCGCTGTAAAATTTTGAGTTGACATCACAGTTTACAAAAAAATTGCTTGTTTTACAAAAAATGCATTTTCAAAAACGTCAAGACAAACATAAGCTCTGCATTCTTAAAATAACATTGTTTGCATATGACTATTTGTTTGAACAGCATAGAAATTCGCACGATGAATATCTAGTGAACAAGAGTCTTCTCAACAAAAGAGCCATCTCAAATGGAAAGTACTTCCAACCAAGGGGCATGGCATGATCATTGTCCATCATCTGGGGCAGTTAAGTCAAGATTCAGAAGAATCTCTCAAAAGGCCAACCAGCTTGGGGCAATTCTCCACCTGGATCACTTGGGGCATTGGACGATCAAACGAAGATCTTCTGGTGGTTTGGCAGCACAACACTACTGACAGTGACAACTCCCTACATTCTGAGAGCGTGGACATAGCCGAAAAAATACTACGCACAATCAAAGACCCGCTAGGTCGACTGGCCTAGGCAAAAATAAGGGCTTCCCGGCGAACCAAAAGGGTTCGGGCAAAAACAAGGGATGAAATGAAAAAATCTGTACACCCGGCAAGTCGAAAACCTGAAAAGGCGACTTGGGAAAAAAAGGGTATCCCGATGGACTGAAAACCCGAAAGGGCGGTCCAGGTAAAAGTTAGGGATCAAAAGCGTACGACTATGTCCCGTCATCTCGTTACTTGCCTACCCGAAGAAGATTTGTCGAATCGGCAGTTGTCTAACACCTCACAAGGTATCTTTTTCTCTCATGTCAGAAACAGGGGCAATAATGAGTTGTCCAAGCGATCTAGTTGCTCTATCAACCAAGGTACCAAGGTAGGTTCGGCTGAAGAACATAACCAAGAGGCCTCCACTCCCCGGGAGTAAAACAGGTTTCAGCAATGCTCTCCCCAAGAAGAGTTGGTCTCTCAACCCCGAAGAGGCACAGTATCCCTAGCAAGTCAGCAACGCTCTCCCCAAGCAGAGTTAGGCTACTGTCGGCCCTAAGGAAGATGGGTATCCCCAGAAAATCTCAATATTCCCCATCGGAGTATACAGATGTTCCTAAGCAAGCATCCCCGACAGTCTTGATCTAAGATTGTTTCCCGGCGGAATACCAGACACCCCAGTGGAGCCACCTCCCCAGTACAGTCCAAAAAAAAAAGTCTCCCCAGGAGAGTTGAATCAATCTCCCTAGTAGATTTTGGAAGCTTATCCCCAACAGATTCTGGAAGCTTATCCCCTGTAGAGTACGAATGCATTTCCCCGACTTTGTTCAAAAGTTATTCCTCACCAGAGCGTATAACTGGGTTATCTTCAGCTAATTACCACGGAAAGATCATCCTTGGCGAAATTCTTCCTACCCCAGCAGAGTTCATCAAATTCTCCAACATAACATATCAACGGTATCCCCAGCGGAGTTATCATCAATTTCAAAACCTCAGCGAAGTATCTCTTCCCACAGAGTATTCCCCGCAGAGTAATCTCTCCAGCAAGTTTATTCCTCAACGGAGTCATCTTCTCCTACCGGTTTATTCTTACAACCGTCGTCCCCAGCGGAAATGAAGAGCTCCACTCTTCAAACATCAGCCCAGGATTCAACAAACTCCCGGCATTCGTCAAGGATTTATCTTCCTAGACAAAAATACATTCATAAACATCACATCTTTATACATTATAGCATGCATACGCATCATACAACACAAATCTCATTTATTTTTGAGAACATCTTAAAATCATGCAGTTCATGCATCATGACATTGCATACAACTGATGTTTTGCCTTTTCAGGAAAAAGGTCAATCCAAAGACGGTTACTATCAACTGTCGCAATTCCAGATTCGATACCTGTATCTAACCAGGGTATATCTACATTAAAGAGATTAAAGAGATAGCTGGGAAATGCTCCAGATATGGATGCTATTCTTTTGCTTATTCAGAGTTTCTTCTCAGAGATAGTTCAGATTTGTTCCAAACCGGACGCTATTTTGTTGCTTATTCAGATTTGCTTATTCATGGCTTCTTTTCAGAGATAACTTGGAGATGCTCCAACCACGGATGCTATTCTATTGTTTATTCAGAGTTTCTTCTCAGAGATAGTTCAGATATGCTCCAAACCGGATGCCATTCTGTTGCTTATTCAGAGTTTCTTCTCAGAGATAGTTCACATATGCTCCAAACCGGATGCCATTCTGTTGCTTATTCAGAGTTGCTTGTTCAGAGATAGTTCAGATATGCTCCAAACCGGATGCCATTTTGTTGCTTATTCAGAGTTGCTTGTTCAGAAATAGTTCAGATATGCTCCAAACCGGATGCCATTCTGTTGCTTATTCAGAGTTGCTTGTTCAGAAATAGTTCAGATATGCTCCAGAACCGGACGCTATTTTGTTGCTTATTTAGGGCTTCTTTTCAGAGATAGCTTAGAGATGCTCCAACCACGGATGCTATTCTATTGTTTATTCAGAGATTCTTTCTAGAGATGGTTCAGATGCGATCCAGACATGGCTACATTCTGATACTTATTCCAGACTCCCTTCTAGAGATAGCTTAGAAATGCTCCGGACACGGATGCTATTCTATTGCTTATTCCAGATTCCCTTCTAGAGATGGTTCAGATGCGACCCAGACATGGCGACATTTTGATACTTATTCAGATTTCCTTTCAGATATAGCTTAGAGATGCTCCTGACCCGGATGCTATTCTTTTGCTTATTCAGATTTTCTCTCCAGTAATAGCTCAGAGATGCTCCGGACCCGGCTGTTATTCTATTGCTTATTCAGAGATTCCTTTCAGAGATGGCCTAGAAATGCTCCAGATCCGGATGCTATTCTATTGCTTATTCATATTTCCTTCTAGAGATAGTTCAGATGCAACCCAGGCATGGCGACATTCTGATACTTATTCCAGATTCCGTCTAGAGATAGTTCAGATGTGACCCAGGCATGGCAACATTATGATACTTATTCTAGATTCCGTCCAGAGATAGTTCAGATGCGACCCAGACATGGCGACATTTTGATACTTATTCAGATTTCCTTTCAGATATAGCTTAGAGATGCTCCAGATCCGGACGCTATTCTATTGCTTATTCAGATTCAAACTTCTAAAGACAACTTAGAGATGCTCCATCCCGAATGCTATTCTATTGTTCAGTCCAGATACGATCCAGATTCGGATGACATTCTGCCACTCATTCAAACACAATATGGATATACCCCAGACACAACGGTCATTCTACTACTCATTCAGACATCAGCAATCAGATATAGACTAGACATTCCCCAGACACGGAAGCTATTCTATTTCTTATTCAGATTCAACTATCCATTACAGTTTCAAATGGCATCTATAAGCCCATTCCCGACAAGGTTCTATCACACTTCCAGATGGAATCTATAAGCCCATCCTCCTATCCATCATCTCTCCAAATGGCATCTATAAGCCCATTCCCGCCATCACACTGCTGGTACTCTACTATGTGAGTACAAATTTCTGGGCACTCTAGTGTTCAATCATCTTCCACCTTCGGATCACGAAAGGCACACAAGCCAATCTACATCCTCAGGTCTAAGAAGATTTCACAGGGGCAACTGTTGTACCCCAAAATTTGCCCTCCCATATTCTTCAAAGTTTTGACAAGCATCACCTCAAATGGTTCAAAGTCTACTCAAGGGCTACACAGTCAAGCATGCTCCTAAGCCAGTCAAATTAGGGTTTTGGTTCTTGCAAGGAAGTTGAGGTTTTCAAAGGCTCAATCAAGTATCATATGCTCATATACATTGTCAAGCACCTACATGTCAAGTTTCAAGGCTCACAAGGTCAAGTTGCACAGTCAAAAACCCTAATTGCTCCACAGTCAACTGCAGGGGCAAAATGGTCATTTGGCAGTCAAAAGTCAAAAAATTTGGTCAACATCTTATTTTGAAGCCACAATCATCATTTGGTCAAATATTGACCATGATTTCACAAGAATGGCTCAAAAATCATCAAGATGCAAAAGTTTCTATTTTTGGACAGCTGAAAAGTCAACTGTAACCTGACCAAGGCATAACTTTTTCATGGTTCATCAGAAAAATCCCATCCAATGCTAATATTGAAGGGGAAGACATTTCCTACAACTCATCTTCACATTCCAAGTCCAAGAAATGCTCTCACAAAAAGTTATCAATTTCAACATTATAGGTCATTTTCAAAAGTCAACAAAAAGGCACTTTAAGTCAAAGACCATAACTTGATATTAGTAAATTCAAATGACATGGGACCAAAGGCATTGGTTAGAGGACTTCAAGACCTTTCCAAAATGTCCAAGAACATGTTCATAGCTTCAAAATTGAGCAAGATATGCATTGGAGAAGTTGGGAAATTTTTGTGAAATGGCCAAAGTCAACTATCCTTGAAACTTCATTTTTGACAAAAGGGGCCCACTTTTTCCACTTGGTTCAGCTTGGCCATGCTTCCCACGTGTCCCACAATTTATTTCAAGATTAAAAATTAATTTTTCCATTTTTATTTAATTTTATTTGATTTAATTCATTTTAAATCTTTAAAATTCAAATAAAAATCAAAGAAATTAATGGAGGGATATATTTTGTGTTGAATAGCTTTGATACACCATCATTCACCTTCCAAATTCGTGCAAGACCTATTATGGGCATAGAAATTCAAATCTTGACAAAAATGGCAAGTTGTTTAAATGGTGTTCATGGCAAAATCCAAAACATGATGGCAAGGCTTCAAGGCTCTTTATTTTGATTAATACTCATTACAAAAGAGATATGCAAGCATTCCTTATAACATACAAGAGCTAGAACTCTCTAAAAACGAAAAAACAAAATTCCAAAAAAAAAGCTCTGCAGAAAATCCCTATCCATGCTCACAATTTTTTTTCGTACTCCATTCATTTTTTTTTACATAGCTAACAACTAATTTTTATACTTTTCTTACTTGTGTTTTATACTCCACGAATCTTTAATTTCCTTCACCATCCATGACTACTACCAACAACTTTTCAATCTGAATTTCCAAACCACTATCATTTACATCTATTCACTAAAATTCACTATTAGACCAAAACATCTTGCAGAACCGCTGCAGATCCGAGAACCACCGTTTCCTAACCGCCATCACCCTCTGCGTGTAATTACGTTTTTTTTTGTCAACATTTTGTTTTTTGTTTTTGTGTATGCAGGAAAGGGAGAATAAAGGTGCCTCTTTTTTTTCTACTCTTTAAAGAAGAACAATGGAAAACAATCTATTAGGATGACAAAAGGGGAAAAGTAATTACAAGAGAAGGATAATAAAAAAGGCGCGATGAAGTGGTATCTTGACACAAACAAGCGAATGATGTAGTGGTTGATGTGAGTTGGCTGGTAATCATTGGGACCTGGGTTCGATTCCCAGGTCCCCCCATAGTTCCATATTATTTTTTTCAATGCTTTCCTATGCAGATTCCAATATGAGGTGCACCATAAGTCTCACATCCCAGCGCTGCCATGTGTCATCAGTACAGATCCAAAGGACAAAAAGTGAGGAATACCATGTGCTCAGTCAAAGCGTGCTGCAGGCAACCAAGGAAAGTCAAACGTGGCTTCTTAATGGGCCTCAAATCTCAATCTCACACCCTCCTTCCTGGCCCAATACCCCCTTCCATTGGTTTATTCTTTTCTTTTCATTTTTTATTTTCCAATTTAATTTCTAACCTTTTTATTTTATTACTTATTAACTTAACTGATATTTTTTATAAAAAATAAAAAAAACAAGAATTGACATCATTATTATTATTATCATATTATTTTGTAAATAAACATTAATTGAAATAGTTTAATTAGGCAATTTTGACTTTTCTTTTAACAATTAAAATAATTTAGAATTAAGTTAACTTTTACTTTTATTTCTTTTTATTTTATTTCATAAAAACATAAAAAATACAAAAAAAATATGTTTTCTTTTAATTAAATTAATTAATTAGTCATTAGTTAGTTTTAATTTCATTTTAATCATAAAAAAGACAAAAAAAAATCAATTTTCTTTCTAAAAAGGGTCAACACCCTTAGAACATTCCTGATTCTTTCTTTCGCGCGCATTTTAGTTTTAATTCGTTATTTTGATTATTTCTGTAACTGCCTCCGGATGTAATAGTAATTAGGATTTTACTGTTTTTATTTACTTTCCGTACTTATTTACCAAAAACGGGTCTTTGTATTTTTGGCGATGTATAGACCCCCTTAACTGCTAAACTTGCATGAAAGAATGTATGTAAATAAAAACAACTCGTAGCTCACTAATAACAAAGACAAACATTAACTAAATATAACACACAATACACACACCACTTCTAGGGTACGCCTCACTCGTTGCCTTCGAAACGTGGTCATCAAGTATAGGACGTTTTAGCGGTCGCTCTTATGTCCAAGATCCAGTTGCCTCGAAACAGTTGCCTCGAAACGGTTGCCTCGGATTAAAAAGGATCTAGGACATTAGGGTTACTTCTAAGGTGTCCTAACTGTTGCTTAGGTGACCACACTGTCCCTACAATCGAATTAACCCGAACACCTCCAACGGTGGTGCTACCTACCTCTCAATGGTGGGATGGCACTACCTAAAGGACACTTACACAGCTTAATTCCTTAGGGTAGGTAGATGACTCATGGGTACTTTCTCTTTTAAAAAACAAACAAAATACTTTTCACACCTTACACTTTCAAAAGCTTTCAAAACAAATTTTTCAAACACTCTTGAGGACAGATACAAGAGTCATTCAGAAATCTTTCAAAGAAACTTTTTCAAGCCCACTCACATTTGAAAAGCAAACATCATTTTGAAAACATAAGAGCAAGTACCTAAGAGCCCGTGGATAACCACAGATAGAAAGGGTGCTAACACCTTCCCTTTCTATAAATCTACCTCCCGAATCGAGAAACGTTCTCATAAGGAATTTTGCTGTGCTTTTGTCCTGTCCATGTTGGAGAAAATAAAAGACGGTGGTGACTCTTGCTTCCGCGACATTTCGCGAACCAGCGTAAAACAGTCAGTTCTATTTCCACCGATCACAGTGGGGCTAAGAGTCCGGGTCCTGATGGTTACTCTTTTCTCTTTATTAAGAAGTGTTGGTATTTTTTGAAAGAGGATTTTGTTCGGTTTTTTAACTATTTATATGATGGATATGTGGTTTCTAAAGGAGTTACTTCGTCATTCTTGACTTTGATTCCGAAGTCTCTGAATCCCATAGGTTTGGATTATTACATGTTGATTTTCTTAGTAGGTTGTATGTATAAATCTTTAGCTAAGTTGTTGGCGGGGAGATTGAAAAGAGTTCTGGAAGCAATTATTTCTCCTTGTCAAAGTGCTTTTGTTTCGGGAAGACAATTGCTTGATGAAGTTTTAGTGGCTAACGAGGTTGTTGATTTTTCTAGGAAGGAGGGGAGAAATTGTCTTCTCTTTAAGATGGAATTTGAGAAGGCGTATGGCAAAGTTAGTTGGAATTATCTCTGTTATGTTTTGAGAAGGATGGGGTTCGGGTCAAAGTGGAGGAAGTGGATAGAGTTATTGGTCTTTCAGAGTAAGATGTCGGTAGTCCTACCAAGGAATTTGGTGTCGAGAGAGGTTTGAGACAAGGAGATTCGCTTTCTACTTTTCTCTTTGCCTTGGTGGAGGAAGGTTTAGCGGGGTTGGTAAGAAAGTCTATCGATATTGGGAAGTATGATAATTTTTGCATTAATAGTAATTGCTTTGTTGACATTATTTAATTTGCGGATGATACTTTATTGGTGGGGGAGGGATCTTGGAAGCATGTTATGGCGATTAAAATGGTGTTAAGGGATTTTGAATTAGTCTCAGATCTTGGGATTAATTATCAAAAGAGTAAGTTAATTGGAATTAACTCTAGTCATAATTTCTTAGAAGCCACCTCTTATGTGTTATCTTGCAAGGTTGAAGAGAGAAACTTTGTCTTTCTTGGTATTCTAATTGGGTCCAATCCTAGAAAGGCTTCTACATGGACTCCTATTTTGAACAAGATTAAAAAGCGCCTTGGAGGGTGGAAGAATCACTTTCTCAATTTTGGTGGGATAATTACTCTTTTGAAATCCATTTTGTGTTCTCTTTCTAGTTTCAATATGTCCTTTTACAAGATGCTAATGAAGGTGGTTAAAGATTTCACAAGTATTAAAAGTAACTTTCTTTGGGGGGGTGGGGTGGAGGAAAAGAGGAAGATCCATTGGGTTAGTTGGAGTAAGATTACTTTACTGTTGGAGAAGGGTGTATTAGGCATAAAAAATTTACCGGATTTCAATTTATCCCTCCTTAATAAATGGTTGTGGAGAATTTTGCAAGGCCAAAATGCTTTATGGTTCAAGGTATTGAGAGCCTGGTATGACGATGTGTCGGTAAAGGCTTTATGAGGCTGTGTTTCCCCTAATAATTCCTCCTCTTGTTCTGTTGGTGTAAGCCCTAGAGGCCAATACTTTTGGTACTTGTATCGAATTATTTATTAATAATAAAAGGCATTTCTTTATTATGTTTTCTTTCCAAAATAATAAAGTCCCTAGAATGGTTTATTGGTTTAATGAAATATTAAGTGTGACTTAATCATGAGATCCCATTAAACATAAGACACTATTCTTAAAGTATCCATAGTCAAGCTTTAATGTGAAGTGGGATAACATTAAAGCATTAAGATTATTATGAAGATAGATTGATGATCACATCTCGTGGATCATAGATAAGGAGTTATCAAGTCTTGACATAGGTATGAATATTAGGAGTAATATTTATACTGGATTGACCCGCTATGAGAATACTACATAGAATGTTATGCAAAGTGTCATAAGTTATTCTCATGATGATAATGGTGTATACCACCCTTCGACCTGAAACCACTATAGACCCTAGATGTAGAGTCAAGTACTTTATTGCTGATCAAACGTCATCCGTAACTGGATGACTATAAAGACGGTTGATGGGTACTTCACAAAGCATGCTAAGGGACATGAGTGACCTAGATGGAATTTGCTCATCCTGCATAACAGGATAAATGTCTAAGGGCCCAATATTGAACTGGACAAGGGTGACACAGTGTATGACTTGTGTTCAATATAGACATGAGGGCAAAAGGGTAATTGTACAACACAAATATTATCACGGAAAAGGTTTGGTCAGATCACATGACATTTTCGTGACTTGGGTAATAGTGATGTGTTGCTAGATACCACTCACTGTTTATTATATTAAATGTGTGATTTAATATAATTGCCAACATCGCGAAAACCTACAGGGTCACACACATAAGGACAGGTTGATGAGAGATAGAATAAATAAGGAACACCATAAGGTACGGTGCACTTAAGTGTAATACGGAAAGTGGTATGGTACCACGTGGATAAGTGATATATGATACATCATAAGGTATGATGTCCATAAGCTTAATTGGGCTTTTAGCTTGTAGCCCACACGAGTGATTCTATAAATAGATCCCTTGTGATGAAGCAATTTCACTTGATGCAATTTCGTTTTTGATTCTCTCTCTCACTCAAGGTTTTCGTTCGTGATCAACTAGCACTGTGACCGGAAGCGATCTGTTCGTGTGAACTGAGTAGAGGCGTTGTTCTTCATCAAGCTCGTGATCACAACATCAAAGGTCTGAATCGCCACAAGAGGTAAATATATTTATCACTGACCATGCTCATTCATAAGGATTGCTAAAGGAAAATTTTAAATTCCGCTGCGCTTTTGATCGTAATTTTCCTTCATGTTCTTCATGGTGGAAGGATATTCTTAAGATTAATAAGTTTTCTTTTGATGATCCCATTAGTTCTAATTGTAAGTTTATTATTAGGAATGGTTTCAAAATGCTTTTTTGGGAAGCTATGTGGTTAGATGATTTTTCTTTAAAAAAGGTTTATCCGAACATTTTATTGGCTTCTTTGTTGAAGGAGGTGGCGGTGGCGAAAATGGGAGGTTGGAAAGATGGAGAGTGGCAATGGGGGAATTTGGGATTAATTGATAGAGGGGCGGTTTTCCCATCTTTGACGGCTAATGTGGATCTTTTGAAAGATAGGTTGGAAGCGTATGGTAATTTATCAGAAGGAGCAGATGAGGTTTCTTGGGGCCTCAATTCGGAAGATGGGTTTACCGTTTCTTCTTGCTATAACTGTTATGCTAGTAAGAGAGTTCCTTTTGGTCCATCAAATAAGTACGACGAAGTTTTTGGCCTAATTTGGAACATGGAAGTACCTTACAAAATTAAGTCTTTTGGGTGGAGGTTCTTCCTTGATAGGCTTCCTACTAAAGACCAAATGGCGGTTAGAGGTCTTTCTTTCCCTTTGGATTATCTTTGTTGTTATTTTTGTGGTATTCATGTGGATAGTAGGGATCATTCTTTCTTCAAGTGTGAAGTGGTCAAATCTATTTGGTTAGAAATAGCCACTTGGGTGGGTAAAAGGGAAGTGAAGTTGGTGGAGTGTCATTCACATTTTATGAATTGGTATTTCTTTTGTAGAGATAAAAAGGTGAAGTTAGACAAAGTAGGTGTTATATGGTTAGCAACTGTGTGGTGTATATGGTTGGTTAGAAACGGTATATGTTTCCGGAATGGAGTTTGGAATGTGAATAATACGGTTTGGAGTATTAAACCTTTGATTTGGAAGTGGTCCTTTTGCGGTAAGATTATGCACTCCAATTGTAGTTTCTACGACTTTAGCAAGGATCATTTGTTCTTCTTGTTGTAGTTAGTAATTGGTTTGTAAGTTTTCCTTTTTTTGGTGGTAGGTTAGCCTGCGTCTTTGTGTAAAAGGTTGGAGAGCCCTTAGTTCTCCGCTTAATATTTTCCTTGATTAAAAAAACAACAAAACAGGTAAAAATGCACAATTTAATAAAAGAGTTTAAAAGGATAGAACCTGAAATGGTGCAACAACATCAATCATGAAAAGAAAATTCTTGAGCCTTATTTGTATATGATTGGTTCACGGGTCCCATTCTCCATCTTCCGCCAATGATAAAATAAATCCTTAAGATTGTTGTATAAATTTAATCACCAATAAAGCTTGATCATTTCTACTCGTAATATCAATTATTGAACCTGTAAAATAATATATTGTTAAACATAAATCTGAGGCGTGTAAGTACACTGTCCTTAAGAATTTATCCGTCTCATAAGCGCAAATCTCTCAGAATTCAACAGGTTCTTCTCAGATTCTCAATAAGAATTCGACGTAACAGCAAGAAAAATCTTGACCAAAAGATGTAACCAGAAAAAATTAGAAAGAAGAAGAAAAGGAAGACAAAAGATTTTTTACATTAAGATTTTCTATATTTTCTCTTATGTCCAAAAGTATGAGAGTGATTATATAAGTAAGAAAGATAAATTAGTTTAATGACTTTGACTCAGTTAAGCAACATTAGAATAAAATATCTATTGATCAAATTAAATATTATTATAAATTATAAATAAATTAAATAATAATAATAATTTTCTTTAAAGTTACTTTCTCATATTTGTCACTTAAAATTTGGAACTAAATTTATTTAAAACTTTTGAAATATAATCAAAATTTACAATAGACTCTTCCACAACACACTAATTCTAAAAACTCTTCCTCCAACGCTTTATATCATCTTTAAGAGATTTAATCTTCTTTTTAAGGACAAAAGATTGTCAACCCACAGAAATAGAACTAGCTTAACTATTCAAGACGACTTCATGAAAGACGCTATGAACAAGTTAGAGATTGTTGAATCTAAAAGGTTTAGAACTCCAAAACTAATTATGATATCTAAGAATCAACAAACAATGATCAAACACGGATTTTTTACAAACATACCACCTTTTTTATAAATAATTCACCAAAATACAATTTTTCCTACTAAATCTTAAATTATCATGTTTTCAAAAAAAAAGAATTTTTGTTACTGAAGAGCCGCACATTGCTTTGGCCGTTATGTATTTTTTTTTTTAAATTATTCACCTACGAATTTATATGCGGATTTTTCTACAAATTTTATAACATATGATACTCTTGTGGACTGCGAATTTTTCAAATATGTTATAGAATTCGCATGTAATTCTATAAAAGTATTATATGTTATAGAATCTACATGAAAATCCACAGAAAAATCTACAGGTGAATAATTTTTTTTTAAAAATAAATAATACAGAACCGTCAAAGCAATGGACGGCTCTTCAATAGTAATTTTTTTTTAGAACATGATAATTTAAAATTTCGTGGAAAAAATGATATTTTAATAAATTATTTATAAAATGATAGTATGTAAAAATTTCATCAAACACGTCACAAAATAAAGTCCAATGAGAATCCATTCTCCATACTCCTGTCAACCCTCCGACACAAAAATCATATCAAAAGAGCTTGCAACCCTTACATTAGATTAATATCAAGTAAAAAAATCTAATCAAGAGAGCTAAATCAAAAACTCCATCTAACCCAAAAATTAGAAAATTCAATACTTGGCAGGGTATTGTGCTAATTATATCCATAACAGGATATACTCTTATATACTTTGTCTAGTTTAATAAAAATATTTTCAACCCAACAAATCCCTACAATCATGTGTTGTCATGTGTCACATTTTATACTTTCTTAAATCAGCATAATACTCTCCAATTATATACAATAATTAATTTTTCCATGAAATACAACAAAAGCTACTAAGTAGTACATTCTACTAAGGTTCATATTGATAGAAGACCCACCAGAATTACAGCCAAGCCCAAATATTTAAAAGATTTTATTCTCAACTAGTTAATTTTATTTTGTTAATTTTTGACTTTTATATTTCTTTTGGGCCTGACCCATAGTTGAGACCCTTTAGGGTTATTCTGTTTGTATTTAAGCTGGTGGCTGCATTAATGAAAGGTAGAAAAATTTAACACAACTTTAATTCTTCTTGTATTTTCTTAGCAATTTAGTTTTGAGTTTGTCCTTGGTTATACCCTAGATCTAGATATCAATAATTGTGGAACCTCTTTCTATCAAATTGGTGCTTTCAATCTTGCACTCATGGCCCCTCCAAAACCCCCCAACCCTCGAGAAATTGTGGAAGAAGCAGTTCATACAGCACAGGCCCATTTGAGCAATGTTATGCAAGAAAACCAACAACAAATGGATGAGCGATTTGAAAAAACACAGTCAGATTTAGAACAAATTCATATTCGCTTGGATAATGAAAAGCAAGTGGCTGATTCAAGATATGAAAACATCATGGGATTGCTCACAAAGCTGGCAGCTCAGGCAGAAAAGCAACCCGCTGTGGCTACGGTTTCATCTACTGTACACGCACCTACTGTTCATGGCAGTCCCACCCTTGGCTCTACTGTTCATAACGCTACTGTTCACGGCGCCAGCTCATCAGGTGTGGTTCAAAATTCTTCCTTACTTAACCTGAACACTACTGTTCACTCCCCTATCTCAACTTTACACACACCTCACTCATCCCTCAATTTTCCACGTCACTCAAATACCCCAATTTCTAGTAATTTACCACCACCCCCAAGGTTCTCAGCAGTGGGCACAACAACCTCTTCTGTCCCTAGATTCTATCCTACTCAACCTTACCTTGATTCTGTTACTTATTTCCCACCCCCTATTTTTACCACCACCCAGCCACAACCAACGCACCATTATAACCAAATACCATTTGCTCCACATTTTCCCCCTACTTTCCGCACGCCGAAACTTGAACTAGCAATGTTTGATGGATCAAACCCACTCGAATGGTTATTCCAAGCTGAACAGTTTTTTACTTTTTATAATTTACCACCAGAAAATCGCATGGCTATGATGTCCTTTTATATGAAGGGAGAGGCTTTATGTTGGTTTAAGTGGATGCATCAAAACCATCAGCTTATGGATTGGATTTCTTTCACTAAAGCACTTGAATTGCGCTTTGGCCCATCTACGTATACTAACCACCAAGCCGAATTGTTCAAGCTAAAACAAACCCATTCTGTTGTGGAATATCAGGCTCAGTTCGAAAAATTGGGAAATCAAGTTGTTGGCCTCTCTCACGATGCTATCCTAAATTGTTTTATTTCAGGATTAGCCCCAGAAATTCAAAACGAAATTGCCATTCACAAACCCCTCTCCATATCCCAGGCCATTGGACTAGCCAAATTAATTGAATCCAAGTTAAGAGATGCCAAGCCCAAATTCCATAAACCATATACCCCAACTACCATCAGACCCAGCCCACCAGGACAACAATTTCCTAACCCGCCACCCATACCCAAGCCATCAATTTCAACCCAACCGACTAAATTACCTATCCGTCGCCTCTCAAATGTTCAATTACAGGAACGTCGTGCGATGGGACTCTGTTTTAATTGCGATGAGAAATTCATTCCTGGCCATAAGTGTACTGCTGGTAAATTCCTTTTATTGGTAGATGATGATGTACAGATTGATCCTTCTCCCCAAGAAGACAATTTGGAGACTAGCAGTTTAAGTCTGGAACAAAGTGATACCTATTTCCAACTCTCCCCTCAAGCTGCCAACGGCCATTTTTCTCCTAAGACTTTAAAATTCAAGGGATCAATCAAGGGTCTATCGGTTACTGTTCTAATTGACACCGGAAGTACGCATAACATTTTACAACCACGGATTGCACAACATCTCAAACTTCCTACCAAACCAATACCTAACTTTTCTGTCATGGTGGGAAACGGCTCAAAATTATCTTGCTCAGGGATGTGCCCAACTGTCCCAATTCAGCTTCAAAACACTGCCTTCTTAATTCCCTTTCATTTACTTCCTATTGAGGGGGCAGATGTAGTCCTTGGTATGGAATGGTTGCGTACTTTAGGACCGTTAATGGCTGATTTTTCAATCCCTAAGATTTCTTTCACCTACAACAACAATGAAATCACCATAACTGGCGATACAAAAACACTCATCACCCCATCCTCTTTCAACAGTTTGTGTCATCTCCTACAAACCGACTCTATCGCCTCTATCCATCTCCTTCTTTACCAACCTTCAGACAACGAATCTAACTTCCAGGACTCCTCCACACCTAACAGTTTTGACTCTCTTCCCACAACACTTCCCACCCAGATTTCCTCTATCATCAAATCCTATTCAACCATTTTTGACAAACCTCATGGTTTACCACCATCCAGACCCCATGATCACAGAATTCCAATTATCCCAAACACTTCACCTGTTAATGTTAAACCATACCGTTATCCCCACTCCCAAAAAGATGCAATGACTATAATCATTAAAGATATGTTGCAGGAGGGTATAATTAAACCCAGCAACAGCCCCTATTCATCCCCAGTTCTTTTGGTTCGAAAAAAAGATGGATCCTGGCGTTTTTGCGTCGATTACAGAGCCCTTAATGCAGTAACCGTTCGTGACCGTTTCCCAATCCCCACCATAGATGAACTTTTTGATGAACTAGGTTCCGCGACTATTTTTTCTAAGATTGATTTACGATCTGGCTATCACCAGATTCGGGTAACTTCCGAGGACACTCACAAAACTGCGTTCAGAACGTTTGATGGACACTACGAGTTCTTAGTAATGCCTTTTGGATTGACTAACGCTCCTAGTTCTTTTCAATCAGCTATGAACGATTTGCTTCGACCATACTTAAGACGGTTTGTGCTAGTTTTCTTTGATGACATTTTAATTTACAGTTCTTCAATTTCTGATCATGCTAAGCACTTAAAATTGATTTTAGATTTACTATTGTCTAATCAGTTTTATGCAAAATTGTCAAAGTGTGTTTTTGCTGTTCCTAGTGTTGATTATTTAGGTCATATTATCTCATGCAATGGTGTAACCCCAGATCCAACTAAAATTCAAGCTATTCTTGATTGGCCAAGGCCACGCTCACTCACGGCACTCAGGGGTTTTTTAGGTCTCACCGGCTTTTATCGACGATTTGTTCGCCATTACGCCACTCTCGCCGCTCCCCTCACCGATTTATTGAGTTCCACTAAATTACATTGGGGTACAGATGCAGAGCATGCTTTTACAACTTTGAAAAATAAAATGACAGATCCACCGGTCTTGTGCCTCCCAGATTTCTCCTTTCCTTTTGTTCTGGAAACAGATGCTTCAGCGGTTGCAATCGGAGCAGTTTTATCTCAGCAAGGACATCCAATTGCCTTCTTCAGCAAAAAAATGTGCAAACGGCTTCAGGTTTCTTCAGTGTATGTTCGAGAAATGTTTGCCATTACCGAATCTGTCAAGAAATGGAGACAATATTTAATTGGAAGACATTTTCATATTTATACGGATCAAAAGAGTCTAAAGAATTTGCTCGTGCAAACTATACAAACTCCAGAACAGCAAAAATGGGCTGCTAAACTGCAAGGATTCCATTTTGATATTCATTACAAACCTGGGAAAGCGAATCAAGTAGCAGATGCCCTTAGCAGAATCCAACTTGAGGAGGAGGCCCAGTTCTTCTCAATCTCTTCACCAGTTCCAGCCATTTTGCAGCAGTTAAAATCACACTATCTGTCAACGTCACAAGGGAAGGCACTCATCAACAAAATTTTGGGAGATCCATCCATCCAACATAATTTTCAGCAAAAGGAAGGTCTTGTCTATTACAAAGATAGAATTTACTTACCCGACATTCCAGAACTGCGGCACAACATCATCACAGAATTTCATTCCACCCCTACTGGAGGCCATTCTGGTCTTCAACCCACTCTGGCTCGAATGGCATCCTCTTTCCGCTGGCCTGGTATGTACAAAGACACAAAGACATTTATCAAAACCTGCACCATTTGTCAACATAACAAATACATGCCTAAAAGAAAACAAGGACTGGTCCAACCCTTACCCACACCAACGCAAGTATGGAGTGATTTGAGCATGGATTTCATTACCCACCTTCCTAACTCTCACGGTCACACGGTTATCTGGGTCATTTGCGACAGGTTGACGAAGTTTTCCCACTTCATTGCCCTTCCTTCCCATTTCTCTGCCAAGGATTTGGCCATACGTTTCTCTGTAGACATCTGCCGTCTGCACGGTGTTCCCACGTCCATTGTATCTGATCGCGACCCCATCTTTCTCAGCACCTTTTGGAAAGAGCTTTTTCGCGTACAAGGTACAACTCTGAAATTTAGTTCAGCGTACCATCCTGAAACAGATGGACAGACAGAGGTAGTTAACAGATGTTTGGAAACCTACTTACGGTGTTTTACAAGTGATAACCCAAAAAGATGGTTCAACTACTTACACTTGGCAGAATTTTGGTTCAACACGAGTCAACACTCGGCCATCAAGATGTCTCCCTTCGAAGCCTTGTACGGTCGCACCCCTCCTTCGTTTCCGTCATACACAGCCGGGTCAGCCACCATCACAGCTCTTGATGATTCTCTGAAAGAAAGACACGAACTATTACAAACACTACAACGTAACTTGGCTAAGAGTAAACAACTGATGGAAGACCAGATCAACAAGAAAAGAGTCGACTGTACCTTTGCCGTCGGGGATCGCGTCTTATTGAAACTTCAACCTTACCGACAATCGTCTGTGCACCGCCGTCCCTCGCAGAAACTGGCTAAAAGATATTTCGGTCCTTTTGAGATTAAACACAAAGTTGGTAGTGTGGCTTACGAACTCAATCTGCCTTCGTCTTCACGAATTCACCCAGTTTTCCACGTCTCTCAACTACGCCCTTTTCATGTGCGAGACTCTCTTCAGGTTCCGATTCCGCCTGAGTTTGAACCACCACTGGATGGGGAAGACAGGGATGCTG
Organism: Vicia faba; assembly: GCA_948472305.1. Taxonomy (NCBI): domain Eukaryota; kingdom Viridiplantae; phylum Streptophyta; class Magnoliopsida; order Fabales; family Fabaceae; genus Vicia; species Vicia faba. Next base: position 866,270,444 of record OX451735.1, on the reverse strand, counting down.
GTGCTCCGTTTACCACCTCCGAGGAACCCCCACACTTGCCGTTGTCTCCCACACATGCAACTGAAAATGAGTTTGTGTTACAACAACCACCCAGAGAGGAGAAGATTAATGTTTGTGAGTTAAGCAAAAACCAAAATCTCGTTCAAGTACCACCAACCCCACTTGTTTCTAGTATTAATGACAATGGGACAGATGGAACGCATGCATGTAACAATGCCACTTTAATGCCCAACACGTCAACTTTGCATCCCAACGACTCTCTGATGCTGCCATCTGGACCGTCCATTACCCCACCAAAGAAAAACTTTTCTGTTGCTCCACTGCCCAACACGCATGCAAGCACGTTTCCTCATGCCTTGCCGCCACCTATTCCCCATGCAGCAGGGGTAGCTGTAAACGGGACCCCACACTCTCCTTTAGTGCAACCAGCTGGATCCATGATTCAAGTCCCAAATCCTGGTACTGTTGGACCTTCAAATTGGGCCACCGGGTTTAATTCTCAATGCTTCAAACCCATCCTTGAGGACAAGGACGTTTTTGGGCCGGTGAGTAGTGATAGAAGACCCACCAGAATTACAGCCAAGCCCAAATATTTAAAAGATTTTATTCTCAACTAGTTAATTTTATTTTGTTAATTTTTGACTTTTATATTTCTTTTGGGCCTGACCCATAGTTGAGACCCTTTAGGGTTATTCTGTTTGTATTTAAGCTGGTGGCTGCATTAATGAAAGGTAGAAAAATTTAACACAACTTTAATTCTTCTTGTATTTTCTTAGCAATTTAGTTTTGAGTTTGTCCTTGGTTATACCCTAGATCTAGATATCAATAATTGTGGAACCTCTTTCTATCACATATTCAACAAAATCATGACTTCCGCTAGCTTTAACTTTCACTTAATCACATACATTTAGATCCATGAATAAAGGACTTGTGTCTATCATTCATGTACCTTACCTTATACTTCAATCAATCACTCATTTCTCTTTACACATACCACCTTGTTATCTCATTTTAGCCGCCATCAACTTGTGCTATAATTTAATTCACAATTTCAATATTATATGAAGCAAGTTGTAGATATAGTAGTTGCCAATAACATATTCTATAAAACTCACAATTCATCAACATTAACATTTCTATCACCAACAATGTCTACTATCAACAAGAACAAACCTTTTCTGTTCCCACAAGCTAATTCAACTGTCCTCCCTGACCCCTCCAACTTCTTCTCTTCAAATCTTCTATCCACACCCCTCCCTACTAACTCTTTCTTCCAAAACTTCTCTCTCAAAAATGGTGACCAACCTGAATACATTCATCCTTACCTCATCAAATCATCTAACTCATCCATTTCTGTCTCTTATCCAACTCGCTCTTCCAGTTCTGCTGTCATTTCACAAGTTTTCAACAATGATCTCACCATAACTTCCAACAACAAACAAAGCAGTGATGGAAAACACATAATCTCTTCCTATAGTGATCTTGGTGTTACCTTAGATATCCCTTTTTCAAGTCTCTGTGTCTTTCTTGTTAGAGGAAGTCCCTATTTGACTTTTTCTGTATCACAGACACCTCTTTCCATTTCCACCATTCATGCCATTCTTTCTTTCTCTTCAAATGATTCCCTCACAAAATTCAACTTTAAGCTTAACAATGGTCAAACATGGATACTATATACTTCCTCACCAATCAAATTGACTCCTTATCATTCTGAGATCATTACTGATTTCTATTCCGGCATAATTCGCCTCGCTTTGTTGCCTGATTCCGATCCAAAACACGAAGATGTTCTGGATAGGTATAGTTCTTGTTACCCTTTATCAGGTAATGCTAAACTCAGAGAACCATTTTGTGTTGAGTATAAGTTTGAGAAGGAAGGTTCAGGTGATTTGTTATTGTTAGCACACCCTCTTCATCTTCAGCTTTTATCTAATAGCGAAAATGATGTAACTGTTCTTGATGATTTCAAGTATAATAGCATTGATGGTGAGCTTGTTGGTATTGTTGGTGATTCATGGATTTTGAAAACGGAACCCGTTTCAATAACTTGGCATTCAAGCAAAGGTGTTAAAGAAGAATCACTTGATGAAATTGTTTCATCACTTTCTAAAGATGTTGAAGGCTTAAACTCATCAGGAATCTCAACAACTTCGTCGTATTTTTATGGAAAACTGATTGCAAGAGCAGCAAGGCTTGCATTGATAGCAGAAGAGGTTTTTTCCTTTGAAACTATTCAGAAAGTTAGAAAGTTTTTGAAAGAAACCATTGAGCCTTGGCTTGAAGGAAGTTTCAATGGAAATGGTTTTCTACATGATACAAAATGGGGAGGAATTATAACTCAACAAGGCTCTAATGATACGGGTGGTGATTTCGGATTCGGAATTTACAATGATCATCATTATCATTTAGGATACTTTGTTTATGCAATTGCAGTGCTTGTTAAGATTGATCCATCTTGGGGTAGGAAGTATAAGGCACATGCCTATTCACTCATGGAAGATTTTATGAACTTGAGTATAAAATCGAACACGAAATACACACGTTTGAGGTGTTTCGATCTTTATAAGTTGCATTCGTGGGCCGGAGGGCTAACCGAGTTTACAGACGGAAGAAATCAAGAGAGTACTAGTGAAGCTGTGAATGCATACTATGCTGCAGCATTGATGGGAATGGCGTACGGTGATCCTCATCTTGTGACCATTGGGTCAACATTGACATCATTGGAGATTCTTGGAGCAAAAATGTGGTGGCAGGTGAAAAAAGGAGGGAAGCTCTATGAAGAAGAGTTTACAAAAGAGAATAGGATAATGGGAGTTTTGTGGAATAATAAGAGAGATAGTGGATTATGGTTTGCTTCAGCTGAGGCTAGAGAAGCTAGGCTTGGAATTCAGCTTATACCATTGAGTCCAATTTCTGAAGTTTTGTTTTCTGATGTTGATTATGTGAAGGATCTTGTGGAGTGGACATTGCCTGCTTTGAAAAGGGGTGTTAGTGAAGGATGGAAAGGTTTCTTGTATTCATTGGAAGGGATTTATGATAATGAAAGTGGTATGGAGAACATAAGAAGTTTGAAGGGTTTTGATGATGGAAACTCATTCACTAATCTATTGTGGTGGATTCATAGTAGAGGTCAAGGTGGTGGTGATGATGATGAGTAGGAAGATTTTGGTTAAGTACTATTTTGGTTTTTAATGCCAATAAGTAAAATGAGAGTGATGTTGTTTTCATAGTTTCATTTCATGAATTGTATTGATTTCTTTTCAATGTGTTGTTTTCATTCAATTTTGGTGCATGATGACTTTTGTATTGATTTCATTGCCACTTGTTTGTGGGGGATAATGTGTAAGAGGACCAAGTTGTAGCCACCTTTGACTTTTATGATTGGCTTTTTTAAGAAATATTTTATCTTTTTAATTAAAGCCAGCTGCTACGGATATAAATAATGCAACTATAAAGATATTGTTTAAAACTATTAAGTCAAACTGGAAAAAAGAAAAATGCACAGTATTTGCTCTATGTTTACTATTACATTTTTCTTTAATTATAAGATTCTCTTTAGTTTTTTTTATCGTAAGATTTCTTTAACTTTTAATGCATTAATTATTCATTTTTAATTATATCCGTAATAGATTGGTCCAATGGTTAGAGCGGATCCAATCTGACTTCTTCCTTCGGCACAGTCTGTGGAATCACGGCCCGGTCTTCCCCCCATCAGTTGGGCATCATTGATCGTTTGTCCTTCTAGACCAGCACTGACCTACGACAATTGACAAGTGCCTCTCACTCTACCCGACCTCAAGTCGGCCAGACAACCAGGAATCAACCAAACCACTACCCATAATCTACCTCATCCTCGAAACTAACGGCTAGTTGCGGACACACTTGTCCGGTTTGATCAAGTCCTGACAGTTGTCTATTTTAGTGGACCCGCAAATTTAGGCCCAAAAATAGGGACCAATGGTCAAGCGCCAGGGGCTCTTTATAAACCCTCAATGTGAGGGCCAAATATCGAATATTGACTATTCATCACTAAAACCCTAATACTTTGCTTGTATCTCCTTTTGCTCCCACACTTACTTGATCGTCGGAGTGCCTTGCAGGTACAACCCCTCTTTTTCTTCCTCGACTTTCGAGTCCGTCTGAAGATCATCATTCGGCCATGTTGCAGGTTCTGATCAACCGGTAAGATCAGTGGCACCGACTGTGGGGAACTATCTTCCCCGTTTTCTATTCTCAAAATCTGAAGACCAAAGATGCTCTCCATTCATCAATCATGGCCGATCACGGTGATCACCATCTATCTGGAAAGACTGTGCTCTCCCCGGCACGCAAGACCAACGGAAGCCAAGAACATCCTCACCTCAAGGATAACTTTGGCGCCCGTGACAGACATACTACATCCCCAGATTCCATCGACGCTGATTGCAACAACAATCTATTATTGGACAAACAGTTTCCCAAGAACCCTGTCGAAGACCAGTCAGAGATTCTGCAATGATCTCTGTTTTGCAGAACGCCGACTCAGTCATAGCAACAGTGATCGCTTCCCTTAACTGAACCAACTCACACATCCTCCAGCGGAGCAAAAGGATGGGGGATCTGGAGTGAAAACAATCAAGGTCTCCCCCTTGGAGACACCGACGACATAACTCCTTCAGCATATCACCTCCCTGAGAGAGGCGTTCTCCAAGAAAGGAAAGGCTTGACGTTTCTTTCTACAAGAAGCGTGATCGAGCATCTCCCAAGAAGGATAAAGACTTTTCACTTTCCAAGAAGATGAAGAGTACCTGCAAAGACGACAGCAGCAGGTCACTATCACCCAGACCGAGGCGACGAGGGCGGAGCCCCTCCCCTCGACGAGATGGCGATGTCTGACGAAGAAAAAACAATCACTCCCCGTCATCATCGCCAGAAGATACCGATGACGACGAGCTCCGCGGTCCATTATCGAGAGAAATTATGGAGGCACGACCCCTGGCCGGGCTCCAGAAGCCGCCCCTATTGGGATCTTACGACGGTACGACCGACCCAGACGACCACATAGAAGACATCGACACCCTACTTGATTACCGAGGCATAAAGGGCGCAATCAAGTGCGGGTTGTTCCCGACCATTCTGAGAAAAGGTGTCATGGCTTGGTACAAAAGCCTGCCCCATGAATCTTCTTGGAAACAACTGAGAAAGATGTTCTCAAGGAACTTCATTGTCTTTCGCCGTCATCCGAAGACAGAGGCCTCGCCAGAAGCGATCATACAAGGAAAAGAAGAATCTCTTCGAGCATACATCGAGAGGTTCAACAGAGAAGCCGTTCAGGTCTCCACGACTGACAATATGAAAAAGTACTTACTCGAGCGAGGGTTGTGCCCCCGCAGCAATTTTGCCAAAGCAGTTGGCATAGAAACACCGACCATACTAGACGTCCTCATCCTTAAAACCCAGGCGTACATCCAATACGAGGAGAAAGTGACCGCAAATTATACTCGGCATTGTACCAGAAATGACCTCAACAGCCTCCCCAATGAGAGAAGCGCATAAACAAACCATGTTCCCCGTGAACACAACTGTTTAACAAGCACATGTTCCCCGCAAACACAACTTCTCAGCAGACATATGTTCACGGAGAACACAACTGCCGAGTAGGCACATGTTATCCGCGAACACAACTGCTCAGCAGGAATATGTTCCCCGCGAACACAACTGCTGAGCAGGCACATGTTCCCCGCGAACACAACTACCGAGCAGTCACATGTTCCCTACGAGCACAACTGTCGAGCAGGCACATGTTCCCCGTAAACATAATCGCTCAACAAGAACATGTTCCCTGCGAACACAACTGCAGAGCAGGCACATGTTCCCCGCGAACACAACTGCTAAATAGGCACATGTTCCCCACGAACACAACTGCTCAGCAGACACATGTTCCCCGCGAACACAACTGTCAAGAAGGCATACGTTCCCCGCGAACACTCCAGCCTAACAGACATATGTTTCTCGCGAACACAACTTTCGAGTAGGCACATGTTCCCCGCGAACGCAGCTGCCGAGCAGGCATATGTTCCCCATGAATGTAACACCGAGCGAACATCATGTCGAAGCTTGCGAGCACAAAGAAGAGAGGTAGATTAAGTCCTTCATCCAAGAGATACTCGTCTACGCAAAAACAAAGACCGGGGCGTACTACTTAGAAAATCTACAGGGGGAACAACTTGCTCGACCATGGAATGCTGAAAAGCTAAAACAATATTACAGTTAAAACACTAAGCATTCGGCGAGTTTCGTCAATAAGACAGACTCATCCAGGCCCGACCACGCGTGCATGCCTAGGTACAAGCAACCCAAAATATTTTAAAGGGGTGAGATTCCACTCTTTTAACGAGCGTGTCCTTAGCCCGACATGGATAACTCGACCGAGCTCCATCATCCTCGTACCATGATGGACGAGCACCCGACTCGCGACGGGAAGTTCACGCCGCCGAGCTCAGTTCCTCGAAACGAGACATGAGTTCCGGCCCATGCCTGATATTCACCCTGGACATTTGTCTAGTTTCCCCATACTGGCAAACATATAAATCAAACGAGCAAATCCTCGCTATAAACTCTTAGCAAAATAAAATATGTCTCAAGCAGACAAGCATAACAATAAACATGCAAAAACAAGTCAAATATTTGGAACAAACAACCACCATGGCCGAAAAATTAAAAGATACGAATGTCAGGGCTTCTATTGTACAAATATTACAACAAGGAAGGCATTTAGCCCCCCATCCAAACAAATAATTTTGTGACCACAATGGCCACACTTGCCCAGAACTTACATAAACGGGCAAAATCCAAGAAAAACAGAATTACAACGTTACGACACGCAGGCCGGAGCGTAATAAAAAACTATCAATCATCATTCTTCAGTCTCTTCCTCGACAAGGGGCGACGCTCACGCTCCTCGTAAGAATCACCCTATTCCACGAGCAGGTGTTAAAGTCATGACTCCTGTGCCTAAAAGCAACGACTTGGGGGACTACTGTTCTAGACTGGATCAACAGCTAGAGTAGGCCCAACCTGACCTCCTCCTTCAGCATGACCCGTGCGACCACGACCCGATCTCCCTCACCCTCTGTCGGGCACCATCAATCATTTGTCCTTCTGGACCAACACTGACCTACGACAATCGACGGGCGCCTCTCAGTCTGCCCGACCTCAAGTCGGCTAGACAACCAGAAACTGACTATACCGCTGTCTGTAACCTACCTCTTCATCGGAACTAACAACTAGTTGCGGGAAAACCTGCCCGGTTTGACCAAGTCCTGATATTTACCTATTTTTGCGGACCCGCATATCTAGACCCAAAAATAGGGATCAATGGCCAAGCGCCATGGGCACTATATAAACCCTCACTCATGTGAGGGCCAGGTATCAAATATTGACTATTCATCACTAAAACCCTAATACTTTGCTTGTATCTCTTTTGCTCTCACACTTACTTGATTGTCGGAGTGCCTTGCAGGTACAACCCCCCTTTTTCCTCCTCGACTTTCCAGTCCATCTGAAGATCATCGGATATCCGACCACCTTGCAGGTTCTGATAAACCGGTAAGATCAATACCCTTAATCATATTACATTTTTCTATAATGTGTAATAAATACACTTGTATAAACATTAATTTTTTTATATTTCCTAAAGATATACTTGTAAAATTGTACAAATAGTCAATAAATTTAATACTCTAACCTACTTTCTTAATTAAGGTCTTATATTTAAGGACATAGGAAGTATTATAAAAGAAATATCTTCAAGTCCTAATCACTCCTTGGGGTTGCAAAACGGGCCATGGCCCGTCCACCCGCCAAAAAATAGCGGGTTGGGTTTGGATTTTGAGCCCCGTCCACCAAAGCCTGCCCTACTAAAGATTATCGTCCTCTAAAGCCCACCCCACGAAAACTCGTCGCCCGCCAAAGCACGTCGTGCATATTCGTGCAGCTTGTCCCACTTTAAGTCCGACCCTTTTTAATTAATTCTAGTAATTTTTATTCTTGATGGTTTTATTTTATACATTTATTTGTGAATATATGCAATATTTTTTAAGTAAAATTTGTTAAAAATATGCTTTATAAAAAAATGTTCTAAAAAATAAATGAAAAATCTAATTGAAATGCAAAAAAAAAGAAGCCTATTAATCTATTAAAAATGAAATAAATAAATAAATAAATAAGTATAGGGGGAAGCCCATCGCCCGCCGACCCGCCACCTTAGCGGTACAGACTATATTTTTGTGCCCATTTCAACTTGGCAGGCTTGCTCGCTCCACTCTTTTTTTGGCGGGTTTAAGATGGGGTGGGACGAGGCGGAACGGGCGGCCCGTTTTGCTACCCCTGATCACTCCCATAAATAAAAATTAACTACTTATGTAATAATATTATTTTTAATGTATTATTTATTTCATTTAATAATATTTAGTGCAAGCAAGACCTAACTATCTATAACTATCTACATAATTATATTATTCTTAATGTTTCCTTTTCAGCAGTTCGTACAAATGAATTTCTTTTAAATGTGAGAATCAAATAGGGATGTGATATGGTTGTCCAATCGTGCACAATATGATTGCCTCAGTTCTCTGTATATAACACATGGTTCAAGTATTCAACATATCTTGGGTCAACCTGATGTCAAGTAACTAGGGGTCCAAGAGAGACAACTGTCAATGTTCAGATAAGCTGAAGATTTGGTAACAATAATGGTGAAAAGATGACCAAGATCCATCAAAAAAGAAGATACAAGAAGAAGTTTGTTATGAAACAGTTAGAAGATGAAAATGATGAATCTTGTATATTCAGCTATCCATAGAAATGGATACATATATATAATCTGTATAAAAAAAAAGAAAGGATAGAAATAAGACACGTGTCAATCATCTATTACTATAAAATACAAAAAAGGGAAACTAATATATATATATATATATATATATATATATATATATATATATATATATATATATATATATATATATATATATATATATATATATATATATATATATATATATATATATATATATATATATATATATATATATATATATATATATACACACACACACTGATATCCCCCCTCAAGTTGGGCAGTGGATGGTACAAACTCCTAACTTGTTCAAATTGAGCTTCAAAGAGGGTGAATGGAGGGACTTAGTGAAAATGTCTTCCAATTGGTCATGAGTGGAAATAGGAAGTAGATGAATGAGTTTTGAATTGATATTCTCTTGTATCACATGACAATCTATTTCAATATGTTTACTACATTCATGGAATGTCGGGTTATGTGCCAAGTAAATTGCAGATTTACTATCACAAAACACATAAGCAGGCTGATCAAACTGAACTAGTAAGTCTTGAAACAAAAAATCCAGCCATTGAATTTCACAAGTAATAGAAGCTAATGCACGATACTCTACTTTGGAAGATCTTGAAATTGTGTGTTGCTTTTTAGATTTCCAGCATAGTAAGGTTGATCCTAACATAACACAATAACCAATGATAGATTTCCTGGTATCAGGGCACCTAGCATAGTCAGAATTAGCAAAGCCAAAGAGCTGCAATTTTCCAGCACATGAGAAAAGTATGCCTTTAGCTGGAACTGCCTTTAGATAGCTGAGAACTTGTAATGCAGCCTGATAATGAGGAGTACGAGGATTGGACACATACTGACTCAGATGTTGTACTGCAAAGCAAATGTCAGGTCATGAATTAGTGAGATATATCAACCTACCAATTAACCTTCTATATGACGAGGGATCCTCCAAAGTCGAGCCTTCATCAATAGTTAGCTTAAGGGTTGGATTAAAAGGGACTGCATGTGGTTTTGCTACTAGAAGGCCAACATCCTCCAAAAGTTTAAGAGTATACTTCCTTTGATTAAGAAAATGCCAGTGGGAGACCTAGCAATCTCAAATCCTAAGAAGAAACGTAATTGGCCAAGGTATTTGATCTTAAATTTTTGATCCAAGAGATGTTTGACCTGTTGAATCTCATATAAAGAGTTACCTTCCAAAACCACATCATCCACATAAACAAGCAAAGCAGTGAATTCATGGTTTTACTTTTTAACATAGAGAGAGTGATCAGCCTGAGATTGTGTGTAGCCACGTGAGATAAGGAAGGATGATAGTTTTAAATACCATTGCCTAATGTCTTGTTTAAGGCCATATAGGGACTTCTGCAGCTTACATACCTTAGAAGCATCATAACCAGATAAGCCAGGAGGAAGAGTCATATACACTTCTTCATGTAAATCTCCATGAAGAAAAGTGTTGTTTACATCTAATTGTTCTAAAAACCATCCTTTGATAGCAGCTAAAGATAAAAGTACTTGACTGTAGTAATTTTGGCTACAGGAGAAAAGGTGTCAAAGTAGTCAATACCCTCCATTTGTGTGTACCCCTTTGCTACCATCCTAGCTTTAAATCTCTCAATAGAGCCATCTGCTTTATGCTTATTTTTATATACCCATCTGCAGCCAATGCGTGTTTTACCATGAGGTAGATCAACCACCTCCCAAGTATGATTTTCCTCAAGATCAAACAACTCTGCATCCATAGCCTTCTTCCAACAGTCATGTTTATTAGTTTGGTTAAAAGTTTTTGGTTCAACATGAGAAGAAATGGAAAGGCATTAGTGTTTATAAGAAGGTGAGCAGTTGTCATAAGATAGCACAGAAGATAAGGGATATACAATATTTAAGGTTTTGGACCGTGAAGTAGAAGAAAGAAGTGTAGAGTTATAACAGTGGTAATCAGTTAGATAACTAGGAGGATGAGAAACTCTAGTAGAGTGTCTAAGAGTATGCGGTTCTGAGTCATTATCGATGGCAGGAATATGCTCAAGGACAGGTGAGGGAACAGATGATGGTCCAGTAGGTAAAGTGTTGGTTGGATGAGTTAAAGAAGTACTGATAGGTACATTGACAATGTGTGGGGCAGAATTATGCATATCAGAAAAAAGGACTAGAGCTGGACAGTGGAGTAATGTCACTCATGACAGGCTGGAAATTGGTATTGGGACTGTTATGAGGAGAGGCATTAATGCTAGACTGACATGGTGTACTAACAGCAGGTTGCTGTCTATCATGAGCAGTAGGAGAGAGGATAGGATTTTGGTAAGTCAGGTGGGTCATCATAGGTAGGAAGAGACATGGAAGTAGATGGTTTTGGTACACAAGTCTTAGAAGTGTTTAAGGGAAAACAGGTTTCATAAAAAACCACATGCCTAGAGATAAACAGATTATGATTATGTAAATCATATAGAATATAACCCTTAGTCCCTTCCTTAAATCCAAGAAAAATGGCTTTTCTAGCTCTAGGTGCAAACTTATGTCTATGGGCCTGTAATGTGGTGGCATAACTCAAACAACCAAAGACTTTTAAATGAATGAGAATGGGAGGATGTTGATGTAACAATTCATAAGGGCTTTTAAATTTTAGTAAAGGAGTAGGTAATCTGTTTATGAGGTGTATGGCATGTTGGATATAGAAATTCCACATATTCAGAGGAACTGGGGATTGGAAGAAAAGGGTTCTAGCCACATTCAATATATGTTGATGTTTCCTCTCTACTACCCTGTTTTGTTGGGGTGTTTCAACACAGGACTTTGATGAATGATTCCTTTAGATAATAAAAAATAATTAAGGACAATAAACTCACTCCCATTGTCAGATCTAAGGCATTTTAAAGTTGTTTTGAATTGAGTCTCAACATGTGCTATAAACTATATTAACTTTGTTTAGTTTGATCTTTGGATTTGAGAAATATGGTCCATGTATATCTGGAATAATCATCTACCAAAGTTAAAAAATATCTATGGCCCAATATAGAGGTGGTAGCAAATGGCCCCCAGAAATCAGCATGTACAATTTCAAAGGGAAAAGAGGAAACAATAATGCTGTTAGGAAAAGGTAATTTCTTTTGTTTATCAAAGTGACAAGAATCACATGGAATGTTATTGTGTACATAAGGAATAAAAGGAAACGCTTTGGAAATATGTTTCAAACCATCATTAGAAATGTGGCCTAGTCTTAGGTGCCAAAGATTACAAGAGGATAACAATTTTGAATGGAGAGCTTGTGACCGAGGAGTAGCATCAAGCACATAAAGTCCTCTTTGCAGATTAGCTATACCAATCACTTCCTTGGAATGGTTCTTCAAAATTTCACAAGAGTTAGCAGTGAAGTTAGCATGACAATCATTGCTATTAACAAGTTTAGCAATTGAAAGTAAGTTAACATGAAAGGTTGGGATGTAGAGCACATTGTGAAGAGTAAGGGTGGGAGACAAAAGTATGCTACCACACATGGAAGCAACCACTTAAGAACCATCTGGTAAAATAACATGGACATGTACTATGGCTTTATGGGAACTAAAAGAAGACAAATCATATGATATATGATCTGTAGCACCAGTGTCAAATATCTATAGATTAGGGTTCTTACCATGTTCATTAGAGGCATGAGAGTTTAGGACAAAGGGCGATGAAGAAATAGAATTGGCTTGAGGTGTAGGTGTGGACTGTTGGATTAGGGCCAGAATGATGTTGTATTGTTCTTGTGTAAAAACATAACTTGGTTGGGATTCATCAAAACCTGCATTTATAGATGCATCAACAGATTGAGTTGAAGTATTTGAAGTTTGAGGTTTACCTTTCCCTTTGAATTCAGGTGGATAGCCATGTTTGAGGAAGCAAGACTCAATTGTATGATTAGTTCTCCCACAATGAGTGCATACACGATTATGTCCTCTAGCTCCACCTTGTGGCTTGCTTTGGAAAGGCTGACACGTCTTTCCATTAGAATGTCCTGAAGAAGAGTTGGAGGTCTGAAATGTAGTCACTTCTTCATTTATTGAAGCATTAGGAACAATCATGGAAGACCCTGCATAGTTCATCTCTCTTTCTTGCTGAATTACCAGTGAAAAGGCCTTGTCAATGGTAGGAAGAGGCTGCATCATCATGATTTGAGATTTTGAATGGGTAAACTTCTCATTCAAACCCTTAAGAAATCGGATAACATAATCTTGCTCTCTATACTTTCGAACCGAATCAATAGCACCACAAGAACACGAAATGACACATGAACAAGCTGGTACAGGTCTATAGTTTTCCAATTCATCTCACATCACCTTCAATTGAGTGAAATAATTGGAAACATCAAGAGATCCTTGACGAAATTTGTACAAATCTTCTTAAATATCTGAGATGTGGAAAATATCACATTGTGAAAATCGGAGCTGCAAATTCTTCCATACTTCAGTTGCGCTTTCAATCCACAACACGGGCTTAGCAATGGAATCTAAAATTGAATGGTGAATCTATGCTAGAACCATTGTATTACATCGAATCCACGAAGCAAATAACAAATCAGAAACAGGAGGTTTCGTGAGCGTGTCGTCTATGAATTTGTCCTTGTTCTTGGAAATCAACGCAATATGCATCGATCTTGCCCAAGTATGATAGTTTTTATCGTCGAGCAGAGGTGAAACAAGAACAAGTAAAAGATTCTCATTAGGATGTAAGTAATACGGATTCGATGAATTGGTGGAAAAATCAGTGAATCTTTGGTTAGCCATGGAAAAAAAACCAAGAATGTGCTGATTGTGAAGAGCGAACATGCAACCAAGAAAATTGAGGACGAAAGGAGAATCAGTTGAAATGAAACGAAATCGATTGGAGAAGAGAAAGGAAAAGAACGATGGCTACCATAGCTATGGAAGCTCTGATACCATGTCAATGTTCAGATAAGCTGAAGATTTGATAACAGTAATGGTGAAAAGATGACCAAGATCCATCAAAGAAGAAGATACAAGAAGAAACTTGTTATGAAACAGTTAAAAAATAAAAATGATGAATCTTGTATATTCAGCTATCCATAGAAATGGATACATATATATAATCTGTATAAAAAAAAAGAAAGGATAGAAATAAGACACGTGTCATCAACTATTAGTACAAAATACAAAAAAGGGAAACTAAGCTATAATATATATATATATATATATATATATATATATATATATATATATATATATATATATATATATATATATATATATATATATATATATATATATATATATATATATATATATATATATATATATATATATATATATATATATATATATATATATATACTGATAACAAGTCAGTATTTTGAAATAGTTTACACATGTCCGAACAGACACAAAACACACTTGAAAAAAGTAACTAACCATAAGTGATCCATATTTTATCCAATAAGAATAGAAGTATATCGCATCCAACTAGTGTGCCTTGCACTGATCGATGTAGGAATGAAAGAACATATCTTATGATAGTAGACGATCCAGATACACTCCACACAGTTATGGAATAAGATGTCCTTTAAGTGGAATGAAACAGTTAGCATGCAAGTCAATCTCAGTGTATGTCTGCTTGTAATCTCGTCCTCTAATCTCGAAAAAAAATTTCTAAAAGATTCATGCATGCAACAACGTGTACCATTATATATAATTAAATAAACAAAATTATATATTTTAAACAAAATTTAATATAATATTTTTAATATATAATTAAATAATCACATGAATATGTTACCTGAAGCAATATTATATATATTGCTGATAAGTGTAAATTGTAGTTATATATATATATATATATATATATATATATATATATATATATATATATATATTGTTGTATTTATCGACTATTTGTTTGTAATATCGTTGAGTAAATCTGACTTTTGTGTAAATACGTTTAGTTTGTGTTTTTTGTGTATATAGTGTACCGTTTGATGTTTTTCCATTCATTTTGTAGATATTTATTACATTTTGAAGCATTGAGGAATAAGGTGTCGAAGGCACGACTCCGGATGCGCGTTTTCGAAATAAAAGACCAGTTTTGGGACTTACTGTCCAAGAGAGCCCGCTTAGCGCGCTACGGTCGCTACGCGCGAGTGGGCTCAACGCATTTTGAAGCGCACTACTTACGTTGACAATTTGACAGAACCAATATTTTGAAGCCCGCTTAGCGCGATTTAGGTCGGTTTGATGTGTAAAATAGTGAAGTCGCGCTTAGCGCGCCAGGCCCGCTTAGCGCGGTCTGCTGAGATTTGTTTTATAACTTTCATTTTAGCTCATTTTTAGGGAATGGTTTTGGGGAAGTTTTTACTCCCAACTCCATCAACCTTCAATTTTGTTAGGATTAACTTAGATAACAACTATGGAGCTTGCATACAGATGATCTGGGGTGAATTACTCTTCGATCGGCACTGACAAACCGAGAGATTTGCGGTTCATTTCTCTTTTTCTCTGTGTATTCTCTATTGGTTGGGTGTGTATATGTATTTTCTTTGAATTGGTGTATATTTGTCGCCTTTGGCGTTATATATAATTTTCTTTATAAATCTTTGTGGATTGTTGTACTGGATTTTTGCTCTGTGCTTAGGGATTTGAGTTGCTATAGACAGATACTACTTAGATTCCTATCTAGGATGATTATCTGTTAGTTTCTGTACTCTAGAGATAGATTTAGAGATGACATCTACTTGGGTATCAAATCTTAATTCCTCTGTATGGTTGTGTTGTACTAAGAGATCGTCATTGTGATTACATAGTTGTATTCTGTGTTGTTGAGGAGGTAGAGAGATCATTTCCTTGGTGACACACTCGATCTCTCAATTCGGGTTAGAAATAATTTAGGTTGTGAGTGATATGTAGTGACATTGATGAGTATTGTTAGGTTGAGTATAATTGGTCGATAGATTTAAGTCTATGAGAAGTAGTATATATGTATGCTTGATAAGTTATTCCTTTTTCCTTTTTATACATTCATTTTTTGTTGATAACATTTTTTTTACAAACCCATTTATCCTCAAACTCATTAACGAATGGTTTGTCGAACGGAGAATTCAATAACCAATCTCTATGGACGATAGGATATAACCAATATCATCCGGTAAAAATGATACGTTACTTTTTGCTTGCCGCTTTATCGCTGCAACAGTTGTCAATTGCTTTGTCTTGAATTTTGTTGTACCATTAAACTTCCTATATAAGAAAGCCAACGAAACATTGCACCAAACAAAGTTATCTACCATTTCAAGATCACTTAAACACTACGAACACACCACATGAGTGTATGTATGGCTATTGTTTGAGAATATGATTGAGTCCATCAAATATAAGAAATGAAATTACTCTGTCATTAACAGTGAAATTTCATTTGTGTTTTAATGTTTTGGTCGCATTTTAGATACTATCAATTTATCGTTTCATCATTTTATCATAGTAGATATACCTCTCAGTTATGCCTAATTCAATCTTAAGTTGAAACCTTTTGCAAAAAAAATTCTAAGAAATTGTTCAAAAGTCCAAGTCAACAATGTATGATTTGAGTCACAAGTTAGAAGTCTTAAAATAAAGTTTTTTATGAGCTTAATTTGAATTACAACTTTAGTCGATTCTAATTAAGCATAAAAGTGAAATTTGGAATTTCACATTGTAAGTGTGATTTAAATTAAGGTTTTATCTGATTTGAATCAAAAAAACATTGATGTGAATCCCAACTATGGTTAATTCAAATTGTGATTTAATGATTTTTTTTGGGAATCACCTCTGGATGTGTGATTCTAATCGGGTAATTAATTGACTCGAATCTCATTATTCAAATCGTGATATAAATGAAACAAGCCAAACCTAGATTTTTATCAATTGTGACCCCTCTCTCAGAGTAGTCATTGGTGTTTTCACTCACCTCTTTCTCTTTCCCGACTTCTGCCTCTTCCACTATGTCATCCTCTTTCACACTTATGTTCACTTCAAGCCCTGACTCTAAAGTTTTACAAGTTTCATTCTTAGGATTATCAACTGTGTTACCAATAAATCCTCCACTAGAACTAGGTAAAACAACTACCTGTCGGGATAACTGGCCTATTTTCATATCTAGGTTTTTGATGGATGCATCGTGGTTTTTACTCATGGTTTCATGTTGTTTTCATACTTGTTCAAAACTGATTTGAGTTGCTTGGATGAACTTAGTTAGAGTCTCTTCAAGAGGTGGCAGTTTCCTCTGAAATGGAGGTTGTTGAATCTGTTGAGCACCTTGATTTGCATTTTATGTTTGATTATTGCTCCACTAGAAGTTTGGAAGATCTTTTCAATCGGTATCGTAAGTGTTAGAATATGGATCATTCTTCTGAAAATTTGTAAGCTGTGCTTTTTCACTCGAGACTTCTATAGAACACATTTCGTTTTCATGTCCTTTTTCGCATAAATCACAATTTAGTGCTTATACCCAAGGTTGTCAAACTCGCGAATGTACTCAGACTCGTAAAGGATTCGTAGACTCAACTCTCAAACTCGTACGATTCTATGGAAAAATTAAAAACGGATTTCAAAAATCTGTAAGTGACACATATACTCCCACACATATATTTTAAACTTGTAAATGCCTCATATATGACACAAACATATATAATAGAACACCAATTAACATCAAAATTTAAATCTCATACTCCATAACAAATTTCTTAACAAAAAAATATGATGATAAAACAAACAAAGTAGAAAAGTGTGTAGTTAAAGACTTAAAGTACTAACTTCTTCTTAATTGGCTAGTGACTACTACATAAAGCAAAAAAAAATCATAAAACATATATGCTAATTTTCAGTACCATAGTTTTAGGATTGACATAATTTTGCTAAAACATGGTTTGCAGCATGGTGTTATGGAAGATGTTCTGACATGCTGGTCAAGTTCATTTAAAGGCAGATGTTCTGACAGATGTTGTGACATCCTGTACCAAAACATCAATACATGTTGTGTTTATTCTTGACAATATTTAAATTGATTTTGTGAGATTCCTTTTGGATTTACTTCACTAATTTTCGCAGGTCAAGAAAATTTATTCTGGAACAATTGATTCTATCTCCAGTTGTACATGGGCTTTGAGACAATTTAGGAAACTTGATGTTTTTGTTCCAAGATTTAAGGATATTTTTTGCATAATTGTTGCAACCCTCAACTTGAGCAACAAGGAATGTCTGGGCGAAGATTAAAGGCCCATGGATCACTGAGGAGTATTTAAAGAAATTACCTAGACCTAATTTCATTAAGAACTTTGTAAAAAATAAGTAGAAGTTTATTTCTCTTAGTCTTAGGGTTTGAGGATTCTTCAAGGGAGTTTATGTTTTCTTTGTACGTCCTCATGTATCTTTTGATGCATTTAAGTTGAATGATTGTTACTTGATAGTTTGTCAAGTTATTTTTCTCACTCTAAAGCTTTTAAGAAAGAGTTTGAGTATTGTATTTGAAGTGTAAACTTCTATTTTAGTTTGGTTTACAATCAATCACTGGGATTGTGGCTGTAGATATCATTGCGGTGATTGGATGTGAGAGGGGATTCTCATATATATGAGGTTCCTAGGTAGAAATTGCATTGGGTATGGATTAAGTGATAATTCGTAAACTTGGATTATTTAGGCTTAGAGTTAATACTACTAATAGTGGATTTCCTTCCTGGCTTGGTAGCCCCCAAGATGTAGGTGAATTTCACCGAATTGGGTTAACAATTATTTGTGTTATTTTACCTTTTGCATTTAAATTTTGCATAGTTTTTATTTTGGTAAAAGTTATGTCCGTCAGCAGATGTCTTAACGTATGTAATGACACTATGCTTGTGTGTCAAGACATCAGTCTTGACATTTATATTGTGTATGCCAGAATATCACTAATGGCTTCAATCATCTAAAGCTCTAGTAAAATAATCACCACCACCACCTTCATTGGTATCTTGTAATGTTTTAAAGCTCTAGATCAATCAAAATATATGTAATCACAACCACCCTCGCGACCGTAATTTAAAACTATGACTCTACTCAAATGGTTCTAACCTTATGTCAAAACAAATTCTGAATTGAGGTGTTTTTATGTATCTATCATCAATGTCATCCACTCACTTGAACTTTCCTTACAACATTTGTACACATGTTCCTTATAATTATCATTAATAATTAATTAATTAGTAAATATTGTAGCAAGTTCTCATGTGAGCAATGCATTATTTCAAAATAGACTAAAACATTTTATGCAATAAATCATAAATCCTCTAAACCATTTTGTCACGTGCAAATTGATACATGGGGATCAGGATCAGTGGACTTGATTAAACAATGGTGCATCACTTTTACACAAAAGAACATACAAGTAAGCATCCAAGTGAAACATACAAGAAAATATTTACATAACGAAGGATTGATTTACGATAACGAACGGGAAAAAATCAAGAGACAAAACAAATGCGACCACGTTGTTGATGAAGGGAGGAAGAAACTTTGCTGAAATAAATGACTAGGAGAAAGTCTTTCTAATTCTCATACAAGCAAAAAAACAGCTTTTAAAATAAAATAAAATATTTTGGGGAGTCTGAGCCTTTTTGGGGATTTTAAAAAATAAAATTCAGAAAAACTTACATACTCGTAAACTCACCATAAACTCGCGAGTCTATACGATTTTATGTGAGTCTACCCGACTCTACTCGAGTCTATCAAAAAATGATTCTGTGTGTGATTCTACTCATTTTTGCTTCCTAGACTCCTAAACTCGTAAGAGTTTATGAGTCTACCCGCGAGTTTGAAAACCATGCTTGTACCTGACTCACGTTAGCTTTATTCAAGCTGATTTCAACTAGATTTTTATTTAATAATCCAATTTGAGCTAATAATGTAGTACGAGCATCTAAGTTTAACATAACTTTTGGTGTACCTGTACTTTCGGTCTTTACCGCTCTTTAACTCTTTGGGTGATATTCGTTCAAGCACATTTTTTCAATCAAATATTTTACCTGAGCTTTAGGCATAGTCCTGATTGTGTCTCCCGCAAAAGCATTCAAAAGCTTATGTGTCTGACTCTTGAGCCCTTTGATAAAGTTTTGCATTTGATCCATGCTGCTCAGATTATGATTCAGACACCTGCATAATAGCAATTTAAATCTCTCCCATGAATCATAAAGAGATTCGGTCTCTTGCTATTCAAAATTAGTGATTTCGACTTTTCTTTCCGTGAATTGTGTGGTAGTGAAGAATCTTTCCAGAAATTTATCCTCTAACTCTTTCCACGTTCCTATGATACTTTTAGGAAGACAAAGTAACAAATCTATGGCTCTTCCAATTATGGAAAAACTGAACAACCTCAGCTTCACCCGATCCTTGACAACATTAGTTGTCATACACATTGAAGTTATTTCGTTGAAGCGAGCAAAATGCTCCCACGGATCCCGAATTACACTCTGTTGTACCCCAAAATTTATCCTCTCATTTCTCAAGAAATCTGTCACAAGATCTCCATTGATTCAAGACTACACAAGGTTTGATCAGCTCAAGACACCTCCTATAGCACTGATGACAGAAAATTAGGGTTTGAGTTTGCACAAGGACAATTGAGCTTTAAAAGCCCCATATTACTTTCATGGATCATTTTGGACCCTCAATATTGCTCATGTCAAGTTTCAAATCTTGGATCACATTTTTGCTCAGTCAATTGATCAAATGACCTAAAATCAGCTGTATTGGGGAAAAAGTCAACTGTGGTCAATTTACAGTCAAACTTCATAATTTTTGGTACATATAAACATTATGAACTCATATATGTCATTTGATCAAGTTTGGATCACAATTCCTCAAGAAATTTGATCAGATCATCAAAAGGGCAAAATGGTCAAAATTAGGGTTTTGACTAAGAAGGTGCAATTTCTGATTTTTTTGACCTAGCAAATGACTTATTGGTTCAAGGCATGATCTCAAGGATTAAAATTCATCATTTTTACCTAATTGCATGGCTCAAAACATTTCTCAAGATCAATTAATTGATAGTTGAATTTCAGTCAACTGATGAAAAGTCAACTACACACTGAAAAGCCAAACTTTGACTTTTTGATCAAAATCAAGTTTCAAAGATTACAATTCATCTAGACATGTCAAAATGTGAAAATTATTCATCAAGAAATCAAAAAGTCAATATTTATCTTTGAAAAGTCAAAATTCTAAAACTTAGAATTTTTCTAAGTGTTGAAAATTTCACTTTTTTTCATAACTTTGAGCCAAATTTACACCATGATGCAAGATGATTCAAAGGAAACTTCTAACATGAAATTTTTAGATATCAATGAGATCTAAAACATTGTAGGGCAGAATGTTTCCTAAAAATTCTTAGATTTCAAGTTATGATTTTGTGAGGACATGTTCATGAAACTTGAAAACTTAGTGAAATTTTGCCCTAATTTAAGCAGGATTTTTACCTAACTTCATGGAAACTTTTCACCTAGTTCCAAATTTAATTTTCAAAAATTTCCAACATAGAGTTTGTAGAGGATATTAAAAGATTTTCAAAATGTCCAAGAACTCATTGAGATCATACTTGAGCTAAGAGAATCAAAGCCATGAATTTAGGGTTTCATTCTTGTATTACAAGCCATTTCTTGATGAACATATAATCCAATCTCAATGTTAGGCTATATAATATTGCTTTGCATGTATTCTAACTTGTGTATTTATCCATAATTACTGGATTACATAAACTTTTGAGTCATAATCTTAGTTGTTTAAGCATTGTCCAAATCCATTTGCCATTTGGGAAGAAAGCTAACATTGCCATTCTTGCCAAGCAAGCTTTATGCACAAAGTCAATTCTTGAGCCTCTCACTTGTTCCCTATGATCACACTCCATCTACAAAGTCAGAAGCAAGTTTGTTTAAAGTGTAACCACTATACAGTAGCAAGTACAAATCATTGAAATTTGATTTTTCAAGAAAATCACATGTTGAGCTTAAACATTTGATTTTGAATTTTGATCAACTACAAGTCTCAAAACTTGTTGCTTATAAATAAAGGCACTATTTGTAAGCTAAGACATGAGCTTAAGCACCATGAAACTCTCCCAAACTCCCTCAAATCAGAACTTGCATCAAAACTCCATTTATGTGCACATTCTGGCTTTGAACTTGTAACTCACAATTCCCTCATGAGTTTTCCTTCCTAATCAATTACAAAGCTCCTATACATCAAATATAGTCCATCCTTATCCCTGTTTCATCACTGTAACTCCATCTCCACCATCCTCCATAACCAAAAATAGAGCTCTACAAGTAGACTTCTCCAGACCATTCCAGCCATTCATTGCTCAAGCTAAGCATTGCATTAGCTTCCTGAGAACTAGAGGAAGCTAACCTGATCATTGAAGCACCTTGAATCAAGCTCATTTGCATTTCACGATTTCCAATTTTGAGGTATCTTTTCTGAACTTCTATCTTTTCATTTAGGTATTGTTAAGCTTGCGTTTGTGAAGATAAAATATAGATATCATTACCCTGAAACTGTACGTGCCCATAGATTTCATTTATTTTGATTGAGCTTAGAGAATTTTAGGTTTGAATCTCTGAAAAAAGTTAGGTCAGAATTTGGTACTTTTAGAAATTCTCATTCATCTTTGATTTATAGCTTATGATATTTATATGGTTGAATTCGTATGGAAAAATGGAGTAACTTTCATGTTTACATCTTTCATTTTTGTTGAGAAATGAGCAAGTTACAGGAACCATGGCTGGAGGTTGAAGATGAAGTCATTTTCAGGACTTGATTTATGTTATTTATTTGTTATTTTGCTTATGTTAACGGATGTACAGCCACCCCAGTGGCAAGGCAGCGTGCGTTTCATGTCTAGGGCGTGGACTCAAGCCCCAGCGCTGCCACTTTTTGATTTTTCCAGCATTTTCCTCTTTTTTTGTCACAAAAAGGCGCGCATGGGCCTCCAATGCTAGGCCTTGTCATTTTTTGCTAACTTCTAACCACTGCCTTCACTTTCACACACCTGGCCCAAACATTTTAATTTAATTTATTTTCCTTTTTCTTATTTTATTTTATTTCAGTTTTCTTTATTATTTTTTATTACTACTATTATTATTATTATTATTATTATTATTATTATTATTATTATTATTATTATTTTATTAATAAAAAATCCAAAAATATTTTATTTGTTTATTTACATATTTAAAAATGCTTTTTATTTTATTTTCTTTATAAAGACAAAAGACAAAAACATTTTCTTAACAAATTTAATTTCTTTTTCTTAATAAATTAATAATTAGAGTTAAGTTTAATTATTTTTCTTTTTTTTTTATTTAAAATTAATTTAGAATTTAAGTTTCTTTTAATTAATTAATTACCATATTATTTTCATTAAGTTTAAACCTTTTTATAAAAAACCCTAAAAATGCTTCAAACTTATTTTATTTTCTTAATTAATTTTGGTTTAATTTTATTTATCTTTAATTATTTTTTTTAATTAGGTTAAAACCCTTAACAAAAAAACCAAACAAAAATCATTTCCTTTCCATTTATTTCCTTGTACATTTATTCAATTCTTGTATAATATTCAATATGGTTGTATAGATAATTAGGTTTAATTTTCTTACAATCTCCATTTGTAAATTTGTATACCCCCCTCCCCTAATAATGTAATAGCGTAGTAATTTTACTTTTCGCAATTTATCGCTTTCATATAAATGTTAGTAACTAGGGTTTGTATGGAAAGATAAAATCAACAATTAGTAAACCCTAATTCAAGATAAACAATGCATGTAAATCAAACACACTTGCACACTTACACCCTTAGGGTAATTCCACTTGTTGCCTTATAAAAATGGTCATGTTATGCATATGGGATGTCTTAGCAAAAACAAATAAAAAATACAAGATCATAGTCCCTCTATGACACTTCAAATGTTGCCTTTTAAAATGATCTTAGTCCCTTAAAGAGAAATGCTAAGATATCTCACAACATTGCTATCATGACTATGCAATGACCCACACCCGTCTCTTTTACATCCAAATATAAGACTTTTTACCAATCAATGGTAAGATAGTCATATCAAAGGAAAGGAAGAAATGAACAAAAGACTTTTGAGTAGGTAGATTGTTCCTAGTTGCTTGCTCACTTTCAAAACAAACACCCTTGCTCATTTTCATAACAAACACACACCAAAAACTTTCAAAACATAAAATATTTTCAAAATTTCAACACTTTGTAGACGTTATTATGAACGAGAACCATTACAAAGTTTGCCTAAACGAAGGTGCATTTTCAAAAATACTTTCAAAAACCACCATAAAGCATATTTTCAAACAAAGCAAGTGATCTAGCAAGTAACTATGAGCCCATAGATAACTATGGATGAAAAGGGTGCTAACACCTCCGCTTTTCATAATCTACCCATCGAACTCCAAAAATAATCTCAAAGGTATTTCCTGTTCTTTTTAGCCTTTCCTTTTGGATAAAAGAAAATTCAGTGGCGACTCTTGCTAACCGCAACATTTGCGATCAAACGCAAAACATCCCAAGTCAGTTCTCTCACTGTATCATAAAACTGGCGACTCTGCTGGGGAAAAACTTAAAAGTGGGGTTACCTTAGGGCTATATCACTTTTACTTGCTTTCATTGTTTGATTTGTTTGCTTTACATTTTGGTTCCTTGTTTAGGCTTGTTCTAATCCTCTATCCGGATTTAGGATACCTTATAAGTAAGTAGAAATACGTTGTGGAAACTGTGAGGGATATACCGACATGGTCTAAGCAATAGCTATGTTAGTGTGATACATTTGTGGGTACCGGTAGCCCTTGAAGAGTCAAAGAGAATACGGGGCCGCTGTGTGGTGTCATGAAGCACTACTGACTTTAGAACCTTTACTTAACCAACTTGGCCATTAGGAAGTAGTGAGATAGCCGACTTTGGTGCAGTACGAAGTAGGTTGATACTCGATACTACGCTCATTGATATCGGACTTCTCGGGATATTTCGGTCGCTGTGAAAGAGGCTTGTGCTAAAACCATGCCCGACAAGAAAGATCTGTGATATTGAGATCCCTTAGAACCCGGTTACTATTTCTAGGACAAATTTGAGTCAACTAAACTTCAAGAGGGTACTTACCTATAAGACTCCATGAAAGCCTAAACCTAAGGACTTGTTTGTCTTGTTTGTATATGTTTATTTACACATAACATCATAAACATCATACTCATTCTCACTAACCATTTCAAGGATTATTGGGATTTATCTTTGTTCTGTTTTGTAGGACATGGCTTCTATCCGCATGAATACTATCCAAGTCAACCTCGTAAGAATTCCTTCTCAACTCAAAGAGATAGAATCAAGGGTCTCTGAGAACTCTTCATTCACCGAAAGACATGGTCGCCTCCTAAACTTGGTTACCTCTAGCACTGATGAGAATATGTTGAAGGTGCTTTTCCAATTCTTTGATCCTCTACACCATTGCTTCACTTTTCTCGATTATCAGCTTGTACCTACTTTGGAAGAATTCTCCCAAATCCTTAGGATTACCATTCTCAATCAACTACCCTTCAACGGTATGGAAAGAGATCAAAAACTTGAAGAGATTGCCCGAGCACTACACTTGCAACAATCTGATGTCACGACTAATTGGGAAACAAGGAGTGGTGTCAAAGGGTTCTTAGCCAAGTTCTTGTTTGAGAAAGCTCAAGATTGTTGGAACTCTTTGGACTTACAAGCTTTTGAAGAAATATTGGCCCTTCTCATCAATGGGATGGTTTTGTTTCCAAACCCTGACCAACTTATAGATGTAAATGCTGTCAAAATCTTCATGTCTCGCAATCCGGTGCCTACTTTGTTGGGAGATATCCTTCATTATTTTCACTCTCGCACTATGAGTAAGAGAGGGATCCTCATGTGTTGCACTCCTCTCTTAGCTAGATGGTTTATTTCGCATCTACCCCGGTCTGTGTTGAAGAACAAGCAAGGTTTGAGGTGGTCCCATAGGTTGATGACGCTCAAACATTTGGATGTTCATTGGTGTTCTCGATCCTTGGAGAACGTTACTATCATCGACCGTTGTGGGGAATTCCTTAATGTCCATTTGCTTGGTATTATGGGAGGTATCACTTATAATACTTGCTTAGCCTTACGACGGTTTGGTTATGCCCGAAGAGACGGTCCTCATGAGATGCTCATCCAAGGAGTGGTATTCGACCATGAGAGCGACGATCAAAGCTACCATCAGAGGTTTATACAAGCTTGGAGAATGGTAAGCAAAATGGATAATAAGACGCTGGGACACAAGAATTCCATTACCCTTGAGCCGTACCTTAGGTGGGTATGAGCTCGTGCTCAGAAACTTGTGATTCCTTATCCCTCCATCTTACGAGTTATCATGGAACCTATGGTTGAAGGAGATGTCCCGTACACTGTCCTCCATCCTGACATGCCTACTTCTCTTGAAGACTTGCAAAAAGGTTGGATTCAGTTAAAGGAGGAACGAGATACCTTCGAAGCTCAATTTTATGCTAGTGAGAAAAGGGTCTTGGAGCTTACAAAGCAACTGCATGAAGAGCAAAGCGTGAACGCCTATATTGCACCGAAGAGGATGCGTTCGGTCTTTTTATCTTAGAGATTTATTTTATAAGCCCAAGAGGCATGTTGTAGTAATTTTGAACTAATTAATGAAATTTTAAGTTTGTTCATGCTTTGTCTATACAAATTTAAATTCCATAAATCCTTGAAATCATTTGCATACACATCTTCCATGCATCATAACATAACAGGTTTCCTTATCTTTCTTTTGTTTATTTCAGCAAGATGGATCTAGAGAAAACTGTGAAAGACCTTCAAGCACAAAACTCTAAGTTCCAAGAGACTCTACTGGCCCTAGCCAAGGGGAAACAAGATATGATGGCATTGTTGGCAGCCAAAAAGAAACCCAAGAAGAAAGCCCTGGTCAACATGGGTAGAAGGTTCAAAGAGTCGGTCAGTCAGATCCTTGTAGTGGAAGACTCATCTGAGGAAGACGAGAATCAGATTGGAGAAGCTAGGAGTACCCAGGCTGGTTGTATTAATTATCAAGCGTCTGATGATGATGATTATTTTGAAGAGCAGTATCCTCCCGCCGATGTCAAGTACAAGCAGCTAGAAGATAGATTGAAGGCCGTTGAGATCCAAGTCGTCCCAGGTTTATATTTTGATGATTTGGGTTAGATCTCTGGGGTTGTTATTCCCCATAAATTCAAGATACCATTATTTGCAAAGTAATATGGATTTTCTTGTCTAAAACTTCACCTGAAATCTTATGTGCGCAAGATACAGCCGCACACCGCTGATAAGAAACTATGGGTTCACTTTTTTCAAGAAAGCTTGGCCGGAACACAACTAGAGTGGTTCTAGCAGTTGGATGGTTCCCATATCAATACATGGGAGGACTTAGCCACCGTTTTCTACCACCAATACCAGTATAATACCGACTTGGCGCCGACAAGAGTTCAGTTGCAAGATATGACAATGGGGAAGAATGAAGGAGAGACCTTACCAGTAGGGTTCAACCACCTTTGACTGATAGGGAGCACATTGACATGTCTATGGGAACTTTATCGGTCTATTCTTTAACTTATTGGTTGGCTATTCTTCTTCCGGTTTCACCGAGCTAATCTTAACCGGTGAAAGGGTTGAAAGTGATATTAAAAGCGGGAAGATTCCCATGGCATCTTCCTCCACTTCCAATACTATAAAGAAACCTTTTACCGCAAAGAAGGAAATCAATGTTGTGTACATGGCAAGGGCATGTACCAAGAAGGATGACCGCCAGTCTGTTAATGTTTTCCAAATCTCCAATCCAACTCCTGCTCAAAGATCATCTGCTAATCATCAACAGTTTAAAACTCCAAGAAGACAATTTATGAGGATAGGCATGTCACTATACCAAGCCTTAAAACACTTGCTAAAGGCTAATTTGGTGACATTGCGCGATCCTCCGGCCAATCCAGATACCTCTTCACTAAAGTACAATCCAAACGCCAAATGTGCTTATCAGTCAAGTAGTCTCAGGCAAGAGACGGACCAATGTTGGGCACTGAAAAATAAAATTCAAGACTTGATTGATAACAAGACCATTGAATTTGATCCTCCTCCAACTCCGAATTTAATCACCGCACCTATGCCAAACCATGGCAAGGGTGTCAATGTTGTTGAAGATACAATTTTTGTTTCCTATGTCGAAGACTTGACTACTCCATTGAACATCATCAAAAAGAATCTGTTAAAAGTCGGGATTTTCCCTGGCTGTATGAAGGAATGTGTTTGTTGTACCAGACAACTCAATGGATGCGAAGGGCTGAAGGAAGGCATTCAACGCCTGGTGGATAGCCACGAGATCTTATTTGAGAAGACTCCGCTTGCCAAAAGTTTGACTAATAAATGTGAAGATCTCTCCATTATAACCATCTCAAACAAGCCTTTTTGGATCTCCTCCAAAGGTCCTATAAGGATTTCAAATGAACCAATTATTGCTCCCCTAAAAATTACCAATCCCAGACCAATTTCCTACTCTTCTAACAAAGCAGTGCCATGGAACTATGGTGCTAAGGTGTTTTATCATGGGATAAAACAAGACGCCTGAATTGAAGAAGATAAAGCTAACGATGTTGGTAACATAACTGGATCAAGTAAGGTAAACCGAACTGGGAGAATCTTTTCACCCAACATCTCACCACCAGTTGTTACAAAGGCACCTGTCCGCATCACTGCTGTTAGGCCAAGTACTGATATAAGAGGGAAAGAGAAGGTTGTTGAGCCTGTTGAGACGAAAATACCTGTAAAGGACATTGTTGATGGAGAACCTTCCGCTCGTGAAATGGATGAGATCTTAAAAATTATAAAAAGGAGCGATTTCAAGATTGTGGAGCAGTTGGGGAAAACCCCTTCCAAGATTTCTATGTTGTCTTTGCTACTCTGTTCCGATGCTCATGCTCGGGCGTTTATCAAATTCTTGAAGAAGGCTCATGTCCCTCATGAGACCACGACTGACCAGTTTGAAAATTGCGTGGCAAGCTTGACAGCCGATAATAGTTTGGGGTTCTCAGATGCGGATCTAACACCACTTGGGAAGAACCATAATAAAGCCCTGCACGTTTCTGTCGAGTGCAAGGGGACCACCCTAGCACATGTTCTGGTCGACATTGCCTCTTCTTTAAACGTTCTACCCAAGGGGGGGTTGGACGGTTTAGATTGTGAAAGTTTAGTCTTGAAACCAAGTGATATCATTGTGAGGGCTTTCGACGGGTCAAAAAGGAGAATTCATGGAGAGGTGGATCTCCCGATCAAAGTGGGCTCACAAATTTTCAACTCTACCTTCTACACATGGATATCCGTCCTGCCTACTCCTGTTTGTTGGGTCGCTCTTGGATCCATGGAGCTGGGGAAGTAACCTCAACTCTTCATCAAAAGCTCAAGTATCTGGTCAAAGGAAGAATTGTCACTGTCTGTGATGAGGAGGAGTTCATGGTAAGCTACCTCAACTCTTTCAAATATGTGGAGATGGATGGAGAATTTATAGAGACCCCATGTCAAGCTTTTGAAGTTGTGCCACCGATGGTTGTTGCTACCAAATGTGCCTATGATGTATCCAAAGTTGTTAAGGTTATGTCGAAGATGGTTTCATTCAAAGATGCTCGTGCTGCAGTTGAAGAAGGAAGTTGTGATACTTGGGGGAAACTCCTCGAGATCCCATTCAAAGCAGACAAATTTGGTTTGGGTTTCACCGTCAAGCCTTAGAAGGAAGTGAGGCACGCTCGTGCAGGGAAACCCCCCCTCCGTATTGGAAGCCACGAAGTCAATGTTGTAGGTGATTCTGATGATGAGTGTGCATTTGAAGAATGGGTGTATCCTACTACAACGGAACTTAACAATTGGAAAGCAAAGGACTTCGTCCCCATCTCCTTCATTGAGGAGTAATCACTTGTTTTTTGTTTTCTTATTAATTCAATAACATTTTGTTTGTAATATTAAACAATGACTTTTAAGCCATGTGCCTGGCCCGGGGCACTTCGGTCCATTTGTCAAGGGTTTTATTTATGTTCATCTTATCATATGATCATTCAATACAAATCATTGGGCTCTTTTGCATTCAAATCTTTGTTCTCATTGTCTTTCTTTTTTATTCAAATACATTTTTCAAAAATAGACATATGTCTTACATGCACACACATATACACACTCTTTCAGGTCCTCATCCACTGTATATTATTGTCAATGACTCTACTATTTCTGACTATGACTTCGAATGTCCAATTAACCAAACCGAATACGAAGGCGGGGAAGATTGTGAAATACTGGGAGAACTAGCCAGACTTCTATTACAAGAGGAAAAAGCTATTCAGCCGCATGAAGAGTCAGTTGAAGTCATCAATCTTGGTACCGAGACAGACAAGAGAGAGGTTAAGATTGGCGTTAAACTGGAAAGCAGTGTCAAAAGCATATTGGTTCATAGGTTGCATGACTATGTGGAAGTGTTTGCTTGGTTGTATGAAGATATGCCAGGGTTGGATACCGACATTGTAGTTCACCGTCTGCTAACAAAAGAATATTGTCCTCCTATCAAACAAAAGGTTTGTCGCATGAGGCCTGATATATCTGAAAAGATAAAAGCTGAAGTGATGAAACAATTTGATGCAGGATTCCTAGCTGTGACATATTATCCCCAATGGGTTGCAAATTTGGTGCCAGTATCGAAGAAAGACGGAAAACTCTGCATGTGCATAAACTATAGGGATCTGAATAGGGCACGCCCCAAGGATGAATTCCCTCTACCTCATATTGATGTCTGGGTCGATAACACTGCTCAACATAAAGTCTTCTCTTTCATGGATGGTTTCTCCGACTATAATCAAATTGGGATGGCCCCCAAAGACATGGAGAAGACCACTGTGATACAGTGGGAGAACTGACTTGGTTGTTTTTCGTTTTATCGCAAATGTTGCAGTTAGCAAGAGTCGCCACCGACTTTTCTTTTATCCAAAAGGAAAGGTGAAAAAGCACAGGAAAGACCTTTGAGATTGTTTCTTGAGTTAGGGGGGTAGATTATGAAAAGGGAAGGTATTATCACCCTTTTCATCCATGGTTTTCCATGGGATCTTAGTTACTTGCTAGATCACTTGCTTTTGTTTGAAAATGTTCTATGTGTAGTTTTTTAAAAGTATTTTGAAAAGGCGCCATCGTTTAGGAAAACTTTGTAATGATTCTCGTTCGTAAGAATGTATACAAAGTGTTGATCTTTTGAAAATGTTTTCAAGTTTGAAAGATGTTTTTTGAAAGTGTTGGTGTTTGTTTTGAAGATACAAAGGATGTTTTTGGTTTTGAAATTGAGCAAGCAACTAGGAACAATCTACCTACTCAAAAAGTCTTTCATGTTTATTTCCTCTTTCCTTTGACATTGTTATCTTACCATTGATTTGGTAAGAAACCCTATCTTTGGATGTAAAAGGGACGGGCGCGGGTCATCATATAGTCATGAATATCAATGTTGCAAGATATCTTAGCATATTCTTTAGGGACTAAGATCATTTTTGAAAGGCAACCATGATAGCGTCATCGAGGGACTATGATCTTGTATTTCAATTGTTTTTGCTAAGACATCCCACATGCATAACATGACCATTTTTTAGGCAACAAGTGGAGTTAACCTTAAGGGTGTATGTGTGAATAGTGTGTTTGATTTTCATGCATTTAATCTTTGATTAGGGTTATCTATTTGTTGATTTTATCTTGCCATACACACCCTAGTTACTAACATTTGTATTTGAAAGCGTTAAACTGCGAAAAATAAAGTCCCACGCTATTACATCGTTTAGGGGATGGGGGGTACAATTTACAAATGGGGATGAAATAGGAACTTAAATATTACAACCATATCGAATAACAATGAAGGAAATGTAAAAACAGTGTAAAAAGAAGGAAAAATTCATTTTGAACTATTATGTGTTGACACAAGCTCCTATGCATCGACACATAACTTTCCTTGCCCCTGTATTTCCAAATCAACTCAGTATGAGTCAATACATAATGGTATGTGTCGACTCATACACTGCATGTGTCAACTCATATGTGCTTTGTGTCGACTCATACACTGTTTTTCCTTCAGTTTTGGGCCTGTAAAGCAGTATGTATCGACTCATAAGGCTATGTGTTGACTCATACTGTCATTTTTCTACTTCAACATTATTTTGTTGCATACATGGGTTAGTTCTCAACATATAATGAAAAGAATGGAAGATAAACAAAAGGTTAGCTTCAAGGACAATGGTTACTACACGTTGCCTTCAAAAATGAATTACTAATGATGCTTGAAATGAAGAACTAAAGTCAAGAAACTTACCTTGGGGATGGATCTTATACTCTAAGCTTGAGTTGTTGTCTTGACTGTTGTTGAACTTGGAAGAGAAAAATAGAGGTGTTGTAGAAGCTTGTTCTTGAGTTTCAACAAATTCTAGGTGATGTATGTGAGGTGCTTAGATGTTTGGACAAAGCTTGCAAGGTGTGAGAGTTCCAAATATTTGGACTTTAAAACTCAAGAGTGGAAGCTTTTTTGGACAGTTATGGCTTTTTGGAGAGTATGGGATCTTGGTGGCTAGTTTATAACAATACTTATGGCTTTTCTCTCTATTTTTTTCTAACCTCTTTCTCTTGCAAATGCTTCTTCTATTTATAAGCAAGGGGTTTATGCATATGAGTTGATTAGGTTTTTTAAAACAGTATGTTATGGTTTGGTTGGATTACAAAGATCAAACTAAGTCAAGTACTCCATAGTCCCAAGATGAAGTACCTGAAGTAGTGAAAAACACAAGAAGGGGGGGTTGAATTGTAAAACTGAAAATCAATGCAATGAACAAGATATTTTTATCCTGGTTCGTTTGATCTCAAACTACTCCAGTCCACCCGTCAAGGTGATTTCGCCTCTCTCCAACGAGGTCTTAATCCACTATATTCAACTGAATATTACAAACTGCTTTAACAACTGCTAAAGCCTTCTTGATGCAAACCACAACCCGGTTTGTCAAGGAAACACTTTCTTACAAAGAAGATAAATCTAAGTGTGTGAATGTTTTCTACAAAACTGTATCACAACTGTGATGTATACATAACTTTAAGCTTAGAAACTAGATTGCTAAAACAAGGATTGAGTAAGAAGATGTGTAGTGTTTTAGCAAACTGAGAGAACGAAGATTATGATCAGCTTTTAGGCGTGTAAAGAGTTGGAGAGCATTAGCCAATGCAATCTTCATAGTCTTGTTTATATAGCACTGAGATTGTTGAACGTTGGAGCAATATTCTTGATTCAATGCTAATAACAAACTTTCCTTATTGAGAAGATCTTGTCTGGAATGAGGCCGTTGGTAATAATACGCTTTCAATGCACAGTACCGTTGCTTACTTAATGCATGTTCTGGCTTGGCTCATTCTGACTCTGCTTAACTGCTGATGAACTGTTGTTTTATTTATCAGAGTGTTGAGCGCAGTTCTGTTCATCAAGCTTCAGCATACACGTGAGTTGATCTTCTGATTCTGGTATTCTGATATAGCAACTTCTGATGCTGATGTCAACAATCAATATTCTGATGCTGATTAAGTGTGCTCTTGCTTATACCTATCAGAATTTCTGCAAAGTAGAACGTAATATTTTAGGCAGCAAATAGTTCATACATGAATCATATAAATAATATATCTTTTCATTTTGTTATCATCAAAACTCAAACGTAGGGTAGTAGATTCAAACATTGTTCTAACAATCTCCCCCTTTTTGATGATGACAAAAACTGGATATTTTTAATTGAAAATAACGTGAAAAGGTATCAGAGATATGTATCAGAGTAAGAGGTTATCAAAGATAAGGGATAAGAGATGAGAGATACTCCCCCTGAGTTTATTACTTCCCTTTTTAATTCTAAGAGTTCTTCAGGATCAGAGTTTTTTGCCTTTCTTTGAACATCAGAGTATCAGAGTCTTTGACTATCAGAAGCTTTAGATCAGCATATCAGAGCAGAGCTTCAGATCAGCATATCAGAGCTTTTCTTGTCAGAGCTTTGCTTTGGGTCAGAGTATCAGAGCGGATCAGAGTATCAGAGCTTTAGTCTTCAGAGTATCATGGTGCTTTCTTGTACCTGTAGACTTAAGCAAAACAGAAAACATTTTCAAGTATAACAGAGTTAGAATGTTCGAGAATTTCTGTCTTAGTAATCCGTTATTATTTAAAATATCATTCTTGTTCTCCCCATTTTTGTCAGCAATCAAAAAGTGTAAGTGATGTGCTAAAACAATTAAGATCAGAAAAACTTGTCATATTAAAAGGTTCAGAATCAAACAAAACATATTAAAACAGTACATCAGATACTTAAGGAGCACATGAAAATGACATGAATGAAAAAACTAAGGTTGGGGAGGAAAGCGTGTGAACAGGTTCTCCAGCATGGCTTTGATCTGATCAGCAGTCTCATTCTGCTTGTGCACCATGCTGACAACAGTGTCAATCTTGCTATTCTGCACATCCATCCTTTCTTTCATTTTCTGGTCATTTTCATCCATCCTCTGCTGTAGACGCATGTCATTCAGCTTCATCTCTTCCAGAGTCTGCCTGTCCAAGGCAGCTTGAGAAACATCAGAAGCAGGAAGCTTCTGAGAGCTTTCTGCAACATCTTCTGCTTGACTTGCTTCAGCTTGAATGGTCTTGTCTTCTTCTGGTTGCACCTTTGAAGCTAGCTGTTTCTCAGACCAAGGTTCACTATCCAGAGGGAGCACAACTTCCTGAGGCAGCTGACTTTCAACTTCCTTCAGCAGCTTGCTGAAGTTCTGTTGTGCCTGCTCATAGTTGATATCCTGCAACTTGAGGGCTTCAGCACGTACCCATATTCTGAATTGTGACCAGAGCTGGTCAGAAGCAGCTGGGTCAATTAATCCAGGACAGACTTGCTTCAAAGAAGCAATCCACTGCTGCACACCTGTTTCAAAATTCATAATACCAGAGCCAACATCTGGTTGTTTTGGTTTTGGGATGGCTATTTTATGTTTCAGATCAGCAAGACGGTCAAGACTGGTTAAGTCTATGAAGGTCCTGCTGGGGTTTTCGGTGGTTTGCTTGGCAGCTGTTTGTTTTGGAGATGGAGTGGGAGAATCAGAGATTATGATTGGACTGTGTGGTGTTTTGGGAGTATTGGGTGGTGTAGATTCTGGTGAGGATGGCAACTGGGCCATTGTGATTGTTGTTCCACATGGCAGCTGGATTACCAGAGGTGATGATTGAGGTGAATGAGGTTCAGAAGGTGGAGGAGAAGGAGTTTCAGAGTGATGAAACTCAGGTTGAGGTGATGGTGGATGAATTTCTGGTTGAGGAGAGGGAGACGGAATTGCTGGTTGAGGAGGAATTGTTGGAATTTCTGGTTGTTCAGGGATGAGAGGTTCTTCTGGAATGGATGAGAGTGGTTGTTGTTGTTCTGGTTCTTCAGCAGATTGTTGTTGTTCTGGTTGTGGAGGAGGGACAATTTGTGGTTCAGAGTTTGGATTGGAGGAGTGATCAGAAGTGTGTTGATCAATGTCAGACAGCACTTTGTCAATTGCTGATGTTGTTGATATTGTTGGTTTTGGGTGTTTGGTTCTGGGTCTTCTGAGTTGTAATGCCTCAGAAGGGTCATCTTCTGGTTCAGTTTCATCTATTGTTGGGATGGGGATTGAGATTCTATGAGAGGTTAGAGGTGGAATAGATGCTGGAATAGTAGAAGAATTTAAAACAGAAGCAGCAGATAAATTACCTCTTTTCTTGGGTGTCTGCTGGGATGATCCTTCTGATGGTGCCTTCCTCTTCTTCGTCTTCTTCAGAGTCACTTCTGGTTGAGGTTGATGCAGATCTTTGATCTTCAGATTTGGATCTGTGCCATCAGCTTTGCACGCGTCCATATATTTGAGAACTACCACTGGCTTGGATTCTATCTGAGAGAATAAAGGAAAGTCACTCAGTGGAACTCTTCTGCTGGTGATATCAGCAATAGGAGTAGCGATGTGTTCCTTTTTGATATTCTCTATCAACTTCATTTTCTTCAAGTTCTTCGCGTTCAGAGGCTTCCCAACTATTGGTTCAATGGTGCTTAACTCTTGAGCTTCTATCAGATGCTCTATCAGCCTATTCTCTGTCAGAATATCTGATATCAACCTTCCAAAGGGAATCCAATCCCTCTTTGTTCTTTCTTCTTCCCTGGTTTCCTTCACGCTTGTTCTGAGGTGGTTGAACAGAAGATGAGCCAAGTTGATTTTTACCTTCTGATTGATAAAGTAGATCAGAAATTGCTGATCCACATTTATGTAATCAGGGGAACTAGTTGGCTTCCTATGGTTGAAGCACCCTAGAATTATCTTCGCCCAAACTCTGTGATGATCCTTCAGATCTTTGATCTTGCTGCTGGGCACCCCATGGGTGAAAATCCTTTCAGCTATGACGCCCACGTCAGCACATCTCTCAGCCATATCAATACAGCGGACGCCACCGCCACTGTAACCTATTAACTTTGCTATGTGATCCTCAGTGATCACAATCTTCTTCCCCATAATGTAGGAGGTGACTTGATGCGTTGAAGTTGTCGCATGAATCCAGAATTCCTTCACTAACATAGGGAATGTTGGTCCAACCAACCTGTCAAAATACCTTTCCCATTTCTGTGCCCTAACTTCTTCAGTTAAATCAAAACCGTTTTCCTTCAAGCTTCCAAAATCGATGATCAATTCAGATAACACTTCAAGATTCTTCACAGGAGTGAGGAGTGTTCTGAATGGCACTTGATACTGTTCAGATGATGCTTTCTTCTGAGGACCTGCAGAAGCACTGCTGGAGGTTGCCATGTTCACACTAAAAGATTTTGAGAAGGAACTGAGAAAGAGAGTTTGCAAGAGATGAACACAGAAAAATGCAGAGAATGCTTGAGAAATAGTGACAAACTGTAAAAGATTAGAATGAGAGGTTAACGAGTTTAAATAGAGTTCAGAATATTTTGAAATTGTAAACGTTTTTTAAGAGAGAGAAATAAAATCATGATTACGTTTTAAAAGCATGATTACTTTTCATTTAATGCTTGCTGATTTTGGGGGATTTGAGAAAGATACTTAGAAACGGTTACCAGACATGTGTCTCAATGCACCCAATCAGCGTTTTGCCTTCTCAGAAGCATGCACGCGTTCTGCTTCAGAGATTTGCTGATGATTGGATGACACTTGTTTGATGTAGTGATCAGCACGTCTGTCTTTGAGCTTAGACTCTCAGATCTTTAGACTTGCATCTGATACAATCTGCATGTTCTATCTTTCTGAAAGGAGATTGATCAGAAGTTCACAGTAAAACAAATACATTCTGAAGATAAATATATGGAATTAAAACATTTTCACTCTGGGAAACTTTTCATGCTGAGATGTTTCAGAATGAAATTGAACCTATCTTCAGAAAGGGGTTTAGTGAAGATATCAGTCCATTGATGGTCTGTATCTATAAATTTTAAATTCAAAATTCCTTTCTGAATATAGTCCCTAATGAAATGGTGTTTTATTTCTATATGCTTAGCTCTAGAATGTAAAATAGGATTCTTACTTAAGCAAATAGCAGAAGTATTATCACAGAGTATAGGAATGTTACTCTCAAAAATCTGGAAGTCTTCAAGCTGACTTTTCATCCAGAGCATTTGTGTGCTACATCCTGCTGCTGCTATGTACTCAGCTTCTGCTGTTGATAGCGCAATTGTTGATTGCCTTTTGCTGGACCAAGAGATCAGATTTTCTCCCAAAAACTGGCAGCTTCCAGAAGTACTTTTACGCTCCACTCTGTCTCCAGCAAAATCAGCATCGCAGTAGCCTACTAAACTGTAATCACTAGATTTTCTATAGAACAAACCCAGATTAGTAGTACCTTTCAGATACTTGAAAATTCGCTTAACAGCTGTTAAGTGAGATTCTCTAGGATCTGATTGGAATCTAGCACAAATACAAACACTGAATAATATATCAGATCTTGAAGCAGTCAGATAGAGGAGAGAACCAATCATACCTCTGTAGACTTTCTGTTCTATATTTTTGCTTACCTCTTCTCTTTCCAGAATGCACGTGGGATGCATTGGAATCTTTGATGGCTTACATTCTGAGAGGTCAAATTTCTTCAGAAGATCTCTGATGTATTTGCTCTGATGAATGTAAGTTCCCTCTGGAGTTTGATTGATCTGAATTCCTAGAAAGAATTTCAGTTCCCCCATGAGGCTCATCTCAAATTCTGCCTGCATACACTTAGCAAATTTTCTTCCAAGAGAAGGATTAGTAGAACCGAAAATAATATCATCAACATAAATTTGACAGACTAAGATGTCATTCTTAACTGACTTACAGAATAAGGTAGTGTCCACCTTCCCTCTGGTAAATTCATTTTCTAACAGAAAGTTACTTAGCCTTTCATACCAAGCTCTGGGAGCTTGTTTCAGACCATATAGTGACTTCTTTAGTTTGAAAACATGTTCTGGATGTTTTGTATTTTCAAAACCAGGGGGTTGGTGCACATAGACCTCTTCTTCTATATAACCATTTAAGAATGCACTTTTGACATCCATCTGATACAGAGTGATGCCTCTATTAACAGCAAATGAAATTAAAAGTCTGATAGATTCTAACCTGGCGACTGGGGCAAAGGTTTCTGTATAGTCTATCCCCTCTTGCTGACTATAACCTTGTGCAACCAGTCGTGCCTTGTTTCTGATGACTTCACCTTGTTCATTTAGCTTTTTTCTGAACACCCATCTTGTTCCAATGACGTTGAATCCTTTTGGTCTGGGAACAAGATCCCATACGTCATTTCTGGTGAATTGATTCAGCTCTTCTTGCATTTCCAGAATCCAGTCATTATCCAGAAGTGCTTCATCAATTGAAGAAGGTTCAATCAGAGACACAAGTCCCATGAGTGTTTCTTCAGAGTTTCTGAAGCTTGCTCTTGTTCTGGTTAGATCTTCCTTTCTTCCTAAGATAGTCTCTTCTGGGTGATCCAAGCTGCTTCTGGGTAATCTCTTCTGAGGTTGATCAGCAGCTGTTGTAGGATTGCTAGCAGTGCTCCTTTCAGACGTTGAAGGAGTGTCTGTGTTGAGAGCTTCTGATGACTTGTCTTCAGAACCTGTAAATTCAATTTCCATACCTGCAAAAACTTCATTCTGCTTTGACTTTTCAGAGTCAAGCTTATCATCAAAACGAACACTGATTGATTCTTCCACAATCTGTGTTTCTGTATTGTATACTCTGTACCCTCTTGAGCGTCCAGAGTATCCTAACATAATACACTTCTGTGCTTTAGAGTCAAACTTGTTCAAATAATTCTTTGTATTTAACATAAAGCAAGTACATCCAAATGGATGAAAATATGAAATGTTGGGCTTTCTGTTCTTCCACAATTCATATGGAGTCTTTTCCAGAATAGGTCTTATTGAGATTCTATTCTGAATGTAGCACGCTGTGTTTATTGCCTCTGCCCAGAAGATCTTAGCAACGTTTGTCTCATTGATCATGGTTCTGGCCATTTCTTGCAATGTTCTGTTCTTTCGTTCTACAACTCCATTTTGTTGGGGAGTTCTAGGACAAGAGAAATTATGCAGAATGCCTCTGTCATTAAAGAATGACTCAAAATCTTTGTTTTCAAATTCTCCACCATGATCACTTCTGACTTTAACGATTCTAAGATCCTTTT
This sequence comes from Vicia faba, assembly GCA_948472305.1. Classification (NCBI taxonomy): domain Eukaryota; kingdom Viridiplantae; phylum Streptophyta; class Magnoliopsida; order Fabales; family Fabaceae; genus Vicia; species Vicia faba. The sequence goes on along the minus strand of OX451735.1, from coordinate 866,230,827 downwards.
CATTCTGAACTTGGTTACAGAAGGTAACAAACACAGAGTGTGACTCATCCTTGTGTCTTAAGAACTTTACCCATGTCCATCTGCTATTGTCATCTACGATTACTAACCCATACTTCTTGCCACTGACTGAAGCAGTTTTAACTGGTCCAAATAAGTCAATGTGCAGAAGTTCTAATGGCTTAGAGGTAGAAACAACATTTTTAGATTTAAAAGAAGGTTTTGCAAACTTGCCTTTCTGACATGCTTCACACAGAGCATCTGAATTGAACTTCAAATTAGGAAGTCCTCTGACCAGATTGAGTTTGTTAATCTGAGATATTCTTCTCATACTAACATGCCCCAATCTTCTGTGCCAGATCCACTGCTCGTTGTTAACAGACAGAAGGCACTTTACATTCTGACTCTTTAGTTCAGAAAGTTTGATTTTGTAAATGTTGTTTTTCCTCTTACCATTAAACAGGATAGTCCCATCTTTCTGACTAACAGCTTTACATGATTTTTGATTAAAGATTATATCATAACCGTTATCACTTAATTGACTTATGGATAACAGATTATGCATTAATCCATCTACTAGCAGAACATTATTAATAGAGGGAAGATTTCCATTACCTACAGTTCCAGAGCCAATTATCTTTCCCCTCTGATTGCCTCCAAAGCCAACGTGGCCTCCAGGCTTAAGTTCCAGGCTTTGGAACATATGCCTTCTTCCCGTCATGTGTCGCGAGCAGCCAGAGTCCAGGTACCATGACTGGTGTTTCTGACTTGCTGCTAAAGATATCTGCAACATGTATTATTTTATCCTTAGGTACCCAGATTTTCTTGGGTCCTGATTTGTTAGTTTTACCAAAACTCTGGTTGAATTTTGGTTTCACAGAGTGCTTACTGCTAGTGTATTTAATATCATGTGTGTGACCATACACAAAATGTGAATTCAGAGGAGTGTGTTTAATGGTTAAGTCCATAACATTCTTTGGTGTAGGAACCTTACCTTGGTATCCTATTCCTTTCCTGCCGTTTCTGCTAACTCCATAGATCATTGAAGCCATTTTGCTTCTATCTATGCTTTTAGCAAGGAACTTCTGGAAACTGTGATCATACTCCTTGATGATCTCATCAGCGTTGCTGGGAGTTTCAGAAATTGGTTCCTTCTGAGAGTTTTGTAAAGTATTTTCTAATTTTGAAATCTTATTTCTCAGCTCAGAATTCTCCAATTTGAGACTCTCAGTCTTATTAGAGTCAGATTCAAGATTCCTTTTCAGGTCTCTGAATTTAACTCTAATTTGCTGATACCTTTCCAAGATTTCATTAAGGCTTTCAGCAAGTTCAGCCTTGGTAAAGTTAACAGCAAAGTTAGGAAATACCTCTTCAGTGTCTGATTCAGAGTCTGATTCAGAAGCTTCATTGTCTTCTGAAATATTAGCCATGAGAGCTATGTTGGCTCTCTCATCATCTGATTCTGAGTCAGCTTCAGATGAGTCAGAGTCATCCCATGTAGCCATGAGACTTTTCTTCTTTTCTCTTCCAAACTTCTTTTTGGGCTTTTCCCTCTGAAGCTTTGGGCAGTCACTCTTGTAGTGTCCTTGCTCATTGCACTCATAGCAGATGATGTCCTTGGTGTTTGGCTTTTTGCTACTTGAGGAGCCTTCAGATCTTCTGTATCTAGAGGAAGAATCTGTCCTTCTGTATCTGGACGAAGACTCGTTCTGATCAGATCTTCTGGGATTCCTGAACTTCCTTTGTCTTTGCTTCCACAGTTGATTTACTCTTCTGGAGAGGAGGGAGAGTTCGTCTTCTTCTGATGAGGATCCATCAGATGTTTCTTCAACTGCCTGCAAAACTTTAGACTCAGATTTTTTGTTAGATTTTAATGCTAAAGGCTTACCTTGCTTCTGAGGCTCGTCAGCTTCTAGCTCTATCTCATGACTTCTGAGGGAGCTGATAAGTTCCTCCAGAGTGATTTTGTTGAGATCTTTTGCTAGCTTCAGAGCTGTAACCATTGGTCTCCACTGCTTGGGTAAACTTCTGATGATTTTCTTGACATGGTCAGCAGTAGAGTATCCTTTGTCCAGAACCTTGAGACCAGCTACCAGAATCTGGAATCTTGAGAACATTGTTTCAATGGATTCAGATTCTTCCATTTTGAACGCCTCATACTTCTGAATGAGCGCCAGAGCCTTAGTTTCTTTGACCTGAACGTTGCCCTCATGCGTCATTCTGAGTGAGTCAAAAATGTTCTTTGTTGTGTCTCTGTTGGAGATCTTTTCATATTCAGTATAGGAGATGGCGCTGAGGAGGATGGTTCTGGCCTTGTGGTGATTCTTGAAGTCACGCTTTTGTTGGTCAGACATTGTTTTTCTATCAATCTTCTGACCGCTTGCATTCACATGGTGCATGTATCCATCTGTCACCATATCCCACAGATCAGCATCATGTGCCAGAAAGAAGCTTTCAATTCTGTCTTTCCAGTAATCAAAGTTTTCTCCATCAAAGACTGGAGGTTTGCCGCTGAATCTGTCTATGTCCTCATTGTTGTCATTGCTGGTGTGAGAATAGTTTCCTGCCATTGTGTTTTTCTGACGCTGGATCTTGTACTGACACGGTTAAGTGTTTTAGCTCAGAACCAGGAGCTCTGATGCCAATTGAAGTAGTGAAAAACACAAGAAGGGGGGGGGGGGGGGTTGAATTGTAAAACTGAAAATCAATGCAATGAACAAGATATTTTTATCCTGGTTCGTTTGATCTCAAACTACTCCAGTCCACCCGTCAAGGTGATTTCGCCTCTCTCCAACGAGGTCTTAATCCACTATATTCAACTGAATATTACAAACTGCTTTAACAACTGCTAAAGCCTTCTTGGTGCAAACCACAACCCGGTTTGTCAAGGAAACACTTTCTTACAAAGAAGATAAATCTAAGTGTGTGAATGTTTTCTACAAAACTGTATCACAACTGTGATGTATACACAACTTTAAGCTTAGAAACTAGATTTCTAAAACAAGGATTGAGTAAGAAGATGTGTAGTGTTTTAGCAAACTGAGAGAACGAAGATTATGATCAGCTTTTAGGCGTGTAAAGAGTTGGAGAGCATTAGCCAATGCAATCTTCATAGTCTTGTTTATATAGCACTGAGATTGTTGAACGTTGGAGCAATATTCTTGATTCAATGCTAATAACAAACTTTCCTTATTGAGCAGATCTTGTCTGGAATGAGGCTGTTGGTAATAATACGCTTTCAATGCACAATACCGTTGCTTACTTAATGCATGTTCTGGCTTGGCTCATTCTGACTCTGCTTAACTGCTGATGAACTGTTGTTTTATTTATCAGAGTGTTGAGCGCAGTTCTGTTCATCAAGCTTCAGCATACACGTGAGTTGATCTTCTGATTTTGGTATTCTGATATAGCAACTTCTGATGCTGATGTCAACAATCAATATTCTGATGCTGATTAAGTGTGCTCTTGCTTATACCTATCAGAATTTCTGCAAAGTAGAACGTAATATTTTAGGCAGCAAATAGTTCATACATGAATCATATAAATAATATATCTTTTCATTTTGTTATCATCAAAACTCAAACGTAGGGTAGTAGATTCAAACATTGTTCTAACAGTACCAAAGTTGCTGGTATTGAGGACTACTTCCTATGATTTGTAGTGGAGTATAATCAGCAACCAGCAAGGTATGGGCTCAAGACAAACTTTGTACAAAAAGCTTGATTTCCAAGAATGGCAATGGTGCCTTTATGCCATAAATGGAAATATCTTTTGGACAATGGTTTAAACACTTGGGTAATAGCTCAAGCTCTTGTGTAAACATTAAATTATGTAGAGATTTTCAAGCAAGGAAGCCTGCAACATAAGATTATGCAGCAAACTATGAGAGTTTTGTTATGTGTTCTTCAATAGAATGACTTGCAATTCAAGGATGGATGCCTAACTTCAAGTCCTTGAATCTCCTAGGTCAAGTATGATAAATTCATGCTCTTGGATGTTTTGGAAAGCTTGAAACACCCTCTATAACTTTCATGTTGACCACTTTTGTTAAATAAAACTGGAACTTGATGAAAATTGTCCAAGAAGTTGGGATAGAATCCTGAACAAAATCTGTTGAAAATTTCTCTAAGTGTTAAATGAAAATGTCATGACTTCATGAATTGATAACTTGAGATCCAAGCATATTTAGGAGAAGTTGTGTAAAGCAATGTTGTATATATCATGGAGATCTACAAATTTCATGTTGAAAGCTTCTTTTGAATCATCTTACATCTTGGTGAAAGAATGGCATGAAGTGATGAAATTATCATGTATAAAAAAACACTTAGAAAATTTCTAAGTCTTGGAAATCTTGACTTTTCAAGTTGACTTTTGACTTTCTTGACTTCTTGATGATTAAGCTTGATATTCTTGAATGCCTTTATGAAATTTGATCTTTGGAATGTAATGTTGACCAAAAAGTCAAAGTTTGACTTTCTAGTATGCAATTGACCATTTTGCCCTTGTGCCAATTCCATGCCTAAATTGATGTATCAGTGATGCAAACTTGACGTCGTAGAAGATCTTGTGAGAGAATCTTTGAGAAATGAGAGAGAAAATTTTGGGGTACAACAACTGCCCCTGTTCAATCTTCTTAAACCTGAAGAGTTAGATTGGCGAGTCCGCCATTCGTGACTTGAAGGTGAAAGATGATTGAACATTAGAGTGCCCAGAAATTTGCATTCGAAGATGAATTGTGAATGGACTTATAAATGCCATTTGGAGGAATGTTGATAAATACTGGAAGAAGTATCAGCATAAATCTCTTGTTGATTTATACTAAAACTTGATGCTTTACCTGTGAGAAAAAGAGTTAGTAAAATGCAGATGTATGCATGATGTTCACCAGATGTGGTATTATGTTAAATGCACATGGTATGTACATGCTATGATGTATGAACATGAGAGATATGTTTTTTTCCGGGAAAATAAATCCCTGACTTCCGCTGGGGGAATCCTGGGGGGTTGAATCCCTGATTGCCGTTGGGGATGAAGAATATACATATCTTCAAACTTTGTTGAAAGGAGGCTTTCACTGGGAAATATCTCTTGAATGTCATATGTTATCTGGTCGGATCCAGGCTTCACAATTTACTGAGGATGAAGTAGTCAATTGCTATCTGGTCGAATCCAGACTTCACGATAACTTACTCGGGGAAGAGACAAATTAACTGTTATATGGTCAGATTTCAGGCTTTATAGAAAATTTCTTGAAATTGAATAGTTATCTGGTCGGATCCAGGCTTCAGAATAACTTCCTGGAGATACGGAAGTTAACTGTTATCTGGTCGGATCCAGGCTTCACAGTAACTTGAAGTGGTAACTACTATCTGGTCGGGTCCAGGTTTCATGGTTTTTTGGAAAGTTATACTATTATCTGGTCGAGTCCAGGCTTCATAGTGTCTCTCTGGGGATCATAGTTAATTGTTATTTGGTCGGGCTCCAGGTTTCACAATAAACTGTTTGAAAAACTGTCATCTGGTCGGGTCCAGGCTTTGCAGATTTCTGAGGTTGACGAAGTCAAATGCTATCTGGTCGGGTCGAGGTTTCATAACAAATGTTTGAGGATTTAGTTGTTATCTGGTCGGATTCCAGGTTTCACAACGAATTTCTGAAATGGATTATTATCTGGTCGAATTCAGGCTTCACAATAACTTGTTGGGGTAGAGGAAAACTCCATTGGGGAGAAGAAGTTAAACCTTGGTCTGGTTGAGTCCAGGTTCTTCTACATCTTTGAAGAGTTAGACTATTATCTGGTCGGGTCCAGGTTTCATAGTATCTTGAAATTGAGATCAACTGTTATCTGGTCGGGTCTAGGTTTCAGATACTCAAACTGTTATCTAGTCGGGTCCAGGTTTCAGTAATTCACTTAAGGATATTGGCAAACTCTATTGGAGAAGAGGAGTTTTGCTAAAGATTTTGTAGGAATTAAACTGCTATCTGGTCGGGACCAGGCTTCGGCGAAGTCAAACTATTATCTGGTCGGGTCCAGGCTTCAGTAATAACTTGAAAATTGTGCTAATATCTGGTCGGATCCAGGCTTCATAGTATCTTTTTGGAAACAGTAAAGGCTTTGTTGACGGCTTTACTGGGGATCAGGGGTTATGGCCCTATGATTTGCAATAATCTGAAAGGAAAATTCAAACTGGAGAGTATGGACTCAGCCGGGTAGGACAGACTCAGCTTGGGGGAGGATACACTCAACTGGAGAGGATAGACTCTATTTGGGGATAATAGCCTTGGCTGGGGAAGATATACTCAGCTGGGGAAGATATACTCAGCTGGGGAAGACAGACTCAGCTGGGGAATTTTGTGGTGTCTTGATTGTTGTATGTTGGGGAAATTTGAACTCGGCTAGAGAGTTATGCTATCTCGTTGTTTGTTGGAGAAGATAGACTATGTCGGGGGAATATAGACTTGATTGGGGAGGATGTACTCGGCTGGGGAATTTTGTGGTTCCTCGATTGTTGTTGGGGAAATAAAACCTGTTGGGGAAATAAACCCTGTTGGGGAAATAAACCTTGCTAGGGAAGTGAGCTTATTTTTAGGAAGAGATCCACGAGGCTTTAACTTGTAAAAATCGACTTAGCTAGAGAGAGAGTTGCCAAGAGATCGAGACTCTGGTCGGGGATTATCCTATGCAAAGAGACTTTGTGGGCAACTCCGTTGGGGAAAGGTTTATTGTATCCGTCCTTGTGGGGATAATGATAATGAGATAACTCTTTGGGAATATTTCATATACATTAAAGAGATGCTTGCTGCTGCTTAGCAGGACACATGTGCCAAATAATTTTAATTATGTTCATATGCATATGTTCATTCAATTTTAGTCATTGGACAAATTTTCATTCAAAATAATGTGCCAAATAGTTTTAATTATGTTCATATGCATATGTTCATTCAATTTTAGTCATTGGACAAATTTGCATTCAAAACAAAGACAGAAATTTTGCACTTCAAAGTATATTTGTATTGATATTTTGCCCATGAATAGGCATTTTTAGATGGAGATCCTAGTAAGAGGAAATCGTCAAAAGGAAAACAAAATTGAGAATGTAAACAAATAGCCATGTGAAATGATCTCATTGCCTTCCAACTCTACTATTTCCCCAATGTCTTCGAATGTCCCTTGTCGTTGATAGAAGTTGATTGGATTGATCTTGGACCGTTTGAACTTGGACCTTGGTGATAAAATTGGCTGTGTTGATTCCACAGGACATAGTCATACACTTTTAATCCTTAACTTTTGCCTGGACCGCCCTTTCGGGTTTTCAGCCCACCATGATACCCTTTTTTGCCCAAGTTGCCCTTTCGGGTTTTCAACTTGCCGGGTGTACAATATTTTGCATATATCCCTAATTTTTTCTCAAACCTTTTGGTTTGCCGGGATGCCCTTATTTTGCCTAGGTGTGTCAACCTAGCGGGTCTTTTATGCGTAGTATTTTTTAACTATGTCCGCGTTTATAGGATGTGGGAAATCTTTACCATCCATGGTAGTCAGCATCATGGCACCGCCAGAGAAAACTCTCTTGACAACAAATGGCCCTTCATAGGTTGGAGTCCATTTTCCTCTGGGGTCGCCTTATGGTAGAATGATACATTTTATCACCAAGTCACCGGCTTGATATACTCGAGGCTTGATCTTTTTGTTGAAAGCCTTGATCATACATTTTTGGTACGTCTGACCATGACAAACAGCAGCCAATCGTTTTTTGTCAATCAAGTTCAGTTGATCCAATCTCGTTTGAATCTAATCGTCTTCGCCTAGGCATGCCTCATTCATAATCCTCAGCGAGGGAATATGAACTTCTACTGGCAAAACAACTTCCATGCCATAGACTAGAGAAAAAGGAGTTGCCCCAATTGATGTTCTAGATGAAGTACGGTAGCCATGTAGAGCAAACGACAACATCTCATGCCAATCCTTATAGGTTACTACCATTTTCTACATAATCTTCTTGATATTTTTGTTGGCCGCTTCGACTGCGCCATTCATTTTCGGTCTATACGGAGAAGAATTGTGATGCTTGATCTTAAACTGAATGCAAAGCTCAGTGATCATAACATTGTTGAGGTTAGTCCCATTGTTGGTGATGATCCTTTCGGGGATACCATAACGGCAGATGAGGTTGTGTATGATGAATCTGGGTACCACATTCTTGGTGACTGAGGCAAACGAGGCGGCTTTGACCCATTTGGTAAAATAGTCGATAGCAACAAGAATGAAGCGATGTCCATTGGAAGCGGTGGGCTTGATCTCTCCAATCATGTCAATGCCCCACATTTCAAATGGCCACAGAGCAGTCATGACGTTCAAAGGGATAAGAGGCACATGGACCTTATCAGCATAGAATTGGCATTTGTGACAAGTTCTTGAATGTTGATGACAATCAGTCTCCATTGTTGAGCAATAGTAACCGGCTCTTAAGATTTTCTTCGCCGTCATATGTCCACTTGAGTGAGTACCTAAGAGACCATCGTGCATGTCTTCCATGATTTCCTCTGTCTCCTTCTTGTCCATACATCGGAGTGGAGTTGAATCATGGTTGCACTTGTACAATATCCCGTTACTTATGAAGAATTTGGCTGTAAATCTTCGTAAGAACTTTCTATCATTGATATATGCTCCCTCTGGATACTCTTGTCCTTCAAGGTATCTCATCACCTCATGGTACCATGTCTTTTTCGCATCAGTGTCAAGCTCATAACAATGTGCAGGTTCGTCGAATCTTTCAATTGTAATCTGTGATCGGTGGATCTGGAACTGACTGTTTAACGCTGGTTCGCGAAATGTCGCGGAAGCAAGAGTCGCCACCGTCTTTTATTTTCTCCAAATGGAAAGGACAAAAGCACAGAAAAATTCCTTAAAGAGATTGCTCTCGGTTCGGGAGGTAGGTTATAGAAAGGGAAGGTGTTAGCACCCTTTCTATCCATGGTTATCCATGGGCTCTTAGATACTTGCTCATTGTGTTTTCAAAAATGGTTTGTTTGCTTTTCAACTGTGGGTTTTAAAAAGTTTCTTTGAAAATTCCAGTTCGACTCTTGTGTCGGTCCTCAAGAGTGTTTGAAAAATTGCTTTCGAAAGCTTTTTGAAAAATGTGTCGGTGTGAAAAGTATTTTTGGATTTATTTTGAAGTTAGAGCAAGTATCTAGAGTCGTCTACCTACCCTAAGGAATTCGTCTGTGTAAATGTCCTTTAAAGTAGTGCCATCCCACCATTGAGAGGTAGGTAGCACCACCGTTGGAGGTATTCGGGTCAATTCGAGGTTCGGGACATGGTGATCACCAGAGCAATGGGAAGATACCTTAGAAGCTACCCTCATGCCAGGTTCCCGGATCATGAGGACTTACTAAGACATCCTCTACTCGACGATCACCTTTCGAAGGGCAAGGCAACAGTGAGGCGTACCCTAGGGGTGGTGTGTGATTCGTGTGTCAGGTTCAGATATTTTTGTCTTGTTCATGTCAAAGTGATCTATGCGTTTGTTTTTATTTTGTCATTCATTCTTGCATGCCATTATTAACAGTTAAAGATTGCGGGAAATAAAAAGTTCCTAAGCTATTACAAAGGCGCGGGTCCACATCGCCAAATTAAAATCCAGGACCCGATTTGACAGAAAATAAGGAAATAAAGTAAAGTGCGAGAAATTTAATTTACACGGCTTTGGGAGAGTTACATCAATATTTAAAAGAAAGAATAAATAAAATGCGCGAATTGGAATTAAAATTGGAAGCGAGGGCGTTGGACCCCTTTTTAATGAAATTAAATTTATTTAAAAAATGAAAAAAGAAATTATTTTGAGATTTTTTGGATTTATGGTTTTTTATGTGAATTAAATGAAATTAACTAATTCTACAATTTTTATTTATTAAGAAAATATTAAACTTTAACCTAAAATTAAACCTAATTAATTAATTGCAAGTATTTACAAAAATAACTAATTAAGAATTAATAATTAATATGGTGAAAAAAGAATAAAAGAATAAAAGTAATTAAAACTTAATTCTACAAATTTTAAGGTTATTAGAAAAAAAAAATTAAGATTTAAACCTAAATTTAACCTAATTAGTTAGTGAGATTTATTTACAAAAAATAATATTAAATAATTAATATATTAGTTTTTTGTCTTTTTTCTGATTTTTTTGTTGTTTTTATATTTGATGAAAATAAATTAGTTTAAAGAATTAAAGAGAAATCAATTAAAACAAATAAAATAGGAAAATATAAAAAAGAATAAAAGAGCAAACCATGGGGGGTCTGTCCCCAAATTGGAGGGTTTTGTCCAGCAATCAGGCCCATTAAGCCTTTGGCCTAGTTGACTTTTTGGCTAGCGTGTGGGATGGTTGACTGGTGCACATCATGGTCTCTGAATCCTGGCCCTTGGTTGAATGCAGTGGGACGTGTGGCACGTTTGATTGAGGAGCGTATGGTAGACGCTTTGGACTGAAGCTGCACAAGAATACCATTAGAAGAAAAATATAAGGAAAGGGAGGGGGGCCTGGGATCGAACCCAGGTCCTAGAGGTTACCAATGCATATGCCTGCCAACCGCGCTGCTGTGTTCCTTTGTATATTATATAATCAATAAACATTATAATACAAAATAAGCGTTAGTGGGAATTTTAGCGCGAAATTCAAATAACCCAACCACGCCTTGACACTTCATCATCTTCTTCATCGTTTTGCTTTTCCTGAAATATACAAAGGGTTAGCGGGGGTTTTGAACCCCCCCAAAACAGGCAGTTTTCTAAAATAGCGAATAGGCCATGGTATCACATAAATTAGGCGCGAGGAGTGTGTTGTATTCGTCCAAGCTCCCTGATTTCATCCATGGTATTGTGATGTTCTAATTTTACCAAATGCATAAACGCCCAATTTCAAATTTGAAGAACCCTAACTGGCTTTAATGGTGATTCTTCATACAACGCATAAAAACACAATCAAACTATAGGGTTAGCTTCAGAATCAATCAATTAGTGTAAATCAGTAAAGAAACCACATGGAAAATGCATAAAATTCATGATTCAATTATGGAAATTTTCGTGAAAAGCTTGACTCTGATATACCACCTCCTTGAGTATGGGACAAAGTTCTTGATTGGAATCGTCTCCTGGTAACCTTGGCAAGCTAATGGAGTGGTTATTTGATCTTGAAAAGCCCTGCGAATGTGTTTTCAGTTCTTGAATTTTTTGACAAAAGTGCAAGTTTGATTATGCTTTTCTGGCGCAGCTGGGAGATCATGGGCACTAGGGTTTTCATGTATATTTGTACTGGAATGATTAGGGTTAGAAATTGGATCAAAAAATCAATGAATTGATGAAGAGAATATTTGATTTTCCATGCCATAATTTTCCAATCTTTTTCATGCAAATTTGCTTCAAATCATGTCCAATTACCAAGATTTTTTCCAAATCTGATCATGCACGAAATATTGAAGTTATCCCATGCATAAAAAGATTTGATTGACTTGTTTTGGTATTTTTCACATATTTATTTTAATTAAATGAATTATTAATAATTAAAAATCCAAATAAATAAATAAAAATGATAAAGAACTTCCCTTTGGGCCAAATGGTCGTGCACATGCCTTGGATGATGGATTTTGGAAGAAAAAGAGGCCCATTAGCATTTTTAAGACTTTTGAAGCAATGTTGACTTTTCAAAATATCCAACAATTTCCCAACTTCCACAAGGCATATCTTGCTCAATTTTTAACCTTTGATCATGTTCTTGGACATTTTGGAAAGGTCTTTGAGTCCTCTAACCAATGCCTTTGGTCCCATGTCATTTTGATTTACCAATCTCAAGTTATGGCCTTTGACTTAAAGTCCCTTTTTGTTGACTTTTGAAAATGACCTATAATGTTGAAATTGATAACTTTTTGTGAGAACATTTATTGGACTTGAAGTGTGAAGAGGAGTTGTAGGAAATGTCTTTCTCTTCAAAATGAGCTTTGGATGGAATTTTTCTGATAATCCAAGTGAAAGTTATGCCTTGGTCAAGTTACAGTTGACTTTTTCAACTGTCCAAATATGGAAACTTTTGCATCTTGAGACTTTTTGAGCCAAGCTTTGAGAATCATGATCAAGCATTGATCAAATGATGTTTGTGGCTTCAAAATGAGATGTTGACCAAAAATTTGAACTTTTGACTGCCAAATGACCATTTTGCCCCTGCAGTTGACTGTAGTGCAATTAGGGTTTTTGACTGTGCAATTTTGTGCTGTAAGTCTTGAAACTTGGTATGAGGATGCTTGACCATGTTTGTAGGCATGTGGGACTTGATTGGACCCTTGGAAACTTCAATTTCTTTGTCAGAACCAAAACCCTAATTCTTTGACTGTTAGGAGGCCCTTGAACTGTGCAACCCTTGGGGAATTTTGAATTTTTGACTTGGCAAATTTTGAAGAATATGGGAGGGCAAATTTTGGGGTACAACAGTTGCCCCTGTTCAATCTTCTTAGACCTGAGGATGCAGATTGGCTGACGTGCCTTTCGTAATCCGAAGGTGGAAGATGATTGAACACTAGAGTGCCCAGAAATTTGCGCTCACATAATAGTATGATGGTGGAATGGGCTTATAGATGCCATGCTAAGAGATGATGGAAGGTGGATGGGCTTATAGATTCCATCTGGATGTCGATCGCGTAAGAGATTCCTTAGCGAGAGCCTGCGTACCTGTAAAAGAAAAATGATTACCTGACCTGTTACAGGAGCTGGTCTTCAGATTCTTTGTATAGATGTGTCCTGACTGGTTACAGGAGCTGAATCTGGAGCTTCAAACGGTGATGAATGAACCAGGGATGGTTACTACCTCAGCAGGAACGGTGAGAGAACCTTATGCGACTTCAACCTCAACAGTAATCATTGAGAGAATCCTGGGACGATTACTACCTCCGCAGTAACGGGGAGAGAACCATAGGCGACTTCAACCTCAACAGTAATCATTGAGAGAATCTTGGGCGACTTTAACCTCAACAGTAATCATTGAGAGAATCTTGGGCGACTTCAACCTCAACAGTAATCATTGAGAGAATCTTGGGCGACTTCAACCTCAACAGTAATCATTGAGAGAATCTTGGGCGACTTCAACCTCAACAGTAATCATTGAGAGAATCTTGGGGCGATTACTACCTCCACAGTAACGGGGAGAGAACCACAGGCGACTACAACCTCAATAGTAATCATTGGGAGAATCTTGGATATCTTCTACTGAGTCTTTATCAGGAAAATCTGTTAGGGGTCGATTTAGCTGGACTAGAGAAGGCCTTTGACTGGATAAGAAACAGAAAAATCTTAGGGTCGATTTAACTGAACTGGTCTAGGTCTTGAATGTCTTCAACTGGATAAGAAACAGGGAGATCTTAGGGTCGATCTGACTGAACCAGAGAAGGCCTTGGACGGGATAAGAAACAGAAAAATCTTAGGGTCGATTTAACTGAACCGGTCTAGGTCTTGAAATGTCTTCAACTGGATAAGAAACAGGGAGATCTTAGGGTCGATCTAACTGAACCAGAGAAGGCCTTTGACTGGATAAGAAACAGAAAAATCTTAGGATCGATTTAACTGAACCGGTCTAGGTCTTGATGTATAGCTGAGAACTTAACTGGATCTTTCCTGAAAGGTAAAGGTCAGTCATATGCAATGCATGATATGGATCAAGCAATGATGTTCTCAACATAAATGAGATTTGTAAGATATGATGCATATATGCATGCTATAATGATGTATGTGATGTATGCTTTCGTCTAGGAAAGTAAATCCTTGACGGGTGCCGGGAAGTCACTCCTGGGCTGATATTGAAGAATAGCTCTTTTGCTTCCGCTGGGGATGATAATTGCAAGGATACCGGTAGGAGAAGATAGCTCCGTTGGGGAATGAACTTGGCGAATGGATTACTCTGCGGGGAGAAAAGTACTCTGACGATCTTGCTGGGAAGCAATACTCTATGGGGAGAGAGGTATTTTGTTGAGTTGTTGATAATAACTTCGCTGGGGATACCTGTTGTGTTGGAAGTGTTGATAGACTTCGCTGGGGGTAATAAGACTTCGTCGAGGACGCTCTTTACGTGGATTTTAGCTGAGGATAACCCAGTTATATCCTGGTAAGGAAATAACTCTTTGAATAAAGCCGGGAGACGCGTTCGTGCTCTGCGAGGATAAGCTTCCAGAATCTACTGGGTATAAGCTTACTGCTTGGGGAGATGGATTCTAACTTTCCTGGGGAAACTGGGTTGGACTCTCCTGGGGAAGTTTGAACTGTATCGAGGAAGTGGCTCCAGTGAATGTTTGATATACCGTCAGGGAACAATCTTTAGACCAAGACTGACGGGGATGCTTGTTAAGAATACATATGTACTGCTGGAGGATGTTGAGATCTGCGGGAGGATACCCAACTTCTTTAAGGTTTGATAGTAGCTTTGCTTGGGGAGAGTGTACTGACTTGTTGGCTCACTCTCTGGGGAATTGGGATGTACTGGTTATATTCTTTAGCTGAACCTACCTTGGTACCTTGGAGGACAGAACAATTAGATCGCTTAAACAACTCTTTATTGCCCCTGTTTCTAATGTTACCTGTAATTAATCCTTTGTTTCGTATGCAAATATTCATGAGTTAGCAAATTATTGTCAATGCATATATCACAAATTGAACCTTGGACGTTCTTCGCAAAACAAAATAGAAAAGAAAAAACAATTTGGCAATTTTGACTGAAAAGTGATTTTGTATTGATTTTTGAATCTGCCTGTAAAATAGGCGTTCATGTACAAGAGGCTGACGTCCTAGTAAGAGAACGCCGCCGAACAAAAGAGTTTATACAAATTTTGTACAAGAGAAAATAAAACAGCTGTGTGAAATGAATGATCCCACTGGGTTTCAATTCTGCTATTGCCTTTATATCTCCGAGCGTCTCATCACTTGATGACCTTAGTTGAAGATGAAGTTGACTGATCGATACCGTCTGAACTTGGTGTAGATACCAGATTCTGGATGCAAAGTGATCCAATGAGACATAGTATTACGCTTTTATCCCTAACTTTTGCCTGGACCGCCCTTTCGGGTTTTCAGCCCACCGGGATACCCATTTTTGCCCAAGCCGCCTTTTCAGGTTTTCGACTTGCCGGGTGTACAGATTTTTTCATTTCATCCCTTCATTTTGCCCGAACCCTTTTGGTTCGCCGGGAAGCCCTAATTTTTGCCTAGGCATGTCAGCCTAGCGGGTCTTTTTCATGCGTGGTATCTTTTTACTATGTCTGCATTGGCGGGGTGAGGAAGGTCGTCACCATCCATGTTGGTTAGAATCATGGCTCCTCCTGAGAACACATGCTTAACCACAAATGGCCCTTCGTATGTAGGGGTCCATTTGCCCCTTGGATCACTCTGAGGAAGGATGATTCGCTTGATCACCAGGTCCCCAACTTGATATTCTTGTGGTTTGACCTTTTTGTTAAATGCCCTGATCATCCGTTTCTGATACGTCTGACCATGACAGATAGCAGCAAGTCTCTTTTCATCAATGAGGTTTAGCTGATCAAGTCGTGTCTGGATCCAATCATCTTCGTTCATATTTGCATCCTTCATTATCCGGAGAGAGGGTATTTGCACTTCGATCGGTAAGACTGCCTCCATACCATAAACCAAGGAGAAAGGAGTTGCCCCGGTTGATGTCCTGGCTGAGGTACGGTACCCATGTAGAGCGAACGGTAACATCTCGTGCCAATCTTTATAAGTCACTGTCATCTTCTGCACGATTTTCTTAATATTTTTATTTGCTGCCTCTACAGCCCCATTCATCTTCGGTCTGTAAGGAGAAGAGTTGTGGTGCTGTATTTTGAACTGCTCGCAGAGCTCAGCGATCATCTTGTTATTAAGATTGGTACCGTTGTCTGTAATGATCCTTTCTGGGACGCCGTACCGACAGATCAGATTATGCCGAATGAACCGTGCCACAACAGTCTTGGTTACCGTAGCGTAAGAAGCTGCTTCAACCCACTTCGTGAAGTAATCAATCGCCACCAGGATGAAGCGATGCCCGTTAGATGCCGTAGGTTTAATCTCACCGATCATGTCTATGCCCCACATTGCAAACGGCCAAGGCGCAGTCAGAACATTCAAAGGAACTGGAGGAACATGCACCTTGTCTGCATAAATCTGGCATTTATGGCATGTCCGAGAGTGTTGGTAGCAGTCAGCCTCCATGGTGGACCAGAAATACCCTGCCCGAAGGATCTTCTTTGCCATCGTGTGTCCACTGGAATGTGTACCAAAGGTCCCCTCATGTAGCTCTTCCATGATCCTTTCTGCTTCAGTCTTGTCCACACAACGCAGTAAGGTTGAATCATGGTTTCGCTTGTACAAGATGCCGTTGCTAAGGAAGAACTTCGATGCGAACCTTCTCAGAAACTTTTTGACGTTGACAGAGGCACCTTCAGGATATTCCTGAGCTTCCAGATATCTCTTCACCTCATGGTACCAAGGCTTCTCAGTCACCAATTCAGTCTCGAGATCACAACAGTATGCCGGTTCATCCAGTTTCCAGATGATGATCCGGGGAGCCTCATTGTCCCATTTGACCTTGAACATAGAAGACATCGTAGCTAACGCGTCCGCCAGCTGATTCTCCTCTCTTGGGAAATGTTCGAAAGTTATCTTCGTGAAGTGGGGGATCAAGGTCAACACACATTCTCTGTAAGGAATAAGATTCGGATGTTTCGTATCCCACTCTCCTTTGATCTGATTGATCACAAGAGAGGAATCTCCGAAGACACTCAGAAACTTGATCCTTAAGTCGATCGCAGCTTGAAGACCCATGATGCATGCCTCATACTCTGCCATGTTGTTGGTACAGTTGAAACATAGCCGGGCAGTGAGTGGAGTATGAGTGCCTTGAGGGGATATGATTATGGCGCTGATACCGTTACCCAAAGCATTGGAGGCTCCGTCAAAGTGCATAGACCATCGGGATCCTTCCTCAGGTCCTTCATCCGGTCCAAGTACTTCACAATCAGTCACTATCATGATACTCTCGTCAGGAAATTCAAAGTTCATTGACTGATAGTCGTCTACTGCCTGATGTGCCAAGTGGTCTGCCAATACACTTCCCTTGATGGCTTTCTGGGTTGTATACTGAATGTCGTATTCTGTCAAGATCATTTGCCATCTTGCTATTCTCCCAGACAGAGCAGGCTTTTCGAATATGTACTTTATAGGATCCATCTTTGAGATCAACAAATTAGTGTGAGTCAGCATATACTGTCTCAGCCGGCGAGCAGCCCATACCAAAGCGCAGCAAGTTTTCTCAAGCAGTGAGTATCGGGTCTCACAGTCGGTAAACTTTTTGCTAAGGTAATAAATGGCATGCTCTTTTCGGCCAGACTCGTCATGCTGCCCCAGTACACACCCCATTGAGTTGTCAAGTACTGTCAGGTATAATATCAGAGGTCTCCCTTCAACCGGTGGCATAAGGATGGGTGGTTCTTGGAGATACTCTTTGATTCTGTCAAAAGCAGCCTGACATTCATCATTCCAACGTACTACCTGATCTTTCTTCAACAGCTTGAAGATTGGTTCACAGGTAGCAGTCAGGTGTGAGATGAACCGAGCAATGTAATTCAGGCGTCCTAAGAAGCCTCTAACTTCCTTCTCTGTCTTAGGAACTGGCATCTCTTGAATAGCTTTGACCTTGGCAGGGTCCACTTGGATACCCTTATCGCTTACAACGAAGCCTAGCAACTTTCCAGATCTTACCCCGAAGGTGCACTTGTTCGGGTTCAGCCTCAGCTTGTACAATTTCAACCGGTCAAATAGTTTCTGCAGATGATCTAGGTGCTCTTCCTCAGTCTGGGACCTTGCGATCATGTCGTCCACATACACTTCTATCTCATGATGGATCATGTCATGAAATAAAGCAACCATGGCACGTTGGTAGGTTGCCCCAGCGTTCTTTAGTCCAAAAGGCATGACCTTGTAGCAGAAGGTGCCCCACTGAGTAACAAAGGTAGTCTTCTCCATGTCTTCAGGAGCCATCTTGATCTGATTGTAACCTGAAAAACCATCCATGAAAGAGAACACCTTATGCTGAGCTGTATTGTCAACAAGGACATCAATGTGAGGTAAAGGGAAGTCATCCTTGGGGCTGGCCCTGTTCAGATCCCTGTAGTCGACACACATTCTGACCTTTCCATCTTTCTTTGGTACCGGCACCACATTAGCAACCCACTGTGGGTATGAAGTCACTGCGAGAAACCCGGCATTAAACTGTTTCATAACCTCGGCTTTGATCTTCTCAGACATCTCTGGACGTATACGGCGGACCTTTTGCTTGACCGGAGGGCAATCTTCCTTAGTAGGCAAGTGATGGACCACAATATCGGTATCCAACCCGGGCATGTCTTCGTAGGACCAGGCAAAGATCTCCACATAATCATGTAGCATCTGAGTCAACCGTTGCTTCACGCTGAGCTCTAGGTTGGCACCAATCTTTACCTCCTTCCTGTCTGCCTCAGTACCCAGATTTATTGTTTCCACTGGCTCTTCATGTTGTTGAATTGCCCTCTCTTCCTGGAGTAACAGTCTTGCAAGCTCTCCAGGCACTTCGCAATCATCTTCACCTCCGTCTTCGGCTAAGTTGATCGGATTTTCGAAGTCATAACTGGCAGTAGCAGAGTCGTTACCAGTGAGATCCAGAGTGGATTGAAACCTGTATGAGTGAGTGTGTGTAAATACAGCTGTTTTGAAATATATAAAGGAAGGAAAGAAAGAAAAGGAGCATAAGATTTGAAATGCGAGAAAACGTCCAAGATTTTTATTTATGATATATGAAATGACAATTTATATGCCCTCACAAATGAAGCCACGGTGCCCCGGGTAAGACACCGGGCCATAGAGTTTTAATTGTTTATTACAAATACCAAAAACATAAGAATTCATTACTTAGTAACAAGAGAAACAGGTAGATTGTCCTTTGCACTCCAATTGCTAGGTCCACTGTCGGTTGCCGGGTAAATCTACCTGTCGAACTCAGCCTCGTCCACTTCATCCTCATCTCCAATAGCATTCACTCCATGAGCAGGCAGGGGAGCTGTCACTATATTAGGCTTCTCAGATGCCTCAAACTGTAACTCCTTGGCGTCAATAAGGTCTTGCAGCTTATTCCTTAAGGCCCAACAGTCATCAGTGGAATGCCCCGGGCTATCGGAGTGATAAGCACAGCGGGCATTTGGATTTTATTTCGGAGAGGCAGTGTTCACAACCTTTGGGGCCTCTCTGACAGTCACTAGATTGGTGGATAGCAACTGTGGCAAGATCTGCGACAAAGTCATGCTCAAACGGGTAAACTCTCTCCGGGGTCTTTCAGCCCTTTGAGGATTGGTTTACCGAGGAGCGGCAAGAGGCTTGGCAATCATCATCGCGTTGACAGATTGGCGGCGCTCAGGTTTCTCTTGTCTTCTGGACCCGTATACAGCACTGGCCTCCTTCTTGAAGGGTTTCTTCTCAGAACTTGTAGATGCACCCTTCGGAATCTTACCAGACTTCAACCCAGCCTCAATTCTCTCTCCAGTCAAAATAAGATCAGTAAACCCTGCAGACGAGTTACCAATAAGATGGTTAAAAAATGGCCCAGATAGGGTCCCCAAGAACATGTCTACCAACTCCCGGTCAGTCAACGGAGGCTGCACCCTGCCAGCCAGATCCCTCCACTTCTGAGCGTACTCTTTAAAACCTTCACTTGAACCTAACGACATACCCTGGAGTTGGGTACGTGTAGGGGCAAGGTCGGCATTATATTTATACTGCTTATAGAAAGCAGTAACCAACTCCTCCCAGTTACGAACCTTGGTCCCATCCAGCTGATAGAACCATTCGAGATGAGTCCCTGAAAGACTCTCCTGGAAGAAGTGGATCCACAAGTTCTTGTCCACTGAGTACGGTTGAATCTTCCGCACGTAGGATCTGAGATGTAGCTTGGGACAAGATGCCCCGTCATATTTGGTAAAAGATGGTGCTTTGAACTTACGAGGAATGATCACACCAGTAGACAAACCCAAATCTCCGAAATCCAGCCCAGGTACCTGTTGTATCTCCATAGCATTCAGTCTGTCCTCCAGCTGCTTGTATCTATCTTCTGCAGGAGGATACTGTTCCTCATCAAAATCAGTCTCGTTGTCGGAGACTACCGGACTAGGACCTTTTTCCCCTTGAGGGGTACCCTTGCCTATAGAAGAACCAGCTTCTTCATTCTGCAGAGTATTGCCAAACCTTCGGCCCGAGTTGAAAAGAACAGTTCTTCTCTTCTTCTTCTTCTCTTTCTTCAGGAGCAGAGCCTTCAGCTCTTCTTGGCCTTGAGCCAAACCCATGATTAGTTCCTGAAATTGCATATTCTGCGCCTGAAGAGCCTTGATGGACATCTCAGTTGATGATGAGTCAGGATTCATGATGCTGAAATAAACAGCGAAGAACGGTAAGCAACCTGAAAAGAAGAAAACCTGCTATGCACATGATGAATGATATGTGTTTATGCAATGCATTCAAGGGTTCGAAAGTTCAAATTTGTTGTAGACAAAAAAGAACACACGTTATTATTAAGGAAATAATTGTTCAGTACATCAAAGCCTCATGGGCAAAATAATACAAAAGCAAATCAATCCCAAAAGACACTACGCATCCTCTTTGGAGCTATGTAGGTGTTGAGATTCCTCTCCTCATGCAACAGGCGGGTGAGCTCCAGGACTTTCTTTTCACTAGCATGTAGACTGGTCTCAAGAGAATTCCGTTCTTCCTTAAGCTGGATCCAACTCTTCTACATCTCCTCCCAGGATGTGGGCATATCAGGATGCTGAATGATGTAGGACACTTCTCCTTCCAAGACTGGCTCTTTGATCACAGGGAGCATGTGAGGATAAGGCATCACTAACTTCTGGGAGCGGGCACGTACCCACTTGAGATAAGGTTCCAACGGGATGGAGTTCTTGTGCCCCAATGTCTTGCTGTCTATCCTACTGGGCATCCTCCAGGCTCTAATAAATCTCTGGCGAAGTCCTTGCGCATCGTTGTCGAAGTCAAAAACTATGTCAGGAATTAACATGTCATGAGGACCATCCCTCCGAGCATAACCAAACTGTCTCCAAGCCAGGCATGGGTTATAAGTGATACCTCCTCTGATTCCAAGTAAAGGAACATTAGGGTACTCCCCGCAACGATCAATGATAGTAACATCCTCTCTGGATCGAGGGCACCAATGTATATCTGCATGTGTAAGAGTCATCAACCATTGTGACCATCTCAAACCCCGCTCGTTCTTCAAAATTGATTGTGGAAGGTGCGAAATAAACCACCTTCCCAGGAGAGGAGTGCAACACATAAGGACACCTCTTTTTCTCATGGTTCGAGTGTAACATGAGTGAAGGATGTCCCCCAGCAACGTAGGTATAGGATTCCTGGACATGAAGATCTGGACAACACTGATATCTATAAGCTGATCTGGATTAGGAAACAACACCAAACCATAGACAAGGAGGGCCACAACTTCTTCAAAAGCTTGTAAGTCAAGGGAGTTCCAACATTCATGGGCCTTTTCAAACAGAAACCTGGCTAAGAACCCTTTGATACCACTTATAACTTCCCAATGTCCCTTGAGGTCAGATGATGGTAGGTGCAAGGCTTTAGCAATCTCTTCAAGTTTGGGTTCCTTTTCCGTACCGTTGTAGGGTAGTTGATCAAGGATAGAGATCTTCAGGAGCCGAGAGAACTCCTCCAATGTAGGTACCAGCTGATAATCCAAGAAGGTGAAACAGTGATGCAAAGGGTCAAAGAATTGGAACAGGACCTTTATCATATCTTCCTCAATGTTGGTATTGACCAAGCTGATGAGTCTTCCATGTCTCTCACTAAATGAAGAGCTCTCGGGAATCCTGGATATAAGTTCCTTAAGCTGAGGAGGGATCCTTACAAGACTGATTTGAATTGTCTTTCTGCGAACAGTTTCCATGTCCTACAAAACAAAGAACAAAGATGAAGATTCGAACCCCTGAAATGGTTAGTTAATGCATATGATGCTGGATGATGTCATGATGCTATGATTAAACACACCACAGATATTTACAAAGACAAACATGTAAGGCACACAAGGCACACAAGACAAGCCCTTAGGGTTTAAGGCCTGCATGGGGTCTGGGTAGTACCCTCTTGAAGTTGGTGGGTTCATCCTGTCCTATTAGAAGTAACCGGGTTCTAGGGGTCCCAATATCACGGGATTGCTTTCATTGTTCATCGTTTCGATTTAGCCACTGAACTGGCGACCGAAATATTCCAGGAAAGCAACCCTCAATTGAGTGTAGTATCGAGTATCAACCAACCTCGGACTGCACCAAAGTCAGTTATCTCACTACCCTAAGGAGGCCAAGATAGTTCAATTAAGGTTCCTAAGGTCTGTTGATGCTTCACGACACCACGCGGAGGCCCCGTACTCTCCTTGACTGAACTCAAGGGTTACCGGTACACACCAAAGTGCCACATCAATGTAGCAGACTGTTTCAACCATGTCGGTATACCCCGCACAGTTCCCTCACAGCCTTGTTGCTACTTTCTAAGAAGGTATCCCCAGATCCGGGTTAGGATCTATAGAACTCCCAAGACAGTCCCACAATTTAAAGCAAGCAAATCAATACAATTGAAAACACAGTGATCTTAGTCCTAAGGTACACCTCACTTTAAGTTTGTCCCCAGCAGAGTCGCCAGTTCTGTGATCGGTGGATCTGGAACTGACTGTTTAACGCTGGTTCGCGAAATGTCGCGGAAGCAAGAGTCGCCACCGTCTTTTATTTTCTCCAAATGGAAAGGACAAAAGCACAGAAAAATTCCTTAAAGAGATTGCTCTCGGTTCGGGAGGTAGGTTATAGAAAGGGAAGGTGTTAGCACCCTTTCTATCCATGGTTATCCATGGGCTCTTAGATACTTGCTCATTGTGTTTTCAAAAATGGTTTGTTTGCTTTTCAACTGTGGGTTTTAAAAAGTTTCTTTGAAAATTCCAGTTCGACTCTTGTATCGGTCCTCAAGAGTGTTTGAAAAATTGCTTTCGAAAGCTTTTTGAAAAATGTGTCGGTGTAAAAAGTATTTTTTGATTTGTTTTGAAGTTAGAGCAAGTATCTAGAGTCGTCTACCTACCCTAAGGAATTCGTCTGTGTAAATATCCTTTAAAGTAGTGCCATCCCACCATTGAGAGGTAGGTAGCACCACCGTTGGAGGTATTCGGGTCAATTCGAGGTTCGGGACATGGTGATCACCAGAGTAATGGGAAGATACCTTAGAAGCTACCCTCATGCCAGGTTCCCGGATCATGAGGACTTACTAAGACATCCTCTACTCGACGATCACCTTTCGAGGCAAGGCAACAGTGAGGCGTACCCTAGGGGTGGTGTGTGATTCATGTGTCAGGTTCAGATATTTTTGTCTTGTTCATGTCAAAGTGATCTATGCGTTTGTTTTTATTTTGTCATTCATTCTTGCATGCCATTATTAACAGTTAAAGATTGCGGGAAATAAAAAGTTCCTAAGTCATTACAAAGGCGCGGGTCCACATCGCCAAATTAAAATCCAGGACCCGATTTGACAGAAAATAAGGAAATAAAGTAAAGTGCGAGAAATTTAATTTACACGACTTTGAGAGAGTTACATCAATATTTAAAAGAAAGAATAAATAAAATGCGCGAATTGGAATTAAAATTGGAAGCGAGGGCGTTGGACCCCTTTTTAATGAAATTAAATTTATTTAAAAAATGAAAAAAGAAATTATTTTGAGATTTTTTGGATTTATGGTTTTTTATGTGAATTAAATGAAATTAACTAATTCTACAATTTTTATTTATTAAGAAAATATTAAACTTTAACCTAAAATTAAACCTAATTAATTAATTGCAAGTATTTACAAAAATAACTAATTAAGAATTAATAATTAATATGGTGAAAAAAGAATAAAAGAATAAAAGTAATTAAAACTTAATTCTACAAATTTTAAGGTTATTAGAAAAAAAAAATTAAGATTTAAACCTAAATTTAACCTAATTAGTTAGTGAGATTTATTTACAAAAAATAATATTAAATAATTAATATATTAGTTTTTTGTCTTTTTTCTGATTTTTTTGTTGTTTTTATATTTGATGAAAATAAATTAGTTTAAAGAATTAAAGAGAAATCAATTAAAACAAATAAAATAGGAAAATATAAAAAAGAATAAAAGAGCAAACCATGGGGGGTCTGTCCCCAAATTGGAGGGTTTTGTCCAGCAATCAGGCCCATTAAGCCTTTGGCCTAGTTGACTTTTTGGCTAGCGTGTGGGATGGTTGACTGGTGCACATCATGGTCTCTGAATCCTGGCCCTTGGTTGAATGCAGTGGGACGTGTGGCGCGTTTGATTGAGGAGCGTATGGTAGACGCTTTGGACTGAAGTTGCACAAGAATACCATTAGAAGAAAAATATAAGGAAAGGGAGGGGGACCTGGGATCGAACCCAGGTCCTAGAGGTTACCAATGCATATGCCTGCCAACTGCGCTGCTGTGTTCCTTTGTATATTATATAATCAATAAACATTATAATACAAAATAAGCGTTAGTGGGAATTTTAGCGCGAAATTCAAATAACCCAACCACACCTTGACACTTCATCATCTTCTTCATCGTTTTGCTTTTCCTGAAATATACAAAGGGTTAGCGGGGGTTTTGAACCCCCCCAAAACAGGCAGTTTTCTAAAATAATGAATAGGCCATGGTATCACATAAATTAGGCGCGAGGAGTGTGTTGTATTCGTCCAAGCTCCCTGATTTCATCCATGGTATTGTGATGTTCTAATTTTACCAAATGCATAAACGCCCAATTTCAAATTTGAAGAACCCTAACTGGCTTTAATGGTGATTCTTCATACAACGCATAAAAACACAATCAAACTATAGGGTTAGCTTCAGAATCAATCAATTAGTGTAAATCAGTAAAGAAACCACATGAAAAATGCATAAAATTCATGATTCGATTATGGAAATTTTCGTGAAAAGCTTGACTCTGATATACCACCTCCTTGAGTATGGGACAAAGTTCTTGATTGGAATCGTCTCCTGGTAACCTTGGCAAGCTAATGGAGTGGTTATTTGATCTTGAAAAGCCCTGCGAATGTGTTTTCAGTTCTTGAATTTTTTGACAAAAGTGCAAGTTTGATTATGCTTTTCTGGCGCAGCTGGGAGATCATGGGCACTAGGGTTTTCATGTATATTTGTACTGGAATGATTAGGGTTAGAAATTGGATCAAAAAATCAATGAATTGATGAAGAGAATATTTGATTTTCCATGCCATAATTTTCCAATCTTTTTCATGCAAATTTGCTTCAAATCATGTCCAATTACCAAGATTTTTTCCAAATCTGATCATGCACGAAATATTGAAGTTATCCCATGCATAAAAAGATTTGATTGACTTGTTTTGGTATTTTTCACATATTTATTTTAATTAAATGAATTATTAATAATTAAAAATCCAAATAAATAAATAAAAATGATAAAGAACTTCCCTTTGGGCCAAATGGTCGTGCACATGCCTTGGATGATGGATTTTGGAAGAAAAAGAGGCCCATTAGCATTTTTAAGACTTTTGAAGCAATGTTGACTTTTCAAAATATCCAAAAATTTCCCAACTTCCACAAGGCATATCTTGCTCAATTTTTAAGCTTTGCTCATGTTCTTGGACATTTTGGAAAGGTCTTTGAGTCCTCTAACCAATTCCTTTGGTCCCATGTCATTTTGATTTACCAATCTCAAGTTATGGCCTTTGACTTAAAGTCCCTTTTTGTTGACTTTTGAAAATGACCTATAATGTTGAAATTGATAACTTTTTGTGAGAATATTTCTTGGACTTGAAGTGTGAAGAGGAGTTGTAGGAAATGTCTTTCTCTTCAAAATGAGCTTTGGATGGAATTTTTCTGATAATCCAAGTGAAAGTTATGCCTTGGTCAAGTTACAGTTGACTTTTTCAACTGTCCAAATATGGAAACTTTTGCATCTTGAGACTTTTTGAGCCAAGCTTTGAGAATCATGATCAAGCATTGATCAAATGATGTTTGTGGCTTCAAATGAGATGTTGACCAAAAATTTGAACTTTTGACTGCCAAATGACCATTTTGCCCCTGCAGTTGACTGTAGTGCAATTAGGGTTTTTGACTATGCAATTTTGTGCTGTAAGTCTTGAAACTTGGTATGAGGATGCTTGACCATGTTTGTAGGCATGTGGGACTTGATTGGGCCCTTGGAAACTTCAATTTCTTTGTCAGAACCAAAACCCTAATTCTTTGACTGTTAGGAGGCCCTTGAACTGTGCAACCCTTGGGGAATTTTGAATTTTTGACTT
This sequence comes from Vicia faba, assembly GCA_948472305.1. NCBI lineage: Eukaryota > Viridiplantae > Streptophyta > Magnoliopsida > Fabales > Fabaceae > Vicia > Vicia faba. The sequence continues at coordinate 866,204,408 of OX451735.1, read as the reverse complement.
GGCAAATTTTGAAGAATATGAGAGGGAAAATTTTGGGGTACAACATAATCATATGGGCTTCGTTGTCCCATCTGACCTTGAACATTGAAGACATGGTTACCAAAGCGTCAGCGAACTGATTTTCTTCCCTAGGGAAGTGCTCAAAAGTGATCTCTTCGAAGTAAGGAATTAGGGACAGCACAAGTTCCTTGTAAGGGATAAGATTGGGGTGTTTAGTGTCCCAATCTCCTTTTACTTGGCTGATCACTAGGGCGGAATCCCCGAACACATCCAAATGCTTGATCCTTAAGTCAATAGTAGCTTTCAGACCTAAGATGCATGCTTCATACTCGACCATATTGTTTATGCAATCGAAGCATAGTCTGGTAGTGAAAGGAGTGTGGCAACCTTCAAGAGAGATGATCACAACACCAATTCTGTTACCTAAGGCATTGGAAGCCCCATCAAATACCATAGTCCATCGGGATCCTTGTTCAGGTTTGTCATATGTTCCAGGTTTCGCACAATTGGTTACCAGCATAATATTCTCATCAGGGAAGTCGAAGTTCATTGATTGATAATCACCCACAGCTTGATGGGCCAAAAGATCTGCTAGTACACTCCTTTTGATGGCCTTTGAGTCGTGTATTGATTGTCGTACTCAGTCAAGATCATTTGTCATCTGGCTATCCGTCCGGAAAGGGTAAGTTTCTCGAAGATGTACTTGATTGGGTCCATCTTAGAAATTAACAGAGTGGTATGAGTCAACATATACTGTCTTAGCCGGCGAGCAGCCCATGCCAGAGCGTAACAAGTTTTCTCGAGCAGTGAATATCTAGTTTCATAGTCGGTAAACTTTTTGCTCAGGTAATAAATAGCATGCTCTTTTCGGCCAGACTCGTCATGTTGGCCCAAAACACACCCCATAGAGTTCTCTAATACTGTCAAGTACATGATCAAGGGTCTTCCTTCAACTGGAGGCATGAGGATATGAGGCTCTTGTAGATATTATTTGATTTTGTCGAAGGAAGCTTGGCATTCATCGTTCCATCTGACTACCTGATCTTTCTTTAAGAGTTTGAAGATTGGCTCACAAGTAGCAGTCAAGTGTGATATAAAGTGAGCAATGTAATGGAAACGACCCAAGAAACCTCTGACTTCTTTTTCAGAATGAGGTAGTGGCATTTCTTGGATGGCCTTTACCTTGGCAGGATCAACTTCAATGCCTTTATTGCTGACAACAAAACCTAGAAGCTTTCCAGATCGTACTCCAAATGTGCATTTGTTAGGGTTTAACCTTAGTTTGTACTTCTTCAGCCTCTCGAATAATTTATACAGATGATCGAGATGTTCTTCTTCAGTTTACAATCTGGAAATCATATCATCCACATACCTCTATCTCATGATGAATCATGTCATAAAATAAAGCTACCATAGCCCTTTGATATGTTGCCCCTGCATTCTTTAATCCAAACGGCATGACCTTGTAGCAGAAGGTGCCCCATTGCGTAACGAAAGTAGTCTTCTCCATGTCTTCGGGAGCCATCCTTATTTGATTATAGCCTGAGAAGCCATCCATGAAAGAGAAGCAGTATTATCAACTAAAACGTCAATATATGGTAGAGGGAAGTCATCCTTGGGACTTGCCCTATTCATATCCCTATAGTCTACTCACCTGCAAACTTTTCCGTCTTTTTTCAGCACCGGTACCACATTGGCAACCCATTGGGGATAGGATGTCACAACTAAAAATCCTGCATCAAATTGTTTCATCACCTCAACTTTTATCTTTTCAGACATATCAGGCCACATGCGACGAACCTTTTGTTTGACAGAAGGACAGTCTTCTTTTGTCGGAAGACGATGGACTATGATGTCAGTATCGAACCCAGGCATATCTTCATAATACCAAGCAAATACTTCCACATAATCATGCAACATCTGAACCAACCTGCTCTTGACACTACTTTCCAAGTTAGCACCGATCTTGATTTCCTTCTTATCTGCCTCAGTACCCAGGTTGATAACTTCAACTTACTCTTCGTGCGATTGAATAGCTTTTTCCTCTTGTAATAGAAGTCTGGCTAGCTCTCCCGGTACATCACAATCTTCCTCACCTTCGTCTCCGGCTTGGTTGATAGGACATTCAAAGTCATAGTAGGCAATAGTAGAGTCATTGGCAATAAGATATAGAGTGGATGTGGAACTGCAAGAGTGTGTGTGTGTGTGTGTGTGTGTGTGTGTGTGCATGTAAGATACATGGCTATATTTTTTTTGAAAATGTATTTGAAAGAAAGGAAATACAATGAACATAAATATTTGAATGCAAAAGAGTCCAATGTACTGAATGATCATATGATTAGATGAACATAAATAAAACCCTTGACAAATGGACCAAAGTGCCCCGGGCCAGGCAAATGGCTGAAAAGTCGTTGTTAAAATATTACAGACAACATGTTCTTGAATTGAAAGAAAAGCAATAACAAGTAGATTACTCCTCAATGAAGGAGATGGGCACAAAGTCCTTTGTATTCCAATTCTTCAGCTCCGTTGTAGTTGGATACACCCACTCTTCAAATGCAGCTCCTTCTTCAGAATCACCCATGGTGTTGACTTCATGGCTTCCAATGCGGAGAGGTGGCTTTCCAGCACGAGCACGCCTCACTTCCTTCTGAGATTTGACGGTGAAGCCCAAACCAAACTTTTCCACTTTAAATGGGATATTTAGGAGTTACCCCCTGTGATGCGGTGGGAGAACTGACTTGATTGTTTTGCATTTGTGTTTGCAAATGTTGCGGTTTAGCAAGAGTCGCCATCTAGTTTTCTTTTATCCAATAAGGAAAGGTGAAAAAGCACAGGAAAGACCTTTAGAGATGTTTTCTTGAGTTCGGGGGGTAGATTATAAAAAGGGAAGGTATTAACACCCTTTTCATCTATGGTTTTCCATGGACTCTTAGTTGCTTGCTAGGTCACTTGCTTTTGTTTGAATGTGCGCTTGTGATGTGGGTTTTTTAAAGTATTTTGAAAATGTGACTTTGTAATGATTCTCGTCTCTATAAGAATGTGTACAAAGTGTTGTTTTGAAAATAGTTCAAAAAGATGTTTGTGAAATGTGTTTTTTGAATGTGATTTTGAGAAGGGTTTCCTTTGTAATGGATCTCCTTTCTATAAGAACGCGTACGAAGTGTTGTCTTTCGAAAATGTTTCAAAGTGAGAGTATTGGTGTATATAATGTTTTTGTTGTGAGCAAGCAAGCAACTAGGAGCGAATCTACCTACTCTAAAGGTCTTAGATGTTTTTTTCCTTCTCCTTTAGATGTTGCCATCTTACCATTGTTTTGGTAAGGAGCCCCATCGTTGGATGTGAAGGGACGGACGTTGGGACGTTTGTATAGTCATAGAAGTCAACCTATGGGATGTTTTAGCAATGTCGTTTTTAGGGACTAGATCATTTACCGAAGGCAACATTAAGGGTCATCGAGGGACTACGATCTTTTATCGAGAGTCTTTGCTGAAACGCCCATGTTCGAGGGACATGACTATTTTTCTAATAGGCAACAAAGTGAGATTACCCTAAGGGTGGATGTGTGCAAAGTGTATTTGATTGCATGCATTTAGTATTGATTAGGGTGATCTATTTGTCCATTTCATGTCTTGCCATACACACCCTAATTACTAGCATTTACATTCAAAAGCTATAAATTGCAGAAATGTAAAGTCCTACACTATTACAATATTTTAGGGATGGGGGTACATATTTATGAATGTGGGTTGTAAATAAAATTAAATCCTAAGTTACTATTACAACCATATTGAAATGTACAATATAAGAAAGAAAAAGAACTCGTTTAGAAAATGGTTTTTTTGTCTTAATGAAAAAAAAGAAAAAAAGGAAATTAATTAATTAATAAAAGAAAATATTTTTATGTCTTTTTTATATTAATAAAAAAGGAGTTAATATTAAAAATGATAAAAAAGGAAAATAAATGAAAGATAGGAACAACGTGCTGCTGCAAGCAACAACAAGGATCATAAGTTCTGAAGTCAGGCGTGTGGTGATTCAGAAAGGAACGTCAGTGGGCATCAGAAGTTCTGATTGGTAAACTCGGAGGTCTTGCAAGAAACGTTAGAGGGAAAACACAAAAGTTCTGGGTGGTATTCAGACAGTGGGCCAAAAGTCAAAAGCTCTGCGTTACGCTAAAACAGAGAGTAAGCATAAGAAATTCAGCGTATTGTCAGCATGTGAAAATCAGAAACTCTGAGTGTTTAAAACAGCGAGTGGAAGTATCAAAAGTTTAGTGTGCTTAACAATAAGGAGAACTCAGAAGTTCTGTGCTATGTTAAACAGTGAGTGAGCCTCATAAGTTCTATGTGTTAAATAAGTGAGTGGAAACATCAGAAATTCTGTTTCATATTTCAACTCTTTTCTCATATTAATCAAACATCAGCAGCTTATTCAGTTCTTAATCAAACCACAAATCAGAGGGATAAGAGCATAACAGTTTATAGAAGTTCTAATCCTACTCCTGAGCCTATCCTTTATCAAGAAGTTCTGATCCATAGTTTTTCTATTCATGCAATGATATCGAAAACACCAATACTATGATATTTACATGTTTAATGATGTTCTGAATGAAAAGATGCAGAGTCAGATAAACTTACCTTGAACCTGGAGTGTGTGTTTGGAATCTGGACTGCTGCCTTTAGATGTTCTGAGTCAGCAAGAGCAACGAAAGAGGAAATGCCAAGCTCTTTGATTCAAAAGGAAGAACAAAGGTTTGGTTTTCTGTTTGGGATTTCTGGATTTTTATGAAGGGGTTCCACAGATTTCTTTTCTCTCTTTTTATGATTCCCTCTCTCCAAAAGCCAGCCCGTTGAACGTGTGATGGAGCATATTATTTATAGGTGGGTTTGTTGTGGTTTGGGGGGGAAAACAAATGGGATTCAAACCTTTTTGGTATACTGTTCCATTGCTTTTTAATCACAGTTTTCGTATGCTAATTTGATACAAATATGGGGTTTGAGAAAGTACAGGTGTGGAATGGGTCAGCAGTTGATTACAGGACTGTGTTGTAGCAGGGAAGCAGGTTACTTAAATGAGGTTTTGTGATTTGGTGATGTTCTGATCGCAGAAGATCAGAAACGTAACCTCCATGCACTAAAGAGTCACGTTCTGATGGAAGACTATGTTCTGAACCATGTTTGCAACTTCTGACTGCACTTGCGTGGAGGCTGGCTCAGAAGTTCTGAAGTATCATATACTCTTAACACTTAGAAAATTTTCTAAATGTTTAGAAAATTTGATTTTTTCAAAGTAACTTCTGACTGCACTTGCGTGGAGGCTAGCTCAGAAGTTCTAAAGTATCATATACTCTTAACACTTAGAAAATTTTCTAAATGTTTAGAAAATTTGATTTTCTCAAAGTAACTTCTGACTCCTGATTTTTTTGACGAACCAATCTCATGTCTTGATGAAATAAAATTGTTGAAACTTGATTTGATCTGAAAGTCAAAGTCTGACTTTTCAGTGTGCTTTTGACCATTTTGCCCTCATGGATGATTTCCTTGAAAAGTGATAATTCAAGACTTGGAACTTTGATAGAAGAAAACTTGAGAGTCCAGGATGATCCTTTGAGAAATGAGAGGGCAAATTTTTGGGTACAACAGTTGCCCATGTTCAATCTTCTTAAGCTTGAGGATTTAGATTGGCTGGTCTGCCTTTCGTGATCTAAAGGTGGAAGATGATTGAACACTAGAGTGCCTAGAAATTTGCACTCGCATGAAGTAATGTTGATTGGCGATATCGGAAATGGGCTTAAAGATGCCATCCAAAAAAGATCGGTTGTGTAAGAGATTCCTTGGCGAGAATTCCTGTACCTGCTGTTGAGGGGGACTTTGTCGGGGAATGTTGATTTATACACTGGGAAGTAAGTCCAGGAGCTTCGATTGTCCATTACTCTACTAGGTAATTATCTCCTGACTAAGGAAGTGAAAGTAGAACGTATACCTGGTCAGGGTCCAGACTTTACAGCGACTCGTTGGGGAAATGTGAAATCGATTGTATCTGGTCGGGTCCAGGCCTTACAGTGTTGTAAACTGTTGTTTGGAGATAAGGGAGAAGGAACCTGGATAGTAGGGTTACTTCGAAATGAAAGCCTGGGTAATAGAGCTTGTGGGAAGGAACCTAGGTAGTAGGGTTACTTCGAGATGAAAGCCTGGATAGTAGGGCTTGTGGGAAGGAACCTGGATAGTAAGGTTACTTCGAGAAGAAAGCCTGGGTAGTAGGGCTTGTGAGAAGGAACCTGGATAGTAAGGTTACCTTGAAAAGAAAGCCTGGGTAGTAGGGCTTATGAGAAGGAACCTGGATAGTAAGGTTACTTCGAGAAGAAAACCTGGGTAGTAGGGCTTGTGAGAAGGAACCTGGATAGTAAGGTTACCTTGAAAAGAAAGCCTGGGTAGTAGGGCTTGGTGAAGGAACCTGGGTAGTGGGGTTACTTCCTAATGAAAGCCTGGATAGTAGGGCTTGGTGAAGGAACCTGGATAGTAGGGTTACTTCGAAATGAAAGCCTGGATAGTAGGGCTCGGTGAAGGAACCTGGGTAGTATGGTTACTTTGAAATGAAAGCCTGGATAGTAAGGTTTGGTGAAGGAACCTAGGTAGTAGGGTTAATTCGAGATGAAAGCCTGGATAGTAGGGCTTGGTGAAGGAACCTGGATAATAGGGTTACTTCGAGATGAAATCCTGGATAGCAGGGCTTAGTGAAGGAACCTGGATAGTAGGGTTACTTCGAAATGAAATCCTGGATAGTAGGGCTCGGTGAAGAAACCTGGGTAGTAGGGTTACTTCGCTTGATCATATAGATTAGATGACCCATTTGATTTCGGGAACTGGGTTTCCATTAGTTGTTTGTAGATGTGATCTGTATAACTGCTGTATTCTTGAATTTAATCGTCTTTTCCGTAAAAGATATCAGGGTTAGTTATATGCGATGCATGAAATGCATTGTGAGATAACGTTCTCAAGAAAAACGAGATTATGATGTATGTGATATATATGTGCATGTCATGGTGTATGAGCATGTTAGTTGTGACATATCCGAGTTTGGGAAAATAAATCCCTGACTGCTGCTGGAGAAAATAGAATTTCTTGACTGTTGTAGAGAAACATGGTTCTTCTACTTCCACTGGAGATGGTGAATGGAAGTGACTGTACTTCTGTCAGGGGGAAATTCTGTTTGAGAATAACTCTGCGGGGAACAACTTGGAAGGTGAATTTCCAATAGCTGAAGTAATGGGCTCTGTCGGGGATTGAACTCATGTATCCAGAGAAATAAACTCTGTCTGGGGAGTTAGAAGTTTATTATGATCCACTCGCGATTATGAAATTTGGTTGGGGGATATAAATGTCAGATTTCTGGGCGACCCTGGCTAGGGAGATTACTTCCCATTCTAAGAGAGCTGATATCAAGGCTTTGATTATCTCTACTCTATGGGGAATACATATGTTACAAGGCCATATGTATTTGATGACTGTGCTCCAGAACTGTCTTTGCCCTGGTACCTACTAGACAGGGTAACTGTCGGATTTGACATTCTAGTTTTTCGTCCTTGTTTCTTAAATTATGAGCAATTGTCTTTCTTTCCTTATGCAAATATTTGTGAACGACAATCATATTCAAGTGCATATGTCAAGAATAAATCATTAGACGTTCTTGCAAAAACAAAACAAAAAGAAAAACAAATATTTTTGTAAAATGACTTGTATTAATTGTTGAAGTTGGCCTATAACAGGCATTTTTGTACAAGGAAGTTGATGCTCTAGTAAGAGAACGCCACCGTAAAAATCAAGGATATACAATATTGTGTACAACAAAAAGAAAACAACTATGTGCAACAATCCATTGGGTTTCAAATCCGCTATTGCCACCATGCCTTCGAGCGTCTCCTCACTTTGCTGCTCGTCCGAAGCTGATTAGATTGATTGATGCCGTTTGAGTTTGGCAGTTGATACTGAGGTCAGATCGCAGGGTGATCCAATGGGACATAGTGATACACTTTTCATCCCTAGCTTTTTCCTGGACTGCCCTTTCGGATTTTCAGTCCACCGGGATACCCTTTTTTGCCCAAGTCGCCTTTTCAGGTTTTCAACTTTCTGGGTGTACATATTTTTTTTCATTTTCATCCCTTATTTTTGCCCGAACCCTTTTGGTTCACCGGGAAGCCCTTATTTTTGCCTAGTCCATTCAACCTAGCGGGTCTTTCATCATGCGTAGTATCTTTTTACTATGTCTGCATTGATAGGGTGAGGAAGGTCGTCATCGTCCATGGTGGTTAGAATCATGGCTCCACCCGAGAAAATGTTTTTTTACCACAAATGGCCATTCGTATGTGGGAGTCCATTTGCCCCTGGGGTCACCTTGCGGTAGTATGATGCGCTTGATCACCAAATCCCCGACTTGATACTCTTGGCGTCTGACCTTCTTGTTGAAAGCCTTGATCATTCGCTTTTGATACGTCTGACCTTGGTAGATAGCAGTAAGTCTCTTTTCATCGATTAGATTTAACTGATCAAGCCGAGTTCGGATCCAGTCGTCTTCCTTCAAACCCGTTGTTGTACCCCAAAATTTTCCCTCTCACTTATCAAGATTTTTCTCACAAGATCTCTTTGACTCAAGAATGGATTAGGGTTTGACCAGCTCAAGATGCCTCTTCATGCACCGGTGACCCTAAATTAGGGTTTGAGTTTGCACAAGGATTTTGGACTATAAATGCTTCATTTGACTTTCAAGGATCATTACGGATCCCCAAGATTATTCATGTCAAGTTTCAAGCCTTGAATCACACTTTTGATCAGTCAATTGAACAGTTGACCTAAAAATCAATTGTATTGGGGAAAAAGTCAACCATGGTCAATTTACAGTCAAACTTCATAATTTTTTATCCCCATCAACATCTTATACTCATATGTATCATTTGATCAAGTTTGGAATACAATTCCTCAAGAAATTTGATCAAATCACCAAAAGGGCAAAATGGTCAAAATTAGGGTTTTGACTAAGAAGGGGTGTTGTACCCCAAAATTTGCCCTCCTATTTTTCCACAAGAAATCACAGCTTCGGGTTTTCCCTGACTTTTTCAGATTGGCGTAAGAATCAGTCAAGCAGACTTTTTCTTATCAGTCTATCCAAATTAGGGTTTTCATGGCTTTGGAATAGTTCAAGCAGATTATTAGGGTTTGGTTGAGTTTGGCTCAAAGTTTGATCAGACAGGCGTTTCTTTGGTGTTAAGTCAAGAATTAGGGTTTTGCGCGTGCAGTTTCAGAAGAGTTTGAATCCACAGTGTTTTTGAATCCAGTGTTTTAATTGGTTGTTACACTGTTTTGACATTGGTTCAAAATTTCTGTCTAGACATCTGGGATAAAGGCTAAGGCATTTGATTTGAGATGGGATAAAAGCTGAGGTATTTGAATTGAGAATTTGCAGTGTTTGATCTAATCAGTAAAAGGAAAAACATGTGGACGTTTGTTTGATTAACTGTGCAATGTTTTGGATTATTCAGAACGCCGGACGTTTATTGATTATTTATTATTTCTAAGTTAAAATTATTGGATAAATTCCAGTTATTATAATTCAAGAAATATAAATAATTAAATAAACAATTGAAGAGAAATAAAAGAGAAATCTGACCAAAAAAGAGACTTATTTATTTCATTTTGAATTGTTTGTTACAGATATTATTGGAATACTGTAAATTCATTTACAGTCATTTACATTAATATTATTACAAATAATTAAAATGAAATAAAACTACATCCTAAAATTTCCTAAGTCTTCATCTGCTACTCATCCTTTGCTCAACTGACTTTTATCTGCAAAAATAAAAAGAAAAGAAAAGAAGTCAATGCAGATGAAATAAAAAGGCAGACTGATATTTAAAATTCATCATTAAAAGTAACTGGCCAGAATAAGTTTGTTTGCCCTCTCTGCAAATCACAAGATTACTCTTGGTTCACAAAGAGGGATAGAAATATGCTTGCAAAAAGTATGAATTGCACAAATTCAAAATGTCAAACAAGCTGTATAATTCCAAAATTGTCAACCAAAGAGGCAAACTGAACAGCTACTGAATATGCCAAAAAACAAATTGCACAGTTCAAAGTTTCAAAACCAATGCATAAAGTCCAAACTGAACTGATTGCAAACTGAAGAAACTAAACCAAGTCCAAAAGCTATCAAAAGGCTATCCAAAAAGCTGTCAACAAAGTACACAAGATATGCAGGAAATCTGGAAAGCATGCAGAGGAAAACTAATGTGCAAGCAAGATATTCAAAATCATCATTTTCAAAGCCAGTTACTTTTTCAGAAAAAGACAGTTTTAAGCAATATAAAAATGCTTTTTAATATGTAGAGAGAGAGAGAGAGAGAGAGAGAGAGAGAGAGAGAGTAGAAGTGGAGAGGCTTACAGGCTTAGGCTGAAAAGATATAAAACAAACATATCTTAACACAGTGAAAAGGGGGGCAGAAGGACATAACAAAAAATAACACATCCTGCATAAACAAACCAGAAGCATACAAGCCTTAAAGCACATACAGTTTCAAGAAATCTCAAAACCTGTAAAAACTTCAACCTGCATAACCAGCCTGAAGCCTAAAACTCCAAGCCTTCACATGCAGAACCACAAGCCCTAAGCCTTTCAAGACTCAGCCTAAAGCCTGTCAAACAACCAAGTAAACACAAGCCTAACTGCCTTCAAACTGAAGCTTCAACCTGCATAAGCCTTTGTCCAAACAAAATTCCAACCAAATCCTAAACCCTCAGAATAAAATCATCACAGGGTTAGCAAGCTCAGAATCAAACCAACAAAACCCTCAGAGCTAGGCTCATCACAGGGTCCAAGAAAACACACTCAGAACATCATCAAACTGAGAGGAAATAATCATACAGAAGCAAGAACACTGAGATACTCAGAACCAGAATCAGAATAGCATTCAAACCAACAAGGCCCTCAGAGCTAGGCTCATCACTGGGTCCAACAAAAAACAAAACTCAGATATCAGAACCAACATATCCAACAACATATTCAGATTCAAACATCATACAAGCGTCTCAGAAGCTCAGATATCACAATCAGAGCAAGCAGGCAAGCCAAGAGAGGAGATAAACATAGAGAAGCAAGCCAAGAAAGGAGAAAGCAAGCAAACAGGCATCTCAGATAATCATCATTGAAAGGAGCAAGCAAGCAAGCAAATAAGCAAAAGAGAAGAAGAAAAGAAGTTTCAGAAGTGTTTGAGCTAGGGTTTTCAAGGCAATCATCATAAAACCCATAAAAGAAAGATACCAGGAATACCAGAGCAAGCTCAACATCACGCTCCCTCGCCAAGGCCACCGGAAGCGCCACCGTCCTCCTCCGTCTCTTCTCCAAAGGTATAATCTTCCTCTTCTTTTTTCTTTTCGCGCCTCACACAAACATAAATAATACATAAAGATCAGAACACAAAAATAAAGCATGTAAAACTGGAAACCTTAAAGCGCATGAAGGAGAAGCAGGACCCTACCTTTTCTTATCACCACTTGATACACCCATGGAGAGAGAGGAAGTAGAGGTGGCGCATGTCAGCCTGAGACGAGTAGAGTTCGTTCAGAAGCCATAGCTTGAGAAGATGAAGAGGACAACGAAGCAAAAATGGAGAAACGACGCCTCTGTAACTCAACAAACCCTAATTCCAAAATTAAGCAAACCAAAACCAACCCTTACAAATGTTGTTAAACCGGTTGGGCCCGTTCCCTCAAAATGCTTAAGCCCAACTAAAAGCCAGCGCCTGACCCCCCTTTCTTTTTCTTACCCTTCTTATTTTTGTTTTCTTGGGCTAAGAACCTTATTTAGGCCCATATAATTTGTTATACTTTTTAAAATCAACACCTTTTCAATTTCATAAACTAATTCTCATTTGATTAAATAATACATTAATTTCTTTTTCTTGTAAAAAATCTGACTAATATTGTTTATCATACTTAATATGTAAATATTAGATTTTTTTATTATTAGGTTTAAACAATTTTTTTCTTTAGAACTTTTTCAATTAAAAGAAAGAACCTTTGTATATAAACATCAATACATATAAAATAGAATTTCTTAAAACATCTTTTTTCTTTCTTTTAATTAAAACTTTTGTTTATAGATAATCAACAAAATACAAAAAAGATAATAATACTTAATAAATAAATACTTAATTTTGCATTAAGTTAACATACTTTTCTCACTTGTAAATAATCACATGCACTTACACCAATACATATTCTGTTTCTCTTTGATTCCTATACATTGCTACATTTTACATTGTGATTGCGATTCAATTTGGTTGTAAATATATTTGGACACTACTCTCCTAATAAGTCTCATCCCCATTTGTAAATATTTGTACCCCACTCCCGGATACTTATTTGTAATAGCTTAGACTTTAAATTCCCGCAATTTATCGCTTTCTATATACTGTATAGTAATTAGGGTTTGTATGCGAAGATTCAAAATCAACCGCTAGATAACCTAATACAAGATAAATGCATGACAATCAATACACAATTCACACTTGCACCCCTAGGGTAATCCCGCTTGTTGCCTTCCAAAATGGGCCATGCTTGCATGTTGAGTTTCCTTGGCAAAACAAAAAACAAATCAAATGATCATAGTCCCTCGATGACGCTTTCGAAGTTGCCTAAATGAAATGATCATAGTCCCTCAAGCAAAATTGCCAAAGACACTTGGCACCATTGCATTCATGGTCCATACGATGACCCGCGCCCGTCCCATTAACATCCTAACACAAGATTGTCCACCAAATACAATGGTGGAACAATACTGTTAAAAGGGTTAAAACATAGGAAAGATCTTTGAGAAATTTAGGGTAGATAGCTCTTGGTTACTTGACCAACTTGCAAAACAAATCCTTGCCATTTTTCAAAACACACTCCACAAACACAACTTTCAAAACAACTTTCAAAACCTTGAAACATCTTTTCAAAAAGACAAACACCTTTTGTAAAACATTCGAGTAAAGAATTGTTACAAGGGTTGCCTAGACAAGGCATCTTTTTCAAAACATTTTTCAAAAACACACACACACACACACCATCATTTCAAGCAATTGAAAATCAAATGCAAGTGATCTAAAACAAGTAACTAAGAGCCCATGGATAACCATGGATGAAAAGGGTGCTAATACGTTCCCTTTTCATAATCTACCCCCCGAACCCACGAAACATCTCAAAGGTTTTTCCTGTGCTTTTTAACCTTTCCTTAGGATAAAATAAAAAGTCGGTGGCGACTCTTGCTAAACCGAACAAGTGCGAATACAAAACGCAAAACCTCAAGTCAGTTCTCCCACTGTATCACAAGGGGCAATTTCTGATTTTTGACTTAGAAAATGATCAATTGGTTTGAAGCATGATTTCAAGAGTTAAATTGCATAATCTTGACCTAATTACATGATTCAAAACATTACGAATCCATGGGATTGATAGATGAATTTTTCAGTCAACTGATTAAAAGTCAATTGTATACTGAAAAGTCAAACTTTAACTTTTTGGTCAAAATCAAGTGCCAAGGATCACAATTCATCAAAACATGTCAAAATGTGAAACTTGTTCATCAAGAAATCAAGGATTGAAGATTTTGTTTTGAAATTTGAAATTTCTTAACTTAGAAATTTTTCTAAGTATAGAAAATTTCTTTTTTTTTCTCAACTTTAAGCCAAATTTTCACCATGATACAAGATGATTCAAAGGAAGTTCACAACATGAAAGTTGTAGATCTCCATGAAATCTACAACTTTGCTTAACACAATTTCTCCTAAAGATGCTTGGATCTCAAGATATGATTTTGTGAATACATGCTCATGAACTAAAAATAACTTAGTGAAATTTTGCCCTAGTTAAGCAGGTTTTTTACCTAACTTCATGCCAATTTTGCACATAGTTCCAAGGGGAATATTTGAATTCTATTCAAATATGAATTGTAGATCACATTGAAAGATTTCCAAAATGTCCAAGAACTCCTTGAGATCAAGTTTGAGTAGGGAGAATCGAAGAGATGAAGTTAGGGTTTTCAAACTTGATTATAGGTCATTTTCATGATGAACCAAAATTCAAATCTGCAAAATGGCTGTACAATCTTCACTTTTCAGGCCTCAAACTCGTTTGTCACTCCACCATTAATGTATTGCACAAGGTTTCATGCCCTAAAGCCAAGCATTCAATGCATTGTACAAGAAAATAGCCATTTTTGGAAGAAAGGCAACATTGCCATTTTGGAAAAGCATGCTTTTTGCATTTTTCCATTTCTTGAGCCTTGGAATTGTTCTTTCTGCATAAACCAAGCCTCTAAACTTGAAGAAAAAAACATGTTTAAAGCTTCAATCCATCTTACAAGATCAGGATCGTGCCTTAAGAAATCACTTCTCACACTTGCTTTAAAAACAAGAAATGTAGCAAGACATGTGATCTTGTATTTCTGAGCAAGCACAAGTCCTCCAACCTTTTGCTCTATATAAAGCCATCATTTTGCAACTAAAACCACGAATGCCCAAGCCTTGAAACACCCTAGAATCATAAATTGCATACCAAGCCTCCAAACTTGCCATTTCTGACTTGTGAACTGAATCTTCCATTTCACTCGTGCGTTTTCAGGCCTTTTGCTTTCCCAAGCTTCCTTACCTTACAAGTAAACCATCCCACACCCTGAAACATCATTGTAACTCTATCTTCACCATTGTTGAAGTTCAAAAACAGAGCAACACAGGTGGACTTCTCCAGACTATTCCAGCCACCCTCAAGACAAGCTAAGCATTTCATTAGCTTCCTAGAGGATCAAGGAAGCTAACCTGATCATCACAGCATCCTAAAGCAAGCTCATTTTCAAAACACGATTTCCATTTTCAAGGTGAGTTTTCTGTTTTTCTAACTCTTAATACATGCATAGTTAGCTTTCCATTTGTGAATATAAAATGTAGACATTATTGCTACGAAGTTGTACATATCCATAGCTTGCATTTATTTGGCTTGAGTTTAGAGAATTTTAAGTTTGAAGTTTCTGAAATAATTAGGTTAAGAATTAGGGCCAACAAAATTCTCTCTGATCTTGGACTTATAGTTTTAGTTATGCACATGGTTAGAATCGTGAAGTAAAATGCTATAATGTTCATGTTATCACTTTCCATTTTTGTTAAGAAATGAAAAAGTTACAGGGGGTCCGGTTGGCTAGAGGTTGAAGATGAAGTACAGGGCAAGGCAATGTTTTGTGTTATATATTTGTGTTTTTATTTAGACTAACGGATGTACAGTCACCCCAGTGGTAAGGCAGCGCGCAAAAATTCCATAGGTCGTCGGTTCGAGCCTTGGCACTGCCTTTTGCAATTTATCCATATTTTCCACCCTTTTTTGTTGTTTTGCAGCATGGGCTTCAGTTCTTGGGCCTTTTTGTTTTTGCTAACATGCTACCCCTTGTTTGCTTGCAGCATCCCTGGCCCAAATATTTTATTTACTTATTTTATTTTCATTTTATTTTATTAAATATATTTTCTCAATATTAAAAAAATAATCACAAAAAATATAAAAATGATAGATTTTTATTTTGACTTATTTTATTTTATTTTTTCTCATAAAAAAATATTTTTTATTTAAGTTATATATTACCTATTTTACTAAATAAGCCTTGTAAATTAATTTAAAATTAGTTTTAATATTCATTTTTTCTTCATATTTATTAAAAATATTATTTTTAATACAAAAGACCAAAATACCTCATAAATATCATATATTATTTTTCAAGACAAAATATGTAAAAATAATTACCTTTTCTTAAAGAAATTTATTTTCTTTTGATAAATTAGAATTAGGGTTTTAATCAAAATCCTTTCTAAAAATAATTTCTTTTCCTAATTAATTTAAAATAATCTTGATTCATTTATTAGGTTTAGGATTAAAACTTTTTCCACATAAAAACCAAACAAAATCTTCTTTGCATTCATACATCTTTGCATATTTAATTTATCTTGTACATTATTTATTCCAATATTTGTACATATTCAATTTGGTTGTAATAGCTTAATTAGGTTTATATTATTGCAATCCCCATTCATAAATTGTATACCCCCCCTCCCACAAAATATTGTAATAGTGTAGTAATCTTTAAATTTTGCAATTTATCGCTTTATATAACATGTTAGTAATTAGGGTTTGTATGGCAAGATAAAATCAACCAAATAGAAAACCCTAATCCAAGACAAAATCAAGCATGAAAATGACACACTTGCACACAAGACACCCCTAGGGTTATCCCACTTGGTTGCCTTATACAAAATGGCCATATTACGCATGTAAAGTGTCTTAGCAAAAACAAACAAATACAAGATCATAGTCCCTCGATGACGCTATTCAAAGTTGCCTTACAAAATGATCTTAGTCCCTCAAAAAATGCTAAGATACCTTGCAATATTGCTAATCATGGCTATACGATGACCCACGCCCGTCCTGTTTACATCCAAAGATAGGGTTACTTACCAAATCAATGGTAAGACAACAATATCAAAGGAAAAGAAAATGAACAAGAAAGACATTTGAGTAGATAGATTACTTTTAGTTACTTGCTCCATTTCAAAACAAATATCCTTGCTATTTTCAAAACAAACACCTACACACTTTCAAAACATCTTACAAACATTGAAAACATTTTCAAAAAGATCAACATCTTTGTATACATTACTACGAACGAGAATCATTACAAAGATTGCCTAAACAATGGCCTCTTTTACAAAATACTTTCAAAACCACACCAAGCACAATTTCAAACAACAAAAGCAAGTGATCTAGTAAGTAACTAAGAACCCATGGAAAACCATGGATGAAAAGGGTGCTAACACCTTCCATTTTCATAATCTACCCCCCGAACTCAAGAAACAATCTCAAAGGTCTTTCCTGTGCTTTTTCACCTTTCCTTTTGGATAAAAGAAAAGCCGGTGGCGACTCTTGCTAACCACAACATTTGCGATAAAATGCAAAACAATCAAGCCAGTTCTCCCACCGTATCACACCCGTATTCTTCATCATCCTGAGAGAAGGTATCTGGACTTCGATGGGTAGGACTGCCTCCATGCCATATACTAGAGAGTAGGGTGTTGCTCCTGTCGATGTCTGTGCTGAGGTACGATACTCATGAAGAGCAAAGGGTAACATCTCATGCTAGTATTTGTATGTCACCATCATCTTCTATATAATCTTCTTGATGTTCTTGTTAGATGCTTCAACAACGCCATTCATCTTCGGCCGGTAGGGAGAAGAGTTATGATGTTGTATCTTGAACTGTTTACAGAGCTCGGTGATCATTGCATTATTGAGATTCGTACCATTGTCGGTAATAATTCTCTCTGGCACACCATATGGACAAGTCATATTATGTCGAATAAACTGCGCCACAACGTTCTTGGTTACTGTGGCAAAAGAGGCTGCTTCAACCCACTTCGTGAAGTAATCAATGGCTACTAGGATGAAGTGATGTCCCTTAGAAGCGGTGGGCCTTATTTCTCCGATCATATCGATGCCCCACATTGCAAAGGGCCACGGAGCTGTCAGGGCGTTCAAGGGGACCGGAGGCACACGCACCTTATCAGCGTAGATTTGGAACTTATGGAAAGTTCGAGAGTGCTGATAACAATCGGCTTCCATAGTGGACCAGTAATATCCTGCCCGTAGGATCTTCTTAGCCATGGTGTGTCCACTGGAATGGGTTCCGAAGGTGCCTTCATCTAGATCTGTCATGATCCTCTCTGCTTCGCCCTTGTCTACACACCACAGTAAGGTAGAGTCATGGTTGTGTTTATAGAGGATTCCATTACTGAGGAAGAACTTTGCAGCGAACCTTTTCAGAAACTTCTTATCGTTGACAGACGCCTCTTCGGGATACTCTTGATCCTCGAGATACCTTTTGACTTTGTGAAACCAAGGTTTGTCTATTACCTCCTCAGTATCAATCTTGCAGCAGTGTGCTGGTTCATTCAACCTTTCAATGGTGATTCGGGGAGCTTCGTTGTCCCACCGGATTTTGAACATGGAAGAAATGGTAGCTAGCGCATCCGCCAACTAATTCTCCTCTCGTGGGAAATGTTCGAAGGTTACCTCCTCAAAGTTTGGGAGCAATGTCTGTACATGCTCTTTGTATGGGATGAGATTCGGATGCTTCGTATCCCATTCGCCTTTGATTTGACTTATCACCAAGGTTGAATCCCCGAAGATATTTAGGAACTTGATCCTGAGGTCAATAGCAGCTTTGAGACCCATGATACATGCTTCATACTCCACCATGTTATTGGTGGAGTTGAAACATAATCGGGTGGTGAATGGAGTATGACAGCCCTCAGGAGATATGATTATAGCACCAATGTCGTTACCCAATGCGTTTGAGGCTCCATCAAAATACATAGACCATCAGGATCCCTCCTCAGGTCGTTCATCCGGTCCATGTCCTTCGTAGTCAGTCACCAGCATAATGTTCTCATCCGGGAACTCAAAATTCATGGACTGGTAGTCATCCACAGCCTGATGAGCCAAATGATCAGCCAATACACTCCCGTTGATTTCTTTCTGGGTCGTATATTGTATGTTGTATTCAGTTAAGATCATCTGCCATCTCGCTATTCTTCCGGAGAGTGCAGGCTTCTCGAAGATGTATTTGATCGGATCCATCTTTGATATCAACAAGGTAGTGTGAGTCAACATATACTGTCTCAGTCGGCGAGAAACCCATGCCAAAGCATAGCAAGTTTTCTCGAGCAGTGAGTATCTTGTCTCACAGTCGGTAAACTTTTTTCTAAGGTAGTATATTGCGTGCTCTTTTCGACCAGACTCGTCATGTTGCCCCAGCACACACCCCATTGAATTGTCTAGCACTGTCAGGTATAATATCAAAGGTCTTCCTTCAACTGGAGGCATCAGAATTGGTGGTTCTTGAAGGTATTCCTTGATTGTTTTGAAAGCAGTCTGGCATTTATCATTCCACTTTACCACTTGATCTTTCTTCAGAAGCTTGAAGATTGGCTCACAAGTAGCAGTCAGATGTGAAATGAACCTGGAGATATAATTCAGGCATCCTAAGAAACCTCTTACTTCCTTCTCTGTGCGGGGAGCTAGCATTTCTTGTATAGCCTTTACCTTTGCGGGGTCTACCTGAATACCTTTGTCACTGACGATGAAACCCAGAAGCTTACCGGACCTTACCCGAAGATTCACTTGTTTGGACTCAACCTCAACTTATATATCTTCAACCTGTCGAACAACTTTTCGAGATGATCAAGGTGCTCTTCCTCAGTCTGAGACCTGGCTATCATATCATCAACATAAACTTCGATCTCGTGGTGAATCATATCGTGGAACAAAGCGACCATGGCTCGCTGGTAGGTTACCCCTACATTCTTCAATCCAAAAGGCATCACCTTGTAGCAGAAGGTGCCCCACTGCATGACGAAGGTTGTCTTCTCCATGTCTTTAGGAGCCATCTTGATCTGGTTGTAGCCAGAGAAACCATCCATGAAGGAGAAGATTTTGTAATGTGCAGTGTTGTCAACCAGAACATCAATATGGGGAAGCGGGAAGTCATCCTTAGGGCTTCCCCTATTCAGATCTCTGTAATCCATACACATCCGTACCTTGCCGTCCTTTTTAGGTACCGAAACAATGTTAGCAACCCACTGCGGATAGGAGGTGACAGCTAAGAACCCTGCGTCGAACTGCTTCATGACCCCTGCCTTGATCTTCTCTGACATTTCAGGGTGCATATGGCAGACCTTCTGTTTAATCGGCGGGCAGTCTTGCTTAGTTGGCAGGCGATGTACCACAATATCAGTGTCCAAACCATGCATGTCTTCATAGGATCAGGCGAAGATCCCAACATAGTCACGCAACATCTGTATCAACCTCTGCTTGACGCTGAGCTCCAGATTTGCACCTATTTTAACCTCTTTTCTGTCTATCTCTGTGCCCAAGTTTATTGTCTCAACTGGTTCTTCATGAGGCTGTATATCCCTCTCTTCCTGTTGTAGCAGTCTAGCAAGTTCTCCAGGTACCTCACAATCGTCCTCACCTTCGTCATCGGCTTGGTTGATCGGATTTTCGAAGTCATAACTGGAAATAGCAGGATTATTATCAATGGGATCCAGAGTGGATATAGATCTGCAGTTTGATATGTGAGTGTGTGTAAGAGCATAGAAGTATTGATAAAGCAAAGGCAGAAAAGAAAAATAGAGAGTGCAAAATTTGTATGCAAAGAACATCCAATGCTTCATTGATGATATATGAGATGACATACAATAACCCTCACAGACAGAACCAACGTGCCTCGAGTAAGACACAAGGCCATAAAGTTTAAATTGTTCATTACAAACTCGGAAAACAAGTAAGACAATTACTGCAGAATAAAAGAAACTGGTATGAAATCTCTGGTCGTCCAATTACTCGATCCACCGTTGGTAGTCGGGTAAATCCAGCTGTCAAAATCAAAGTCTTCCTCACTATCTTAAATAGCATTGACCCCTCGATTGCTGATGCATAGGGGTGGTCCTCCAACTCGAGCGCGTCAAATAACCCTCTGAGCCCCTGAAGTAAATCCTAAGCCAAACTTGTCAGTTTTTTCAGTGAAATCAGGGAGCTGACTCCAACTGGCACACCCACCTTCTTCAACCACAGCCCTGGCATCCTTGAGAGAATCCATCTTCAAAGGAGGTTTGTTGCTAGCAGTTTCAGTTGATGCCAAGATCTGAGGGACCTCTTCAAAATTCTGACAAGGAGTTTCGATAAATTCCCCGTCCATCTCTGTGTAGCAGAAGGAATTGAGATGGCTCACCATATACTCCTCTTCACCCCGTACAATGACAATCTTCCCTTTCACCGGATACTTCAGCATTTGGTGGAGTGTGGAAGTAACTGCCCCAGCCTCATGTATCCAAGGACGACCCAACAAACAAGAATACGACAGCCTGATGTCCATCATATAGAAGGTGGACTCAAAAGTCTGAGAGCCTATCTTGACAGGGATGTTCACTTCCCCATGCACCATTCTTTTCGACCCACCAAAAGCCCTTACCACAATGTTACTAGGCTTTAAAGTCAATCCATCACAATCCAACCGGTCCAACGCCTTCTTGGGCAGAACATTCAGCGAAGACCCAGTGTCCACCAACACATGGGCCATAGTGGTGCCCCTGCATTCAATCGAGACATGCAAAGCATCATTATTCTTTCTTCCCTTTGGTGTTAAGTCTGCATCTGAAAAACCCATCCCATTGTCAGCAGTCAGGCTAGCCACACAATCTTTAAATTGATCAGCTGAAGTTTCTTACGGCACATGCATATTTTTGAGGAATGAAGTCAAAGCCTTCGCATGGGCCTCAGAGCACAATAGTAGGGAAAACATGGATATCTTTGAGGGGGTCTTCCCCAGCTGTTTGACCACATTGTAGTCACTCTTTTTAATTATTTTCAATATTTCCTCTATCTCTTGCTTAGAGGCTTCCACAACAATTTTTCTAGGTGCCTCCGTCCGGGCATGCTCATCTACAGCTTCTTTGCCTCGAGTCTCAGATGACTTATTGGCAGGGGTACTAGTTAGAGTAAGAACAGGAATAGTAACTGAAATACTGGCGGGTGCAGAAGATGAAATAATGGCAGGCTTAGTGACAGTCTTCAGGGATATCTCAGGAGAGAAAACCCTTCCACTTCTAGTAATCTTGTTGGTCCCGATAATGTTACCAACATCAGGATCGACTTCTTCGGTCTTCAAGTTTTGTTTAACGCCATGATAGTAAACATCGGCGCCATAATGCCAAGGGACAACTTTGTTTGAGGCGTACGGGATAGGACCAGGACATGTGATTATTAGCAGAGCGATTTCGTAGCGGGTGTAATCCTAACAGATCTTCTCGAGGAGGCCTTGGAAGGATTGGCGGAAATGGTTATGATAGCAATGTCTTCAGATGGAACAACGGGAACCAGAGTTTTCTCAAACAAAATTTCTTTGCTGTCCATCAGGCGTTGAACACCTGACCTCAGCAAATTGCAACCAGAAGGTAGAAATGAACACATGTGGCAACCTTCACCACAACCCAGAAATAAACCAGCCAACATCAAATTCTTCTTAACAGTCATAAGAGGAGTAGAAACTTCATCCATTGAGGTTATGAATAGATCAGTATCAATGGCGTTAACTCCATGGTTGTGCTTAGGCATGGGAGCAGTTATGACATTGGGCTTCTCTGAGGCATCGAACTCAATCTCCTTGGCTTCAATCAAATCTTGTACTTTATTTCTTATTACCCAACAGTCATTTGTGTCATGACCAGGACCCTCATAATGATAGGCGCACCGAGTGTTCAGATTGTATCGAGGAGAGGAGGTATTAGGATTCTTGGGAGCCTCTTTCAAATTTGCCAAGTTAGATCTCAGCAGATGGGGTAGAACCTCTGTCATGTCATGTTGATCCGGGTGAACTGTCTTTGTGGTCTTTCCACCCTTTGTTGATTGTTGCGTTGTGGGGTAGCCGCATGCCTAGGTATTATTACAGCACTTACCGTTGGACGATATCCTGCTCTTCTCTGATCTCTCGGGTTGTAAATGGCACTGGCCTCCTTCTTACCAATGAAGGGTTTCTTCATTGTGCTCGAGGATGCATCTCTTTGAATTTTGCCACTTTTTATACCAGCTTCGACCCGTTCACCGGTTATGATTAGTTCAGTAAATCCAGCTGAGGAACTTCTGATCAGGTGGTTAAAGAATGGACTTGATAATGTGCCTAGGAACATATCCACTAATTCTCTGTCAGATAGAGGGGGTTGGACCCTTCCTGCGAGATCCCTCCATTTCTGAGCATAGGTTTTGAAACCTTCACCTGCACCCATAGACATGCTTTGCAACTACGTCTGAGTTGGAGTTAAGTCACCATTATACTGGTATTGATTGTAGAAGGCGGCAACCAAATCTTCCCAATTGCAAATATTGGTGCCTTCCAATTGATAGAACCAATCCAACTGCGTCCCTGACAAGCTTTCTTGGAAGAAATGCACCCACAGATTTTTATCAGCCGTATGGGGTTGAATCTTTCTGACGTATGACCTTAAATGCAGCTTCGGGAAAGAGACACCATCATATTTAGCGAAAGTGAGGACCTTAAATTTCTATGGGATGACAACCCCTGAGACAAGTCCCAACTCTTCAAAATCCAGTCCTGGTACCCTCTGGACCTCCATAGCATTCAAACGATCCTCTAGCTCCTTGTTTTTATTATCAATAGGAGGATATTGTCCTCAGAGTAATCAGGTTCTTCCTCTTCTTCGGATGCTGGGTTGTTATTCATTTCCTTGATCCCGTCTTCTTGATTATCTCCTTCACTCGATGATGTTGCAAAGTCTAAAGTCCGTTTGGCTTGTCCTTTGAACCTTCTTCCCATGATCAAAATACCGGTTGGTTTCTTCGCTTTCTTCTTCTTCTCTTTGGCCAGTAGAGTCTTCAACTCCTCTTGTCCTTTTGTCAGAGTCAAGAGCATTTGTTGAAACTGGACGTTCTACACCTGAAGATCTTTCATTGTCTGTTCAATATCCATCTCACTGAAATAAACAGTAGAAGGATAAGGAGACCTGTTGTAAGAAACCTGTATGATGTTATGATGAATGAAGATGCAATATGCAAATGATTTCAAGGAAATTGGAGATTTAAATTTTCTCGAAACAAAAGGAACACACGTTATATTAGATCCAAGTTTGAATACATCCTGCCTCTTTGGGCTTACAATGAAAGAAACAAAATACAACAAAAGCTCCTAAGACAGAAAGGTCGAACGCATCCTCTTTGGAACGATGTAGGCGTTCAGATTCCGCTCTTCGTGAAGCAGTTTGGTGAGTTCCAGAACCTTCTTCTCACTGGCGTAAAATTGGGTATCAAAGGTGTCTCGCTCTTCCTTCAACTGAACCCAAACTTTCTGTAAGTCTTCAAGAGAGGTAGGCATGTCAGGATGATGGACAGTGTATGGGACGTCTCCTTCAACAACAGGCTCTATGATAATAGGTAGGATGGAAGGGTAAGGCATTAGGAGACTTTGAGCACGAGCCTGTATCCAGCTAAGATAAGGCTCGAGAGGGATAGAGCTCTTGTGTCCCAGAGTCCTACTGTCCACCTTGTTCACCATTCTCCAAGCTCGTGTAAATCTATGGCGGTAACCTTGGTCTTCTTGGTCATAGTCGAACACCAGACCTTGAATGAACATCTCATGAGGAACGTCTCTTCGGGCATACCCAAACTGTCGAAGAGCTAAGCAGGGATTATAGGTGATACCTCCCTTAATACCAAGCAAAGGGACGTTAAGGAATTCCCCACAGCGGTCAATGATAGAGACATCTTCCAAGGATCTTGAACACCAACGAATGTTAGAATGGGTGAGGGACATCATCCTTTGAGACCATGTCAGTCTTTGCTCGTTCTTCAATGCTGATTGAGGTAGGTGTGAAGTGAACCACTTAGCGAGTAGGGGAATACAACACAAAGGAGTACCTCTCTTCTTCATGGTGCGGGTATGAAGACAATGCAAGATGTCTCCCAGTAAGGTAGGTATGGGATTGAGAGAGAGAAGAATTTTAATGGAATTAACATCTATGAATTGATCCGAGTTGGGGAACAGAACCAAACCATAAATGAGAAGAGCCAGGATGTCTTCGAAAGCTTGTAAATCCATGTCATCCCAGAATGAATGATCCTTCTCCAATAGAAACTTGGCTAGGAAACCTTTAACCCCGCTTCTTGTCTCCCAATTGGCTATGATGTCGGCTCTCTTCATATGCAAAGCTTCGACAATGACTTCAGGCTTCGGAATCCCTTCTAGACCGGTGAACAGTATCTGATCCAGCACGGGCACCCCTAAGAGTAGAGAAAACTCTTCCAGTGTAGGTACTAACTGATAGTCCGGGAAAGTGAAACAATGTTGTACGGGATCAAAGAATTGGAACAACACACACATCATCTCTTCTTGGAAACCGGATATGGACAAACTGAGGAGTCGACTATATTTCTTGGTAAAAGGAGAATCCCTGGGCACTCTTGAGGCTAACTCTTGAAGCTGAGGGTGTGCTTTTACAAAGCTGATTCAGATGGTGTTCCTTTGGACGGAATTCATGACCTACAAAACAAAAACAAAGATAAATTTCTAAATCATTGAAATGGTTAGTGAGCATGCGTATGATGCTTATTATGTTTATGATGTTATATACAAGTAGGTATATATACACACAAAGCAGACAAGTCCCTATGTTTTAGGCTTGCATGGGGTTTTATAGGCAAGTACCCTATTGAGGTTTAGTTGGCTCAACTTGTCCTAGTAATAGTGATCGGGTTCTAAAGGATCTCAATATCACCTACCTTTATCTTAGGCATTGTCTCAGCATAATCAATCATTTCTTGCGGCCGAGATATCCCAAAAGTCCATCCTCAATGAGTGTAGTATCGAGTATCAACCAATTTTCAGCTCTACACCGAAACCGGTTATCTCACTACGTCCTAATGGCCAAGTTTGTTCAATTAGGGTTCTAAAGTCAATTAGTGCTTTATGACACCACTCAGCGGCCCCGTATTCTCCTTGATTTACCACGAGGGATACCGGTACCCACAAATGCGTCACACTAACGTAGCCATTGTTCCAACCATATCGGTCTACGCCGTACAGTTTCCACAATCTATTGCTACTTACCTAAAAAGGTGCCCCAGATCCGGGTAGAGGATCAAAACAAACCCAAACAAGGAACCAATAATATAAAGCAAGCAATTCAAATAAATGAAGGCAAGTAAATGTGATCTAACCCTAAGGTAACCCTACTTTTAAGTATTCCCCAACAGAGTCGCCAGTTCTGTGATGCGGTGGGAGAACTGACTTAATTGTTTTGCGTTTGTGTTTGCAAATGTTGCGGTTTAGCAAGAGTCGCCACCAACTTTTCTTTTATCCAATAAGGAAAGGTGAAAAATCATAGGAAAGACCTTTAGAGATGTTTTCTTGAGTTCGGGGGGTAGATTATGAAAAGGGAAGGTATTAGCACCCTTTTCATCCATGGTTTTCCATGGGCTCTTAGTTGCTTGCTAGATCACTTGCTTTTGTTTGAATGTGTGCTTGTGATGTGGGTTTTTCAAAGTATTTTGAAAATGTGACTTTGTAATGATTCTCGTCTCTATAAGAATGCGTACAAAGTGTTGTTTTGAAAATAGTTCAAAAAGATGTTTGTGAAATGTGTTTTTTGAAAGTGATTTTGAAAAGGGTTTCCTTTGTAATGGCTCTCGTTTCTATAAGAACGCGTATGAAGTGTTGTCTTTCGAAAATGTTTCAAAGTGAGAGTATTGGTGTATAGAATGTTTTTGTTGTGAGCAAGCAAGCAACTAGCAACGAAACTACCTACTCGAAAGGTCTTAGATGTTCTTTTCCTTCTCCTTTAGATGTTGCTATCTTACCATTGTTTTGGTAAGGAGCCCCATCGTTGGATGTGAAGGGACGGACGTTGGGACGTTTATATAGTCATAGAAGGCAACCTATGGGACATTTTAGCAATATCATTTTTAGGGACTAGATCGTTTACCTAAGGCAACATTGAGGGTCATCAAGGGACTACGATATTTTATCGAGAGTCTTTGCTAAAACGCCCATGTTCGAGGGATATGACTATTTTTCCAATAGGCAACAAAGTCAGATTACCCTAAGGGTTCATGTGCGCAAAGTGTGTTTGATTGCATGCATTTAGTCTTGATTAGGGTGATTTATTTGTCAATTTCATGTCTTGCCATACACACCCTAATTACTAGCATTTACATTCAAAAGCTATAAATTGCAGAAATGTAAAGTCCTATGCTATTACAATATTTTAGGGATGGGGGTACATATTTATGAATGGGGGTTTCAAATAAAATTAAATCCTAAGTTACTATTACAACCATATTGAAATGTACAATATAAGAAAGAAAAAGGACTCGTTTAGAAAATGGTTTTTTTGTCTTAATGAAAAAAAAGAAAATAAAGGAAATAAATTAATTAATAAAAGAAAATATTTTTATGTATTTTTTATATTAATAAAAAAGGAGTTAATATTAAAAATGATAAAAAAGGAAAATAAATGAAAGATAGGAACAGCGTGCTGCTACAAGCAACAACAAGGATCAGAAGTTCTGAAGTCAGGCGCGTGGTGATTTAGAAAGAAACGTTAGTGGGCATCAGAAGTTCTGATTGGTAAACTATGAGGTCCTGCAAGAAACGTTAGAGGGAAAACACAGAAGTTCTGGGTGGTATTCAGACAGTGGGCCAAAGGTCAGAAGCTTTGCGTTACGCTAAAACAGAGAGTAAGCATCAGAAATTCAGCGTATTGTCAGCATGTGAAAATTAGAAACTCTGAGTGTTTAAAACAGCGAGTGGAAGTATCAGAAGTTCAGTGTGCTTAACAATAAGGAGAACTCAGAAGTTCTGTGCTATGCTAAACAGTGAGTGAGCCTCATAAGTTCTATATGTTAAATAAGTGAGTGGAAACATCATAAATTTTGTGTCATATTTCAACTCTTTTCTCATATTAATCAAACATCAGCAGCTTATTCAGTTCTTAATCAAACCACAAATCAGAGGGATAAGAGCACAACAGTTTATAAAAGTTCTAATCCTACTCCTAAGCCTATCCTTAATCAAGAAGTTCTGATCGATAGTTTTTCTATTCATGCAATGATATAGACAACATCAAATTTTATGATATTTATAGTAAAGGCTTTGTTGACGGCTTTACTGGGGATCAGGGGTTGTGGCCCTATGATTTGCAATAATCTGAAAGGAAAATTCAAACTGGAGAGTGTGGACTCAGTTGGGTAGGACAGACTCATCTTGGGGGAGGATACACTCAACTGGGGAGGATAGACTCCGTTTGGGGATAATAGACTTGGCTGGGGAAGATATACTCAGCTAGGGAAGACAGGTTCAGCTGGGGAATTTTGTGGTGTCTTGATTGTTGTATGTTGGGGAAATTTGAACTCGGCTGAAGAGTTATGCTATCTCGTCGTTTGTTTGAGAAGATAGACTATGCCGGGGGAATATATACTTGATTGGGGAGGATGTACTTGGCTGGGGAATTTTGTGGTTCCTCGATTATTGTTGGGGAAATAAACCCTGTTGGGAAAATAAACCCTTTTGGGGAAATAAACCCTGTTGGGGAAATAAACCTTGTTGGGGAAGTGAGTTTATTTTTAGGAAGAGATCCACGAGGCTTCAACTTGTAAAAATCGTCTTAGCTAGAGAGAGAGCTGCCAAGAGATCGAGACTCTGGTCGAGGATTATCCTATGCAAAGAGACTTTGTGGGCAAGTCCGTTGGGGAAAGGTTTATTGTAGTCGTCCTTGTGGGGATAATGATAATGAGATAACTCTATGGGGATATTTCATATACATTAAAGAGATGCTTGCTGCTACTTAGCAGGACACATGTACCAAATAGTTTTAATTATGTTCATATGCATATGTTCATTCAATTTTAGTCATTGGAAAAATTTGCACTGAAAACAAAGACAAAATTTTTGCACTTCAAAGTATATTTGTATTGATATTTTGCCCATGAATAGGCGTTTTTAGACGGAGATCCTAGTAAGAGGAAATCGTCGAAAGGAAAATAAAATTGAGAATGTAAACAAATAGCCATGTGAAATGATCTCATTGCCTTCCAACTCTACTATTGCCCCTAATGTCTTCGAATGTCCCTTGCCGTTGATAGAAGTTGATTGGATTGATCTCGGGCCGTTTGAACTTGGACCTTGGTGATAAAATTGACTGTGTTGATTCCACAGGACATAGTCATACACTTTTAATCCTTAACTTTTTCCTGGACCGCCCTTTCGGGTTTTCATCCCACCAGGATACCCTTTTTTGCCTAAGTCACCCTTTCAGGTTTTCAACTTGTCGGGTGTACAATCTTTTGCATATATCCCTAATTTTTTCCCAAACCTTTTGGTTTGCCGGGATGCCCTTATTTTTCCTAGGGGTGTCAACCTAGCGGGTCTTTTATGCATAGTATTTTTTAACTATGTCTGCGTTTATAGGATGTGGGAAATCTTTACCATCCATGGTAGTCAGCATCATGGCACCACCAGAGAAAACTCTCTTGACAACAAATGGCCCTTCATAGGTGGGAGTCCATTTTCCTCTAGGGCCGCCTTATGGTAGAATGATGCGTTTTATCACCAAGTCACCAGCTTGATATACTCGAGGCTTGATATTTTTATTGAAAGCCTTGATCATCCATTTTTGGTACGCCTGACCATGACAAACAGCAGCCAATCGTTTTTCGTCAATCAAGTTCAGCAGATCCAATCTTGTTTGAATCTAATCGTCTTCGCCTAGGCCTGCCTCATTCATAATCCTCAGTGAGGGAATCTGAACTTCTACTGGCAAAACAGCTTCCATGCCATAGACTAGAGAAAAAGGAGTTGCTCCAGTTGATGTTCTAGCTGAAGTACGGTAGCCATGTAGATCAAACGAAAACACCTCATGCCAATCCTTATAGGTTACTACCATTTTCTGCATAATCTTCTTGATATTTTTGTTGGCCGCTTCGACTGCGCCATTCATTTTCTGTCTATACGGAGAAGAATTGTGATGCTTGATCTTAAACTGAATTCAAAGCTCAGTGAGCATAACATTGTTGAGGTTAGTCCCATTGTTGGTGATGATCCTTTTGGGGATACCATAACAAAAGATGAGGTTGTGTATGATGAATCTGGATACCACATTCTTGGTGACTGAGGCAAACGAGGCGGCTTCGACCCATTTGGTAAAATAGTCGATAGCAACAAGAATAAAGCGATGTCCATTGGAAGCGGTGGGCTTGATCTCTCCAATCATGTCAATGCCCCACATTTCAAATGGCCACGGAGCAGTCATGACGTTCAAAGGGATAGGAGGCACATGGACCTTGTCAGTGTAGATTTGGCATTTGTGACAAGTTCTTGAATGTTGATGACAATCAGTCTCCATTGTTGAGCAATAGTAACCGACTCTTAAGATTTTCTTCGCCATTGTATGTCCACTTGAGTGAGTACCGAAGAGACCATCGTGCATGTCTTCCATGATTTCCTCTTCCTCCTTCTTGTCCACACATCAGAGTAGAGTTGAATCATGGTTGCGCTTGTACAATATCCCGTTACTTATGAAGAATTTGGCTGTAAATCTTCGTAAGAACTTTCTATCATTGATATATGCTCCCTCTGGATACTCTTGTGCTTCAAGGTATCTCATCACCTCATGGTACCATGGCTTTTCTGCATCAGTGTCAAGCTCATAGAAATGTGCAGGTTCGTCGAATATTTCAATTGTATTCATAGGGGCTTCGTTGTCCCATATGACCTTAAACATTGAAGACATGGTTGCCAAAGCGTCAGCCAACTGATTTTCTTCCCTAGGGAAGTGCTCAAAAGTTATCTCTTCGAAGTAAGGAATTAGGGACAACACAAGTTCCTTGTAAGGGATAAGATTGGGGTGTTTAGTGTCCCAATCTCCTTTTACTTGGTTGATCACTATGGAGGAATCCCCGAACACATCCAAATGCTTAATCCTTAAGTCAATAGTAGCTTTCAGACCTAAGATGCATGCTTCATACTCGGCCATATTGTTTGTGCAATCGAAGCATAGTCGGGTAGTGAAAGGAGTGTGGCAACCTTCAAGAGAGATGATCACAACACCAATTCCGTTACCTAAGGCATTGGAAGCCCCATCGAATACCATAGTCCATCGGGATCCTTGTTCAGGTCCGTCATATGTTCCAGGTTTCGCACAGTTGGTTACCAGCATAATGTTCTCAACAGGGAAGTCAAAGTTCATTGACTGATATTCATACAGCTTGATGGGCCAAATGATCTGCTAGTACACTCCATTTGATGGCCTTTTAAGTCGTGTATTGGTTGTCATACTCAGTCAAGATCATTTGTCATCTGGCTATCCGTCTGGAAAGGGCAAGTTTCTCGAAGATGTACTTGATTGGGTCCATCTTAGAAATCAACAGAGTGGTATGAGTCAACATATATTGTCTTAGCCGGCGAGCAGCCCATGCCAGAGCGCAACAAGTTTTCTCAAGCAGTGAATATCTGGTTTCACAGTCGGTAAACTTTTTGCTCAGGTAATAAATAGCATGCTCTTTTCGGCCAGACTCGTCATGTTGGCCCAAAACACACCCCATAGAGTTCTCTAATACTGTCAAGTACATGATCAAGGGTCTTCCTTCAACTAGAGGCATGAGGATAGGAGGCTCTTATATATATTCTTTGATTTTGTCGAAGGCAGCTCGACATTCATCATTCCATTTGACTACCTGATCTTTCTTTAAGAGTTTGAACATTGACTCACAAGTAGCAGTCAAGTGTGATATGAAGCGAGCAATGTAATTGAAACGGCCGAAGAATCCTGACTTCTTTTTCAGAATGAGGGACTGGCATTTCTTGGATGGCCTTTACCTTGGTAGGATCGACTTCAATGCCTTTATTGCTGACAATAAAACCTAGAAGCTTTCTAGACCGTACTCTAAACGTGCATTTGTTAGGGTTTAACCTTAGTTTGTACTTCTTCAGCCTCTCGAATAATTTGTACAGATGATTGAGATGTTCTTCTTCAATTTACAATCTGGAAATCATATCATCCACACATACCTTTATCTCATGATGAATCATGTCATGAAATAAAGCTACCATAGCCCTTTGATATGTTGCCCTTGCATTCTTTAATCCGAACGACATGACCTTGTAGTAGAAGGTGCCCCATTGCGTAACAAAAGTAGTCTTCTCCATGTCTTCGGGAGCCATCCTTATTTGATTATAGCCTGAGAAGCCATCCATGAAAGAGAAGACTTTATACTGAGCAGTATTATCAACTAAAACGTCAATGTGTGGTAGAGGGAAGTCATCCTTGGGACTTTCCATATTCAG
The DNA here is from genome assembly GCA_948472305.1 of Vicia faba. Taxonomy (NCBI): domain Eukaryota; kingdom Viridiplantae; phylum Streptophyta; class Magnoliopsida; order Fabales; family Fabaceae; genus Vicia; species Vicia faba. The sequence goes on along the minus strand of OX451735.1, from coordinate 866,172,431 downwards.
ATCCCTATAGTCTACGCACATGCAAACTTTTCTATCCTTTTTCAGCACCGGTACCACATTGGCAACCCATTGGGGATAGGATGTCACAACTAAGAATCCTGCATCAAATTGTTTCATCACCTCATCTTTGATCTTTTTAGACATATCAGGCCTCATGCGACGAACCTTTTGTTTGACGGGAGGGCAGTCTTCTTTTGTCGGAAGACGATGGACTACGATGTTGGTATTCAACCCAGGCATATCTTCATAAGACCAAGCAAATACTTCCACATAATCATGCAACATCTGAACCAACCTGCTCTTGACACTACTTTCCAAGTTAGCGTCGATCTTGATTTCCTTCTTATCTGCCTCAGTACCCAGGTTGATAACTTCAACTTACTCTTCGTGTGGTTGAATAGCTTTTTCCTCTTGTAATAGAAGTCTGGCTAGCTCTCCCGGTACGTCACAATCTTCCTCACCTTCATCTTCGGCTTGGTTGATAGGACATTCAAAGTCATAGTAGGCAATAGTAGAGTCATTGGTAATAGGATCCAGAGTGGATGTGGACCTGCAAGAGTGTGTGTGTGTGTGTGCATGTAAGATACATGGCTATATTTTTTTTGAAAATGTATTTGAAAGAAAGGAAAGACAATGAACACAAATATTTGAATGCAAAAGAGTCCAATGTACTGAATGATCATATGATTAGATGAACATAAATAAAACCCTTGACAAATGGACCAAAGTGCCCCAGGCTAGGAAAATGGCTGAAAATTCGTTGTTAAAATATTACAGACAACATGTTCTTGAATTGAAAGAAAAGCAATAACAAGTAGATTACTCCTCAATGAAGGATATGGGCACAAAGTCCTTTGTATTCCAATTCTTCAGCTCCGTTGTAGTTGGATACACCCACTCTTCAAATGCAACTCCTTCTTCAGAATCACCCATGGTGTTGACTTTACGGCTTCCAATGCGGAGAGGTGACTTTCCAGCACGAGCACGCCTCACTTCCTTCTGAGCTTTAACGATGAAGCCCAAACCAAACTTGTCCACTTTAAATGGGATATCTAGGAGTTACCCCCTGTGATGCGGTGGGAGAACTGACTTGATTGTTTTGCGTTTGTGTTTGCAAATGTTGCGGTTTAGCAAGAGTCGCCACCGACTTTTCTTTTATCCAATAAGGAAAGGTGAAAAATCACAGGAAAGACCTTTAGAGATGTTTTCTTGAGTTCTGGGGATAGATTATGAAAAGGGAAGTTATTATCACCCTTTTCATCCATGGATTTCCATGGACCCTTAGTTGCTTGCTAGGTCATTTGCTTTTGTTTGAATGTGTGCTTGTGATGTGGGTTTTTTAAAGTATTTTGAAAATGTGACTTTGTAATGATTCTTGTCTCTATAAGAATGCGTACAAAGTGTTGTTTTGAAAATAGTTCAAAAAGATGTTTGTGAAATATGTTTTTTGAAAGTGATTTTGAAAAGGGTTTCCTTTATAATGGCTCTCGTTTATATAAGAATGCGTACAAAGTGTTGTCTTTCGAAAATGTTTCAAAGTGAGAGTATTGGTGTATATAATGTTTTTGTTGTGAGCAAGCAAGCAACTAGGAGCGAATCTACCTACTCGAAAGGTCTTAGATGTTCTTTTCCTTCTCCTTTAGATGTTGCAATCTTACCATTGTTTTGGTAAGGAGCCCCATCATTGGATGTGAAGGAACGGACGTTGAGACGTTTGTATAGTCATAGAAGGCAACCTATGGGACGTTTTAGCAATGTCATTTTTAGGGACTAGATCGTTTATCGAAGGCAACATTGAGGGTCATCAAGGGACTACAATCTTTTATCGAGAGTCTTTGCTAAAACGCCCATGTTCGAGGGACATGACTATTTTTCCGATAGGCATCAAAGTGAGATTACCCTAAGGGTGCATGTGTGCAAAGTGTGTTTGATTGCATATATTTAGTCTTGATTAGGGTGATCTATTTGTCAATTTCATGTCTTGCCATATACACCCTAATTACTAGCATTTACATTCAAAAGCTATAAATTGCAGAAATGTAAAGTCCTACGCTATTATAATATTTTAGGGATGGGGGTACATATTTATGAATGGGGGTTGCAAATAAAATTAAATCCTAAGTTACTATTACAACCATATGGAAATGTACAATATAAGAAAGAAAAAGGACTCGCTTAGAAAATTGTTTTTTTTGTCTTAATGAAAAAAAGAAAAAAAAGGAAATAAATTAATTAATAAAAGAAAAAAATTTATGTCTTTTTTATATTAATAAAAAAGGAGTTAATATTAAAAATGATAAAAAAGGAAAATAAATGAAAGATAGGAACAGCGTGCTGCTGCAAGCAACAACAAGGATCAGAAGTTCTGAAGTCATGCGCATGGTGATTCAGAAAGAAACGTCAGTGGGCATCAGAAGTTATGATTGGTAAACTCTGAGGTCCTGCAAGAAACGTTAGAGGGAAAACACAGAAGTTCTGGGTGGTATTCAGACAGTGGGCCAAAAGTCAGAAGCTCTACGTTACGCTAAAATAGAGAGTAAGCATCAGAAATTCAGCGCATTGTCAGCATGTGAAAATCAGAAACTCTGAGTGTTTAAAATAGCGAGTGGAAGTATCAGAAGTTCAGTGTGCTTAATAATAAGGAGAACTCAGAAGTTCTGTGCTATGCTAAACAGTGAGTGAGCCTCATAAGTTCTATGTGTTAAATAAGTGAGTGGAAACATCAGAAATTTTGTGTCATATTTCAAATCTTTTCTCATATTAATCAAACATCAGCAGCTTATTCAATTCTTAATCAAACCACAAATCAGAGGGATAACAGCACAACAGTTTATAGAAGTTCTAATCCTACTCCTAAGCCTATCCTTTATCAAGAAGTTCTGATCCATAGTTTTTCTATTAATGCAATGATATAGACAACATCAATACTATGATATTTACATGTTTAATGATGTTCTGAATGAAAAGATGCAGAGTCAGAAAGACTTCCCTTGAACCTGAAGCGTGTGTTTGGAATCTGGACTACTGCCTTTAGATGTTCTGAGTTAGCAAGAACAACGGAAGAGGAAATGCCAAGCTCTTTGATTCAAAAGGAAGAACAAAGGTTTGGTTTTCTGTTTGGGATTTCTGGATTTTTATGAAGGGGTTCCACATATTTCTTTTCTCTCTTTTTATGATTCCCTCTCTCTAAAAGCCAGCCCGTTGAACGTGTGATGAAGCATATTATTTATAGATGGGTTTGTTGTGGTTTTGGTGGGAAAAACAAATGGGATTCAAACCATTTTGGTATACTGTTCCATTGCTTTTTAATCATAGTTTTCGTATGCTAATTTGATGCAAATATAAGGTTTGAGAAAGTACAGGCGTGGACTGGGTCAGCAGCTGATTGCAGGACTGTGATGTAGCAGGGCAGCAAGTTACTTAAATGAGGTTTTGGGATTTGGTGATGTTCTGATCGCAAAAGATTAGAAATGTAACCTCCATGCGCTGAAGAGTCACGTTCTGATGGAAGACTATGTTCTGAACCATGTTTGCAACTTCTGACTGCACTTGCGTGGAGGCTGGCTCAAAAGTTCTGAAGTATCATATACTCTTAACACTTAGAAAATTTTCTGAATGTTTAGAAATTTTTTTTTTTTTCAAAGTAACTTCTGACTGCACTTGCGTGGAGGCTGGCTCAGAAGTTCTAAAGTATCATATACTCTTAACACTTAGAAAATTTTCTAAATGTTTAGAAAATTTGATTTTCTCAAAGTAACTTCTGACTCCTGATTTTTTTGACGAACCAATCTCATGTCTTGATGAAATAAAATTGTTGAAACTTGATTTGATCTGAAAGTCAAAGTTTGACTTTTCAGTGTGCTTTTGACCATTTTGCCCTCATGGATGATTTCCTTGAAAAGTGACAATTCAAGACTTGGATCTTGATAGAAGCAAACCTGAGAGTCCAGGATGATCCTTTGAGAAATGAGAGGGCAAATTTTGGGGTACAACACCCCCAAGTATCACAGTTTCCTTCTTCAATTGCCGCGTGGGCATCCTTGACTAAAACCATCTTTGGCATGGCCTTAACAGCCTTAGACTCATCAGAAGAACATTTGGTAGCAGCAATCATCGGTGGTACAACCTCAAAGGCTTGACACAGGGTCTCAATGAATTCTCCATCCATCTCTACATACTTGAAATAGTTAAGGTGGCTCACCATAAACTCTTCTTCTCCATAGACGGTGACTATTCTGCCCTTGACTGGGTATTTGAGTTTCTGGTGGAGGGTTGAGGTTACTTCCCCAGCTTTATGGATCCAGGGTGACCTAACAGAAAAGAATAGTCAGGACGAATATCCATAATATAGAAGGTGGAGTTGAATATTTGAGAGCCCACTTTGATTGGAAGATCTACTTCCCCATGAACAGTCCTCTTTGATCCGTCAAATGCCCTTACAATGATATCACTTGGCTTCAAGACTAAACCTTCACAGTCTAGACGGTCTAACGCCCCCTTGGGTAATACATTCAGAGAAGAACCAGTGTCGACTAGCACATGTGCTAAGGTAGTCCCTTTGCACTCGATAGAAATATGTAAAGCTTTATTGTGATTCTTCCCGAGAGGTGTTAAGTCAGCATCTGAAAATCCCAAGCCATTATCAGCTGTCAGGCTAGCCACACAATTCTCAAATTGGTCTGTTGTTGTCTCATGGGGGACATGAGCCTTTTTGAGGAACTTGATTAATGTTCGAGCATGGGCATCGGAGCAAAGCAGCAATGACAACATTGAAATCTTAGAAGGGGTTTGCCCCAACTATACTATAATCTTGAAGTCCCTTCTTTTTATGATCTTCAAAATCTCGTCCATCTCGCGAGCGGAGGGTTCTTCATCAGCTACGTCCTTGGAGGGTACTTCAATCACATCAGGCTCAACAACCTTCTCCTTCCCTCTTGTATTAGTACTTGGCTTGACAACAGTAATGCGGATGGGCGTCCTTGTAACAACTGGTGGTGAGATATTAGGTGAAAATATTCTCCCAATTCTAGTTACTTTGCTTGAACCAGCTATGTTACTGACATCATCATCTTTTCCTTCTTCGATCCATGTGTCTTATTTAATCCCATGATAGAACACCTCAGCACCATAATTCCATGGTACAATCTTATTTGAAGAATAGGGAATCGGTCCGGGACTGGTAATTATTAAGGGAGAAAAAGTGGGTTCATTTGAAATCCTAATAGGACCTTTGGAGGTGATCCTAAGAGGCTTGTTTGAGATGGTAATAATGGAGAGGTATTCACATCCGTTAATCAAACTCTTGGCAAGTGGAGTCTTCTCAAATAGAATTTCATGGCTATCCATCAGGGGTTGTATGCCTTTCTTCAGCCCTGCACATCCATTGAGTTGTCTTGTACAGCACACACAGTCTTTTTCACAGCCAGGGAAGATCCCAGCTTTCAACAGATTGTTCTTGATTACATTCAGCGGAGTAGTCAATTCTTCAACAGAGGCAACAAAAATTGTATCTTCAACAACATTAACACTCTTGTCATGTTTCGGCATCAGAGAGGTAATTACATTCGGCGTTGGAGGAGGATCAAACTTAATAGTATTTTTTTCAATTAAATCCTAGATCTTGTTCTTCAAGGTACATCACTGGTCAGTCTCGTGCCCGGGGTTGTTTGAATGGTAATCACACTTAGCATTCGGATTATACTTTGGTGACGATGTGTCAAGGTTGGAGGGAGGATCGTGCAATGTCACTAAATTAGCCTTGAGAAAATTTTGAAGGGCTTGAGACAGTGACATGCCTAACCTTGTAAATTGTCTTCTTGGAGTTTCAAAATGTTGATGATTTGCAGATGGTCTTGGAGTAGGAGTTGGATTGGAGATTCGGACCGCATTGACAGACGGGTGATCGTTCTTCTTGGTATGGGCCCTTTCCCCATACACAACATTGACTTCCTTTTTTGCAGCAAAAGGTTTCTTAATAGTATTGGAAGTGGAGGTAGACGCCACAGAGATCTTCCCACTTTTGATTCCACTTTCAACTCTTTTGCCGGTTAAGATCAATTCGGTGAAACTAGAAGAAGAGCAGCAAACCAACAGATTAAAGAAAGGACCAGATAAAGTGCCCATGAACATGTCGATGTGCTCCCTATCATTCAAGGGAGGTTGGAACCTACTAGCAAGGTCTCTCCACTTTTGCACATATTCCTTAAATCCTTCATTCTTCCCCATGGTCATATCTTGCAACTGAACCCTCGTTGGCACCAAGTCGGCGTTGTACTGATACTGATGGTAGAAAGTAGTAGCTAAATCCTCCCAAGTATTGATATGAGAACCATCTAACTGATAAAACCATTCAAGTTGCGTTCTAGCCAAACTCTCTTGGAAAAAGTGAACCCAGAGCTTCTTATCAGCAGTATGCGGCTGTATCTTACGCACATAATATTTCAAATGGAGTTTTGGACAAGAAACCCCATCGTACTTTTCAAAGATTGGTATTTTGAATTTATGGGGAATGACTACCCCAGAGATCAAACCCAAATCATCAAAATCTAAATTGAGGACGACTTGGATTTCAACAGCTTTCAATCTGTCTTCTAACTGCTTGTATTTGATATCGGCGGGTGGATACTTCTCGTTGAAATAATCATCATCGGATACTTGATCATTGATACAGTCATCCTGAGTACTTTTGAACTCACCAATCTGGTTCTCGTCCTCTTCAGATGAATCTCCTCCTACTGGGATTTGACGAACTGTCTCCTTGAACCTTCTACCCATGTTGAATAGAGCTTTCTTCTTTGGCTTCTTCTTAACGGCCAACAAAGCCAACATATCTTGCTTCCCCTTGGATAGGGCTACTAGAGTCTCTTGAAACTGAGAATTCTGGGTTTGGAGATCCTTCACAGTTTGCTCTAGATCCATCTTGCTGAAATAAACAGCAGAAAGATAAGGAAACCTGTTATGCGAAAACCTGTCATGTTATGATGCATGGAATATGTATATGCAAATGATTTCAAGGATTAATGAAATTTAAATTTGTATATACAAAAGAATGAACAAACGTTAGTTTTCATTAGACAAAACAAAAGGCCGAACGCATCCTCTTTGGCGCGAGATAAGCGTTCACACTTTGATCTTCTTATAACTGCTTCGTAAGCTCCAAGACCCTATTTTCACTAGAATAAAATTGAGCCTCAAAGTATCTCATTCTTCCTTCAGCTGGATCCAACCCTTTTGTAAGTCTTCGAGAGAGGTAGGCATGTCGGGATGGAGGATAGTGTAGGGAACATCTCCTTCGACCACAGGCTCCACGATGACTGGTAAGATGGAGGGATAATGCATCACAAGTTTTTGAGCATGAGCTCGTACCCATTTAAGGTAAGGCTCGAGGGGAATGGAATTCTTGTGTCCTAGTGTCTTTCTATCCACCTTTTTCAACATCCTCCAGGCTCGGATAAACCTCTGACGGTAACCTTGACTGTCATTCTCGTAGTCGAATACCAATCCTTGGATAAGCATCTCATGGGGACCATCCCTCCAGGCGTAACCAAACTGTCGTAGGGCTAAGCAGAGGTTGTAAGTGATACCTCATCTAATTCCAAGCAAAGGGACATTAGGGAATTCTCCACAACGGTCGACAATAGTAACATTCTCCAAAGAGCGAGAACACCAATGAATATCTGAATGTATGAGCATCATCAACCTATGGGACCATCTTAAACCTTACTCGTTCTTCAATACAGATTGGGGAAGATGCAAAATAAACCATCTTGCTAAGAGAGGAGTACAACATATAAGGATACCTCTTTTCCTCATAGTGCGAGTGTGAAAGGAATGTAGGATGTCCCCTAGCAAAGTAGGCATCGGGTTACGAGACATGAAGATTTTGATGGCGTTCACATCTATGAGTTGGTCAGGATTTGGAAACAAAACCATCCCATAGATGAGGAGAGCCACAATTTCCTTAAAGGCTTGCAAATCCAAAGAATTCCAACAGTTTTGGGCTTTCTCAAACAAGAACTTTGCTAGGAAACCTTTGACACCACTCCTTGTTTCCCAATTAGTTGTGATATCAGATGGTTGCAAGTGTAGAGCTTGAGCAATCTCTTATGGATTTGGATCTCTTTCCGTACCGTTGAAAGGTAGTTGATTGAGAATGGGAATCCTCAAGAGTTGGTAGAATTCTTCCAAATTTGGCACAAGTTGATAATCGAGAAATGTGAAGCAATGGTGTAAAGGATCAAAGAACTGAAAGAGCACCTTCATCATGTCCTCATCAGTGTTAGAGGTGACCAAGTTTAGGAGGCGACCATGTCTTTCGGTAAATGGAGAATTTTCAGGAATCCTTAATGCTAACTCTTTGAGTTGAGGAGGAATCCTTACGAGATTGACTTGAATGGTTTTCCTACGAATATAATCCATGTCCTACAAAACAGAACAAAGATAAATCCCAAAATTCCTTGAAATGGTTAGTGAGTATGAGTATGATATTATGATGTTTATGATGTTATATACAAGTGTATATATACAAACAAAACAAACAACTCCTTAGGTTTAGGCTTGCATGGAGTCTCATAGGTAAGTACCCTCTTGAAGTTTAGTTAGCTCAAACCTGTCCTAGAAATATTAACCGGGTTCTAAGGAGCTCAATATCACTGATTTGTTTCCTTGGGCATTGTTTCAGCGTAAGCCTCTTTAATGGCAACCGAAATATCCCAAAAAAACCAAACCTCAATGAGTGTAGTATCGAGTATCTACCAACTTTGGACTGCACCAAAGTCGGTCACCTCACTACGTCCTAAAGGCCAAGTTGGTTAAGTAAAGGTTCTAAAAGTTCGTTAATGTTTCATGACATCACTCAGCAGCCCCATATTCTCCTTGACTACTCAAGGGCTACCGGTACCCACAAATATGTCGCACTAACGTAGCTATTGCTTAGACCATGTCGGTATACCCCACACAGTTTCCACAACGTATTGCTACTTACCTATAAGGTATCCCAAATCCAGGTAGAGGATTCAAACCCAAACAAAGAACCATAATGTAAAGCATACAAGTCAAACAATGAAAGCAAGTAAATGTGATCTAACCCTAAGGTAACCCCACTTTTAAAAAATTTCCCCAGCAGAGTCGCCAGTTCTGTGATACGGTGGGAGAACTGACTTGGTTATTTTGCATTTTATCGCAAATGTTGCGGTTAGCAAGAGTCGCCATCGACTTTTCTTTTATCCAAAAGGAAAGGTGAAAAAGCACAGAAAGACCTTTGAGACTGTTTCTTGAGTTCGGGGGATAGAATATGAAAAGAGAAGGTATTAGCACCCTTTTCATCCATGGTTTTCCATGGGCTCTTAGTTACTTGCTAGATCACTTGATTTTGTTTGAAAATGTGCTTTGTGTGGTTTTTTTAAAGTATTTTGAAAAGGCGCCATCGTTTAGGCAAACTTTGTAATGATTCTCGTTCGTAAGAATGTATACAAAGTGTTGATATTTTGAAAATGTTTTCAAGTTTGAAAGATGTTTTTTGAAAGTGTTGGTGTTTGTTTTGAAGATAGCAAGGATGTTTTTGGTTTTGAAATTGAGAAAGCAACTAGGAACAATCTACCTACTCAAAAAGTCTTTCATCTTTATTTCCTATTTCCTTTGACATTGTTATCTTACCATTGATTTGGTAAGAAACCCTATCTTTGGATGTAAAAGGGACGAGCGCGGGTCATCGTATAGTCATGAATAGCAATGTTGCAAGATATCTTAGCATATTATTTAGGGACTACGATCATTTTTGAAAGGAAACCATGATAGCATCATCGAGGGACTATGATCTTGTATTTCGATTATTTTTGCTAGGACATCCCACATGCATAACATGACCATTTTTTAGGCAACAAGTGGAGTTAACCTTAAGGGTGTATATGTGAATAGTGTGTTTGATTTGCATGCATTTAATCTTTGATTAGGGTTATCTATTTGTTGATTTTATCTTTCCATACACACCCTAGTTACTAAAATTTGTATTTGAAAGCGTTAAACTGCGGAAAATAAAGTCCTATGTTATTACATCGTTTAGGGGATGGGGGGTATAATTTACAAATGGGGATGAAATAGGAACCTAAATATTACAACCATATTGAATAACAATGAACCAATGTAAAAACAGTGTAAAAAGAAGGAAACAAAATTCATTTTGAACTATTATGTGTCAACACAAGCTCCGATGCATCGACACATAACTTTCCTTTCCCCTGTATTGCCAAATTAACTCAGTATGAGTCGATACATAATGGTATGTGTCGACTCATACACTGCATGTGTCGACTCATACGTGTTTTGTGTCGACTCATACACTGTTTTTCCTTCTGTTTTAGGCCTGTAAAGCAGTATGTATCAACTCATAAGGCTATGTGTCGACTCATACTGTCATTTTTTCTACTTCAACATTGTTTTGCTGCATACATAGGTTAGTTCTCAACACATAATGAAAAGAATGGGAGATAAACAAAAGGTTAGATTCAAGGACAATGGTTACTACACTTTGTATTCAAAAATGAATTACTAATGATGCTTGAAATGAAGAACTAAAGTCAAGAAACTTACCTTGGGGCTGGATCTTATACTCCGAGCTTAAGTTGTTGTCTTGACTGTTCTTGAACTTGGAAGAAAAAAATAGAGGTGTTGTAGAAGCTTGTTCTTGAGTTTGAACAAATTCTAGGTGATGTATGTGAGGTGCTTAGATGTTTGGACAGAGCTTGCAAGGTGTGAGAGTTCCAAATATTTAGACTTTAAAACTCAAGAGTGGGAGCTTTTTTGGACAGTTATGGCTTTTGGAGAGTATGGGATCTTGGTGGCTAGTTTACAACAAGACTTCTGGCTTTTATCTCTATTTTTTTCTAACCTCTTTCTCTTGCAAATGCTTCTTCTATTTATAGGCAAAGGGGTTGTGCATATGAGCTGATTAGGTTTTTTAAAACAACATGTTATGGTTTGGTTAGATTACAAAGATCAAACTAAGTCAAGTACTCCATAGTCCCAAGATGAAGTTCCAAAGTTCTTGGTATTGAGGAGCTACTTCCCATGATTTGTGGTGGAGTATAATCAGCAACCAGCAAGGTATGGGCTCAATACAAACTTTGTACAAAAAGCTTGCTTTTCAAGAATAGCAATGGCGCCTTTATGCCATAAATGGAAATATCTTTTGGACAATGGTTTAAACACTTGGGTAACAGCTCAAGATCTTGTGTAAACATTAAATTATGTAGAGATTTGCAAGCAAGGAAGCCTGCAACATAAGATTATGCAGCAAATCATGAGAGTTTTGTTATGTGTTCTTCAATAGAATGACTTGCTATTCAAGGATGGATGCCCAACTTCAAGCCCTTGAATCTCCTAGCTTAAGTATGATAAATTCATGCTCTTGGATGTTTTGGAAAGCTTGAAACACCCTCTACAACTTTCATGTTGACCACTTTTGTTAAATCAAACTGGAACTTGATGAAAATTGGCCAAGAAGTTGGGATAAAATCCTGAACAAAATCTGTTGAAAATTTCTCTAAGTGTTAAATGAAAATGTCATGACTTCATGAATTTATAACTTGAGATCCAAGCATACTTAGGAGAAGTTGTGTAAAGCAATGTTGTAGATATCATGGAGATCTACAACTTTCATGTTGAAAGCTTCTTTTGAATCATCTTACATCTTGGTGAAAGAATGGCATGAAGTGATGAAATTATCATGTATAAAAAAACACTTAGAAAATTTCTAAGTCTTGGAAATCTTGACTTTTCAAGTTGACTTTTGACTTTCTCGACTTCTTGATGATTAAGCTTGATATTCTTGAATGCCTTGATAAAATTTGATCTTTGGAATGTAATGTTGACCAAAAAGTCAAAGTTTGACTTTCCAGTATGCAATTGACCATTTTTCCCTTGTGCCAATTGCAGGTCTAAATTGATGTATCAGTGCTGCAAACTTGACGTCATAGAAGATCTTGTGAGAGAATCATTGAGAAATGAGAGGGCAAATTTTGTGGTACAACAACCATTTTCGTTACACAATGGGGCACCTTTTGCTACAAGGTCATGCCATTTGGGTTGAAGAATGCATGGGCAACATATCAAAGGGCTATGGTAGCTTTGTTTCATGATATGATCCATCATGAAATAGAGGTATATATGGATGATATGATTGCTAGATCACAAACTGAAGAGGAACATCTCAAACACTTGTACAAGCTATTAGAGAGGTTGAAAAAGTACAAGTTAAGGTTAAACCCTAACAAGTGCACATTCGGAGTACGATCTGGAAAGCTTCTAGGTTTTGTTGTCAATAGTAAAGGCATCGAAGTCGATCCTGCCAAGGTAAAGGCCATCCAAGAAATGCCAGTTCCCCACTCTGAAAAGGAAGTTAGAGGATTCTTGGGTCGTCTCAATTACATCTCCCGCTTCATATCTCACTTGACTGCTACTTGTGAGCCCATCTTCAAACTCTTGAAGAAAGATCAAGTAGTCAGATGGAATGATGAATGCCAAGATGCCTTCGACAAAATCAAAGAATATCTGCAAGAACCTCCTATTATCATGCCTCTAGTTGAAGGAATACCCTTGATTATGTACTTGACAGTACTAGAGAACTCTATGGGGTGTGTTTTGGGCCAACATGACGAGTCTGGCCAAAAAGAGCATGCTATTTACTACCTGAGCAAAAAGTTTACCGAATGTGAAACCAGATATTCACTGCTCGAGAAAACTTGCTACGCTCTGGCATGGGCTGCTCACCGGATAAGAGAGTATATGTTGACTCATACCACTCTGTTGATTTCCAAAATGGACCCAATCAAGTACATCTTCGAGAAACTTGCTCTTTCTGGACGGATAGCTAGGTGGAAAATGATCTTGACTGAGTACAACATTCAATACAAAATGCAAAAGGCCATCAAAGGAAGCGTACTAGAAGATCATTTGGCCCTCTAAGCTGTTGATGATTATCAGTCTATGAACTTTGACTTCTCGATGAGAACATTATGCTAGTGACCGTGTGTGAAACCTGGACCATATGACGGATCTGAACACGGATCCCAATGGACTATGGTATTCGACAGGGCTTCCAACGCCTTGGGTAATGGAATTGGTGTTGTGATCATCTCCCCTGAAGGTTGCCACACCCCTTTCACTGCTAGATTGTTCTTCGATTCCACGAATAACATGGCTGAGTACGAAGCATGTATTTTGGGTATGAAAGCTGCCATTGATTTGAGGATCAAGCATTTCAATGTGTTTGGGGATTTCGCTCTAGTGATTAGCCAAGTAAAAGGATATTGGGATACTAAGCACCCTAATATAATCCCATACAAGGAACTTGTGCTATCTCTGATTCCTTACTTCGAAGAGATCACCTTTGAGCACTTCCCTAGGGAAGAAAATCAGTTGGCTGACGCCTTGGCAACCATGTCTTCTATGTTCAAGGTCAGATGGGACAACGAAGCTCCTATAATTACAATTGAGAGATTTGACGAACCTGCACACTGTTGTGAGCTTGACACTGACACAGAAAAACCATGGTACCATGAGGTGAAGAGATACCTTGAAGCACAAGAGTACCCTGAAGGGGCATCCATCAATGACAGAATGTTCTTACGAATATTTTCAGCCAAATTCTTCCTAAGTAACATAATATTATACAAGCGCAACCATAAATCTACTCTACTCCGATGTGTGGACAAGAAGGAGGCAGGGGAAATTATGGAAGACATGCACGATGGTCTATTTGGCACTCACTCTAGTGGACATACAATGGCCAAGAAGATCCTAAGAGCTGGTTACTATTGGTCAACAAAGGAGACTGATTACCATCAACATTCAAGAACTTGTCACAAATGCCAAATCTATACTGACAAGGTCCATGTGCCTCCTATCCCTTGTAAAAGAAACCTTCTCAAATGCACTTTTGTTTTGACGAAGACAGACCATGATTGTCAAAGAAGGAAAAGATTTTTGACTCAACTAAAAGCATCTGTGAATAAAGTCTTCAGTTTAAGTACTTAGCAAAATTTCAAGGTATAATGATAATACTTACTTTGAACTTAAGACATAGATGCTCAATGGTAAAAAGAAATATTTTATATTGTCCAAACATTTACTCAAGTTTTTCTTAAGTTAAAAATCATTTTTCACTTGAGTGGAATCGATTTGCATATTATTGCAATCAATTGCATGCTTCAATTTTTTCAAATCTTTTGCTACTGTTTCTTAGTGCAATCAATTTGCATGTTTTTGCAATCGATTGCACTCAATCAATTTTTGCTAATGACTTCACATGCAATCGATTTACACTCTTGTGCAATCGATTGCACACTCAAAACTTTTGAAATTCTAGCTGTTGAAACCCCGTGCAATCGATTTACACAAAGGGTGCAATCAATTGCATGCTGCATGATTTTAAAAAACAACAACTTTGCACGTGCCTGTTCATAACACCATTTCATGGAAACCTTTCACTCAATCTTGGCAATTGTTCATGATTAATTTATAGAACTTTATGTTGTTTCAAAAAGGTGCTATGAACATATAAATACTCATTTTAAAAATCATTTATGCACCTCTTCCAATTATATTTTCTGAATTCTCAAAAATAAAACTCAAGTTTCTATACACAAGTTTTCTGCACACTTTCACATATTATTAACCAGAAAACTTTGAGCATTATATATCTTGAGTCATTGTATACTATTATCATTGGAAGGGAAGATCAATTCATTGATTAAATCACTCAAAGTGATCATTACTACTCAAACTCACTCAAATCAAATATTGATAAATACTTACTTATTTTTCAGGATTGTTGGAAATAAGTTTAAGTGGTTTTATAAATCTTGTCTTTCCAGGATTGTTGGATACAAGTGAAATCACTTTGAGATGATTGTTCTCATTTTTGACATATTGAAAATCTAAGAGGATTGTTCTTGGTCCAGGAGGATTGTTCTTGGTTTTGGGTAGTTCTTGTTTAAGTTTTCCACAATAAGGAAATCTCTTTCATGTTGAAAGGGGACTGGAGTACTCTCGGACTGTGAGGGGAACCAGGAAATATCGCTTGTTATGATACGGTGGCAGAACCGACTGTTAATACTGGTTTACATTTTTTGTTCGCAAAATGTTGCGGTAAGCAAGACTCGCCACCGACTTTTATTTTATCCAACAAGGAAAAGGAAAAAGAACAGAAAAAAACCTTTTTCGAGATGTTTCTGAGTACGGGGGGTAGATTATAGAAAGGGAAGGTGTTAGCACACTTTCTATCTGTGGTTTTCCACGGGCTCTTAGGTACTTGCTCATTTTGAAATTGCTTGTGTATGCTTTGTTTTGAAAAGTTTTATTTTACCTCGTTTTAACCCTTGTTTCTGTCCTCAAGAGTGTTACGAAGTTGTTTTGAGAACTTTGTTTGAGAAGTGTTTGGTGTGAAAAAGATTTGTTTTTTTGAGCAAGTACTTAAGAGTTTTCTACCTACTCGAAAAAAGTGTTCGTTTTCCTTTTAGACAATACTATCCCATTATTGAGAAATAGGTAGCGTCATCGGTGGAGTTTTTAGGGACATTCGAAGGGACATGTACGATCACAAAAGCAATGTTAGGAAGCGTTATTAATTACCCTAAGGCCTTAAAGATCTTTTTCCGAGGCAACATCTGAATGGGTCATTTTAGATCTTTCGGGGCTAGAGGACAACCAATAACAAACCCTATACTTCATGACTATTTACCGAAGGCAACCGGAGTGGAGTAAACCCTAGGAGTGAGCATGTGCATGTGTTTGATTTCAGTTATTTAATCTTTGCATAAGTAAGGTGATCTACTGTTTTAATTTTCAGTTAGTCTTTCCATACAATCCTATTAACATACATCTAAGAAGTTTATAGTTTGCGAAAATTAAAGTGTGGGAAAGTTTTAAAGATCCTAGCTATTACAGGGCTTTCGCAAATACATAATTATCTTGAGTGTAAATAAAAATGCGGAAGTTTAAAACCCTAATTAAATCTATTACAACCTTGAAACAAATACAATAATAGAAAGAATAATACCTAGATCATGATAAATTACTGGTGAATACCTAGATCAACTCGTTTTGATCTCACGAGTATCATGGTGCTCTTTTCTTGGTCCAATTTAACCTATAGAACAAAGCCCTAAAACTCAAGAACAAACCCTAATAATGGCAGTTACGTATACAGGCGTCAAAATGCAAAAAAATTTGAACCAAAATGTTCCAAATGGTGATACAAACATAATGCTATGCTTAAACGTAATTAATCATGCGTAAATGCAAAATCAGATTAAATATTGTATGAGCAAACCGTGGTTCTGTAGCTTGCGATTCTGACCGTGTGGAAGCTTGCAAATGATTGAAACACGTTCTGGAGATGTCCAGGAATCTATTGGTGGCCTTAGAATGCTTTGAATTGGCCTCTAAGCTTGAAATCGATCCACCACTTTTTGACAATTTTTTCCAGTTTTTCTTTTGCTCTCACCACCTGTAATCCTCGTTTTTCTGGCTTGGTTGTGTCCTATATATGTGCTGGAATTGATTAGGTCAACAAAACTGCATGGTATCTTGGTGAATTAAAGAGATTTGATTTGATTTTTTTTGTATGATATCTTTCCAAAACAACCAAAATCATGCTATTTTTTATTCAATCAACCCTTGCACGATTTGGATATGGTATGCTAGCTTGATTGAATTTGATCCACCAAAAATCTGATCACAAAACAAATCTTTGATATTTTTTGATATTTATTTGATTTAATTTGACTTTTAAATGATAAAAATCAAAATAAAATAAATAAATGAAGAAAATAATGTGTGAATGCTGATTTGGGTCGTGGACCATGTCACAAGCAAGATTCAATCATGAAAAACTAGGCCCATTTGACAAAAAAAATGTGTTTTTGAGCATATTTGACTTTTGGCAATTTTGCAAAAATGGCCAACTTTGCCAAGGCATATCTCCTCCAATTTTAACCCTAGAGAGGTGTTCTTGGACTTTTTAGAAAGCTTAGGGTGTCCCATAAACAACCCTTTTGGTCTCATCTCAATTGGTTCTTCCATGCTCATGTAATAAGCTTTGACCCAAAAGGTGTTTTTGTTGACTTTTCAAAAAGACCTATAATGTAGACATTTATATCTTTTGATGAGTGCATATTTTGAACTTGTGGGATGAATATGAATTGTAGGTAATTGAATCCTATTAAAAATGAGCCTTGAATGTAAACTTTCTGATAAAGTATGAGGAAGTTATGCTTGGTCAAAGTTTGGTTGACTTTTCCTATGAAACCTTAATTTAGCAACTTTTGGGTTTTGATGAATTTGGGGAATTCCTTGGGGAATCATTATCAACCCTTGATAAAATTATGAATATCACTTTAAAATGTTGATGTTGACCAAAAATCTTGAAGTTTGACTGTATGTGGGCCACAGTTGACTTTTGACCTAGTATAGTTGATTTTCAGGCATCTGAGCAGTTGACTGAGCAAACCTCTTGTGAAAGGCATAAAACTTGACATGGATGATCTTGAGAACACATTATAACCATGGAAAGCATTTGGGACCTTTGGAGCTCCCACACCATTATAAAAATGGAAACTCTAATTTGGGGTAAATTGCCTTAGGAGAGGGTTTGTCTGGTTAACTCTTGGGCATCCTTGAGCAAGTTGAGGACCTCAATGAGCATGTGTTGAGTAAAATGAGAGGGAAAAGTTTGGGGTACAACACTTGTGTCTATTTATTTTTCTGCACTTTACTCTTTCATAAACTCACCATAATCCAAAAAAATAATATCCATCATCACTAAAACCAGATTTTTTTAAAGTACCTAATTCACCCCCCTCTTAGGTGCACTTCATACTTACAATTGGCATCAGAGCAGGTTATAGGTAACTTGTTCCTAAAAGTTACAGAATGGCTTCAGGAAATTAAAATCCTGTTTTCAGAGATGGTGGTAGTAACAACAAGCCTCCTCTATTTTGTGGTGAATATTTTGACTTCTGGAAAATATGCATGAAGGCACATCTAGAAGCACAAGGAGAAGAAATATGGGATGCCGTCGAGAATGGTCCATTTATCCCTATAACCGTAATCAATGGTGCTGGCTCATCAAAGCCTAAAACTGCATGGGACGAAGATGATAAGAAGAAGGTTCTCTATGACAAAAAGGCAATAAACCTTCTTCAAGGTGCACTTAGCATGGATGAATTCTTCTGTGTCTCGGCATGCAAAACAGAAAAATAAATATGGGATACCTTGGTACAAAATCATGAAGGAACTGTTAAAGTTAAAAGATCAAGACTAAATACCCTGAGTCAAGAATACGAATTATTTCGAATGCAGCCCGGAGAAACCATTCTTGACCTAAAAAAGAGATTTGTGCACTTGACAAATCATCTAAGTGCTCTTGGTAAGACTTTGACGAATGATGAACTAAATCTGAAAGTACTTAGGTCCTTAACTAGGGAATGGCAACCAAAGGTAACGATAATTTCAGAAAAGAAAAGTCTCTCCTCCATGACGACTGCAACATTGTTCGGGAAACTTCAAGAATATGAAACGGAACTCGGAAGACTTGAAAAACATGAAAATCAAGAGAAGAAATCCAAGAATATTGCTTTGAAGATAGAATCCAAGGAAGTTGAAAAGGAAGACAATCCGGAAGAAGATGAAAATTTCATGCTTCTTGTTAAAAGGCTTGGTAAGTTCTTTGGTAGATATGACAAATCCTTTTCTCATTCAAAAGGAAAGAAACAATTCAAGAAAAAGGAAGCTTCCATATCAACACAAGAAGTCACGTGTTATGAATGTGGTA
This sequence comes from Vicia faba, assembly GCA_948472305.1. Classification (NCBI taxonomy): domain Eukaryota; kingdom Viridiplantae; phylum Streptophyta; class Magnoliopsida; order Fabales; family Fabaceae; genus Vicia; species Vicia faba. Next base: position 866,153,602 of record OX451735.1, on the reverse strand, counting down.
AGCAAGGTCATATCAAGCCGGATTATCCGAAACTCTCCAAGAAAGTTGGATACAAAAGTAAAAAGGGATTCAAGAACAAAAAGGCCTATGTTGCATGGAAGGATAATGAAATAAGTTCCTCATCCGATTCCGATAGTGATGAAAGTGCAAATCTAGCATTGATGGCCTCACACCATTCTGATGATGAAGACAATGAGGTTAGTAATGAATTTTCTCTTTTTGATAGTGATGCACAAGGTGCTATAGATGAACTATTGAATGAATGTAAAATTCTGTATAAAACTATTTCATCTAAAAAGAAACAAATTTCATCCTTAGATGAAAAATGTGAATCTATAGTAAAAGATTTCAAAGAAGAAAAACAAAAATTAAGTGATGAACAAAAACAGAATTTTGTATGCAAAAATTGTGAATCACTCTCTTTCCAAATTGTCCAATTAAAAAGATTCATTGAAAGATATGAAAAAGGCCAAATTGGATTGGAAGGTGTTCTTAGCCAACAGAGATACTCCAATGATAAAAATGGACTTGGATATTCAAAGTTTTCAAAACCAAGTTCTAATAAAACTATCTTTGTTAAGGCTAGTGACCAATCATCCAAAGAGAAAGTGAACAAATCTAAAATAGTTCATCACTATCCTAAAAAGAAAACATTTCCTAAGAAGAAATCTTATCCTTCTAGATATAGAAGTAACTTTGAACCTACTTGTTTTTATTGTGGTATTAAAGGCCATACACCTAATGCTTGCTATGTTAGAAACTTTAGTGTGGCAAGTGGGAATTATGTGTGGGTAAAGAAAGGCACTAATTACGAAGTACCCAAAGCAACTAGGGTACCTAACAAAGCCTAATTTGTTTGGCAGATATGCTTGAAGACCACATGCAATCTTTGGTATCTTGATAGTGGTTGTTCAAAGCATATGACGGGAGACATAAACCATTTTTCAAATCTAGTTCTAAAGGCCAAGGGTTTTTTCACTTATGGAGACAATAATAAGGGAAGAATTCTTGGAAAAGGAAAAGTTGGTGCTCCACCTTTCACATCCATTGAAGATGTTCTTTATGTTGAAGGACTAAAGCACAATCTTCTTAGTATTAGCCAACTTTGTGACAAAGGCTTCAAGATCAAGTTCACCAAGCATGAATGCTTGATAGAAGACGAAGTCACACATGAGGTTATACTTAAAGGTAAAAGAATCAACAATATATTCATGATTTCCCTTGATGATCCATCTTTGAAGGTAAAATGTCTCATGGCAAACAACGATGATTCATGGCTGTGGCACAAAAGAATTGCTCATATTCGCATGGAACACTTGAATAAACTAATCAAGCATGATCTTGTCTTTAGGTTGCCTAAGAGAAATTTCGTCAAAGATAAACTTTGTGATGCTTGTCAAAAAGGGAAACAAACAAAATCAACTTTCAAATCTAAGAATGTGGTGTCTACTGCAAGGCCACTACAATTGTTACATATGGACTTATTTGGTCCATCAAGAACAAGAAGTTTCGGAGGTAATGTATATGCTTTGGTTATTGTTGACGATTTCTCTAGATATACTTGGACATTCTTTTTAGTGCATAAAAGTGATGCATTCAAAGCGTTCAAGAAGTATGCTAAACAAATTTAAAATGAGAAGTCTCTAACAATTGCCTCCATAAGAAGTGATCATGGCGGAGAATTTCAAAATGCTCTATTTGAAGAATTTTGTGGAGAACATGGAATATCTCATAACTTCTCGGCACCAAGGACTCCTCAACAAAATGGAGTGCTAGAAAGAAAGAATAGGTCTCTTTTGGAACTTGCTAGAATGATGCTTAGCGATTCAAATCTTCCAAAATATTTTTGGGCGGATGCGGTGAGCACGACATGTTTTGTTAGCAATAGAGTTAACATAAGACCGATCTTGAAGAAAACTCCATATGAACTCTTCAAAGGGAGGAAACCAACCATTTCTTTCTTTCACATTTTCGGATGCAAATGCTTTGTCTTAAACAACGACAAAGATAACCTTGGTAAGTTTGATGAAAACTCCGATGAAGGTATTTTTCTTGGCTACTCTCTTTCTAGTAAGGCATATAGAATCTACAACAAAAGAACTTTAACAATTGAAAAATCAATGCATGTATCTTTTGATGAATCTAACCCCTCCAAGGAGGATAATATTGTTTGTGATGATGATGATGATGATGAAATACTAGAAGGTCCTCAAGAAAATACTTCCAAAGATCAACTAATTCAACACGGAGAATCACCCCAACAAGAATCAAATCTCAATGATCTACCAAAAGAATGGAGAACTCATAGAGATCATCCTATCGATAAAGTAATTGGTGATATAAATCAAGGTGTGATAACAAGATTAAATCTCAAAGATGCTTGCCTAAACATGGCGTTTATCTTTCAAATTGAACCTTCCAAAGTTGATGAAGCCTTAGGCAATGACCAATGGATTATCGCTATGCAAGAAGAATTAAATCAATTTGAAAGGAATAAAGTTTGGGAACTTGTCCCTAGGCCAAGCAACAAACACATTATTGGAACAAGATGGGTGTTTAAAAACAAACTTGACGAAAATGGAATAATTGTTCACAACAAAGCAAGGTTGGTAGCACAAGGCTACAATCAAGAAGAAGGAATAGATTTTGAAGAAACTTTTGCTCCGGTTGCAAGGTTAGAATCTATTCGTCTCTTACTTTCCTATGCGTGCTCATCAAATTTTCACCTTTTCCAAATGGATGTCAAAAGCGCATTCTTGAATGGATATATCACTGAAGAAGTCTACGTTAAGCAATCCCCGGGGTTCGAAGATTTCAAGAATCCATCTCATGTATTTAAATTGAGAAAAGCTCTCTATGGGTTGAAACAAGCACCAAGGGCATGGTATGATTGTTTAAGCAACTTCTTATGCGAAAAAGGTTTTGAAAAGGGCAAAGTTGACAAGACTCTATTTATCAAGAAAATCAAAGATGACACTTTGCTAGCTCAATTCTATGTTGACGATATCATTTTCGGATCTTCAAACCAAGAAATGTGTGAAGAATTTTTAGCAATGATGCAAGGAGAATTTGAGATGTCCATGATGGGTAAAATGAATTATTTTCTTGGACTTCAAATCAAACAATTAAAAGATGGCATCTTCATCAACCAATCCAAGTATTGCAAGGAACTCTTGAAAATATTTGACAAGGATAACTGTAAGGCAATGTCTACACCAATGGGTTCCGGTACATATGTTGATCAAGATGAATTAGGTGTTTCCATCGACATTACAAAGTATCGAGGTATGATTGGCTCCTTATTATATTTGACGGCAAGCCGCCCTGACATAATGTTTAGTGTTTGTCTATGTGCTCGCTTTCAAGAAAATCCAAAGGAATCTCATCTCACGGCGGTGAAAAGGATCATGAAGTATCTCAAAGGGACAACAAATGTCGGATTATGGTATCCCAAAGGTAGTGTTTGCAACTTAGTTGGTTATTTTGACGCGGATTATGCAGGTTGTAAAACTGATAGAAAAAGCACAAATGGTACTTGTCACATCCTTGGAAATACATTAGTATCATGGGCCTGCCAGAAACAAGCATGCGTTGCTCTTAGCACGGCCGAAGCAAAATATATTGTAGTGGGTAGTAGTTGCGCTCAAATTTTGTGGCTCAAACAACAACTTCGTGACTACGGACTCGATCTAGGATGCATTCCTCTACGGTGCGACAATACAAGTGCAATAAACATTACGAAGAATCCGGTCATGCATTCAAGAACCAAACACAAAGATATACGACATCATTTCCTTCATGATCATGTAATTCAAGGAAATGTCGAGGTGACATTTGTAGATACTCAAAATTAACTTGTCGATATCTTCACTAAACCTTTGGCAACATAATCGTTTTACAAGATTCGACGAGAGCTTGGCATTCTTGATGAACATGACATATAAGGTGCTTTCGACCCTTGTTATGATTTTATATATATTTTTTTAACCATGCTATATGTGAATATATATGTTAAGTGGTGTTTAAGTTTAAGAAAAATCTGTTTTTGGTCTTTTTTGGTTGATGCAAATCGATTGCACAATAGTGTAAATTGATTGCTCACTGAGTGTTTTTAATTTTGACCTTTCTGTTTCAGAGCAAATTGATTGCACCATAAGTGCAAATAGATTGCACTCTGTGCATTTTAGTTTTATTTTGCTTCTTTTTTATGTGCAAATCGATTGCACCCACTGTAACATGCTTTTATGACAGAAATATTTGTTGGTTAGAATTTATCTCTCTCTCATATTCCCAAGCCAATTACACTTCATTACATATAAATCAACCCATTCATTTCTATCTACTCACAAATCATATCCAAACTTCAGCTCATCAAACACCCTTCTCTCAAAAACCTAAAACCTTCAAAACCCTAAAAATACCTTACCCATGGCTTCAAGGAAAAAACGAAAGGTTTCAGATTCAGAGAAAGGGAAGAAAAAGGTTTATTCATCCTCTGAGAATCCATTACTTTCATCTCTCATGAAGAACAAGAAGCAATATTCACAAAGGACTTTCAAAGAAAGATAGTGTCCAATCCTAAATATGGTATTCTATCATCCTTTCCCCAAGAATGTTTCTCTTTTCAAAATGATTTAACTACTTATGGACTAGAACCATTAATTTCATTATTTGCTCCATATTATCCGGATCTGGTAAGAGTATTTTTCCAGCAATTTAACTCCCCACAAAGGCAAGATGGTGACATATGTGTTGGGTACTTGAATCTCTCTAACCCCTGAGATTGTTGGTGAGATTCTTCATATTCCCTATGCTGGAAGCTCTTTGTACGACCCTGAAAACGAGGCATGGGATGACTATAGGAAAAAGGAATTTTATTACAGCATTGGGAGATTAAGTGAAGCTGAATTCCGTGCCAAAAGGATTCGTGGTCTAGGCGGAGTGATTCCATCTAGAGACTCATGGAGTGCAGGTAACTTTTATATAGACGATCGACTATTTCATTACTTTATGGTCTATATTATGTTTCCACGGGCTAGAAACCACTGCACTGTGACTGACCTGGAAACGCAGCTGATTTATGCAAGAAAGAAAGGAATAAGTGTTAATTGGACAAGGCTCATAATGGTTCATATGCTGAGAGTCGATGCAAAATCGAAATTTCGACCATATGCTTACTTTGTTACATTAATTATGGAAGAATTTGGAGTTGATTTTGCTGGGTTTGAGAAAGTCAATATGGATCCAAATCGGCATAAGATTTAAATCAAGAATGTTGACTCAAGAATGGGTGTTCATTATATTTCGGAAACAAAAACTATAACTTACATTGGTGAAGATGTGGTTGGTGATGAAGGGAACGATCAAGAAGTCGAAGGTGGTGAAGTTGTACCTCCTCCACCTACTGCTCCCTCTGGTCCAAGCAATCAAGATCTTATGGATTTCATTTTTCAACAATTTGCTTCCATGAATACCAACATCAACAACCAATGAAATGCTATCAATGATTCTACAACAACCCGGATTAATGACTTCCGCACAGATGTGAATCAACAATTTTCTTACTTTTACTCTCATCTTCACATTCCACCATATGACCCAAATAATCCAGCTGCACCTCCACAATATTACACAGAACCTCCTCTACAACAACAATTTCCAAATCAAGGATCTTGGTTCTATAACAACTGGGACATAAATCAACCATAAAGTTATGTCCAACTTTATCATGTCCACTATTTTCTGTTATGTCCTTGTTCTGTTATTCTATGTTTTGTTTGATGTTAAATTTCTTTGTAATCGTTAGACTATTTATGATGCATGATTAATTAAGTTATCCTCTCAATATTACTTCATTACTGGTTTTTTTTGTGCATCTTTCCCTTTTTTTTTATAATGTCAAAGGGGGAGAAGGATGTGGTACTTTATGCTTGCATATTTCCTTGTCTTCATTTTTTAAGGTACTCTTCAACCAACATGAACAAATTCAAAAGGATTCCAACCTTCTCATACAAAGGGGGAGTTATGCATCTTAGGGGGAAAAGCTCTTTCCAGAAATTACATCGCATCAAGCAAGATCGTTTGTCATCATCAAAAAGGGGGAGAATGTAAAAGCAACCTTCTAAAATGCACTTTTGTTTTGATGAAGACAAACCATGATTGTCAAAGAAGGCAAAGATTTTTGACTCAGCTATAAGCATCTGTGAATAAAGTCTTCAATTCAAGCACTTAGCAAAATTTCAAGGTATAATGATAATACTTACTTTGAACTTAAGACATAGATGCTCATTGGTAAAAAGAAATATTTTATATTGTCCAAACCTTTACTCAAGTTTTTCTAAGCTAAAAATCATTTTTTCACTTGAGTGCAATCAATTTTCAAATTAGTGAAATCAATTGCATGCTTCAATTTTTTAAAATCTTTTGCTACTGTTTCTCATTGCAATCGATTTGCATGTTTATGCAATCGATTGCACTCAATCAATTTTTTCTACGGATTTGACATGCAATCGATTTACACTCTTGTGCAATCGATTTCACACTCAAAACTTTTGAAATTCTAGCTGTTGAAACCCCGTGCAATTGATTTACACAAAGGGTGCAATCGATTGCATGCTGCACGGTTTTGAAAAACACCAGCTTTGCACATGCCTGTTCATAACACCATTTCATGGAAACCTTTCACTCAATCTTGGAAATTATTCATGATTCATTTACAGAACTTTATGTTGTTTCAAAAAGGTGCTATGAACATATAAATACTCATTTTCCAAATCATTTATGAACCTCTTCCAATTATATTTTTTGAATTCTCAAAAATAAAACTCAAGCTGCTATACATTTTCATACACAAGTTTTCTGCACAATTTCACATATTATTAACCAGACAACTTTGAGCATTATATATCTTGAGTCATTGTATACTATTATCATTGGAAGGGAAGATCAATTCATTGGTTAAATCACTCAAAGTGATCATTACTACTCAAACTCACTCAAATCAAATATGATAAATACTTACTTATTTTTCAGGATTGTTGGAAATAAGTTTAAGTGGTTTTATAAATCTTGTCTTTCCAGGACTGTTGGATACAAGTGAAGTCACTTTGAGAGGATTGTTCTCATTGTTGACATAGTGAAAATCCAAGAGGATTGTTCTTGGTCCAAGAGGATTGTTCTTGGTTTTGGGTAGTTCTTGTTTAAGTTTGCCACAATAAGGAAATCTCTTTCATGTTGAAAGGGGACTGGAGTACTCTTGGACTGTGAGGGGAACCAGGATATATCGCTTTTTGTGATACGGTGGCAGAACCGACTGTTAATACTGGTTTGTGTTTTTTGTTCGCAAAATGTCGCGATAAGCAAGAGTCGCCACCGACTTTTATTTTATCCAACAAGGAAAAGGAAAAAGAACAGAAAAAACCTTTTTCGAGATGTTTCTGAGTATGGGGGGTAGATTATAGAAAAGGAAGGTGTTAGCACCCTTTCTATCTTTGGTTTTCCATGGGCTCTTAGGTACTTGCTCATTTTGAAATTGCTTGTGTGTGTTTTGTTTTGAAAAGTTTTATTTTACCTTGTTTCCTTGTTTCTGTCCTCAAGAGTGTTACGAAGTTTTTTTGAGAACTTTGTTTGAAAAGTGTTTGGTGTGAAAAAGATTTATTGTTTTGAGCAAGTACTTAAGAGTTTTCTACCTACTCGAAAAAAGTCTGTTCGTTTTCCTTTTAGACAATACTATCCCATTATTGAGAAATAGGTAGCATCGTCGTTGGAGTTTTTAGGGACATTCGAAGGGACATGTACGATCACAAAAGCAATATTAGGAAGCGTTAGTAATTACCCTAAGGCCTTAAAGATCTTTTTTCGAGGAAGCATCCAAATGGGTCATTTTAGATCTTTCGGGGCTATAGGACAACCACTAATAAACCCTATACTTCATAACCGTTTACCGAAGGCAACCGGAGTGGAGTAAACCCTAGGAGTGAGCATGTGCATGTGTTTGATTTCATTTATTTAATCTTTGCACGAGTAAGGTGATCTACTGTTTTAATTTTCAGTTAGTCTTTCCATACAATCCTATTAACATACATCTAAGCAGTTTATAGTTTGCGAAAATTAAAGTGCGGGAAAGTTTTAGAGATCCTAGCTATTACAGGGCTTTCGCAGATACATAATTATCTTGACTGTAAATAAAAATGCGGAAGTTTAAAACCCTAATTAAATCTATTACAATCTTGAAATAGATACAATAATCGAAAGAAGAATTTAAATGCGCGCGACGAATTAAATGCGAGAATTAAAGAACCCTAAAAATTTGATTGAAAAAATATATTTAGGTTACTATTATTTTTTAGAGAAAAATTAGGTTATGTACAAATAAAAACCCTAAATTCTAATTAATTTAAATTATAAAAAAGGAATTAAATTTGCCCTAATTTTAATTAAACTAATTAATTAATTAAAGAAACAAAATATTTAAAAAAAAAGATTTTTTTGATGTTTTTGTGACTTTTGCTAAAATGATAACTAAAATAATTTTTGGTGTTATTTTAAAAAATAAAAAGATTAGATAATAATTAAAAGAAATTAAAATAGAAAAGATAGAAACTGGGCCTGTTTAAGCAATTGGGGGGAGGGGGTGTCATGTGGAATTTGTCTTTAGGCCCAAAAAGCTGAGCCCAGTCCCACATGAGATCCAACGTTGTGTCAGCCTGGGGGTGCACTATAGTCCTTCATTGATGGGCGTTGGATCTGGCTAGCAATGAATCCAGTGGTAGGATGATGACAACGCATGCTAGGTGATTTGGATGATAATGCATAGAATCTGTAGAAACAAAGTGAGAAAATAAAACTTGCTGGGACCTGGGATCGAACCCAGGTCCTCCCACTCAATACTAACACGCCTTACCATTTGAGCCATGTGTCTTGTTTGTTAGTATAATGATAACAATTAATATTATATAAAAACAAGTGGATTAATGAATTAAAACAAAAACGTGCGCCAGCATTCAAATGGACCAGTGATGATTGAACACCTCGTCTTCTTCTTCCTCATCCATTGTCTTAGGTCCCAGACTTTTACCTACGGCCTGGGTCTGTAACTATAACCCTGCATCCTTCAAAAATCTTAAACAAACATGATAAATTACTGGTGAATACCTAGATCAACTTATTTTGATCTCACGAGTGTCATTGTGCTCTTTTCTTGGCCCAATTTAACCTGTAGAACAAAGCCCTAAAACTCAAGAACAAACCCTAATAATAGCAGTTACGTATACTGGCATCAAAATGAAAAATTGTTTGAACCAAAACGTTCCAAATGGTGATACAAACACAATGCTATGCTTAAACATAATTAATCATGCGTAAATAGAAAAATCAGATTGAATATTGTATGAGCAAACTGTGGGTCTGTAGCTTGCGATTCTGACTGTGTGGAAGCTTGCAAATGATCGAAACACGTTCTGGAGATGTCCAGGAATCTATTGGTGGCCTTAGAATGCTTTGAATTGGCCTCTAAGCTTGAAATCGATCCACCATTTTTTGATTTTTTTTTTAGTTTTGCTTTTGCTCTCACCACCTGTAATCCTCGTTTTTCTGGCTTGGTTGTGTCCTATATATGTGCTGGAATTGATTAGGTCAACAAAACTGCATGGTATCTTGGTGAATTAAAGATATTTGATTTGATCTTGTTTTTGTATTATATCTTTCCAAAACAACCAAAATCATGCTATTTTTGATTCAATCAACCCTTGCACGACTTGGATATGGTATGCTAGCCTGGTTGAATTTGATTCCACCAAAAATCTGATCACAAAACAAATCTTTGATATTTTTTGATATTTATTTGATTTAATTTGACTTTTAAATGATAAAAATCAAAATAAAATTAAATAAATGAAGCAAATAATGTGTGAGTGCTGATTTGGGTCGTGCTCCATGTCACAAGCAATATTCAATCATGAAAAACTAGGCTCATTTGACAAAAAAAATGTGGTTTTGAGCATATTTGACTTTTGGCAATTTTGCAAAAATGGCCAACTTTGCCAAGGCATATCTCCTCCAAATTTAACCCTAGAGAGGTGTTCTTAGACTTTTTATAAATATTAGGATGTCCCCTAAACAACCCTTTTTGTATCATCTCAATTGGGTCTTCCATGCTCATGTAAGAAGCTTTGACCCAAAAGGTTTTTTTGTTGACTTTTCAAAATGACCTATAATATAGAAATTCATATCTTTTGATGAGTGCATATTTTGAACTTGTGGGATGAAGATGAATTGTAGGGAATTGCATCCTCTTAAAAATGAGCCTTAGAAGGAAAACTTCGGATAAAGTATTAGGAAGTTATGCTTGGTCAAAGTTTGGTTGACTTTTCCTATGAAACCTTAATTTAGCAACTTTTGGGTTTTGATGAATTTGGGGCATTCCTTGGGGAATCATGATCAAACCTTGATCAAATGATGAATTTCACTTCAAAATGTTGATGTTGACCAAAAATCTTGAAGTTTGACAGTGTGTGGGCCACAGTTGACTTTTGACCTAGTACAGTTGATTTTCAGGCATCTGAGCAGTTGACTGAGCAAACCTCTTGTGCAAGGCATAAAACTTGACATGGATGATCTTGAGAACACATTAGGACCATGGAAAGAATTTGGGACCTTTGGATCTCCCACACCATGATGAAAATGGAAACCCTAATTTGGGGTACATTGCCTTATGGGAGGGTTTGTATGGTCAACTCTTGGGCATCCTTGAGTAAGTTGAGGACCTCGATGGGAATGTGTTGAGTAAAATGAGAGGGCAAATTTTTGGGTACAACACTTGTGTCTCATTATTTTTCTGCACTTCACTCTTTCATAAACTCACCATAATCCAGAAAAATAATATCCATCATCACTAAAACCAAATTTTTTTAAAGTACCTAATTCACCCCCCCCCCCCCCCCCTCTTAGGCGCACTTCGTACTTACAATTGGCATCGGAGCAGGTTATAGGTAAATTGTTCCCAAAAGATCCAGAATGGCTTCCGCAAATCAAAATCCCGTTTTCAGAGATGGTGGTAGTAACAACAAGCCTCCTCTATTTTGTGGTGAATATTTTGACTTCTGGAAAATACGCATGAAGGTACATCTAGAAGCACAAGGAGAAGAAATATGGGATGTCGTCGAGAATGGTCCATTTATTCCTATAACGGTAATCAATGGTGCTGGATCATCAAAGCCTAAAACTGCATGGGACGAAGATGATAAGAAGAAGGTTCTCTATGATAAAAAGGCAATAAACCTTCTTCAAGGTGCACTTAGCATGGATGAATTCTTCTGTGTCTCGGCATGCAAAACAGCAAAAGAAATATGGGATACCTTGGTACAAACTCATGAAGGAACTGTTGAAGTTAAAAGATCAAGACTAAATACCCTGAGTCAAGAATACGAATTATTTCGAATGCATCCCGGAGAAACCATTCTTGACCTACAAAAGAGATTTATGCACTTGACAAATCATCTAAGTGCTCTTGGTAAGACTTTGACGAATGATGAACTAAAGCTGAAAGTACTTAGGTCCTTAACTAGGGAATGGAAACCAAAGGTAACAACAATTTCAAAAAAGAAAAGTCTCTCATCCATGACGTCTGAAACATTATTTGGGAAACTTCAAGAATATGAAACAGAACTCGGGAGACTTGAAAAACATGAAAATCAAGAGAAGAAATCCAAGAATATTGCTTTGAAGATAGACTCCAAGGAAGTTGAAAAGGAAGACAATCCGGAAGAAGAATAAAATCTCATGCTTCTTGTTAAAAGGCTTGGTAATTTATTTGGTAGAAATGACAAATCCTTTTCTCTTTCAAAAGGAAAGAAACAATTCAAGAAAAAGGAAGCTTCCACATCAACACAAGAAGTCACGTGTTATGAATGTGGTAAGCAAGGTCATATCAAGCCGGATTGTCTGAAACTCTCCAAGAAAGGTGGATACAAAAGCAAAAAGGGATTCAAGAACAAAAATGCCTATATTGCATGGGAGGATAATGAAATGAGTTCCTCATCTGATTCCGATAGTGATGAAAGTGCAAATCTAGCATTGATGACCTCACACTATTCCAATGATGAAGACAATGAGGTTAGTAATGAATTTTCTCTTTTTGAGAGTGATGCACAAGATGCTATAGATGAACTATTGAATGAATGCAAAATTCTGTATAAAACTATTTCATCTCAAAAGAAACAAATTTCATCCTTAGAAGAAAAATGTGAATCTATAGAAAAAGATTTCAAAGAAGAAAAACAAAAATTAAGTGATGAACAAAAACATAATTTTGTATGCAAAAATTATGAATCACTCTCTTTCCAAATTGTCCAATTAAAAAGAGACATTGAAAGATATGAAAAAGGCCAAATTGGATTGGAAGGTGTTCTTAGCCAACAAATATACTCCAATGATAAAAGTGGACTTGGATATTCAAAGTTTTCAAAACCAAGTTCTAACAAAACTATCTTTGTTAAGGCTAGTGATCAATCATCCAAAGAGAAAGTGAAAAAATCTAAAATAGTTTATCACTATCCTCAAAAGAAAACATTTCCTAAGAAGAAATCTTATCCTTCTAGATATAGAAGTAACTTTGAACCTACTTGTTTTTATTGTGGTATTAAAGGCCATACACCTAATGCTTTCTATGTTAGAAACTTTAGTGTGGCAAGTGGGAATTATGTGTGGGTAAAGAAAGACACTAATTACGAAGGACCCAAAGCAACTTGGGTACCTAACAAAGCCTAATTTGCTTGGCAGGTATGCTTGAAGACCACATGCAATCTTTGGTATCTTGATAGTGGTTGTTCAAAGTATATGACGGGAGACATAAACCAATTTTCAAATCTAGTTCTAAAGGCCAAGGGTTTTGTCACTTATAGAGACAATAATAAGGAAAGAATTCTTGGCAAAGGCAAATTTGGTGCTCCACCTTTCACATCCATTGAAGATGTTCTTTATGTTGAAGGACTAAAGCACAATTTTCTTAGTATTAGCTAACTTTGTGACAAAGGCTTCAAGATCAAGTTCACCAAGGATGAATTCTTGATAGAAGATGAAGTCACACATGAGGTTATACTTAAAGGTAAAAGAATCAATAATATATTCATAATTTCCCTTGATGATCCATCTTTGAAGGTAAAATGTCTCATGGCGAACAACGATGATTCATGGCTGTGGCACAAAAGAATTGCTCATATTCACATGGAACACTTGAATAAACTAATCAAGCATGATCTTGTCATTGGGTTGACTAATAGAAATTTCGTCAAAGATAGACTTTGTGATGCTTGTCAAAAAGGGAAACAAACAAAATCAACTTTCAAATCTAAAAATGTGGTGTCTACTGCAAGGCCACTACAATTGTTACATATGGACTTATTTGGTCCATCAAGAACAAGAAGTTTTTGAGGTAATGTATATGCTTTGGTTATTGTTGACGGTTTCTCTAGATATACTTGAACATTATTTTTAGTGCAGAAAAGTGATGCCTTCAAGGAATTCAAGAAGTATGCTAAAAAAATTCAAAAGAGAAGTCTCTAACAATTGCCTCCATAAGAAGTGATCATGGCGGAGAATTTCAAAATGCTCTATTTGAAGAATTTTGTGGAGAACATGGAATATCTCACAACTTCTAGGCATCAAGGACTCCTAAACAAAATGGAGTGGTAGAAAGAAAGAATAGGTCTCTTGTGGAACTTGCTAGAATGATGCTTAGCGATTCAAATCTTCCAAAATATTTTTGGCGGATACGGTGAGCACGACATGTTTTGTTAGCAATAGAGTCAACATAAGACCGATCTTGAAGAAAACTCTATATGAACTCTTCAAAGGGAGGAAACCAAACATTTCTTTCTTTCACATTTTCGGATGCAAATGCTTTGTCTTAAACAACGACAAAGATTACCTTGGTAAGTTTGATGAAAAATTAGATGAAGGTATTTTTCTTGGCTACTCTCTTTCTAGTAAGGCATATAGAATCTACAACAAAAGAACTTTAACAATTGAAGAATCAATGCATGTATATTTTGATGAATCTAACCCCTCCAAGGAGGATAACATTGTTTGTGATGATGATGATGATGATGAAATACTAGAAGGTCCTCAAGAAAATACTTCCAAAGATCAATTAATTCAACACGAAAAATCACGTCAACAAGAATCAAATCTCAATGATCTACCAAAAGAATGGAGAACTCATAGAGATCATCCTATCGATAAAGTAATTGGTGATATAAGTTAAGGTTTGACAACAAGATTAAATCTCAAAGATACTTGCCTAAACATGGCGTTTGTCTCTCAAATTGAACCTTCCAAAGTATATGAAGCCTTAGGCGATGACCAATGGATTATCGCTATGCAAGAAGAATTAAATCAATTTTAATGGAATCAAGTTTGGGAACTTGTCCCTAGGCCAAGCAACAAACACATTATTGGAACAAGATGGGTGTTTAAAAACAAACTTGAAGAAAATGGAATAATTGTTCGGAACAAAGCAAGGTTGGTAGCACAAGGCTACAATCAAGAAGAAGGAATAGACTTTGAAGAAACTTTTGCTCCGGTTGCAAGGTTAGAAGCTATTCATCTCTTACTTGCCTATGCTTGCTCATTAAATTTTCAGCTTTTCCAAATGGATGTCAAAAGCGCATTTTTGAATGGATATATCACTGAAGAAGTCTATGTTAAGCAACCCCCGGGGTTCGAAGATTTCAAGAATTCATCTCATGTATTTAAATTGAGAAAAGCTATCTATGGGTTGAAACAAGCACCAAGGACATGGTATGATCGTTTAAGCAACTTCTTATGCGAAAAAGGTTTTGAAAAGGGCAAAGTTGACAAGACTCTGTTTATCAAGAAAATCAAAGATGACACTTTGCTAGCTTAAGTCTATATTGACGATATCATTTTCGGATTTTCAAACCAAGAAATGTGTGAAGAATTTTTAGCAATGATGCAATGAGAATTTGAGATGTCCATGATGGGTAAAATGAATTATTTTCTTGGACTTCAAATCAAACAATTAAATGATGGCATCTTCATCAACCAATCCAAGTATTGCAAGGAAATCTTGAAAAGATTTGACATGGATAACTGTAAGGCAATGTCTACACCAATGGGTTCCGGTACATATGTTGATCAAGATGAATTAGGTGTTTCCATCGACATTACAAAGTATCGAGGTATGATTGGCTCCATATTATATTTGACGGCAAGCCGCCCTGACATAATGTTTAGTGTTTGTCTATGTGCTCGCTTTCAAGAAAATCCAAAGGAATCTCATCTCACGGCGGTGAAAAGGATCATGAAGTGTCTCAAAGGGACAACAAATGTCGGATTATGGTATCCCAAAGGTAGTGTTTGCAACTTAGTTGGTTATTCTGACGCGGATTATGCAGGTTGTAAAACTGATAGAAAAAGCAAAAGTGGTACTTGTCACATCCTTAGAAATGCATTAGTATCATGGGCCTGCAAGAAACAAGCATGCGTTGCTCTTAGCACGGCCGAAGCAGAATATATTGCAGCGGGTAGTAGTTGCGCTCAAATTTTGTGGCTCAAACAACAACTTCATGACTACGGACTCGATCTTGGATGCATTCCTCTATGGTGCGATAATACAAGTGAAATAAACATTACAAAGAATCCGGTCATGCATTCAAGAACCAAACACATAGATATACGACATCATTTCCTTCGTGATCATGTACTTCAAGGAGATGTCGAGGTAACATTTGTAGATACTCATAATCAACTTGCCGATATCTTCACTAAACCTTTGGAAAGAGAACCGTTTTACAAGATTCGACGAGAGCTTGGCATTCTTGATGAACACGACATATAAGGTGCTATACACCCTTGTTATGATTTTATATATATGTTTTTAACCATGCTATATATGAATATATATGTTAAGTGGTTTTTAAGTTTAAGAAAAATCTATTTTTGGTCTTTTTTGGTTGATACAAATCGATTGCACAATAGTGTAAATCGATTGCTCACTGAGTGTTTTTAATTTTTACCTTTCCGTTTCAGTGTAAATCGATTGCACCATAAGTGCAAATCAATTGCACTCTGTGCGTTTCAGTTTTATTTTGCTTCTGTTTTATGTGCAAATCGATTGCATATGTATGGAAATCGATTGCACCTACTATAACATGCTTTTATGACAGAAATATTTATTGGTCAGAATTCCTCTCTCTCTCATATTCCCAAGCCAATTAAACTTCATTACATATAATACAACCCACTCATTTCTATCTACTCACAAATCATATCCAAACTTCAGCTCGTCAAACACCCTTCTCTCAAAAACCTAAAACCTTCAAAACCCTAAAAATACCTTACCCATGGCTTCAAGGCAAAAACGAAAGGTGTCAGCTTCAGAGAAAGGGAAGATAAAGGTTGATTCATCCTTTGAGAATCCATTACTTTCATCTCTCACTGAAGAACAGGAAGCAAGATTCACAAAGGACTTTCAAATAAAGATAGTGTCCAATCCTAAATATGGTATGCTATCATCCTTTCCCCAAGAATGTTTCTCTTTTCAAAATAATTTAACTGCTTATGGACTAGAACCATTAATTTCATCATTTGGTCCATATTATCTGGATCTGGTAAGAGTATTCTTCAGCAATTTAACTCCCCACAAAGGCAAGATGGTGACATATGTGTTGGGTACTCGAATCTCTCTAACCTCTGAGATTGTTGGTGAGATTTTTAATATTCCCTACACTGGAAGCTCTTTGTACGACCCTGAAAACGAGGCATGGGATGACTACAGGAAAAAGGAATTTTATTACAACATTGGGAGATTAAGTGAAGCTGAATTCCGTGCCAAAAGGATTCGTGGTCTAGGCAGAATGATTCCATCTAGAGACTCATGGAGTGCAAGTAACTTTTATATAGACGATCGACTATTTCATTACTTTATGGTCTATATTATGTTTCCACGGGCTGGAAACCACTGCACTGTGACTGACCTGGAAATGCAGCTGATTTATGCAAGAAAGAAAGGAATAAGTGTTAATTGGGCAAGGCTCATAATGGTTCATATGCTGAGAGTCGATGCAAAATCGAAATTTCTACCATATGCTTACTTTGTTACATTAATTATGGAAGAATTTGGAGTTGATTTTGCTGGGTTTGAGAAAGTCAATATGGATCCAAATCTACATAAGATTTCAATCAAGAATGTTGACTCAAGAATGGGTGTTCATTATAATTCAGAAACAAAAACTATAACTTACATTGGTGAAGATGTGGTTGGCGATGAAGGGAACGATCAAGAAGTCGAAGGTGGTGAAGCTATACCTCATCCACCTACTGCTCCCTCTGGTCCAAGCAATCAAGATCTTATGGATTTCATGTCTCAACAATTTGCTTCCATGAATACCAACATCAACAACCAATGGAATGCTATCAATGATTCTACAACAACCCGGATTAATGACTTCCGCACAGATGTGAATCAACAATTTTCTTACCTTTACTCTTATCTTCACATTCCACCATATGACCCAAATAATCCAGCTGCACCTCCACAATATTACACAGAACCTCCTCTACAATAATAATTTCCAAATCAAGGATGTTGGTTCTATAACAACCGGGACATGAATCAACCATAAAGTTATGTCCAACTTTATTATGTCCACTATTTTCTGTTATGTCCTTGTTCTGTTATTCTATGTTTTATTTGTTGTTAAGTTTATTTTTAATCGTTAGACTATTTTGTATGCATGATTAATTAAGTTTTCCTCTCAATATTACTTTATTACTGTTTTTTTTTTCATCTTTCCCTTCTTTTTGATAATGTCAAAGGGGGAGAAGGATGCGGTACTTTATGCTTGTATATTTCCTTGTCTTAATTTTTTAAGGTACTCTTCAACCAAGATGAACAAATTCAAAAGGATTCCAACCTTCTCATACAAAGGGGGAGTTATGCATCTTAGGGGGAGAAGCTCTTTCCGGAAATTACATCGCATCAAGCAAGATCTTTTGTCATCATCAAAAAGGGGGAGAATGTAAAAGCAACCTTCTCAAATGCACTTTTGTTTTGATGAAGACAAACCATGATTGTCAAAGAAGGCAAAGATTTTTGACTCAGCTAAAAGCATATGTGAATAAAGTCTTCAGTTCAAGCACTTAGCAAAATTTCAAGGTATAATGATATTGATTCAATAAGCACTGCTTCCAATGGACATTGCTTCATTCTGGTCGCTATTGATTATTTCACCAAATGGGTTAAAGCCGCCTCATTTGCCTCAGTCACCAAGAATGTGGTAGCCAGATTCATCAAACATAACATCATCTTCCGATATGGTATCCCCGAAAGGATCATCACCGAAAATGGGACTAACCTCAACAATGCTATGATTACCTAACTTTGCACACAGTTCAAAATCAAGCATCACAATTCTTCTCCTTATAGACCTAAAATGAATGGCGCAGTCGAAACAGCCAACAAAAACATTAAGAAGATTGTGCAGAAGATGGTAGTGACCTACAAGGATTGGTATGAGATGTTACCGTTTTCTCTTCATGGCTACCGTACGTCAGCTAGGACATCAACTGGGGCAATTCCCTTTTCTTTAGTTTATGGCATGGAAGCTGTTTTGCCAGTAGAAGTTCAGATTCCCTCACTAAGGGTTATGAATGAGGCCGACCTAGGCGAAGACGAGTGGATTCAGACAAGATTGGATCAGTTAAACTTGATCGATGAAAAATGATTGGTTGTTGTTTGTCATGGTCAGACGTACCAAAAATGTATGATCAAGGCTTTAAACAAAAATATCAAGCCTCGAGTATATCAAGCTGGTGACTTGGTGATAAAGCGCATCATTCTGCCGCAAGGTGACCCCAGGGGAAAATGGACTCCCGCCTACAAAGGGCCATTTGTTGTCAAGAGAGTGTTCTCTGGTGGTGCCATGATGCTGACTATCATGGATGGTGAAGACTTCCCGCATCCTGTGAACGCGGACATAGTTAAAAAATATTGCGCATAAGAGACCCGCTAGGTTGACACACATAGGAAAAATAAGGGCATCTCGGCAAACCAAAAGGTTTGGGCAAAAATTAGGGATATATGCAAAAGATTGTACACTCGGCAAGTTGAAAACCTGAAAGGGCGACTTGGGCAAAAATGGGTATCCTGGTGGGCTGAAAACCCGAAAGGGAGGTCCAGATAAAAGTTAAGGATTGAAAGCGTATGAATATGTCCCGTGGAATCACCAATGTCTACTTTATTAACAAGGTCCGAGTTCAAACGGTCCAAGATCAATCCAATCAACTTCTGTCAATGACAAGGGGCATTCGAAGACATTGGGGCAATAGTAGAGTTGAAGTGCAATGAGATCATTTCCACATGGCTATTTGTTTTTGTTTTCAACTTTTGTTTTCCTTTCAAAGATTTCCCCTTACTAGGATCTCTGTCTCTTTGTACAAAAAACGCATATTCATGGGCAAAATATAAATACAAATATACTTTAAAGTGAAAATTTTATGTTTTTATTTTGAGTGCAAAGTTATCCAATGACTAAAATTGAACGAACATATGCATATGAACATAATTAAAACTATTTGGCATACGTGTCATGCTAAGCAGCAACAAACATATCTTTAATGCAGCTGGAGTATCCCCCACAGAGTTATTTCATTAGCATTATCCCCCACAAGACCGGTTACAATAAAACAATCCTCAACAGAGTTACCCATGAAGTTTATTTGCATAGATTGATCTCCATCCAGAGTCTCAATCTCTTGACAATTCTCTCTCCAGCTGAGTTGATCCTACAAGAAGAAGCCTTACAGATCTCTTCCTCAAAGAACTCACCTCGCCAGTAGTTCATCAACAGAGTTTATTTCCCCAACAGGATTTATTTCCCCAACAAACAACATACGACATATAACAATCAACGAACAAAAAAATTCCCCCTGCATAGTCTATCTTCCCCAGCTAAATTTGTCTTCCCCGGCTAAGTCTAACCTCTCCAGCTTGAGTTTACCTTTCATACTATTATAAATCAGAGGGCCACAACCCTTAATCCCCAGTAAAGTCATCAACAAAACCTTTACTATCTCTAAAAGATACTATGAAGCCTGGACCCGACCAGATAATAGTTAACTTCTCAAGACACTTTGAAGCCTGGGCCCGACCAGATAACAATGCAACTTTTCCAGCTACTATGAAACCAAGACCCGACCAAATAATAGTGTAACCTTTCAAAAACTATGAAGCCTGGACCCGACCAGATAATAGATGACTTCTCAAGATATTATGAAACCTATACCCGACCAGATAATACTTTAGCTCTTCGAGATATTGAAGAACCTGGACTTAACCAGACAAGGGTTTAACTTCTTTTCCCCAGTAGAGTTTGCCTCTACCCCGACAAGTTACTTGAAGCCTGGATCCGACCAAATATCAGTTTTCAACTTCATCTTTTCAAGAAAGCTATTGTGAATCCTGGATCCGACCAGATAGCAATTCCCCTCAGAAGTTCGTTGTGAAACCTGGAATCCAACCAGATATCAACTAAGTTTCAAGCAAGTTACTGTAAAGCATAGACCCTACCAGATATCAATTCAACCCTATCTCTTCAGACAAGTTTATTGTAAAGCCTGGACCGGACCAGATAGAAATTAAATTCATCCACCTCAAAATCTGTGAAACCTGGATCCGACCAGATATCAGTTCAATTTCGTCTATTTAAGTAAGTTATTGTGAAGCCTGGAGTCCGACCAGATAACAACTAACTATAATTCCCAGCAAGACACTATGAAGCCTGGACCCGACCAGATAATAGTATAACTTCAAAAAAAACTATGAAGCCTGGACCCGACCAGATAGTAGTTACCACTTCAAGAAATCTATGAAGCCTGGATCCGACCAGTTAACAGTTCAATTTCAAGAAATTTTATGCGAAGCCTGGAATCCGACCAGATAACAATTGATTTATCCTTCCCCAGTAAGTTACCGTGAAGCCTGGATCCTACCAGATAGTAGTTGACTTCCTCATCCTCATCAAGTTGTAAAGCCTGGACCCGACCAGATAACAACTAACATTCAAGAGATAATCTCCGGCAGAAGCATTCTGTCAACAAAGTTTGAAGATATGTATACTTTTCATCCTCAACAGCAATTCCAGATTCAGCTTCCCAGAATTCCTCAACAGTAGTCATGGATTTATTTTCCCGGACAAACATGCATCCCACATTCATACATCATAGCATATACATACAAAATACATTTAGCACAATTTCATTCATCTTGTGAACATCATGCATACATCTGCATTTAACTAACCCTTTTTCCACAGGTAAGACATCAAGTTTTAGTATAAATCGGCCAAAGATTTGTGCTGATACTTATTCCAGTATTTACCATCATTCCTCCAAATGGCATCTATAAGCCCATTCCCAATACATCTTCGAGTGCAAATTTCTGGGCACTCTAGTGTTCAATCATCTTCCACCTTCAAGTCAAGAATGGCGGATCCGCCAATCTAACTCTTCATGTTTAAGAAGATTTAACAGGGGAAGATATTATACCCTAAAATTTCCCTCTCATTTCTCAAGAAATATCTCACAAGTTCTCCATTGATTCAAGACTACACAAGGTTTGATCAACTCAACACACCTCCTCTAGCACTAATGACTGAAAATTAGGGTTTGAGTTTTCACAAGGACAATTGAGCTTTCAAATCCCCATATGACTTTCATGGATCATTTTGGTCCCTCAAGATTGCTCATGTCAAGTTTCAAATCTTGGATCACATTTTTGCTCAGTCAATTGATCAGATGACCTAAAATCAACTGTATTTAGGAATAAAGTCAATTGTGGTCAATTTAAAGTCAAACTTCATAATTTTTGGTCCATATCAATATTATGAACTTATATATGTCATTTGATCAAGTTTGGATCACAATTCCTCAAGAAATTTGATCAGATCATCAAAAGGGGGAAATGGTCAAAATTAGGGTTTTGACTGAGAATGTGCAATTTTTGATTTTTGACCTAGAAAATGACTTATTGGTTCAAGGAATGATCTCAAGGATTCAAATTCATAATTTTAACCTAATGGCATGGCTCAAAACATTTCTCAAGATCAATTGATGGATAGTTGATATTCAGTCAACTGATGAAAAGTCAACTGCACACTGAAAAGTCAAAGACTTTTTGATCAAAATCAAGTTTCAAAGATTACAATTCATCAATACATGTCAAAATGTGAAACTTGTTCATCAAGAAATCAAAAAGTCAAGATTTATCTTTGAAAAGTCAAAATTCTAAAACTTAGAATTTTTCTAAGTGTTGAGAATTTCACTTTTTTTCATAACTTTGAGCCAAATTTACACCATGATGCAAGATGATTCAAAGGAAACTTATAACATGAAAGTTGTAGATATCAATGAGATCTAAAATATTGTAGGGTAGAACTTTTCCTAGAAATGATTAGATTTCAAGTTATGATTTTGTGAATACATGTTCATGAAACTTGAAAACTTAGTGAAATTTTGCCCTAGTTTAGGCAGGATTTTGACCTAACTTCATGGCAATTTTTCACCTAGTTCCAAATTGAATTTTCAAAAATTTCCAACATAGAGGTTGTATAGGATGTTACAAGCTTTCCAAAATGTCTAAGAACTCGTTGAGATCATACTTGATCTAAGAGAATCGAAGCTATGAAGTTAGGGTTTCATTCTTGTATTACAAGCCATTTCTTTATGAACACATAATTCAATCTCAATGTTAGGCTGCATAATCTTGCTTTGTAGGTCTTCTAACTTGTGTATCTATCTATAATTAATGGATTAAACAAACTTTTGAATCATAATCCAAGTGGTTTAAGCATTGTCCAAATCCATTTTCCATTTTGGGAAGAAAGCTAACATTGCCATTCTTGAAAAGCAAGCTTTATGCACAAAGTCAATTCTTGAGCCTCTCACTTATTCCCTCTGATCACACTCCATATACAAAGTCATAAGTAAGTTTTTTTTTAAAGTGTAACCACTCTACAATAGTAAGTACAAAGCATTGAAACTTGATTTTTCAAGAAAATCACATGTTGAGCTTAAACATTTGATTTTGAATTCTTATCAACTACAAGTCTCAAAACTTGTTGCTTATAAATAGAGACAC
The DNA here is from genome assembly GCA_948472305.1 of Vicia faba. Lineage (NCBI taxonomy): Eukaryota > Viridiplantae > Streptophyta > Magnoliopsida > Fabales > Fabaceae > Vicia > Vicia faba. Next base: position 866,130,447 of record OX451735.1, on the reverse strand, counting down.
TATTTGTGAGCTAATACATGAGCTTAAGCACCCTGAAACTCTCCCAAACTCCATCAAATCAGAACTTGCATCAAAACTCCATTTATGTACACATTCTGACTTTGAACTTGTAACTCACAATTACCTCGTGTATTTTCCTTCCTAATCAATCACAAAGCTCCTATACATCAAATATAGTCCATCCCTGTCCCTGTTTCATAATTGTAACTCCATCTTCATCATCCTCCATAACCAAAAACATAGCTCTGCAAGTGGACTTCTCCAGACCATTCCATCCATCCATTGCTCAAGCTAAGTATTGCATTAGCTTCCCGGGAACTTGAGGAAGCTAACCTGATCATTGCAGCACCTTGAATCAAGCTCATTTGCATTTCACGATTTCCAGTTTTGAGGTATCTTTTCTGAACTTCTATCTTTTCATTTAGGCATTGTTAAGCTTGAATTTGTGAAGATAAAATGTAGATATCATTGCCCTGAAACTGTATATGTCCATAGATTTCATTTATTTTGATTGAGCTTAGAGAATTTTAGGTTTGAATCTATGAAAAAAGTTAGGTCAAAATTTGGTACTTTTAGAAATTCTCATTCATCTTTGATTTATAGCTTATGATATTTATATGGTTGGACTCATATGGAAAAATGGAGCAACTTTCATGTTTACATCTTTCATTTTTGTTGAGAAATGAGCAAGTTACAGGAACCATGGTTGGAGGTTGAAGATGAAGTCATTTTCAGGACTTGATTTATGTTGTGTATTTGTTGTTTTGCTTATGTTAACGGATGTACAACCACCCCAATGACAAGGCAGCGCGCGTTTCATGTCTAGGGCGTGGGTTCAAGCCCCAGCGCTGCCACTTTTTGATTTTTCCAACATTTTCCTTCTTTTTTGTCACAAACAGGCGCGCATGGACCTCAAATGCTGGGCCTTGTCATTTTTTGCTAACTTCTAACCCCTGCCTTCACTTTCACACACATGGCCCAAACATTTTAATTTAATTTATTTTCCTTTTTCTTATTTTATTTTATTTCAGTTTTCTTTATTATTTTTTATTACTATTATTATTATTATTATTATTATTATTATTATTTTTATTAATAAAAAATCCAAAAATATTTTATTTGTTTATTTACATATTTAAAAATACTTTTTATTTTATTTTCTTTATAAAGACAAAAGACAAAAATATTTTCTTAACAAATTTAATTTCTTTTTCTTAATAAATTAATAATTAGAGTTAGGTTTAATTCTTTTTTTATTTATTTAAAATTAATTTAGAACTTAAGTTTCTTTTAATTAATTAATTACCATATTATTCTCATTAAGTTTAAACCTTTTCATAAAAAACCCTAAAAATGCTTCAAACTTATTTTCTTTTCTTAATTAATTTAGGCTTAATTTTATTTATCTTTAATTAATTATTTTTTAATTAGGTTAAAACCCTTAACAAAGAAACCAAACAAAAATCATTTCCTTTCCATTTATTTCCTTGCACATTTATTCAATTCTTGTATAATATTCAATATGGTTGTAATAGATAATTAGGTTTAATTTTCTTGCAATCCCCATTTGCAAATATGTACACCCCTCCCCTAATGATGTAATAGCGTAGTAATTTTATTTTTCGCAATTTATCGCTTTCATATAAATGTTAGTAATTAGGTTTTGTATGGAAAGATAAAATCAACAATTAGTAAACCCTAATTCAAGATAAACAATGCATGTAAATCAAACACAGTTGCACACTTACACCCTTAGGGTAATTTCACTTGTTGCCTTATAAAAATGGTCATGTTATGCATGTGGGATGTCTTAGCAAAAACAAATAAAAAATACAAGATCATAGTCCCTCGATGACGCTTGAAATGTTGCCTTTCAAAATGATCTTAGTCCCTTAAAGAGAAATGCTAAGATATCTCATAACATTGCTATCATGACTATGCGATAACCCACGTCCGTCCCTTTTACATCTAAAGATAAGGCTTCTTACCAATCAATGGTAAGATATCCATATCAAAGGAAAGGAAGAAATGAACAAAAGACTTTTGAGTAGGTAGATTATTCCCAGTTGCTTGCTGTGATCGGTGGATCTGGAACTGACTGTTTAAAGCTGGTTCGCGAAATGTCGCGGAAGCAAGAGTCGCCACCGTCTTTTATTTTCTCCAAATGGAAAGGACAAAAGCACAGAAAAATTCCTTAAAGAGATTGCTCTCGGTTCGGGAGGTAGGTTATAGAAAGGGAAGGTGTTAGCACCCCTTCTATCCATGGTTATCCATGGGCTCTTAGATACTTGCTCAATGTGTTTTCAAAATGTTGTTTGCTTTTCAATGTGGGTTTAAAAAAGTTTCTTTGAAAAATTTCAGTTCGACTCGTACGTCAGAGTGTTTGAAAAGTTTGTTTTGAAAGCTTTTGAAAAGTGTCAGTGTGAAAAGTCTTTTTGAGTTTGTTTTGAGATTAGAGCAAGTATCCTTGAGAACCTACCTACCCTAAGGAATTCGTCTGTGTAAATGTCCTTTAAAGCAGTGCCATCCCACCATTGAGAGGTAGGTAGCACCACCGTTGGAGGTGTTCGGGTCAATTCGATTTTAGGGACATGGTGATCACCAGAGCAATGGGAAGACACCTTAGAAGCTACCCTCATGCCAGGTTCCCGGATCATGAGGACTTACTAAGACGTCCTCTACTCGACGATCACCTTTCGAAAGGCAACAGTGAGGCGTACCCTAGGGGTGGTGTGTGCGAACTGTGTGTCATGTTTCAGTTATTTGTCTTGTCATGTTTATTTGTGTTCTACGCTTGATTTTAATTAGGGCCATTCATTCTTGCATGCATATTTAACAGTTATAAAGTTTGCGAAAAATAAATCTAAGACTATTACAAATGGCGCGGGTCCACATCGCCAAAATTAAACCGGACCCGATTTAGCGGAAAATAAATAAAGCGATAAAAATGCGATAAATAAATGTACATGGCCTTGGGAGAGATACAGAATTATAATAAGCAATAAAGTAAATGCGCAAAAGAAAATAATTAAAACAAAACTAGGGCGTTGGACCCTTTTTACAAAAATTAAATTACAAGAGTTAATTAATTAGAATTAAATAGGGAATTAGAATTAAAATTCAAAAAGAAAATGTTTTTAGATTTTTATGTTTTTTATTTATTAAAAGAAAAAAAGAGTTAATTGAAATTAAACTATAAGGCAAACCCTAATTCTAATGTTTTTTATTTATTATGAAAGAATTAAATTAAGATCTAAATTAAACCTAAAATTTATTATGTACAATTTTAATTATAAAAATAAATAAATAAATAATAATTATTATTGTGGAAAAAAGGGAAAAATTAAAAAGAAAATGGAAAGTTATTAAACCTAAATTCTATTTTTTTGGATTTTTATTAAAAAAGATTAAAATTATAACCTAATTAAACTAAATATTTACATATAATTTATTTATGAAAATAATTAAAAGAAATAAATATTATATTTGGCCTTTTCTGATTTTATGATGTTTTTGTGTTTTGGTTAAAAATTAAATAAAACAAATAATTAAAATAAACATAACAATTAAAATAATAATTAAAAAGATAAGAAAAATAATTAAATTTGGCAAACCAGGGTGGGGTGTAGCCCCAGATTAGGAGGTTCAGGCCTGGAAATTCTGGCCCAACAAGAGTTGATTCGTTGACTTCTCCAATTTGGTGTACCAACGCGTTGACCTAGGCTTATAGTGGACCTTCAATATCAGCCCTTGATCTGGGACCATTAGGCATGTGTACGCTTGGATGAGAGTGGAATATGGTGTACATCACTATGAGCGCTGCATAGGAAATTGGTTTGAAAAACAATATGGAATTTTTGCCAGACCTGGGACTTGAACCCAGGTCTTTGATGTCACATGCATAGCGTGTTACCACTGAGCCAAGCGCGTTTCATTTAATATATTATGGTTAAATAACAACAAAAATCAAAACCAATGCATGATGGGTAAAACGCGCGAAACTTCAAACGGACGTATCACTGGCTGCCACGACTTCTTCTTCTTCACGTACCTGAAAATATAAAACACAATAGCAACGGTTTTAACGCGTTGCTTTAAGCATGCTATGGGAAAATAGCGAATAGGGCTATGGGGCATATAAATTGATCGCGAGTATATTTTCTTCTTCGTCTCTAAGCGCTGATTTCAACCATGGTATCCATGAACCCTGATTTTTCCTCTACGCAAAAGCCCTATTTCAAGAAACCTGTAACCCTAAAAAACGCGCATGGTGGATTCACGTATGGCTAATGAAAATGCAATCAAACATGTCAGTTAGCTTAGAAACATCATTGTGATCATGAATACATAAATAAAAATGCACAAATATGCTTGAATCATGCTATGCGAATTCAGAAATTTTGATGTACAGTTTGACTTAGGGGTACCAATTCAATGCGTTTTGGTTGTTGTTAATGATTGAGAAACGTTCAAGGATGTCTCAGGATGATGATAGGACAAGAATGGGAGCTTGAATCGACCTCTAGGGCACTTTTCAGATTTTGAGTTTTATGAGAAATTTTCAATTTGCAATGGCTTGTTTATGCGCAGCTTGCAGTCTCTAGGCATCAGGGTTGTGTTGTAGTACTTGTATGGAACGATTTAGGTCAAAAAGATTGAATAAAATCCATGGCCATAATGGTTTTTGAAGATTTGATTTCAATGATCTTTTCATATCTTTTTTCTCATGTATTTTGTACCAAATCTGATCAATTAGCACCAAACCTTTCCCTATTAACATGTGCACGAATTATAGAAGCCAAATCATGCATAAAAAGATTTTTTTAGGTTAGGTTTTTATTTTTCATGTATTAAAATGATTTAAATGAATATAAATTAATATAAATTCAAATAAATAATTAAAAAATATGAAAATACTTCCCTTTGGGCCTAGTGGTCGTGCATAGGCTTGGCATGAAGAAACTTGGAAGAAAAATGGGCCCAATAGCAAATTTAGGCCTTTTGCATCAATGTTGACTTTTCAAAATTCCCAAAAATTTCCCAACTTCCACAAGGCATAACTTGGTCAATTTTTAAGCTTTTCACATGTTCTTGGACATTTTGGAAAGGTCTTTGAGTCCTTTAACCAATGCCTTTGGTCCCATGTCATTTTGATTTACCAATCTCAAGTTATGGCCTTTGACTTAAAGTCCCTTTTTGTTGACTTTTGAAAATGACCTATAATGTTGAAATTGATAACTTTTTGTGAGAGCATTTCTTGGACTTGGAACATGAAGATGAATTGTAGGAAATGTCTTTCTATTCAAAATGAGCTTTGGATGGAATTTTTCTGATAATTCATGTGAAAGTTATGCCCTGGTCAATTTCAGTTGACTTTTTCAGCTGTCCAAATATAGCAACTTTTGCATCTTTGATGATTTCTGAGCCAAATTTTGAGAATCATGATCAAGAATTGATCAAATGATGTTTGTGGCTTCAAAATGATATGTTGACCAAAAATTTGAACTTTTGACTGTCAAATGACCATTTTGCCCCTACAGTTGACTGTAGTGCAATCTAGGGTTTTGACTGTGCAATTTTGAGCTGAATGCCTTGAAACTTGATATGAAGATGCTTGACCACATTTGTAGGCATATGAGACTTGATTGGACCTTTGAAAAGTTCATTTGCTTGACCAGAACTCAAACCCTAGTTTTGACTGTATAGGAGACAGTTGAGCTGCACAACCCTTGGGGAATTTTGTGGCCTTGACTTGTCAAATCTTGGAGAATATGGGAGGGCAAATTTTGGGGTGCAACAGTTGCCCCTGTTCAATCTTCTTAGACCTGAGGATGCAGATTGGCTGACGTGCCTTTCGTAATCCGAGGGTAGAAGGTGATTGAACACTAAAGTGCCCAGAAATTTGTGCTCACATAGTGACAGTGATGGGGGAATGGGCTTATAGATGCCATTTAGAGATTGCTGGATAGGATGATGGGCTTATAGATGCCATCGGGATGTTGATCGCGTAGGAGATTCCTTAGCGAGAACCTGCATACCTGCAAAAGAAAACATGAGTACCTGACACGTTGCAGGAGCTGATTTTAGATGCTTGGTATAGATGTGTCCTGACTGGTTACAGGAGCTGAGTCTGGAGCTTCAAACGCTGATGAATGAACCAGGGATGGTTACTATCTTAACATGAATGGTAAGAGAACCTTGGGTGACTTTAACTTCAACAACGCTCGTTGAGAAAAATCTTGGGTGTCTTCTACTGGAATAAGAATCAGGGAGATCTTAGGGTCGATCTGACTGAACCAGAGAGGCCTTTGGCTGGGTAAGAATCAGAAAAATCTTAGGGTCGATTTAACTGAACCGGACAAGGTCTTGGAATATCTTCAACTGGATAAGCATCAGGGAGATCTTAGGGTCGATCTGACTGAACCAAGAGAAGGCCTTTGACTGGATAAGCATCAGGAAAATCTCAGGGTCGATTTAACTGAACCGGTCTAGGTCTTGAAATATCTTCAACTGGATAAGCATCAGGGAGATCTTAGGGTCGATCTGACTGAACCAAGAGAAGGCCTTTGACGGGATAAGCATCAGGAAAATCTTAGGGTCGATTTAACTGAACCGGTCTAGGTCTTGCAATATCTTCAACTGGATAAGTATCAGGGAGATCTTAGGGTCGATCTGACTGAACCAGAGAAGGCCTTTGACGGGATAAGCATCAGGAAAATCTTAGGGTCGATTTAACTGAACCGGTCTAGGTCTTGAGACATGATTTGAGAACTTCAACTGCATCTTTCCTGAAAGGTAAGAGTCAGTCATATGCAATGCATGATATGGGTCAAGCAATGATGTTCTCGATATAAATGAGACTTGTATGATGCAATACGTTATGCATGCTATAATGATGTATGTGATGTTTTATGTATGTTTTTGTCTAGGAAAGTGAATCCTTGACGGGTGCCGGGAAATCGCATCCTGGGCTGGCGTTGAAGAATAAATTTTGCTTCCGCTGGGGATGATAACTGCAAGAATACCGGTAGGAGAAGATGACTCCGTTGCGGAATAAACTTGGCAAATGAAGCTTCTATGGGGAGACAAGATACTCTGATGACCATGCTGGGAAGCAACACTCTGTGGGGAGAGGAATGCTTTGCTGAATGTTGATAGTAACTTGCTGAGGATGTCCTTGTTGTTGGAAGTGTTGATGGACTTTGCTGGGGATAAGAAAGAACGGTACTGACGACGGCCTTTCCGTGGCTTTTGGCTGAGGATAACCCAGTTATATCCTGTTTAAGGAAATAACTCTTTAAATCAAGCCGGACGACGCGTTCGTGCTCTGCGAGGGGATAAGCTTCCAGAATCTACTGGGGATAAACTTATTGCTTGGGGATATGATTTCCAACTTTGCTGGTGAAGCTGGACTGGACTGGACTCTTTGGGGAAGTTTTGGTATGCTGGGGAGGTGACTCCTTTGAATGTTGAGATACCGCCGGGGAACAATCTTTAGGCCGAGACTGCCGGGGATACTTGTTAAGAATATATGCTGCTGGGGAATGTTTGAGATCGACTGGAGGATACTCAATTTCCTTGATAATTGATGATTTGCTTGGAGAGACATGTATTGTTTTATTGAACCACTCTCTGGGGATTTAAAATGTGCTTGGTCGTGTTCTTTAGCTGAACTTACCTTGGTACCTGGGAGGATAGAGCAATTGGATTGTTTAGACCATTCTTTTATTGCCCCTGTTTCTAGTGTCACCTGCAATTAATTCCTTTGTTTCGTATGCAAATATTTATGAGTTAGCAAATTATTGTCAATGCATACATCACAAATTGAACCTTGGACGTTCTTCGCAAAACAAAACAGGAAAAGAAAAAACACTTGGCACGTTTAACTGAAAATATATTTGTATTGATTTTGAATGGCCCACGAATAGGCATTTTTGTGTACAAGAGGCTGACGTCCTAGTAAGAGGTACGTCGCCGATCAAAAGAGTTTATACAAGTTTTGTACAAGAGAAAATAAAACAGCTGTGTGAAAGAGGAATGATCCACTGGGTTTCAACTCTGCTATTGCCTTTATAACTCTGAGCGTCTCATCACTTGATGACCTTGGTTGAAGGTGAAGCTGACTGATCAATGCCGTTTGAACTTGATGTAGATACCGGATTCTGGATGCAAAGTGATCAATGAGACATAGTTTTACGCTTTTATCCCTAATTTTTGCCTGGACTGCCCTTTCGGGTTTTCAGTCCACCGGGATACCCATTTTTGCCCAAGCCGCCTTTTCAGGTTTTCGACTTGCCGGGTGTACAGATTTTTTCATTTTCATCCCTTCATTTTGCCCGAACCCTTTTGGTTCGACGGGAAGCCCTAATTTTTGCCTAGGCATGTCAGCCTAGCGGGTCTTTTTTCATGCGTAGTATTTTTTAACTATGTCTGCATTGGCGGGGTGAGGAAGGTCGTCACCATCCATGTTGGTTAATATCATTGCCCCTCCTGAGAACACATGCTTAACCACAAATGGCCCTTCGTACGTAGGGGTCCATTTGCCCCTTGGATCACTCTGAGGAAGGATGATTCTCTTGATAACCAGATCCCCAACTTGATATTCTTGTGGTCTGACCTTTTTGTTAAATGCCCTGATCATCCGTTTCTGATACGTCTGACCATGACAGATAGCAGCAAGTCTCTTTTCGTCAATGAGGTTGAGTTGGTCAAGTCGTGTCTGGATCCAATCATCTTCGTTCAGATTTGCATCCTTCATTATCCGGAGAGAGGGAATTTGTACTTCGATCGGCAAGACTGCCTCCATGCCATAAACCAGAGAGAATGGAGTTGCCCCGGTCGACGTCCTTGCTGAGGTACGGTACCCATGCAGAGCGAACGGTAACATCTCGTGCCAATCTTTGTAAGTCACTGTCATTTTTTGCACGATCTTCTTGATGTTTTTATTTGCTGCTTCTACAGCCCCATTCATCTTCGGTCTGTAAGGAGAAGAATTGTGGTGCTGTATCTTGAACTGTTCGCAAAGCTCAGCAATCATTTTATTGTTCAGATTGGTACCGTTGTCTGTAATGATTCGCTCCGGGACGCCGTATCGACAGATCAGGTTGTGCCGAATGAACCGTGCCACAACAGTCTTGGTTACTGTAGCATAGGATGCTGCCTCAACCCACTTTGTAAAATAGTCAATCGCCACTAGGATGAAGCGATGTCCATTAGATGCTGTAGGTTTAATCTCGCCGATCATGTCTATGCCCCACATTGCAAACGGCCATGGCGCAGTCAGAACATTCAGGGGAACCGGAGGAACATGCACTTTATCCGCATAGATCTGGCACTTGTGGCATGTCCTGGAATGTTGGTAGCAGTCAGCTTCCATTGTGGACCAGTAGTATCCTGCCCGTAGGATCTTCTTAGCCATAGTGTGCCCACTGGAATGCGTACCAAAGGTTCCTTTATGTAGCTCTTCCATGATTCTTTCTGCTTCAATTTTATCCACACAACGCAGTAAAGTTGAATCATGGTTTCGCTTGTACAAGATGTCGTTGCTTAGGAAGAACTTGGCTGCGAACCTCCTCAGGAATTTCTTATCATTGACAGAGGCACCTTCAGGGTATTCCTGAGCTTCCAGATATCTCTTCACTTCGTGGTACCAAGGCTTCTCAGTTACCAATTCAGTTTCGAGATCACAACAGTATGCCGGTTCGTCCAGTTTCCAGATGATGATCCGGGGAGCTTCATTATCCCATTTAACCTTGAACATTGAAGACATTGTAGCTAACGCGTCCGCTAACTGATTCTCTTCTCTTGGAAAGTGCTCGAAGGTTATCTCTGTGAAGTGAGGAATCAGGGTCAACACACATTCTCTGTAAGGAATCAGGTTTGGATGTTTCGTATCCCACTCTCCTTTGATCTGATTGATCACAAGAGCGGAATCTCCGAAGACACTTAGAAATTTGATCCTTAGGTCAATCGCAGCTTGAAGACCCATGATACACGCCTCATACTCCGCCATGTTGTTGGTACAGTTGAAACACAGCCGGGCAGTGAGTGGAGTATGAGTACCTTGAGGTGATATGATTATGGCGCCGATACCATTTCCCAAAGCATTGGAAGCTCCATCAAAGTGCATAGACCATCGGGATCCTGGCTCAGGTCCTTCATCCGGTCCAGGTACTTCGCAGTCAGTTACTATCATGATGCTTTCATCTGGAAACTCGAAGTTCATTGATTGGTAGTCATCTACAGCTTGATGAGCTAAGTGGTCTGCCAATACACTTCCCTTGATGGCTTTCTGGGTTGTGTACTGAATGTCGTATTCCGTCAAGATCATTTGCCATCTTGCAATCCTCCCAGACAGAGCAGGCTTTTCGAATATGTATTTTATCGGATCCATCTTTGAGATCAACAAGGTGGTATGAGTCAGCATATACTGTCTCAGCCGGCGAGCAGCCCATACCAAAGCGCAGCAAGTTTTCTCAAGCAGTGAGTATCGGGTCTCACAGTCGGTAAACTTTTTGCTAAGGTAATAAATGGCATGCTCTTTTCGGCCAGACTCGTCATGCTGCCCAAGCACACACCCCATTGAGTTGTCTAGCACTGTCAGGTATAGTATCAGAGGTCTCCCTTCAACCGGTGGCATAAGGATAGGTGGTTCTTGGAGATACTCTTTGATTCTGTCGAAGGCAGCCTGACATTCATCGTTCCAACGTACTACCTGATCTTTCTTCAGCAGCTTGAAGATTGGCTCACAGGTAGCAGTCAGATGAGAGATGAATCGAGCAATGTAATTCAGGCGTCCTAAAAAGCCTCTGACTTCCTTCTCTGTCTTAGGAACTGGCATCTCTTGAATAGCTTTGACCTTAGCAGGGTCTACTTGAATACCTTTATCACTGACCACGAAGCCTAGTAACTTCCCGGATCTTACCCCGAAGGTGCACTTGTTCGGGTTCAATCTTAGCTTGTACAGTTTCAACCGGTCAAATAGCTTCTGCAGATGATCTAGGTGCTCTTCCTCGGTCTGGGACCTAGCGATCATGTCGTCCACATACACTTCGATCTCATGATGAATCATATCATGAAATAAGGCAACCATGGCACGTTGGTAGGTTGCCCCAGCATTCTTTAATCCGAACGGCATGACCTTGTAACAGAAGGTGCCCCACTGAGTAACGAATGTAGTCTTTTCCATGTCTTCAGGTGCCATCTTGATTTGATTGTAGCCTGAAAAGCCATCCATGAAAGAGAATACCTTGTGCTGAGCAGTGTTATCAACAAGGACATCAATGTGAGGCAAGGGGAAGTCATCCTTGGGGCTGGCCCTGTTCAGATCCCTGTAATCGACGCACATTCTGACCTTACCGTCCTTTTTAGGTACCGGCACCACATTAGCAACCCACTGAGGGTACGAAGTTACTGCAAGAAACCCGGCATCAAACTGTTTCATGACTTCGGCTTTAATCTTCTCGGACATCTCTGGACGCATCCGACGAACCTTTTGTTTAATTGGAGGGCAGTCTTCCCTAGTCGGCAAATGATGGACAACAATATCGGTATCCAACCCTGGCATGTCTTCGTAGGACCAGGCAAAGATCTCCATATAGTCATGCAGCATCTTGGTTAACCGTTGCTTCACGCTGAGCTCTAGGTTGGCGCCAATCTTTACCTCTTTTCTGTCTGCCTCAGTACCCAGGTTTATGGTTTCCACTGGCTCTTCATGGGGTTGAATTGCCCTCTCTTCCTGAAGTAACAGTCTTGCAAGCTCGCCAGGCACTTCGCAATCATCTTCACCTTCGTCTTCGGCTAAGTTGATCGGATTTTCGAAGTTATAATTGGCATTAGCAGAGCTGTTATCAGTGAGATCCAGAGTGGATTGGAACCTGTATGAGTGAGTGTGTGTGTAAATACAACTGTTTTTGAAAATTATGTAAAAGAAAGGAAAGATAGAAAAGGAACACAATATTTGCAATGCGAAAAACGTCCAAGATTTTCATTCATGATGTATAAAATGACAGTTCATATGCCCTCACAAATAGAACCACGGTGCCTCGGGTAAGACACCGGGCCATAGAGTTTATCATTGTTTATTACAAAATAACAAAACATAGGAATTCATTACTTAGTAACCAAAGAAACAGGGAGGTTGTCTTTTGCACTCCAATTGTTAAGTCCACCGTCAGCAGCCGGGTAGATCCAGCTATCAAACTCAGCTTCATCAACTTCCTCTTCATCCCCAATAGAATTAACTCCATGAGCAGGCAGGGGAGCTGTTACCACATTAGGCTTGTCAGACGCCTTAAACTGTACCTCCTTAGCATCAATGAGGTCCTGCAGCTTGTTCTTTAGTGCCCAACAGTCATCGGTAGAGTGCCCCGGGCTTTCTGAGTGGTAAGCACAACGAGCATTCGGGTTGTACTTGGGGGATGCTGTATTTGGGAACTTTGGAGCCTCCCTGACAGATACCAAATTGGTTGCGAGCAACTGTGGCAGGATCTGCGACAAAGTCATGTTTAAACGGGAGAATTCTCTCCGGGGTCTTTCCACCTTCTGAGCATTGTTTGGCCGGGGAGCGGCAGCAGGCTTAGCAATCATGACCGCACTGACAGATTGGCGGTGTTCATTTCTCTCTGATCTCCTAGCACCATACACGGCACTAGACTCCTTCTTGAACGGTTTCTTGTCCGAACTAGATGATGCAGCCTTTGCAATCTTCCCAGATTTCAGCCCAGCTTCGATTCTCTCTCCAGTTAAGATCAAATCAGTGAAACCAGCAGAAGAATTCCCAATGAGGTGGTTGAAGAATGGCCCAGATAGGGTCCCCAAGAACATGTCAACCAACTCCCGATCAGTCAATGGTGGCTGCACCCTGCCAGCCAGGTCTCTCCACTTCTGAGCGTACTCCTTAAAACCTTCGCTTACGCCCAACGACATACCCTGGAGTTGGGTACGTGTGGGGGCAAGGTCGGCATTATACTGATACTGCTTGTAGAAAGCAGTAGCCAGCTCCTCCCAGTTACGAACTTTGGTCCCATCCAGCTGATAGAACCATTCGAGATGAGTCCCTGAAAGACTCTCCTGGAAGAAGTGGATCCATAGATTCTTGTCCGCAGAGTACGGCTGAATTTTTCGAACATAGGACCTCAAATGCAGCTTGGGACAAGATGCCCCGTCATATTTGGAGAAGGTGGGTGCTTTGAACTTGTGGGGAATGATCACACCAGTCGACAAACCCAGATCTCCGAAATCCAGCCCAGGTGCCTGTTGCACCTCCATAGCCTTCAGCCTGTCCTCCAGCTGTTTGTATCTGTTGTCTTTAGGAGGGTATTGCTCTTCATCAAAATCTGTCTCGTTGTCGGAGACTTCTGGAGTAGGAAGTTTTACTTCTGCCTGAGAAGGACTCTTGCCAACAGAAGAAATAGCCTCTTCATGCTGCAGAGTATTACCCAACCTTCGGCCCGAGTTGAATAGAACAGTTCTTCTTTTCTTCTTCTTCTCCTTCTTCAGGAGCATAGTCTTCAGTTCTTCTTGGCCTTTAGCTAGGCCCATGATTAGCTCTTGAAACTGCGCATTCTGCGCTTGGAGAGCCTTGATTGACGTCTCTGTTGATTCAGATCCGGGATTCATGATGCTGAAATAAACAAGAACTGTAAGCAACCTGAAAAGGGGAAAAACCTGCTATGCACATGATGTATGAAATGCGTATGCAATGCATTCAAGGGTTCGAAAGTTCAAATTCGTTGTAGACAAGAAAAGAACACACGTTATCATTAAGGAAACCATTGTTTAATACATCAAAGCCTCATGGGCAAAAGAAATACAAAAATCAAGTCAATCCCAAAATACACTGCGCATCCTCTTCGGAGCTATGTAGGTGTTGAGATTCCTCTCTTCATGCAACAGACGGGTGAGCTCCAGGACTTTCTTTTCACTGGCATGCAGACTAGTCTCAAGAGAATTCCGTTCTTCTTTAAGCTGGATCCAGCTTTTCTGCATCTCTTCCCAGGATGTGGGCATATCAGGGTGCTGAATAACATGAGACACTTCCCCTTCCAAGACTGGTTCTTTGATTACTGGAAGCATGTGAGGATAAGGCATCACTAACTTCTGAGAGCGGGCTCGTACCCACTTGAGATAAGGCTCCAAAGGGATGGAGTTCCTGTGCCCCAGTGTCTTGCTGTCTATCCTACTAGGCATCCTCCAAGCTCTGATAAATCTCTGACGAAGTCCTTGAGTATCGTTGTCGAAATCAAAAACTATGTCGGGAATTAACATGTCATGAGGTCCATCCTTCCGAGCATAACCAAACTGTCTCCAAGCCAGGCATGGGCTATAAGTAATACCCCCTCTGATTCCAAGTAAAGGAACATTAGGGTACTCCCCACAACGATCAATGATAGTGACATATCCTCTGGACCTAGGACACCAATGTATATCTGCATGTGTAAGAGTCATCAACCGTTGTGACCATCTCAAACCCCGCTCATTCTTCAGGACTGATTGGGGAAGGTGCGAAATAAACCACCTTCCCAGGAGAGGAGTGCAACACATAAGGACACCTCTTTTTCTCATGGTTCGAGTGTAACATGAGTGAAGGATGTCCCCCAGCAATGTAGGTATGGGATTCCTGGACATGAAGATCTGAACGGCACTGATATCAATGAGCTGATCTGGGTTAGGGAACAACACCAAACCATAAACAAGGAGGGCCACAACCTCTTCAAAAGCTTGCAAGTCAAGGGAGTTCCAACATTCATGAGCCTTCTCGAACAGAAACCTGGCTAAGAACCCTTTGATACCACTTCTAACTTCCCAATGTCCCTTGAGGTCAGATGACTGTAGGTGCAAGGCTTTAGCAATCTCTTCAAGCTTAGGTTCCTTTTCTGTACCGTTGAAGGGTAGCTGATCAAGGATAGGGATCTTCAGGAGCCGGGAGAACTCCTCTAATGTAGGTACCAACTGATAGTCCAAGAAGGTAAAGCAGTGATGCAGAGGGTCAAAGAATTGGAACAAGACCTTTATCATATCTTCCTCAATGTTGGTGTTGACCAAGCTGATGAGGCTTCCATGCCTGTCACTGAATGAAGAGTTCTCGGGAATCCTGGATATAAGCTCCTTAAGCTGAGGAGGGATCCTTACAAGATTGACCTGAATTGTCTTTCTACGAACAGTTTCCATGTCCTACAAAACAAGAACAAAGATGAAAATTCGAACCCCTGAAATGGTTAGTCAATGCATATGATGCTGGATGATGTCATGATGCTATGATTAAACACACCACAGATATGTATAAAGACAAACATGTAAGGCACACAAGGCACACAAGACAAGCCCTTAAGGTTTAAGGCCAGCATGGGGTCTGGGTAGTACCCTCTTGAAGTTGGTGGGTTCAACCTGTCCTAATCAAAGTAACCGGGTTCTAAGGTTCCCAATATCACGGGATTGCTTTCATTGTTCATCGTTTCGATTTAGCCACTGAACTGGCGACCGAAATATTCCAGGAAAGCAACCCTCAATTGAGTGTAGTATCGAGTATCAACCAACCTCGGACTGCACCAAAGTCAGTTATCTCACTACCCTAAAGAGGCCAAGATAGTTCAATTAAGGTTCCTAAGGTCTGTTGATGCTTCACGACACCACGCGGAGGCCCCGTACTCTCCTTCACTGAACTCAAGGGTTACCGGTACACACCAAAGTGCCAC
Organism: Vicia faba; assembly: GCA_948472305.1. Classification (NCBI taxonomy): domain Eukaryota; kingdom Viridiplantae; phylum Streptophyta; class Magnoliopsida; order Fabales; family Fabaceae; genus Vicia; species Vicia faba. The sequence goes on along the minus strand of OX451735.1, from coordinate 866,114,752 downwards.
ATCAACATAGCAGACTGTTTCAACCATGTCGGTATACCCCGCACAGTTCCCTCACAGCCTTGTTGCTACTTTCTAAGAAGGTATCCCCCAGATCCGGGTTAGGATCTATAGAACTCCCAAGACAGTACCCACAATGATAAAGCAAACAATTCAGACAATTGAAAACACAAGTGATCTTAGTCCTAAGGTACACCTCACTTTATAGAAAAATCCCCAGCAGAGTCGCCAGTTCTGTGATCGGTGGATCTGGAACTGACTGTTTAAAGCTGGTTCGCGAAATGTCGCGGAAGCAAGAGTCGCCACCGTCTTTTATTTTCTCCAAATGGAAAGGACAAAAGCACAGAAAAATTCCTTAAAGAGATTGCTCTCGGTTCGGGAGGTAGGTTATAGAAAGGGAAGGTGTTAGCACCCCTTCTATCCATGGTTATCCATGGGCTCTTAGATACTTGCTCAATGTGTTTTCAAAATGTTGTTTGCTTTTCAATGTGGGTTTAAAAAAGTTTCTTTGAAAAATTTCAGTTCGACTCGTACGTCAGAGTGTTTGAAAAGTTTGTTTTGAAAGCTTTTGAAAAGTGTCAGTGTGAAAAGTCTTTTTGAGTTTGTTTTGAGATTAGAGCAAGTATCCTTGAGAACCTACCTACCCTAAGGAATTCGTCTGTGTAAATGTCCTTTAAAGCAGTGCCATCCCACCATTGAGAGGTAGGTAGCACCACCGTTGGAGGTGTTCGGGTCAATTCGATTTTAGGGACATGGTGATCACCAGAGCAATGGGAAGACACCTTAGAAGCTACCCTCATGCCAGGTTCCCGGATCATGAGGACTTACTAAGACGTCCTCTACTCGACGATCACCTTTCGAAAGGCAACAATGAGGCGTACCCTAGGGGTGGTGTGTGCGAACTGTGTGTCATGTTTCAGTTATTTGTCTTGTCATGTTTATTTGTGTTCTACGCTTGATTTTAATTAGGGCCATTCATTCTTGCATGCATATTTAACAGTTATAAAGTTTGCGAAAAATAAATCTAAGACTATTACAAATGGCGCGGGTCCACATCGCCAAAATTAAACCGGACCCGATTTAGCGGAAAATAAATAAAGCGATAAAAATGCGATAAATAAATGTACATGGCCTTGGGAGAGATACAGAATTATAATAAGCAATAAAGTAAATGCGCAAAAGAAAATAATTAAAACAAAACTAGGGCGTTGGACCCTTTTTACAAAAATTAAATTACAAGAGTTAATTAATTAGAATTAAATAGGGAATTAGAATTAAAATTCAAAAAGAAAATGTTTTTAGATTTTTATGTTTTTTATTTATTAAAAGAAAAAAAGAGTTAATTGAAATTAAACTATAAGGCAAACCCTAATTCTAATGTTTTTTATTTATTATGAAAGAATTAAATTAAGATCTAAATTAAACCTAAAATTTATTATGTACAATTTTAATTATAAAAATAAATAAATAAATAATAATTATTATTGTGGAAAAAAGGGAAAAATTAAAAAGAAAATGGAAAGTTATTAAACCTAAATTCTATTTTTTTGGATTTTTATTAAAAAAGATTAAAATTATAACCTAATTAAACTAAATATTTACATATAATTTATTTATGAAAATAATTAAAAGAAATAAATATTATATTTGGCCTTTTCTGATTTTATGATGTTTTTGTGTTTTGGTTAAAAATTAAATAAAACAAATAATTAAAATAAACATAACAATTAAAATAATAATTAAAAAGATAAGAAAAATAATTAAATTTGGCAAACCAGGGTGGGGTGTAGCCCCAGATTAGGAGGTTCAGGCCTGGAAATTCTGGCCCAACAAGAGTTGATTCGTTGACTTCTCCAATTTGGTGTACCAACGCGTTGACCTAGGCTTATAGTGGACCTTCAATATCAGCCCTTGATCTGGGACCATTAGGCATGTGTACGCTTGGATGAGAGTGGAATATGGTGTACATCACTATGAGCGCTGCATAGGAAATTGGTTTGAAAAACAATATGGAATTTTTGCCAGACCTGGGACTTGAACCCAGGTCTTTGATGTCACATGCATAGCGTGTTACCACTGAGCCAAGCGCGTTTCATTTAATATATTATGGTTAAATAACAACAAAAATCAAAACCAATGCATGATGGGTAAAACGCGCGAAACTTCAAACGGACGTATCACTGGCTGCCACGACTTCTTCTTCTTCACGTACCTGAAAATATAAAACACAATAGCAACGGTTTTAACGCGTTGCTTTAAGCATGCTATGGGAAAATAGCGAATAGGGCTATGGGGCATATAAATTGATCGCGAGTATATTTTCTTCTTCGTCTCTAAGCGCTGATTTCAACCATGGTATCCATGAACCCTGATTTTTCCTCTACGCAAAAGCCCTATTTCAAGAAACCTGTAACCCTAAAAAACGCGCATGGTGGATTCACGTATGGCTAATGAAAATGCAATCAAACATGTCAGTTAGCTTAGAAACATCATTGTGATCATGAATACATAAATAAAAATGCACAAATATGCTTGAATCATGCTATGCGAATTCAGAAATTTTGATGTACAGTTTGACTTAGGGGTACCAATTCAATGCGTTTTGGTTGTTGTTAATGATTGAGAAACGTTCAAGGATGTCTCAGGATGATGATAGGACAAGAATGGGAGCTTGAATCGACCTCTAGGGCACTTTTCAGATTTTGAGTTTTATGAGAAATTTTCAATTTGCAATGGCTTGTTTATGCGCAGCTTGCAGTCTCTAGGCATCAGGGTTGTGTTGTAGTACTTGTATGGAACGATTTAGGTCAAAAAGATTGAATAAAATCCATGGCCATAATGGTTTTTGAAGATTTGATTTCAATGATCTTTTCATATCTTTTTTCTCATGTATTTTGTACCAAATCTGATCAATTAGCACCAAACCTTTCCCTATTAACATGTGCACGAATTATAGAAGCCAAATCATGCATAAAAAGATTTTTTTAGGTTAGGTTTTTATTTTTCATGTATTAAAATGATTTAAATGAATATAAATTAATATAAATTCAAATAAATAATTAAAAAATATGAAAATACTTCCCTTTGGGCCTAGTGGTCGTGCATAGGCTTGGCATGAAGAAACTTGGAAGAAAAATGGGCCCAATAGCAAATTTAGGCCTTTTGCATCAATGTTGACTTTTCAAAATTCCCAAAAATTTCCCAACTTCCACAAGGCATAACTTGGTCAATTTTTAAGCTTTTCACATGTTCTTGGACATTTTGGAAAGGTCTTTGAGTCCTTTAACCAATGCCTTTGGTTCCATGTCATTTTGATTTACCAATCTCAAGTTATGGCCTTTGACTTAAAGTCCCTTTTTGTTGACTTTTGAAAATGACCTATAATGTTGAAATTGATAACTTTTTGTGAGAGCATTTCTTGGACTTGGAACATGAAGATGAATTGTAGGAAATGTCTTTCTCTTCAAAATGAGCTTTGGATGGAATTTTTCTGATAATTCATGTGAAAGTTATGCCCTGGTCAATTTCAGTTGACTTTTTCAGCTGTCCAAATATAGCAACTTTTGCATCTTTGATGATTTCTGAGCCAAATTTTGAGAATCATGATCAAGCATTGATCAAATGATGTTTGTGGCTTCAAAATGATATGTTGACCAAAAATTTGAACTTTTGACTGTCAAATGACCATTTTGCCCCTACAGTTGACTGTAGTGCAATCTAGGGTTTTGACTGTGCAATTTTGAGCTGAATGCCTTGAAACTTGATATGAAGATGCTTGACCACATTTGTAGGCATATGAGACTTGATTGGACCTTTGAAAAGTTCATTTGCTTGACCAGAACTCAAACCCTAGTTTTGACTGTATAGGAGACAGTTGAGCTGCACAACCCTTGGGGAATTTTGTGGCCTTGACTTGTCAAATCTTGGAGAATATGGGAGGGCAAATTTTGGGGTGCAACACTTGCTCACTTTCAAAACAAACATCCTTGCTCATTTTCAAAACAAACACACGCCAAAAACTTTCAAAACATAAAATATTTTCAAAAGTCCAACACTTTGTATACGTTCTTACGAACGAGAACCATTACAAAGTTTGCCTAAATGGAGGCGCCTTTTCAAAAATACTTTCAAAAACCACCACAAAGCATATTTTCAAACAAAGCAAGTGATCTAGAAAGTAACTAAGAGCCCATAGATAATTATGGATGAAAAGGGTGCTAACACCTTCCCTTTTCATAATCTACCCCTCGAACTCAAGAAATAATCTCAAAGGTCTTTCATGTTCTTTTCAGCCTTTCCTTTTGGATAAAAGAAAATTCGGTGGCGACTCTTTCTAACTGCAATATTTGAGATCAAACGTAAAACATCCCAAGTCAGTTCTCCCACCGTATCACACACTTACATCAAAAGGGTTGTCCCTTAAACTTGAAAGCACAAAATTCATAATATCAAAGTTATCAGGGTTAGTGGGTATAAAACCCCTAGAAATCTGCTTTGTATCAGTTCGCTTGCACTAGTCCCCATGGTGAGAGGTGATGGTACATTTTCTATGGTTGTTTCTTCATTGACTTTGCTATCTAAAGAAACGAGTAAATTCTCCTCAACTAAAGTCCATTGTGCTAGAGTGGCTTCTCTAACAACTTGTTGGTTTTTCCATGCGGTTTTCTCAATTTATGGATCAAAGGGTATCAACTCTGATCTTGAATTGCGCATACACAAACAAAATACCTTAGTAGTAACGTGTAACAATAATTAAAATAAAAACTACAAATAACAAAATTAAAACTAAACAAATGTTGCACAAGTGTTGCCTTGTTGAAATTATCAATAATCCCTGGCAACAGTGTCAAAAACTTGATGACTTCTCGATAAGTATACTGATAATGTCGAAGTAATAAATTAAGATCGTATCCACAGGGACTGCTATTTAATAAAACAATAGTTGTGCAATTTTTAGAAAGTAATAAAGGGGGGTTTCGAGTTTTCTCGCGAGAAAATAAAAGTTGTTTTGACAGTGATGAGAAAGCGCTCAAGTTTTGTCTAGAATCCGTTATTTCTCTCATGTTGATGTCTAATACATCACTTGAATAAAATATTGTTATATTTCCACGACGAATTAACAAGCCCGTTATACCAAATCTCTTGGTGTATAGCTCACTAATTTCTACTAGAGGTCTCATATCCTTATTCAACCGACGTAAGTGAAATCATATGATGATATAATGCGTTAATTATAATGCCACTACTAGAGGTCTTTTATTCCTATTCAACTAGTGTTAATACAATAATTTCTCTAGTTTAGACGCATATGCTAAATGTCAGTAATCCCTATACGTTCATGATCATATTAACAAAGTATCTCAAATAATACATATTAAGAAAAAGAGAAAATTAAATAGAAATATAACTCAGATAAATCATGCAATATCAAATTAGAAATGTGCCCCAACAGATTCAAAATAAGTTCATCATACAAAACCTAACCTATGAGTGTTTATCTACTCATACTAATACAATTAAAATACTAAACAATAAGATTAAGGTTGCATAAGAAAATCCTTGAAGATCTGACCTCCAATGACTGCTAATGCTCTCCAAATCTCACTTTTGGTACTGTATTTCGTCACTTGTAGTCAAAATCCGCATACCCTTGAAAATATGCCAAAACTCCCATTTTAAAGCCTTCAGAAAACAGATAGAGCACGTTAGAATTTGCCCAGAAAAAGAGCTCATCGCACGTGTCATGAATAGCATCGCGCACGATGCAGCGTTTCCAACTCTGTCATGCACGCGATGGCGTGCGATGACCAACGTGATTATTCCATTAACTTGCTCGTTTTTGTTCATTTTCACCCAAATTTCTCTAAGTCTCTATTTTTTTCATACATGGTCGTTTTTGCATCATTCTTTTGACATTATTCCTCAAATTTACTCATCTTTGACTTATTTTTCTCCGATTATTCAACAAAATATATGAAATGACAGAGTGTCATTACATAGTTACAAGTGATGATTTACTCTGTGACAGAGAAGAGATCTTAGCACAGCTGCATGCTAACATAATCAAAGGTCAAAAGCGCGTGAAATAGGTGTCTGACAATAAGCGACAAGATGTTAAATTTGAGGTTGACTCTTATGTCTATGTGAAGCTTCAACCTTATAGGCGGTCCTCCCTATCCAATGCCAAGTACAATAAGTTAAACAAGTGTTATTATGGTCCCTTTCACATCGTTGAACGCCTGGGCCTTGTGGTTTATAAGTTGGAGCTCTCTTCGTATGCCAAAATTCACAATGTCTTCCATTGTTCTCTGCTGAAACCATATTTGGGTCCAATTCCACCACCCGAATTTTGTTGCCACCAAAATTTGTCGATAATCACCCTCTGATTACACTTTGGCTGTCTTGGACTTCCGTGTTGCTACAATTGATGGTCAACAGCAGCAAGTTCTGGTACAATGGCAAGGTTTACCCCCTAAAGATACTCCATGGGAAAAATGGAGTGAATTGCAACAATGTTACAACCTTGAGGATAAGGTTGAATTTGAAGAGGCAGGTATTTATACAGATTCTATTGCTGGCCCAATTACACAGCCCACTGATGGCAACATATCACTTGTTAAGATTTCAGAACCATCTCATTTACAAATAGAATTCATATCTTAGATTTGGTGACTCAACATATTATCAACATAAAAATAGTGGAGTTAGTTTTTTAGTTATTTTCTTGTTAATGCCAGCTGTGATAAGTTAGTATTTTTCCTCTTTTGCCCTTGTATCCTTTAGTATATATGGTTGTACAACATTGGTTCAATAACTAATAATGAGAAATTCTGCCATTACTATTCTTTTCTCTTCTTCAATAAACAATTTCTCTATTACCAACATGGTATCAGAGCTCAATGAGCTCTGGTGACAATTTTTCTCTCTCTCTCTCTCTTCGTCTTCTCCGATTGTTATCCCGCGCACAGTTTGCACCTTCATCGGTTTTCTTCACCGTTTTTTTTTCATTGCAACCTCTGCGTTCTTCCTTCCTTCAATCGGATTCTCTATGGATCACCAGAGCTTCTCTGATTTCAAGACGAACTCTGTGAACCCTTACTACCTTCATCCGAACGAAAGTCCGGCGCTCATCCTTGTTGCTCCACCGTTGGACAACAAGAAATATCACACTTGGTCAAGATCGATGCACATCGCATTGATTTCCAAGAACAAAGAAAAATTCGTTGACGGTACCTTTCCCAAACCACTGGTCTCCAATCCTCTCTATGCCCAATGGATTCGCTGCAATACAATGGTACTTTCTTGGATTCAGCGTTCAATTTCTGAATCGATTGCGAAATCTGTCTTGTGGATTGATACAACAGCTGGAGTTTGGAAGAATTTACGAATTAGGTTTTCACAGAGCGACATCTTTCGAATTTCGGATATTCAAGAAGATTTGTATCGATTCCGCCAAGGTACTCTTGATATCTCTGAATATTTCACACAATTGAAAGTGTTTTGGGATGAATTGGAGAACTATCGTCCTCTCCCTTGCTGCACATGTGCTATCGCTTGTTCTTGTGGTGCAATTTCATCTGCACAAACCTATCGCGAGCAGGATTACGTGATTAGGTTTTTGAAAGGCTTGAACAATCGTTTTTCTCACTCAAAGTCGCAGATCATGATGATGACACCTCTTGCTGACATTGACAAAGCTTTTTCTTTGGTCATTCAACAAGAACGTGAACTAAATTCTGCTACTCCTTTGGATTCTTCTGAAGCCAGTGTCACTGATCTTCATGTTAACACTCAAAATAAGGGTGTGACACCAAACAAATGGAAAGGTTCTTCTTCCTCAACCAAAGGAGGCAATCGAGTATGCACTCACTGTGGTCGAACAAATCACACTGTGGATACTTGTTTTCTGAAACATGGATATCCACCGGGGTATCGAAACCGCACCAAGCCTGCATCTAATACTCAAGGTTCCTCACAATCTCATGCCAACACCATATCACACACTACTGCTCAGTCTGAGGAAAATTCCACACCTATGTTTGGGTTTACTCAAGAGGAATTTCAGAGTCTCCGTGCCATGCTTCAACAATCTCAACAAGCTCAACCTACTGCTAATGTCATCACCACTTCACCCTTTGCGTCCACTTCCCAAGCCTTTCCCAACACTGGTAAGCATCACAATCTTTGGATTTTAGACACAGGAGCAACGAACCACATTTCTTTTCACCTAGCTAGCTTTACATCTTATCAATCCATCGTGCCAATATCTGTATCTTTGCCTAATGGTTCTCATCTTACAGCTTCTGTTTCTGGAACCATAGTCATATCACCATCCCTAACTCTTTACAATGTTCTATATATTCCCGACTTTCATGTCAATTTAATATCAATCACTAAATTGACTACCACAAATGACTGCTCTCTAAATTTTTCCTCGACTCTGTGTAATATTTTGCAGAACCATTCAAAGCAAGTGATTGGTACAACTAAATTGCACATAGGCCTCTATGTCATGGATTCAAATGCTTTCCATAATTCCTGTAATTCTGTAGTTTCTAATTCTTTTAAGATGTGGCACTTAAGACTAGGCCACCTCTCTAATTCTGGTATGAAATATATGTCTAAACAGTTTCCTGTTATTCCTTGTAAAAATAATATGGACCCTTGTGATTCTTGTCATCTTGCCAAATTAAAGAAATTGCCCTTTCCTAACAGCTTTACTAATACTCATGCCCCATTTGAGTTGCTACATGCTGACCTATGGGGTCCCTTGGCCATTGACTCAATTTTAGGCCATAGGTACTTTTTAACTCTTGTAAACGACTTTTCCAGATTTACGTGGGTTATCTTTCTTAAGGCCAAGTCTGAAACCAAACAAAGTGTTATAAATTTTGTTTCCTTACTTGAAAACCAATTCACCACATCTCTAAAGTGTTTTAGGTCTGATAACGGTTCAAAATTCTCCACTCTCAATTCCTTTTTCCTTTCAAAGGGAATTATCCACCAAAAATCCTGCGTTGAAACTCCCCAACAAAATGGGGTAGTTGAGCGCAAACACCAACATATTTTGAATGTTGCCCGAGCAATTACATTTAACTCCAATATTCCCTTAACTCTCTGGACTTTTAGCATACAACATGCAGTCCACCTCATCAATCGTATTCCTAGCCCTTTCCTCAATTACAAATCTCCCTATGAAATTTTATTCAAAACCTTTCCTGTTTTGATTCATTTAAAGGTTTTTGGCTGTTTATGTTATGCCACTACCTTGCAGGCTCATCGAACTAAGTTTGATGCTAGGGCTCGTAAAGTCATTTTTCTTGGGCGCAAAGCTGGTACCAAAGGGTACATCTTGTATGACCTGCAATCCCACGATTTATTTGTTTCTAGACATGTGATTTTCTTTGAGAAACACTTTCCTTTCAAAAGCAATATTTCTCAACCCAAATCTCCTGACCCTAACCCACCAGCTACAACATATGACATAGACCATACTGTACCTCCTGCTGTGGACAACATTCCTGTCACTTCTGCATCATCTGTCCCAGTCCCTAATGACAGCTCTACACCCAATGGCAGTTCCACACCTCTCTTGGACTTGTCCACTCCACACCCTTCTGCTACATCAGCAGCTCCTAACCATTCCTACCATCATATCATCGACCATGACCCTCAAACTAGTTTATCTCCGCAACCTTTTTCACCTCCTTCAAATAATACTTCTTCTGAACATGTGCCCCCTACAAGAAAATCTATTAGAACCAGAAACCCCCCACAATACCTTAAAGACTTCCATTGTAATACCCTTACTACATCTGGTACACATGAGTCATCACCTATCCACCACACCACACCTTATCCTCTTTCTAAAACTCTATCATATGATAGATGTTCTCCCTCTTACAAATCTTTCTGTTGCTCTGTCTCTTCTACTGTTGAACCAAAAACATACCTTCAAGCATCCAAACATGATTGTTGGAGACAAGCAATGGATTCTGAAATTAAAGCTCTTTAGGACACTCAAACATGGACTATTGTGGATCTTCCTTTAGGCAAAACTCCAGTTGGTTGCAAATGGGTATACAAAGTAAAATACCATGCCAATGGATCTATTGAACGTTACAAAGCTCGCTTGGTTGCCAAGGGTTATACTCAATTGGAAGGTGTAGATTATTTTGACACCTTTTCTCCTGTTGCTAAAATAAGTACTGTCCGAGTTCTCTTGTCCCTTGCAGCCATAAAACATTGGCATCTGGAGAAATTAGACGTTAACAACGCCTTTCTCCATGGTGATTTACAAGAGGAAGTTTATATGTCTCCTCCTCCTGGCTATGATAATTTTGGATCTAATAAAGTTTGCAGGCTCAACAAATCTTTGTATGGACTAAAGCAGGCTAGTAGACAGTGGCATGCCAAATTATCCTCAGCCCTTTGTTCTTTGGGTTTTTCTCAGTCCGAGGCAGATCATTCATTGTATACCAAGCAAACAAATCACAGTTTTACCGTTCTTTTGATTTATGTTGACGATATTGTGTTGACAGGTGATTCTCCTTCAGAAATTGAATCTGTCAAGTCTTGTTTGCATCAGAAATTTTGCATCAAGAATCTTGGCAATCTACGATATTTTCTTGGCCTGGAAATAGCACGATCAACATCTGGTATATTCCTTAATCAAAGGAAATATGTGCTTGAACTGCTTGAAGATACATGCCTGCTTTGTGCCAAATCCGTCTCAACGGCCATTGATCCACACTTGAAGCTATCTTCCACTGATGGTGAATCCTTGGAAGATCCCTCCTCATACCGCAAGCTCGTAGGACGATTATTATATTTGACAAATACGCGGCCTGATGTTTCTTTTGCAGTGCAGCACCTCAGCCAATATGTGGCTAACCCGTTGAAACCTCATTACCAAGCTTCCCTTCGTGTTCTACGATACTTGAAAGGGCGTCCAACACATGGAATATTTTTCTCCCGCACTAGCCCCTTAAAAATTCATGGTTTTGCGGACTCCGATTGGGCACGCTGTCCGGATACTAGGAAATCTGTGACAGGGTTTTGTGTTTTGTTAGGTAATTCTCCCATTTCATGGCGCTCTAAGAAGCAGAATACTGTTTCCCGTTCTTCCACTGAAGCGGAGTATCGTGCTCTTGCATCTCTGACATGTGAGGTTCAATGGCTTTCTTACCTCTTTGCTGATTTTCAAATTACATTTCCTACTCCTGCATCCGTATACTGTGATAGCAAATCTGCGATCTATTTGGCACATAATCCTACATTTCACGAGCGTAGCAAGCACATTGAGCTGGATTGCCACGTTATTCGCGAAAAGTTGCACTCCAAACTTATCCATCTCCTTCCAGTTCCTTCAGAGTCCCAGCTAGCGGACGTTTTTACTAAGCCACTTCATGCGCCACTTTTTAATTCCTTCATGTCCAAGTTGGGTTTATGCAGCATACATACTCCAACTTGTGGGGAGGTATCAACATAAAAATAGTGGAGTTAGTTTTTCAGTTATTTTCTTGTTAATGTCAGTTGTGATAAGTTAGTATTTTTCCTCTTTTGCCCTTGTATCCTTTAGTATATATGGTTGTACAACATTGGTTCAATAACTAATAATGAGAAATTCTGCCATTACTATTCTTTTCTCTTCTTCAATAAACAATTTCTCTATTACCAACACATATCACTTGTTAAGATTTTCATATCTTTCTGTTAACATGTTTCTAATTCTGTTAAGCATCTCTTATATTCTCTTATGCTATTGTAGTACTAAGCTATCCTTATATAAGCTTGTATTTCCTTTTATGAAAGCATCAATGCAATAACTCAGACTCCATTCCCTTTTTTATTACTTGCTTTAGGAGGTCACCAGTTCTCGAATTCTGACCCTATTACAGTTAAAAAATATGCTCTAGATTTTAGAATTTGAAAGATATTGTTGACAATTTAAAGAGCTTTTAAGAGATTTAGAGGGTGAGGAACAATTTAAAGAGCTATTAATTTTATATTGGGTACACATAAAATCCTAATAAGTAATTGAAACCTAGCTATCTTGGATATTGTAATATATAATATGATTCACTTCTCTTAAACTTTAATCACTCATTCAATCCTCTTTACTCCCACTCTTCCTACTTTCCCTCCTTATTAAATCCATTTAGTGGCCTATCAACAAACCAATACATTAATATATATCCATCTACTCAACCATTCAATAAAATATTTACAAAACTCAAACCATACAACAATTCAATAGTTAAACAAGTTATAGAGATTGAGTAGCTTCTGTTCAAATGTTGATAACAATCAAAGTTAATGTTAATTAGAATTGCACTCATTAGATACTCTCAACTACTATAAAAACTCACAAATTTCATCACCATAAATATATATTCAACATAACTACAATCACTCATATCAACAAAATGAGTTCTCCTTATGTCTTTCCAATGACAGATCCAAGTTCCACTGTCATACCTGACCCTTCCAACTTCTTCTCTCCAAAACTACTATCCAAACCCCTCCCTACAAACTCTTTCTTCCAAAACTTTGTTCTAGACAATGGTGACCAACCTGAATATTTTCATCCTTACCTCATCAAATCATCTAACTCATCACTTTCTGTCTCATACCCTTCTCTTTCCATCACCCCTTCTGTTATATCCCAAGTTTTCAATGCTGATCTTACCATCACTTCCTCTACAAAAACTTCCAATCAACAAAATCACGTAATATCTTCCTTTAGTGATCTTAGTGTCACCTTGGATATCCCTTCTTCTAATCTCACCTTCTTCCTTGTATGTGGAAGTCCCTTTTTAACCTTTTCTGTCACAAAACCAACACCAATTTCTATCACTACTATTCATTCCATTAACTCCTTATCTTCAAATGAAAAATTTACAAAATACACTTTTAAGTTTGACAATGATCAAACATGGCTCTTATACGCTTCCTTGCCGATCAAGTTAACTCACAGTCTTTCTGAGATCACTTCTGAGGACTTTTCTGGCATAATTCGGATCGCTTTGTTGACCGATTCAAATTCCGAAAATGAAGATGCTCTTGACATGTTTAGTACTTGTTATCCTGTGTCTGGTGACGCTTCGTTCAAAGATCCATTTACTATGGAGTATAAGTGGGAAAAGAAAGGTTCAAGTGATGATTTGCTGATGTTAGCTCATCCTCTTCATATTCAGCTACTTCAGTCTAACGGTACCGACCACAATGTCGCTGTTTTCGATGATTTTAAGTATCAAAGCATTGATGGAGACCTTGTTGGTGTTGTTGGTAATTCATGGCTTTTGGAAGCCGATTCTGTTGATGTTACATGGCTTTCATCCAATGGTGTGAAAAAAGAGTTCCATGATGAAATTGTTTCATCACTTTTGAAAGATGTAGAGGGTCTAGACTCGTCGACAATAACTACAAAAGATTCTTACTCTTATGGTAAGTTGATTGGAAGAGCGGCGAGGCTTGCATTGATAGCCGAAGAAGTATCTTACTTAGATGTGATTCCAAAGGTTAAGAAGTTTTTGAAGGAAACCATTGAGCCTTGGTTGGATGGAACTTTAAACGGAAATGGATTTCTACAAGATGATAAATGGGGTGGCATTGTAACCAAACAAGGTTCTGTTGATCCTAATGCTGATTTCGGTTTTGGAATTTATAATGATCATCTTGATCATTTGGGATACTTCCTTTATGGAATTTCAGTTCTTGCTAAGATTGATACTTCATGGGGTGAAAAATATAAGTCTCAAGCCTATTCACTTATGAAAGATATTCTCAGCACGGACTCAGGATCGGGGTCAGGACCAGGATCAGGTTCAGGTTCAGACTCTGACAACGGCGACACGAGCTTAAGATGGTTTTATCCTTATAGAGGCTCCAGTGTGAGTTCAGGGTTAATGGCGAGTAAAGATGGAAGAAACCATAAGAGCAGAAGTGAAGCTGCAAATGGATGTTATTCAGCAGCATTGATGGGATTGGCATACAATGATGCAGATCTTTACATCCTCGGATCGACACTTTTAGCTTTTGGAATCAAAGCAACTCAAATGTGGTGGCATATAAAAGAAGGAGGAAAAATATATTCAGAAGAATTTACAAAAGAGAACAGGATCATGGGATTTCTATGGTCCAACAAGAGAGAAAGTGAACTTTGGTTTGAGCCAGCCAAGTTTAAAGAAGCTAGGCTTGGAATTCATTTGCTACCATTGTTGCCTATTTCTGAAGCTTTGTTTTCTGATGTTGAATATGTGAAGCAACTTGTTGAGTGGACATTGCCAGCTTTGGAAAGAGAAGGTGTTGATGAAGGATGGAAAGGGTTTGTATATGCTTTACAAGGAATTTATGATAAGGAAAGTGCATTGGAGAAGATAAGAAGTTTGAAGAGTTTTGATGATGGAAACTCATTCACTAATCTATTATGGTGGATTCATAGTAGAGAATGAAAACTGTGTAATCAAGTTGCAATATTGTATCTTACATCAATCTCTATTTCTTTTATGCATATATGGTGAATCATGTTAATAAACAGAAATAATTTATTTTCTTTTTAAGTACTTTATTTTAAGCCATTAAGAATGAATAAATTCCTACTCTTTATCACTTCTGCTATGAATCCACCATAAGAGATTAGTCAATGAATTTCCATCATCAAATCCATTCAAGCTTCTTATATTCTTCACTCCACTTTCATTATCATAGATTCCTTGCAATGCATACACAAAACCTTTCCATCCTTCTTCAACACCTTCCCTATTCAAAGCAAGCAATGTCCACTCCACAAGCTCCTTCACATAATCAGCATTTGAAAACACATCTTCAGAAATTGGAAGCAATGGTAAGAGTTGAATCCCAAGCCTACATTCTCTCCAAGCAGGAGGAGCAAACCATAATCCACTGTCTCTCTTGTTGGACCACAAAACTCCCATCATCCTATTCTCTTTTGTGAAATCTTCTTCATACAGATTCTCTCCTTCTTTCACATGCCACCACATTTTAGCAGCAAGAATTTCCAATGATGTAACTGTCGTTGCATTCGCTACGAGTTCTGCATCGTCGTATGCCACACCGATCAACGCTGCAGAATAGTACGCATTCACAGCTTCACTAGTACTCTCTTGGTTTCTTCCATCCGCAAACTCGGTTAGTCCTCCGGCCCATGAATGCAATTTATATAGATCAAAACACCTTAGACGCGTGTATTTGGAGTTTGAGTTTCTACTCAATGTCATAAAATCTTCCAATAGTGAATAGGCTTGAGACTTATACTTCTTACCCCAAATAGGATCAATCTTAGCAAGCACTGCAATTCCATAGAGAAAGTATCCTAAATGATAATGATGATCATTGTATATACCGAACCCGAAATCAGCACCAGTATCAGTAGATCCTTGTTTGGTTATAATACCTCCCCATTTATTATCATAGAGAAATCCATTTCCATTAAAAGTTCCATCAAGCCAAGGCTCAATAGACTCCTTCAAAAACTCCTTCACATTTGGAATTGCATCAAGGTAATTCACCTCTTCAGCTATCAATGCTAACCTTGCAGCCCTTGCTATCAATTTTCCATAAAAATAAGATGATGATGTTGTTATTGGTGATGACTTTAGACCTTCAACATCTTTCATAAGAGCTGAAACAATTTCATCATGAGATTCTTCTTTCACACCTTTACTTGAGTGCCAAGTTACAGAAACAGGATCGGTTTTCAAAAGCCATGAATCACCAACAACACCAACAAGCTCACCATCAATGCTTTTATACTTAACATCATTCAAAACAGTAACATTAGAATCATTCGTAGACAAAAGCTGAAGATGAAGAGGATGTGCTAACACCAGCAAATCACCTGAGCCTTTCTTCTCAAACTTATACTCAACACAATTATTTTCTCTGAGCATAGCATCACCTGATAAAGGGTAACAAGAACTGAACTTATCAAGAACATTCTCGTTTTTTGAGTCGGAATCTGGGAACAAAGCAATCCGAATTAGACCGGAAAACACTTCGGAAGTGATCTCAGAAAGTTCATGACTCAACTTGATCGGCGAGGAAGTGTATAGAATCCATGTTTGATCATTGTTTAGGCGAAAGGTGAATTTTGTAAGGTTATCATTTGAAGAGAATGAAAGAATGGCATGAATGGTGGAAATGCAAAGAGGGGTTGGTTTTGTTACAGAAACAGTCAAAAAGGGACTTCCTCTAACAAGAAAGAAAGTCATGTTTGTAGAAGGAATATCCAAGGTAACACTGAGATCACTATAGGAAGATATTATATGATTTTCATTGGAATTTTGATTGGATTTTTGTTCAATAGAAGTTATGGTGAGGTCAGCATTGAAAACTTGGTATATGAAAGCTGAGTTAAAGTGGTGAAAAGGGTATGAAACAGAAAGTGATGAGTTTGAGGATTTGATGAGGTAAGGGTGAATGTATTCAGGTTGATCACCATTCCTGAGAGCAAAGTTTTGGAAGAAAGAGTTAGTTGGGAGGGGTGTGGATAGAAGATTTGGAGAGAAGAATTTGGAGGGGTCAGGGAGAACAGTGGATTGAGTTTGTGGGAACAGAAAAGGTTTGTTGTTTTTGTTGTTAGACATTGTAGCTGATATGATAGTGGTGAATGTTTGAATTGTGCTTATTGTAATAATGGTGATGAACATGTCTTGTGCTTTTATAGTTTTTTAGCATTATGGTAGTTTTTTTAGCTCAAGTCATGGGTTGAATGTTTTGGTTGTTGATGAAAATTGAATAAAGATTATTAGGAGGAATTCAAGGAGCATGAAGGAAGTGTGGGAGTAAAGAGAATGGAATGATTAACTCAAGTTTAAGAGAAATAAATTTTGGGCAAATATGTTACGTAAATGTGACCATGTCAAGAAATAAAACCAAAGTTCTCTCAATGAGAACAAAATATCATAATTAAGAATTTTAACATAATTAAAATTTTTAAAAAAAAATTAAGTAAAATGACACAAGGAATTGTTAATAAAACTTGTGTAAAGTCAAATATAATATGCACGAGAATATTATGACAATATTAATGCAGAAACAGATAAAATGTAAATTAAGTAAAAGGATATAAAAAATTGTTAATTCAACTCGATATAAAGTCACCTACATCTAGAGGACGTTAATCCAAGAAAAGAAATACACTCTTAATAGTAAATACATAAATTGGTCTTAGTTGAACCATTCTATTTCAAAGCCTTTTTTTTAATATTACTCGTGAATTTCTATTCAAGACTCTCCTTAAATATAAGATCTATCTCACTTTCTTTTAGACATTTTCTGAAGTGTTTGGACAGTTACAATATAGTATGTATGATGAAACCAATTACGAACTCAAAATAAATTCCATTCCTTTATATGGGAATGAAATTAGCAAATAGAGTTTCACAAAACAAACTAGCAATGAAAAATAAAAGACTTAGTAAAACTAAACATGTCTTGCTTGTTGTCTCAAGGTATGTGTATTTTACATGGAGAGCTCCTTCTTAAATAGAATATCGTTAGAGTTTGTAACATTTCGAGCGGCCGAAGAAAATCTAAAAAGCGCAATACATTAATCTTCATTAATATGATTTGTAATCTTTGATATGGTAAATCTCTATCAATCTGGTTTGTTCTTTTAAGATCTTGAAAATTATTCTTTTGGGAAAACTTTCCATATTCCACAAAGCGCATAAAATACACAAACAACAAAGGAAACAAAGCACAAGATTTACTTAGTGCAGTTTGCCTTCTGAGCAAGGCAGAATGTCTCACAATATGTGAAACATCTTGCTTCACATCCTGCCTCTTGGTTTGAGCTCATAGAGACATAATATCTCAACACAATATCATGGCATCCTGCTTCACATGTTTCCTATAAAACCGCGCCAATAAAATGTAACAACAATCTTCCCCTTTGGCCATTTTTTAGGCAAATACATAATGAAAGATGTGCAGCAAAATGCTAAGGGAAAACTTCATGACATGTTTCGGATAATACCAGAGAGCAGCGAAAACATAACATGCAGATGCTAAAAAATTCGGTGGATCTAAGGAACTTGCATAAAGTTGTCTACTTAATAGTTATCTTGCATAACCACATAAATTGCTTTCCCCTTATTGCCACAAAATGAGCAAGGAGCATTAAAGTAACCACCCATAGAGAAAACAGTCCAAGAGGGACATAAAACAGAACTGAAACCCAAAAAAATGGAACCAGCCCAACTGAGGGGTAAAAGGAACCATTATCCTGTCAAGAGGACTATTAAACAGATAATAAAGAAACCCACACAGGGGCATTGAACACCAACATTATCATAACCAAACAAAAACCATTATAAAAAACTTCAATTTTTAGATTCGCCAAAGGAAATCGACTCATATCTACCTTCACTTCCACCTACTTCATCCTTATTCTCACTATCACCCTTCTCCACATCATTCACGACATCATTCTCTTCATCCATACCAACAATTTTGAATGTAGATGCTTCAGCTCCTTTGGGACTCATCATTTTGATTAAGTCATCCAACTTGTTCTCTCTAGTTGTGGATGTAAGAACAACTCCATGCAACAATTTGGAAACCTGCATCAAATCTAGCAAAACATGACCTCTGGTTATACTAGACATGGGAGGAACCTTAGGTAGGTTTCCATTTACATTCAGATCAAAGTGTTGAATCTTGGGAAGATAACTGTTCGGAACATGATTCCCAGTAAATAGACAATAACTAAAAGTCAAGGGTTTGGAACTACCACCAACAACATCATCACTATTTAAAATGTCATGCTTTTGATTTATAAGAATACCAGGGATAATGGATGGAAAAGAAATGGGTAACTTCACAAAAAAGGACTCACAGCTTGTTTTAAGATTTGTTCAAACACATAATCACCAAAATTGAAGGTTACCCTAGTGCCTATTTGATAAACCAGCCTAGCCAAAGAGGGAGTAATACATGAACTATGATTAGTTAGAGCTCAATTGTAGACTCCAATCCTGTTCAGAATGACATACTTCACACTCAAGCTTGTAGTAAGAAGAAAACCTTTACAATGCCAATCTTTATAAACACTTTCACTGATTTCTTGAGAAATGGTCTTTAGAGGAGGAACCTTGTGAGTTATGATCAACTTGCTTCTTCCTAGGTACCCATTGATTATGATAGGAGAAAAATCGACATAACTTCCTCAAACATGGACCTTTATGTAATCTTTACTTCTAGCAATGTTGAAGTCTTTAGGAATATTAACGATAAATTCTTTGAGATACTTAGGATCGTATGGATTAAGACTTGTTACAATCTTCATGATTTGAGCATTCTCCAGCAACTTAACAATCTCCTCATGTTTCAAAGTTTCTTTTGACAGTTCCCTCACAGGGGGCTATCCTTTTGTGATATACATACTTCTATTTCAGAACGGTTTCTTTAGAATGGAATGATACATTGTCAAAGGGAGCAACATGGATATTTATGGAAATTTTCTTGCTACCAACAATTTTATTATTCTTCTTGAGAAGGTGTACCATGATTTTATCCAAATTGTTTTCCATATCTTCTTTAACATCTTCCACTACAAGAGCGAATTTCCTTTTAAGAGTTGCTTTTCTTTTTTCCTCCAAACTTCTCACTGCTTGTTAAATCTTTCTTCTCCGTACCATAAATTTCTTTCGTTTTTGTTGTCTTATTTGCCTTAGCATGAGTAGACACCTTCTTGGAAGGAGTCTTATTAGGCTTAAGAGCATTTTTCTTATTATCTACTTGTGGTTGCATGCACTCCAATCAAAGTGTTTGAATGAAGACCATAATACATAAAGTTAAATAAATATCAAGGTTGTAAAAAAGAAGATATTCAAGATCATATAATATTTCAAGATCACTCTTTGAAGTCTTCTACATGTGTACAACCAACTTTCAAGATGAAGATTTATGAAGATTCATCAATAAGTTAGGTACAAGTTTTAATTTGAGGTTTTTAAGATGATATAGTGCTCAAAATATACTCTAAACATTTTACATAAGTGTAATGATCATTTAAGAGTATAACATTACATGTCCATCCCTTAGAAAATAAATTTTTATCACTTTCACTCAGTGGTAACCGGTTGCAGGGTTACAGTTACCAGTTACATGACTTCACAAAATTAAAATTAAAATTTTGGTTCAGTGGTAACCGGTTACAGCTTTTGGGTAACCAGTTATAGGCATGTAAATTTTAAAATATAAATGTTATTGTACATGTGTAACTGGTTACAGCCTTATGGTAACCGGTTACCACTGAAGAAAAATTCAAAAAAATTCTGTTTTACATGGCTGTTGGATGATACTTCTTGGGGTCCAACCATTACATCTTTTTACTCATTTAGGGTGTAATAAAAGGGTGCATTTCATATATAAAATTCGTTTTCACTCAGATCATAACATAACACATATTATTCAAAACTTCAAAAATTCTTAAGTGTTGTAAAACTTTGAGAATTTACATATTACATGAAACATTGTTTAGAACTTTCATGCTCATCATTGTTTCAACAAATATTGAGCATTAGATCTGACTATTAACTTCCTATTAAATATTGTCTTAGTATCTTTATAACCATTATGTTATTCAAGAATTGATCATACTTTGTAAAAATCAGATAATGTATAAGATTAACCTTGCATTCCAAGATTGTTGGAGCAAGTGTGTATATTGAAGAGGATTGTTCTTCTTGCACTTAGTGCTGAAGATCTTAAAAGTTTTAAAAGCCTTTGATTTACCTATAGATTAGATAATAAGGCATCACCTTTAGTGTGATTAGGCTTGTGCAATCATTCTAAACTATAGTGAAATCTGTTCCGCGTTGGCAAGAGGATTGGAGTACTCTCGATTTGTGAGGGGAACCAGTATGCATCTGGTGTTCATTTACTTTCCGCAATTTATTGCTTTCATCACCATAATCAGAAAAATAAGAACTTTAAAAAGAAGGAAAAAAATTGACCATCACCTAATTCATAATTTTTTTTTTGAATAACCGTGTATTAAAAAAAATCGCAAATAACCACGTTTCGGAAAAAATTACGCAAATAACCATGTTTCAGATGACTCCCAAAAGGAGGAGCCATCTTACTTGGCGCCTACACCCATTATTTAAGGGGAGGCACCATCTCACTTGGCGCCTAGGTTCTTAGGGCATGCCCTAAGCCAAGTGAGATGGCGCCTTAGTGCAATTCTAGGGTAAATTTCACATTTTTTTCCAGTCCGGTGCGTTGAGTATTCGATACAGGATCAACAAAATTGACTTTTTATTTTTAAAAAATGATTACACCCATATGTATTACATTAAAAAAACAGATAAAAAAACAGATAAATCAGTGATCCCCCAGAACCCGGTAATGACCCCCGGTTCCGCATCCCCATCCTCGCCTTTCCCGTGCTGGGTGTCGTCGCATTTCCTGCTGTGGCAGGATCGATGGCCCAGCGAAGTCAATGCGTTCTGGATCCATGAAATCAGTCAGATCTTCATATCTAGAAGAACCGCTTTAGTACAGTCGGTTACCCATACCATCAAAGTTTGGTCGTGTTGGCGGTGGGTGGGGTTCCATAGTGGGTCTGTAGCATTGATCGTCTGAGTACGGTGGGTAGAAAGGAAATGGATCTTGGGGTGTTTGGTATTGAGGATGTTGGGTGGTTTGGTGATACTGCAGTTGATGGTAAGTTGGGTCGGTTGGTTCGCAATCTTCCGACATTCCCAGATCAGGGCTAAGGCTGGATGTTGAGGGGCCCATATTGGGATATACAGAAGACTGAAATTGTGTGTGGGGTATGCGGGTGTGTTGGTATTGTGATTGGTATTGCGGTTGGGTGTGAGGCATATGGGGGTATTGGTACTAAGGTGGTGATTGTGGTTGGTTGTGGGGCATTTATGTGTAATTGTGTTGTGGTGGGGACTGTGGTTGGGTGTTTGTGGTTTTGTTTCGTCTGGAGGGTTGGTGAGAGGTTGTTGTGTGTTGGGTTTGTTGTTAGGGAAACGAGGGTTGTGCCCATTGTGTTCATGGTTCAACCAAATACCTTGGATGAGACACGTGCATTTCAGGGTTACTAACCGACATGTACCAAGATAAATACTGATTCGTGTGTCGCATATTACCATGATTGAGGAAAACCATGAATTGCAAGACATGTTAGTGATGCCTCTACCACATCTTACACCATTCTGGAGCAAAGTCTTTCCAGTTGGTAAGACCCCACTAGGCGTCGACCCTTTTGAGATGCCACGGGGACAAACAAGTCAGATCACTTGGTATCTCTTGATTCATTCCGAACTGCATCTTCACACGGTCGTTGTGGTGCATCTCCACAACATTGAACTGTATGATTGCAGTCTTGGCACTACAAATTGTTGCATCCTCGGGGTTTGGTTCATGGCCCAAACCCAAATATGGTCTCCAGACAAACTGCGAAAAAAATTAAATCAGGTTAATGAAAATGTAATATATAAATAATTTAAATGAAGAAAAGTTGAAAGGTACGACGTACATCATCCGAGCCTAGGTGATCCAACAGATTGCGGTATAGTGCGACATTGAATCTTGGATTCTTGCCGTAATCCATACCCCTCACGCAATACCTAAAGGAAATGAAAAACATTTTATTTTTAGCATATATTTGGTGAATAGATGAATAGTAATAAATGATATAACTTGATGACTTACTTTGTTGCGTACGGGAAAATGAAAGTGTTGTTGTTGACGGGGTTTAAGGACTCCATCCTCCACCAACCTCAGGCTTGTAGTAAAAAAGCGCAGCCATAAAATGTACATTTTTCCTTGACTGCATTTTTGCACAAGGAACTGTATAGGTGGGCTAAAACTGCAGAACCCCAAATATACTTTATTGTTTTTTCAAAATCTCTAAGTAAATGTAAATACATAAAATTTACACTATTTCCCGTACTTTCGGGAAATAAAAAGGTTCCAAATAGTATCATTAGATAAGTTCTAGCTTTTACTACCCTGTCTTGCTCGGAGGAATTTTTGTTTAATTCCAAACTTGCATAATGATTTTTAAGCTCAGTGAGTAGTATACCCTGACCTCTCGCACCACCACCTTCAACCATATCCCTGCCCAACAATTCTTCACACTGAGAATTGGGTTGTTGAACCGACCCGTTAACGGCCTTACCATCGATAGGGAGACCCAGTAACATGTACACATCCTCTAGCGTGACGATACATTCACCTATTGGTAGGTGAAATGTATGGGTCTCTGGTCTCCACCTTTCCAACATTGCAATAATGAACTTCGAATCAATTATGCAGTTGGAGATCTTTATAACATGTCTGAAACCTGCGTATTCTAGATATGGCACGATAAATGGGTTGGGAGCCAAGTAGTTGTAAGACCGGATTCTGAATCTTTTGGTATCCTGAGTTAATAATGTAAAAGGTGTAAGATTAAGTAAGATGAACAAAGCATTACCTGAAGTATAAAAAATGTATAACCAAAATAGAAACTTACAAATGCGGCAATGTTGTCCCTTGTACCTCTGTAAGAATCGCCCATTGTGAGAAGAGCCATTGTTGAAAATGCCTGAGATTATGAAAGACTTAGAAAGTGTAAGAGATTATGAAAGACTTTGTAGCAGAGAGTGAGACGATTGTGGGTGTGAGAGAAGTATGTTATGCTCTGTATTTATAGGCAAAAAATTTTCATAGAGTAAGTGAGGTGGTAGCTGGTGCATGCATGCATGATAAGTGTCACTCTTGCAGAGTAGGCGCGGCTAGGTGGCGTCCTTGGAGAAGGCATCTCTGCATGCATGTAACACGATTGGACATTAAGGGAGGCGCCATTGGACTTGGCGAAAGAGTTCAAAAATTAAAGTTGTCGCCATCCCCATAGGTGAATAAGAGGTGTCACAGGTTGCAGAGTAGGTGCAGGCTAGGTGACAACCTTGGGTATGTCATGCCTGAATGCATGTAACACTATTGGAGGTTATGGGAGGAGACTTACATGTTACAGTGCAGGTGCAGAGTAGGTGCAGGCTAGGTGGCAGCCTTGGGGGTTACATCTCTGCATGCATGTAACACGATTGGACATTAAGGGAGGCACCATTGGACTTGGTGAAAGAGTTCAAAAATTAAAGTTGTCGCCATCCCCATAGGCGAATAAGAGGTGTCATGGGTTGCATAGTAGGCGCAGGCTAGGTGACAGCCTTGGAAATGCCATGCCTGAATGCATGTAACAATATTGGAGGTGATGGGAGGAGACTTACATGTTACAGTGTAGGTGCAGAGTAGGCGCAGGCTAGGTGGAAGCCTTGGGGGTTACATATCTGCATGCATGTAACACGATCGGACATTAAGGGAGGCGCCATTGGACTTGGCGAAAGAGTTCAAAAATTAAAGTTGTTGCCATCCTCATAGGCGAATAAGAGGTGTCATGGGTTGCAGAGTAGGCGCAGGCTAGGTGGCATCCTTGGGGGTTACATCTCTGCATGCATGTAACACGATTGGACATTAAGGGAGGCGCCATTGGTCTTAGCGAAAGAGTTCAAAAATTAAAGTTGTCGCCATCCCCATAGGCGAATAAGAGGTGTCATGGGTTACAGAGTAGGCGCAGGCTAGGTGACAGCCTTGGGGATGCCATGCCTGAATGCATGTAACACTATTGGAGGTGATGGGAGGAAACTTACATGTTACAGTGTAGGTGTAGAGTAGGCGCAGGCTAGGTGGTAGTCTTGGGGGTTACATCTTTGCATGCATGTAACACGATTGGACATTAAGGGAGGCGCCATTGGACTTGGCGAAAGAGTTCAAAAATTAAAGTTGTCGCCATCCCCATAAGCGAATAAGAGGTGTCATGGGTTGCAGAGTAGGCGCAGATGTGATACGGTGGGAGAACTGACTTGAGGTTTTGCGTTTCGT